>CM053770.1:646250774-646283207 GCA_028658325.1 Potorous gilbertii | reverse complement strand
AGGATGGGATCATATCTTAAAACAAATCAAGGTAAATGGTGAGAGAGAAATGTAGTGGGAGGAGAGGGAGAAATGGAATGGGGCAAATTATCTCTCATAGAAGAGGCAAGCAGGAGACTTTTTAGTGGAGGGAAAAAGAGGAGAGCTGAGAAAAAAATATGAAGTTTACTCTTATCACATTCGACTAAAGGAAGGAATAAAATGCACACTCATTTTGGTATGAAAACCTATCTTACAATACAGGAAAGTGGAGGAGAAGGAGATAAGCAGGGTGGGTGCTATGACGGAAGGGAGGGCAATGGGAGGAGGGAGCAATTTGAAGTCAACACTCTTGGGGAGGGACAGGATCAAAGGAGAGAATGGAAGCAATGAGGGGCAGGATAGGATGGAGGGAAATATAGTTAGTCTTATCCAACACAACTATTATGGAAGTCACTTGCCAAACTACACAGATATGGCTCATATTGAATTGCCTGCCTTGCCAAAGGGAATAGGTGGGGAGGGAGGGATGGGGAGACGTTGGAACTCAAAGTTTTAGAAACAACTGTTGAGTATTGTTCTTGCTACTAGGAAATAAGAAATACAGGAAATGGGGAATAGAAAGTTATCTGGCCCTACAGGACAAAAGAGAAGATGGGGACAAGAGAAGAGAAGGGTGATAGAAGAGAGGGCAGATTGGTGATAGGGGCAATTAGAATGCTCAGTGTACTGGGGAGGGTGGGACAAATGGGGAGAAAATTTGGAACCCAAAATTTTGTGAAAACGAATGTAAAGAAGTTAAATAAATAAATTTATATTAAAAAAATCAAGTTCTCCACAAAAAAAAAAACAACAAAAAAACTAATGCAGATTAAGTGTAAAAGTGCATTGTATGAGGTAGCTGGGTGGTACAGTGGATAGAGTACTTGCCTTGGAGTCAGGAGGACCTGAGTTCAAATTTAGAATCAGATACTTGTTAGTGTCTAAAATTGGAGATCGTGTCTATAGGTTTGAATTTTAGGTCAGCTGTTAGTATATTTGCAAGCACGGACAAATCACTGAACTACCTTAGGAATCAGCTTCAATATCTACAAAGTGATTTTGTGTGCATGTGTATGCATTGTGGAGGAGTGTGGGAAGGGGCAAGAATCTCTAAGGGGCCTTCCACGTGTATCCCCTCTCATTTGCAGATGAAAAAGCTGAGAATCTGAAATTTTAAATTCGGTGTCCAAAGTCTCACAGTCAGTAAATATCACTGTTGAGATGGGAACCTGAGTCCCTTGATGCCAGATCTAGTATGTCTTATAAATACAAGCTATTAAAAATTCCAGGATGGCCAAAGAAGCAATCCAAAGACTACGCAGATTGAAAAGAACTTGTATCTTTGCATTGGCCTCTACTGTGGGGAAATAGATCTATGTCTGTCAGAGTTATACTTCTTCAAGAACAAAGGTGAGACACAGCAAAGGGGAAGGAGGGAGACAAGGGGAGAGATAGAGATGCTGAAAATGAGCTGCAGGAACTTCTCGGGAAATTGAAACTGCAATAAGGCACCGGTGGGTTGTGTTCCCATCCTTTTGCAATAACTGAATGTGAACAGCAGGTCAGGGTGCAGAGGTGGAGGGTCAGCCTGGAAAATGAGGGCTGTCATGGGGCCCTGAGGCTGCTCAGATGGCAGGTGGAACCAGCCTGACAAATTAGACAGATCTGGGGACAACCTTCACGGTTGAAAATCGGGTCTCTTCAGTTCATTACAAAAGACTGGAACTCGCTTGTAGGAGAGAGAAAGAAAGAAGGGCCATTTCACAGACTGTCTGAGTTGGGGGGAGGTGGAGGGATGGCAGAAGGTACATTATGTGTTAAGGAAGCTGGAGTTTTTTGTGAGAATAAAAAAAAGAGAAGAGAAAACAAGAGAAAATTAAAAAAGGAAATAAAGAATTTAAAAGATAGTGAACAAAGAAGGCTGCCAGAGGTCTTTTGTAATTAACGATTGGAATACAGCTGATTTTCAGCTGTGCCAGAGAGAAATAGAATGTGAGAGGACGGAAGGAGATAAGAATCTATTAATCACCTACTATGTGCCAGGTATTGTGCCAAGGACTTTATAGATATTATGTCATTTGACCCTCTTAATAAACCCTGGAGGTAGGTGCCTATTACTATTGCATTCTACAATTGAGGAAACTGAGACAGACAGAAGTTAAACAACTTGCCCAGGGTCACATAGCTAGTTAAAGAGCTGAGGCCAGATTTGAACTCAGGTCTTCCTGACTCTAGGTCCAGCACTCTTTCTGCTTTGTCCTAGCCACCAAAGAGAGGGGGCAGGGAGAAAGAAAAGGGAGAAGGAAAGAGAAAAGGAAAGAAGGGCATGTAATTTAAGGACTCAGTGGAGAGTAATGGTCATAACTCAGAACAGGTGCAGACCTGCTTCTGCGTACGTTTGGAAATCTGCCTGTAAACCTCTGCCTAGGCCAGTCAGGTCAGATCAAATAGAAAAAGCTTTGGAAGGCCGAGATAAGAGGGTGGCTCTGGTCAGCTTTGTTAAGGATGCCCGATGAAGGAGGTGGCATTACCTCTATCCTTATCTACTTACTGGAAAGGAAAAATCAAAAAGCAGCAGGAAAACCCATTTGTTCTGTTTTCTGCTTCTTATCATTGCTTCCAATGCTCCCCCATGTCACTGAAATGCCTGATGCAATGCCTTACAGTTGCCTTGTGTACAGGTCATAATATTCAGGCCATGTTACACAGGGCCATGACAACAGGGGAAGATAACAGATTTTCCCCAAGTGGAGATGTAAGTAATACCTAGCAGCCTGGGCCATCTGGTGAAATTCATGGAAAACAAATTGCCTTTCATAAGCATTTTCACTATCTCTACATGAGGCTAATTTCTGCGGACAAACTATTCCTTAAGGAGTTTTGTACAGAGGAAGAACAGAGAGCTAGTTCTCTGTTTTCTTTCTGATGCCCCTGGAGAATCTTTGATCTGGAGCCTGCTAGGACCAAAGTAGCCAGGGTGATTTATTTTGTGTCTATTGAGAGTCTGGCTAAGACTTTTGGTGACAGCAACCAGTTGCTTTATGTTTGTTAAGGTATGTTTGTTTTAATTAGAAAGAAATATAGATAGGAATTCGGAAGACCTGACTTCTAGTCCTGGATTCCTCAGTTACTAATTGAATGACCTTGGGCAGTTCATTTGAACAAACTCAGTCTCAGAAGCATTATGGCATGATGTACAAGAGTGAAGTTGAATTAAAATAGACAAAGAGTCACTAAACCATATGAATGGATCATGACAGACCACACATTGCTCTAGAGAATTATATATTATCTATATTCTGTTGTAGTTTTATTTTTCCCAATTGCATTTTAATCTGCTTTGGTTGTACTTGGGACTATTTGATACCTCTGATGTACAGTACTGGGATTGGAGTCAAGAAGACCTCAATTCAAATCTCACCTCTTCTACTCACGAGTGGCGCAACCTTCTGGAAGTCATTTTTACCACATGTCTCTGATAATTCACTAGGATGGATTTGTTCTCTCTTGAATTTCCTCCTTCCTGTTTCTGCTCTTTCTCAGTCTTCTTTTTAGGCTTATAATCTACACTTCCTAATTGTGGGTGTGTCCTAAGATTCTCTCACTCATCTTCTCATCTGCTTCTGTAATTTTAATTGTCATGTCTATGGGGATGACTCAGATCTCCGTATAAAGCTGTATCAGTAAGCACCCTAACATTCACAAGGGGGCCGTCTATCACAGGTTCTTAGATCTGCATTCATAAAAGGAAAGGAACTTTCAAGGGATTAAGAATCACTTTAATCAAGCACATTCAGGAGTCAACTCCCTGAATTTCAAAGAAAATACACAGGAATCAAAAGATCTACAGACATGACTTCCTCTGCCTGAATTCAACAGATAATTGGACCCTAACTGTCTGACCATAGTTGCCAGAGAGGAAAGCATGACATCTGGGTTCTCAAAGCTGGGGGGCTCCTTTGATGGCTTCCCAGAACAAACACTTCCAATCAGTAAGCCCCAAAGTAGTCAACAGACATGACTTCTTCTGCTGACCATAATTCAACAAACAGATATGGCTGTCTGACCAGTTACCAGAGAGGGAAGTATGACATCTGGGTTCTCAAAACCAGGGAGGGGGTAGGTGGGGGACTCCTTAGAAGCTTCCCAGAGTCCTCATCTGGCCAAACACTCTTACAAAAACTAAGCCCCAAAGTAAAACCTCACCCTCAGAGTATTTATACCTTTTTTAGACCCAGAGGTCATCCCAACCCTTGAGAACCAGTGCCTCATTAACAAAAGCTGTGGGTGTTCCAACAAATCTTCCCTAATCAAACTCCCCTTAATGGGCAGGCCCATTAATGGGTGGGGAAGATTTTTAATCACATTAATAACACAAATATTTATACTGTTTCTGGTTAAAGAAACTCCTTTTCTGTACTTTACTCCTAGTAAAGACTGTTGATTGATAAAGGCAAGATTACTAAGACAAAAAAAAAAAGCAAAAAATCCTAATTTTACTTGTCATTACACAAGCCCTGTGTTCTTTCTTGGGGCAAGTGGGTATTGCAGAGGATAAAGTGAGGGACCTGAAGTCAGGAAGACTCACAGCACTCAAATCTGGCCTCAAAAACTAGTTGTGTGACCCAGGACAGGTCACTAAACCTTGTTTGCCTCAGTTTCCCTGTATGTAAAATGGCCTGGAGAAGGAAATGTCAAGAAACCCCAAATGGGGTCATAAAGAATTGGGTATGGCTGATTTCAGTTTTGCATCATCTGTTGGGCATTTTGAACTGCATGTTTCAAAATCATCTCAAATGTACTATATGAAATACTGTACTCATTACCATTTTTTTTTTTACAAACCCAACCCTCTTCCAAATTTCCTTATTTTTATGGAAGGTCCCACTATCCTTCCAGTCACCTAGGTTCATCATCCTAGTATCATCCTCAACTCAATTGATCGATCAATCACTCCACTTACGTTTATAAAATGCCTCCTAAGTGTCAGATACTGGACGAAGAGCTGGAGATATAGCAAGAAGACTAATTACTCAGTATAATGTTAGACAACGTTACAGTTAGGCAGACAAATTTCTTATCTATAAAACTAAAAAGAGTGAAAGGAGAATAAGTGTAATCCTTGTTCTAGGTTTCAAGGTCTTGTTGAACAAGGTTATGAGGTAATGTCAAAGATTAGAATCAAAGAGTTAATGTAATAGAGCTCTATGAAAACTTTAGTTAATTGGTGTATTGTAGTAGCTGGGAGGTCAATAGTAGTAGCCATTATGACAGCTGCCTGAAGGCTTCTCCGTATGTATGGTTCCTGTGCTGAGGGAGCAACTGGGTATGTGGCATAGGGACCATGATTTAGATCATTCTGGATCACAGAAGAGGGCCAAAGCTTTGTGAACAATTGGTTACTGGGAACCTGATCTAAACCCCAGATCTTAATGCCCAGAATAAATGAGAAACAGAGGGAAATGGGGAAACTGATGAGGTATCATTTTTAACCCATCAATCCCTATCAAGATGTTAGAGTATAAACATGCCTTATATAGTTTTATGGTACCTCATCTGATACTTACAATAATGGAAGTAGACATCATTATCCTCCACCCTCTCCATTTTTATAGAAGAAACTGAGGTGAAGGGAGGGGAAATGACTTAGCAACAGCCACATATGTAAGTTGCAGAGTCAGTGCTTGAACTCAGGTCTTCTGACTCCCAGGAAGCCCATTGTTTCTTCTCCTCACTAGACTGCTCTCCCATGTAATTTATACTGGCTACTTAGACCAATGAAGTCTGAACTACTTGGAGTCGAAGGCAGCGCGGCTGACACTGCTACAAATTAAGCCATGCTGTCATCGGCAATTGACAGAAACTATTTCACTTGTACATTTCTCGAAAGTGGGACACCATCTTGAATGCTCCTAGTGGGAGAAAAGAGCTCCTCACAGTCTCATAAGCTTAAAAAATTAATCTGCATAGGGAATCGCTCTTGGGAGTATTACATCTTATGATACAAATATCTCTTGGGATCTGTGCGTCACCAACTCTTTTTAAAATAATGGAACTGTGTAATGGGGAAAACATTGCTCTATAAAACACATAGCTCTGCTGTCAGAAAAAAGGGAAGGAGAAAAGAAGTCACTGAAAGATTTAATGACTACAGATCATACAGCTAGAAACAGATATTCAGTCTTTGGAAGATATTTATGTTTGACTTAAGTGTATGGTAACTGCTAGCAGGCCCAGGCTATGACAAGGAAGCAGCAACAGGCAAGTCAAGTGGAACTCACAGATGAACTAGGTGCTGTCCACTATGGCAGTGGATACGGTGATGTCTGGTGGGACTTGCTGGAATGAAATAATAATGGAAAAAAATCCTATTCCAAAGGGATTATAAGAACTACAGATGACCAGAAGATAAATGCTGAACTACTTATAATATCATAATCACCATAATGTGTCATATATAACATATGTGATCATCATAACATCTATTTATAAAGTACTTTACAAAGTATTTTCCTTGTGGTTTTGTTATAAACCCTACTTTACAAGTGAGAAAACTAAGTCTGAAAGAAGGTAAGCCAAGGTCATTTAACTTCAAGTACAGTTTCCTTTGCATTGAACCATGCTATTTCTCTACTTTGTCCTCTGTTCCTTTACCAAATTCTCTCTTCCATTTTTACAAGTTACTCAGTATAATGCTCTGGATTTATTACCATCACAAGGGACTGATCTTTTGCTTATTAACTTGTAAAATCAAAATTAAAATGTGCTCATTAGATTTTTTTTTCCCCCACAATGAGCCAAAGTTCACTTCTCATGCTAGCTTGTCCTAGAATCAAAACGGTATTAATCCACTTGAGAGATGAAACCATGTTTTCACATTTCATTATGTCTCTAGAGTAGAGTTAAAGTTGACTAAGACCAATGTGAGTTCTTGTTATGGAGGTCTGGTTCAAGGTGAAGGAAGATGTCTAAGAATGTAGACACAATCTTTTAATATTGTCCAGCATGGACAAGAGGAGCACCCTTGAGGATTTAGCCTTTCTCATGGTCAATTTTCTAATCTATAAATTAGGCAAAGACATCTAAAGCCAGGGTTCATTCAAGGATCAAATAAGACAGCATATGACAAGGGATTTGTAAATTTTAAAGTACTATATAGATGTTAGCTATCATGGAAGGTAGAATTTATATTGTTTTAAGTTTTGCAAAGTTTTATAGTTAAAGATATTAATGATATGATGATGATAGCTAGCATTTATATAGCACCTATTATGTGCTAGACACTAGGTTAAGCATTTAAAAAATATTATCTTTTTTGCTCTTTACAACAACTCTGGGAGGCAAATATTATATTATCCTATTATACAAATAAATAAACTGAAACAGAAGTTGAGTGACTTGCCTGGGATCACATAATTAATGTTTGTCTTAGTTAAATTTGAACTCAGGTCTTCCTAATAGCAATTTGTTCACTGTACCACCTAGATGCTATTAATTATCAAACTGTTGCTGGCTGGCCTGAACAGTGGACCTCCATTTTCTATAGTTACTATTCGGATCTTGTTCACATGCCTGACTTTACCCTGTTTCAGAGGCTCACTCTTATCTCTGGCTCCTGATCCTTTTATGATTAGCCATGACCCTTTTGTCCCCACCTCAGTTCCCAAATGTTGGAGGATTCAATAAACTCTCTGGTCACTGCTCATTTTTTAGTCCTTGATAGGTCTCTATACCAGCTCCTTCCCTGGGCATGATAAAGGGAGCACCATACACATCTGTGCTCAGCACAAGACATTCAGAGGGAAAAGTAGAGGTAAGTGGGATCACCAAAGAACTTCATATCCATGAAAAAGATGATCCATGATTGTATTGGACTCTCTTTCTCTCTCTGGTAGCCCAAATGAGTGGATTCAGTTCCTTCCGATTGCCTGAGGAACCTATGAGTTGAATTCATTGTAGTGAGAATTAGCCCAACCTCCAAGAGGCCAACTCATATCAGGGCTAACATTTGGTGAGCATAGCCATACAAGGTTTGGTTAAATAACTGAGAATAAACCACTGATTTTATATAGTTTATAATTATCCATTATCCCCTGCCTCTGAAAATAGTACCTGGAATTAAGGTATTAATTATTAGAAATTTTTGAGAAATCCAAATCCTCAACACGTCTATCGAAATTAAATGAATCTCAGGTTTCAGTAGAAATCACCCAATCTGAGGAGGCAAGAAGGTTTTAGAAATGTGTATTCCTATGGTAGTACATTTCTTAGTACTCTTGCTAGGGCACATTCAAAGAGAGGTTGATAATGAGAAGTAACTACAGTCTTGTTCAGGTTGTTGCTAAGAAGTCGGATGTGAGTCAAAGATGAGTTGCCCCCTATTTCAATAGGCATGTCAATGAAAGGGAATAAAAAATTGGATATAACATCCTGGCAAAAATGTTTGTTTCCTTTTAGGAAGATTCAGATGGCTGATATTTTGTTGGTAAGGGCATCCATCTCCCAATACAAATGTAATTTGAGTGAATCAAGAAGCAAAATACATAGTTTCCACTCCATTCCACTAAAATGATGAGTGGTCTGAAACTATTTAAAAGTAGGGCCATGTTTCTGTCATTGACACAAAGAAAGAAATGACTGTCTCTGAAAAATATTCCAAAGACCTTGCCTGCAACATCTGGAACTTTTATCATCCAGAGCTGAGTTTCTGCAGAGGGACAATACATCTACTATCCCTGTCTCGACTAAAGAGATGCCCTTGATGTCTGTAGAAGGATTGGATTCCCTGCACAGCTTGCACTATCTGGGGACTGCCAGAAGCAAAACAACCTTGATGTTATTGGCTAAAGACAATGTGAGATTAAAGGGAATTGAAGTCCTATTAATGATCATCAGACTGGCATTGTGCCACCATATGAAGATCAGGGGAAAAGTGTTCTGTCATTGTGACACAGGCCATGGATTACAGGGATGTGGTTTCCTCCTTTGCTTTCCATCCTTCCTAAGGTAATAAACACTCAGTTAGATACATAGTTCCAACAACACCCCCATTTCCAGATCCTCCCTGCCTCATCAGAATGGGCAATTTCTACTGAAATCTGAGATCCATTTAGTGTCATAAACATGATGAGCATTTTTGTTTCCCACTCTTTTCTAATATTTTTTACACTGATTTACATTAGGATAATTTATAAGGGGAATAGACTTTAATCCTTATCTTCAATTCAAGAAAAATGTATTAATAATAAGCAGTGACCCACAGTTATATAGAACTTTAAAGTTTACCAAGTAGTAGTGTTGATACTGTTTTACCCATTTTATAGATTAGGAAACCAAGCCTCAGAAATATGAAGTTGCCCATGGTTGTTGGGCATGGAAGTTGCCCATTTTATAGATTAGGAAACCAAGTCTCAGAAATATGAAGTTGCCCATGGTTGTATAACTAGTAAGAAACAAAGTTCAATCCAGCTCTCAGAATCAATTGACATAACCAACTGCTGTGCCAAGTCTAGCATAGCAATCTTGCAGCTACAGTTACCCCACTAGAGAGGAAGTATATACAGTAATACATATGAGACACAGGTAAATATGTTATAACGCATATGTATGATATGTGTATCATATATACATAGTTTCATATTCTTTGGAAGGTGATGTCTGGCTGTCACCTAGCTATTGCTTTATTTTCTTTATGCAGTTTTAAAATACAAAATCTTCCACAGAGCTGTGTATATGTGAATAGGGTTGCAAAACCACGATGATACTACTCTCTCTCTCTCCATATACACAATCATGTATAGATGTATACACATATGTGTAGATATGTATATATCTAGAAAGATATGTAGATATATATATATCTAGATAGATATGTAGATATGTATATATCTATAATACAGCATTATGCATATATAATATTTTTGCATATCTAATATAACATTTAGTATAGCTTTTATATAGTACTTTAAGGTTTGCAAAGCACTTTACAAATATTATTTCATTTTATCCTCACAACAACCCTGAGAAATAGGTGCTATTATTAATCACATTTTACAGATGAGGAAACTGAGACAGAGAAAGTTAAGTCACTTGCCTAAGATCACACAGATAATAAATATGTTTAAGATTGGATTTCAGTTAGTCAATAAACATTATATAATGCTTACTATGTGCCATGCACTGTGCTAAGTGTTTTACAATTCTTATCTCTTCTGATGCTCATACTAACCCTGGGAAGTAGGTGGTATTATTTTCCCCATTTTATAGATGAAGAAATTGAAGCAAACAGAGGTTAAATGACTGACTGTGGATTACACAGCAAGTATCTGAGGTTGCGTGGGTACTCCTGGTCTTCCTGACTCTAGTGGGTTTATATGAATCCTTTTTTTCTTTGACCCTTACCTGGGCTTTCATCAGTATGAAGAACTAGTAACGTAGAACCCATTCCATACATACAGATAGAAAATTTTTAATTCATGGACTTACTGTTAGGCTAAGTGTCAAATGACCCTGCCTGTGGTCACATGGCTAATGTATATTTCAGCTTGAACTTCAAGCAGGGCTTGAATCAAAAACTTCCTGACTGGTTTTGTAATGGAAAAAAAAGTTATATAGTTGACATGGCTATTATTAATACTGTAACAATTTGATGAGAAGATACAACATTTCCTCTTTAGGAACAAGCTATCTATCGAATGGACTTAAAAGAAAGGAAGGGTCAAGAAAGCGTGGCAGATTTAATAATTTGGTCTTAATGAGGGTCAGTAGATATAATACAATTAATATTGGAAAGTAGAGGAGTTTGACTCTTATCAAATAAAAACTGCCCATATTTCTGTGAATGCAAAGATGCTTTAGCATCTCAAGTAGAACAGAAAACCACTGAGTGATCATACTGAGACCTAACCGTTGTCAGGAGCGCAGAAAGCATCTCAGTTCTAGGAGAATCGCAAGTCACTTAAACGGAGTGTTTCATTTGTGTTCAAATTTGTGTTCAAAAATTATTTCATGGAAATTCCTAGAAAATTAGGGGGTTCATTATTGTTATTTTCTTAAACAGGAGACCCTGGGGGAATGTGATCCTTGTCTTCAAGAGCTTAAAATGCTCTAAGTGATTAGACTTGTTCTGTTTGGCCCCAGAGAACAGAGCTTAAAGCAGGGAGTGGAAAGGAAATGGAGACAGATTTAGTCTTTGTGAAAGGAGGAACTTGCCAATGTAATGGAGTGGGCTTGGGCATGCTCAGGTCACTTACCAATCAAAGTTATTCCAGAATGGAATGGGGCTTCCCCACATGGTAGTGGTAGGCTTGCTCTGAATGGAGAATTTGGGGCAAAGTCGTGGTAGCCTTGCTCTGAATGGAGAATTTGGGGCAAAGTCTGCACAGATGATTTCTTATTAGGTGTGCTATAGTGAGGATTCATTTTGAGGTCCCTTTCAAATGAAAAAAACCTATACTTGTTTCCTTGGTCTTCTCACAGGACACTCACTACCACTGGCTTAAGCTAGACAATCTTGGGAAAGATCGAGAGGACTCAGGAGTCCCCAGTGAAGAGTTGTATTACCATCAAACTGTCCTGGCATCCCTCTCCCCCACAGAAGCATCCTTCTGTTCCTACATTCACTTCTTCATTCTTTCTCCTATCCTAAAATGCCCAAGACTTTACCCAGCAGTGTACAGGAGGGACTACTACTGTGTGAAGGGTGTTCTACACATATATCAGTAATTAATTAGCAAGGCACTATGACAAACAAGCAGCTTCTGATTTAAATATGTGATACTCCTCAATTTTCCTTCTCCAGGTTCCCTCCTCATCAATCTTCCTGGTAAGGCTGAGGAGATGTAGATAGACACCTTGTTCAGAATTTTGTTTAGATGAGATACTGCTCCCTATAGTGACTAGGAATATTTAGGTAAAACCATCCTATCTTCTTGAAATATCCTCTACACCTTTGGGGATGGCTGATGATATGGAAGGGTGCTCCCTCATGGAAGGAGTGAAAGGTCTATTTGATACTTTTAAATGGAGTCAAGGAGGAGCAGAAAGAGTGCTCAGAGGGTAGATCTGATAAGTATGTGTATTAGATTTAGGGGAGGAATGGCTATTAAAATAAGAATAGTCAGATGAAGAAATCATAGACTTAGAAAGAACGTCAAAGATCATTAGGTCCAATGACTTACATAGTAAGATACTCTTACATAGTAGAGAAATAATTTCATCCTTCTGGGCCTCAGTTTCCCCATCTATATTAGCCCACCTCACCTTTCTGTAGCCTTTAATGTTTGGAAGACACAGCTTATGTTGTTGGCAAAATCCAAAACCTTGCCTATGTTACCCCAACTCTATCCATTGTTCATCCTTCATACTCGAAGAGGACCAGTGACATCACTATGTTAGGGTCAAGGTACAGTGTATTATATGGTGACTGATCAGTAAAATAGCACAGTAGCAGTTGATGGATGATGTCTTGACTTGCTCATGAATTGCATTTAAGTGAGGCAGTTGTGCAAAGTTGTCAGCCTCACTCTCTTCCAGAGTCATCAAAGTCCAGTGACAGGACAAAAGTCAGGATGACTGATGATGATGGCTTGGTATGTAGTGTATGACCTTGGCATCTTCGATGTTTGCCCAAGTTCTAAGCACTCCACAGCAACTAACTCCTACTGCCTTCATGGTTCAATGGAACAAATTATTTTCATCTGCCTATTCTGCTAAAGGAATTCTTCACATACTTGGGGTATACATCTCCAACAGGCTTCTATCTCCTATGCCATGATGTCTAGCTCTTTAAATATCTTCACTTAAAGGAATCCTGATGTTTTGAAGAAAAAAATTGTTAATAAAAATTTTAAAATGTGTTTATTTATTGTTTTTGGTATGAGCTTAATCATAATCCAGAAACATAATGTTTTAGTATACAGAGTTTCTAGGGCATTTTAAAAGTTTTGAACGCTATTAAAATTTAAAGCTGCCTTGAAGGTATATCCTCATGTAGACCATGTCTACACACTCACGAACAGTATACCCTATATAAGTGTTTCTGAACTGTAACAAATTTTCAGTAGTCAACAAGACTCTTTTTAAACTTGTCCACACACTTTATGTAGCCAAAGTTCTCATTTATGAGCACTTGAAAGATTACAAAGCTTTCCGCATGACAATTTTGTGAGTCAGGTCATTGCCATTTTACAGATGAGGAAACTGAGGATCAGAGGGTCTCCAAAGTCATGCATGATTTTAGGGCTGGGAAATTATCCCAGACTTGTGACTTAAATTGTTCTGAAAAGCACTTCTGCAGTGAGGAACCCTTAGGTATTAAATATTCTTGTCATGAGAGCCAGGTGTAATGATAAAAGGAATATTTGGTGGGACAGGGGTGTGGAATTTGGTAAAAGTGTACACTTTGTACTGTAGCAGAAGGCATTTTGTGTGGAATTTGGTAAAAGTGTACACTTTGTACTGTAGCAGAAGGCATTTTGTATTTGAAGATAGATCTAGGTTCATATCTTGGCTTTGCTATTTGTAACTGGTCCACTCTGAGGTGTCACCTAATGACTCAGTTTCCTCTATGAATAATGAAATGGTTAGATTAATCTTTCAATTCCTTTCCTATGAAAAATTCATGATTCTATTTTATTTAAGCTTATCAGTTCATCAGCTTCTCCCAAATCTTTCTCTCCCTTTTTAGTACCCTGACCTAGCTCTTTTTGTTTGTTTGGTTTTTGTAAGAAGAGCACTTGCCCAAGAGCCCCCAGTCAGGGTGTCTTACCCTGCCTTGTGACCTATCCTGTGGATTCCATTGAAGCGTTCCTAGAACCCAAATCACATTTTAAGAAACTTTCTCCTACATGTTTTAAGTATACCTGCTTTTACAGGTGCTGTTTCTTGTATGTAAACAATTGGCAACTACATAAAAATACCCTTTTATATAATGGCAAAAAACACATTCTCACTACCTTCTAGGACTAATTAGTTGGTCAGCTAGCATCTATTAGGCACCTACTATGTGCCATGCTGTGTGCTAAGCACATATTTCTATGGCATCTGCATCCTATGCATCAAATTGAAATAAATTTTCCATTAACCAGTCAAACCTTTTTGAAATGAAGGTCAGTTCCAGGAAGTGAGGGGCCTGCACAGCGAACAACTGTTGGGGTAAGTAATGAAATTATGAATTAATTAAGTTTTGCTGCTGTAGTGGCCTGCATTTTCCGACTTCCAATGTCTTCTCCAGTAAAAAGAAAAAAGTAAAATGTCATGTGATGGCATGGAGCATCCTTTCTCCCCCCAACCCATATCTTCTTACTTCTCATTCCCTATGTCTTTCTTTCTCACTCTGTCTCAGACATACACATGACAATCTCCTATCTCCGACCCCAAAATGGTCATTTTAGTAAAGCAAAGCTGAGATAGCTGGGAGATGGGGGGAAAGGGGGGTAAGGAAGGAGAAAGGAATCCAACTGCCCTTCTCTCCCCAGGGAGGGAGGGAGTGCTTGCCACCACGAGGTAGGAACAAACACCATGCCCTATTGGGTCACCGGACCCCATCGTTAAGGGGGTTAAAAAATGCTGGCCCTGGAGATAAAAGGGATATAATGAAAATGTAAACGAAAAACTTTATACCAGGCTTGGCCTGACAGAGGGAAGATTGATATCCCATGATGCTTTGTCTTGATGAGACAATGAAAAATAACCACCACAGCAGCTGTGTCAATATCAGACTTGGTAATGCACCACTAGCTGTGGGTTTTTATTTAATCCGCTTTGCTTTAAGATGATAACGGTGGTTACTTCTCAGTGCCTGTCTGTCAGTGCCGGGCATTGCAATATTCCTCCGCAGCTCCGCGAACGGGTTTCATTTATTTTAAAATACCATTTCACACACTGCTGACTTTTAACAGTGTTCTGTGTGAGTTTGTGAGATTGAATAGTGACAGAAACAACACTTTTTATGAGAATACAGAATATTAAAAACGGGGCACAATATACAGATGGCAGTTTTCACTACGGCTTGGTTTCTTTCTTTTCTTTTTTTTTTCATTCCTGCCCCCCCTTGCTTCTGCTACTGAGCTCTCCCACTGAATGCATTTGTAGTAACACCATAAATGTCACTTTCACTGACTGGCTTTTGGCATTTTATTTAAATGGAATTCAAGTCTGGCTCGCTGCCGCCAGGCTGCTACTGTAGCTGCACCCGCTGCCTTGTTCGGTGGTGGTAGTCCTACTTGACACTGTCCTGGTCCTTTGATGGCATTCTTTTCAGGGTCCTATGGAAGAAGAAATATTAATAGACATAAATCAACACCCCCTCCCCAAACCAACAAGCTAACAATCTAAGCCCAAGGTTACAGGAAGAAAGGGAAGTCCCCAGTGGCACCAGTCACCACCATCTAAACTCCCTTTGCATTTGGAGAGTGTTTTTCAGCAGAGGGCTGATTCATTTCCTCATGGGCAGGAGGATCAACTTAGGAAGAGGCCTTGAGTAGAATGCCATTGGAACAGGCCCTGAGTGTCAGGGTTCTGACAGTTCTATCTAGGTCTCATGTCTGGTACTTCTGACTCAAAGTACTCTGGTGGGACCTTTATGCCCCTGGACATACTTCTTCCTTGATGGTTATCTTGGCAGATGCATGCTTATGCTCAGAGGACTCTAGATGTGCATAAGGGGGTGGCTGTTGACATGTGCAAATTCCCTCCTCTTTTCCTCCTGCCTGAAATATCCATTGCTCCATCAGTCCCAGAGACAAAGTAGAACAGACAGGGGCAGTGATGCCTTTAACTGGATGAACCTGCAATTTGGTTAGAGTTAGCTCCTTGCCTCGGTCAAACAGGGCTGGATAGGATCTGTTTAGCTTGGCCATATAAATGAATACAGAGGCCACAGGCCCAAGGCCAGAGTCAGACAGGCAGCTGGGATGAATTCAAGTTAAGAGTAAGGGAGAATCTTTGTGAAAATAGAAAGCATACCTCTAGGCGTTGTCTGGGCCTTAGGGCTGATTGCCATCAGCTTCAGTGTCTCTGTGATGTGGTAAAAGGTAATGTCTATACACTACGTACATGTTTTAGTGGGGGGAGGGGAATATTTTCTGCAGTTATCTTAAGCTTATTCCAATCACCTTGGCTTCTATATATTTAGATCGGGAAGGAGGGAGCAGGAATTGGAGGTGGGGCAAGGCCCACGAGGCAGACATGGAACACTCAATGTTCCTGATGTCTCCGTAATCATGCCTGCTCTCCTGCCAACAGTTTTCCTGCTATTTCTACAAGGGATCCAAAGACAGTGATATTAAAAATGGAGGCAGAGTCAGACACCCAAAAATGTTGACCAGAAGCCTTTGAAAGTGAACATATTTGTAGAATAGCCATAAAAATCATATAGTCCAACTTCATGTTTATATATGAGGTAAGTGAAGCTAGGGAAAAATGCCCTTTTTTAAGGTAATAGAGGTTCTAAATGGGAAAGCTGGGACTTATACACAAGTCCTCTGATTCCAAAACCAGGACTCTTTCTATTATATAATTTTCAAGAATATAGCAAGCAGAGGCAGCTAGGTGGCTCAGTAGATAGAACACTAGAATCGGAGTTAGGAAGCCCGAGTTCAAATCTGTCTTCACTCCTCCCTACTCTCGGACTCTAGGCAAGTCATTTAGCCCCTCCCGATCTCAGTTTTCTCATGGGTAATATGGAGGTAATAACAGTCTGATAGATCTCTCAGGGTTGTTAGGATGAGATGAGATACTATTTGTGAAGCATTTTGCAACAAAGCCCAATATGAATGCTAGTTATTGTGTTAATTATTGGATAGATCTAGAGCCCTTCATATAGATGCTTTAGAGGCAAAGTAGAGCAGTGAATGGTTAGACTCAGAATCAGAAAGATCTGGGATAAAAGGCCATCTCTCAGTCCCTCTGTGCAACAGACAACTCTCCTCGGTCTTATTTACTAATCTACAGAGAGTGGAAATGTCCATCACGAAAAAAACCTCACAGATCATTTGTAGAGACAAACATGGTAAGGGGGAAAAATAGTGATACACAACCACTGCCCTATTGTTCTTCGGGCCTGGTACGATGCTGAACATATTGTGGTAACTCAATAAACAACTGCTGATTGGTGGATGATGAATATCACTTGATACAGTGGCAGCTGCATGGCATAGTAGGTAGAGCAGTGGACTTGGATATGGGAAGCTTTGAGTTCATATCTGACCTCACTCATTTATTAGCAATGTGACCTAGGCAAGGCATTTGACTGTCTCAGAATAATACCACCTACATCACTGAGATTCAAATGAGATAATACATGTAAAGCATTTTAAAAGCCTATATAAATTCTAGCTAATATTATTTTTAGGATATTAGATGATTTATGTCTTTTAAACCCCATCTATCCTCATTTGTAAACACCCAGAGGTCACAGTCCAAGATCTTGAATACTACAGTTCATCTCTGACAAGAAACTCCCCTATTCCTTGATAGTAATTGTCTTATGGACCTCCAATGAGTAAATCCTTTTTAATTTACCTAATCTATCAGCCCCTTCCAGTCTATTTTCAACTTTTTACCCAGTCTAGTGAGAAAGTGAGTAAAGTCACAGCCATGCTGTCCTCATTAACAACCCAGAGTCCTTGCCCCAGTGACCTTCATCAATGACCACTATGCCAGTCCCCAACTCTGGATCTCCCTCAACAAATATTTCCTCTGCACCTGCTCCTGGGCCACAGAATGATTCTGGCGAAAAGCGCAGAGCCATTGGCCTGCTGTGGATTCATGCTGTCCAATTTCAACAGGGGCTTTAATCCCATCTGGCAAAGTTTTTATCATTGCATTTATTCCCTATGACTGTTCCAAACCTTCTTCATTCCATTTTGAGCCCTAACACCAGCCCCATCATCAACTTCTATTCCCTCCCGCTCAGTGGGTGACCTTGCATCCTACTTCACTGAGAAAACCAAGACCAATGGGCATAATTCCTCTATCCTCTTCTCCATCTCAAAACAATGCCTCTCATCTCATCCTTACACCCTTCCCTCTTGTCTGAGAAGAGGTACCCCTCCTCTTCTTTCATGTTAGCTCCCCCACTTTTCTCTAGATCCCATCTATCCTCTACTATTAAAAGACCTTGAGTCTGATTTTATTCCCGCGTTCTCCGGCTCCTTCAATCT
Source organism: Potorous gilbertii (assembly GCA_028658325.1). Taxonomy (NCBI): domain Eukaryota; kingdom Metazoa; phylum Chordata; class Mammalia; order Diprotodontia; family Potoroidae; genus Potorous; species Potorous gilbertii. Next base: position 646,265,022 of record CM053770.1, on the reverse strand, counting down.
CCTTTCTCTCTGATCTGGTTACTTCTTCCCTGCCTACAGATCACTTCTATGCTGGAAAAAGAGATGGAGAAAGGAAAATAAAAGCATGCAATGACTTATGGATATGTTTTACACAACTACACATGTATAAACTAAATCAAATTTCTTGCCTTCTCAATGTGAAAGCAGGGTGGGGAGAGGGAAAGGGAGAGAATCTGGAACTCAAAATTTTAAAAACGAATGTTAAAAATTGTTTTTACATGTAACTGGGGGAAAAATAAAATACTAAATAAAAACTAAAAAAAGGCTAGGATTTGCTGACCCCCAAATATAATGGACAATTTCTTTCATTCTTTTCATAGATAGTCTACTCATTGCCTCCATTTCTGCATCACCCAATTTCATCCTACTAAACCTGTATTTCGAAAAGCTTTGTTGGTAATTCCAGCGGCCTCTTCTCTTTTTCAGTTCTTGAACTCCCTCTCATATTTGATGATATTCTCTGACTTTTCCTCCTTGAAACTCTCTTCTCCCTTCGTCTTGATGATATAATAATCCTGGTTCTCCTCCTGCCATGGATTTCTCTTTCTCTGTCTTCACTTGATTCTCCTTCTTCCCCTAACTTTGTTTTCCATGATTTGTACTCAAGCTCACTTGACTTGCTTCTCTATAGTATCTCCCTGGGAAATCTCAAATACTCTTACTACTCCATTTGTTTACTCTATGTGTGGGTGACTCCTAAGTCTTATATCTCTCTTCTTGTCCTCTCTCTTGAGCTCCAGTCTTATATAGTCTATACTCAATTGCACATTTTTGCTTGAAGATCCCACTCTTCTCTCATCCTTACCAAGTTTGAAAATATACTCATCTGTAACATCCATACCCATTCCCACCTCGCATCCTTCCCACCTCCTGTTTTCCCCAGTCAAGCTAGCTCTTTCTCTGACTGCCTTATTTTGGTGTATTAGAACTCTCTTTTACATGAAACCTTTCCTTGTTTCCCCACCTCTAATGTCTCCCCCTGAAGCAATACACAAACACACACACACACACACATATATCATCTCCCCATCTAGAATGCCAATTCCTTAAGTGTAGGGATTGTTTCATTCTTGTGTTTATATTTCCAGAACCTAGCACAACATCCGGAACATAGTAGGTGCTTACTGAATGCATATTGATTGATTTACTGACTTGGAGTTAGGCCATGGAAATCTGAATCCAACAAGCCATGTGACCATGGTTGAATCATCCAACCTCTTTGGGACTCAGTTTCCTCATCTGTATAATGAACATGATAATACCTGTACCTATCTCACAAGGTTGTTGTCAGAGAAGTGCTTTGTAGCCTTTATGGTACTATAGGAGCAGTAGCTTATATTTATATAGTACTTTAAGGTTTACAGAGGGCTTTATGTCCATCACCTCATTTGATCCCTGCCAGAGATATGTGATCATTAACCCTGTTTTACAAATGAGAAAACTGAGACTGAGGGAGATAAAGGATTTGTCATATGATCAGTAAGTGTCTGGAGTGGAATTTGAACTCAGACTTTCCTTATTCTAAATCTAGCTCACTTCTCTTTCTGTCTTTCTCTCTATTCTTTCTTTCTCTGCTTTTCTCTTTGTCTCTCCAACTCTGTCTCCATCTGAATTTCTGTGTCTCCATCTCTCTGCTGTGCTAAGCTGCTTTTCAATATAAACCAAAAAATTCATTATGTAAATATTTGTTATTATTTTTGTAACTTCCAATTCACCCAGGCTTGAAACTTTGTAGTCATCATCAATTTATTTCTCTTCCTCACCACGTAATCAGTCACTGGTCCTGGAGATTCTTCATTTGTAATTTATCTTCTTTCTGTCCCACTCTTGTCTGTTCCCACTGAGACCACCCTGCAAACCTAGATGACGGCAAGAATTTTCTGAAGGGTCTCTCTGCGGCTAGTGCTTCCCTCTGGCCACTCATTCCATACATTACTGCCAGATTAATCTTTCTAAAACACCACTTCTATTGCCAGTCTCTTATTATTGGCTCCTCATAGCTTAGGGATAAATTCTAACTTCTTAACCATTCAAGGCCTTCTGTAATGTGACCCTAGGCTACCTTCTCAAATAGATGTCCTGCTACTCCTTATTTCAACCTATATGAACCTAGAGAGTGTGATCTATGCACTGCACCCGAAATACACCTAGCATTCAATTCTTTAAAGTATTTATTAAGTCCCTTATATATTCCAGGAATTGTACTAGGTACCAAGGATAGAAATTCAGATAATGAAAGGAATTTACTCTTTTGAGGCTTATATTCTAATGAGGGAGACACATATATAATGTGTCTGAGCATATGCAGAATAAATATAAAATGCTGCCATGAAAATTTTGACCTATGTGGAGACTTTATTTTTTAATCAATTTCTTCCTTGCTATATATCCCTTTATTTGCTTAACTCCAATTTGCTTTCCAAAATGCTTGTACTGATTAACAGTTCTGCCAATAAAGCACTAGCATGCCTATCTTCCAACAACCTCCTCCAACACCGGCCATGCTCATCTTTTGTAATCATTGCCAGTTTTCTGGGTGTGAGGTGAAATCTCAGGTTGTTTTGGCTTCCATTTGTATTTTTATTAGTGATCTGGCACATTTTTTTCATATGGTTGTTAATAGCTTACATTTGTGGTTTTGTGGAATGATTTTTGGTCATATTTTATACATGTATGTGTATACACACATATATGTCTATATAAAACTATGTGTGTGTATTGCATATACTATATGTGTATATGTATGTATGTATGTATGTATGTGAGTATATATCTCTATCTCTGTTGTCTATATACCTTGGGATACCAAACCCTTAACTAAAAAAATTTATAGCGTCTACTTTTACATGTCTTGTACTCAGTCTCTTTTCCCCATTCTCAGAGCCACCTTTCTGGGACAGGGTGTCTTTCTTACCTGGACTATGATAATGACCTTCTAACTGGTCTTCCTCCCCTAAGTGTTTTCCTATTCTAATCCATTCCCCACTTAGTTGCCAAAGCGCTTTTCCTAAAAAGTAGTCTGGGCATGTCAGCCTCTTGCTTCATAAGCTCCAATGACTCCCTCTTACCAGGATTAACTACAAAATCTCTGACGTTTAAAACCCTTCACAACTTGGTTCCTTTTTCTATCTTTTGTTGCTCAATTATTTCAGTCATGTCTGACTCTTTGTAATTCCATTTGTGGATTTTTTTGGTAAAGATACTAGAGTGACTTAACATTTCCTTCTCCAGCTCATTTTTATAGATGAGGAAACTGAGGTAAACAGGGTAAAGTGACTTGTCCAGGGTCACACAGATAATAAGTATCTGATGTCAGATTTGAACTCAGGAAGATGAGTCTTCCTAACTCCAGGTCCAGTGCTCTATCCACTGTACCACCTACTTGCTCTTTTCTACCTTTTCATACAACTTACTCCTTTCCACAAGCTCTACAATCCAATTACACTGACCTATTTTCTGTTACTTACATAAGACAACCCATTTCCTAACTCCATGCTTTTGTTCTCTCAATACCTGGAATGCACACTCTTTCTGTCTCTGTCTGTCTGTCTTTGTGTGTCTCTGTCTCTCTGTCACTGTCTCTCTGTCACTGTCTCTGTTTCTGTTTGTCTCTGTCTTTCCCTCTCTTCCCTCTCTGCCTCTCTCTTTCTCTTTCTGTCTGTCTATCTCTCCCTCTCTGCCTCTTTCTTTCAAATCTCTTGACTTCCTTTAACACAGCTCAAATTCTGCATTCTTCAGGAGGCTTTTCCTGGTCTCCTTGGATTCCAGTGACTTCTGTCTGAGATGTCCCTCTACACTCTTTCTATCCTGTGTGTACAGTTTAATTCTTTTATTATGTTCCACTTAAAATGTTAATTTTTTTAGGGCAGAAGCAGCATTTTGTCCTTTCTTTGTATCCCCAAAACTTAGTACAGTTAGTCACTCAACAAGCATTTATTTAGTGGTTACTATATGCCAGACGCTGTGTGAATGACATACAAAAAAGGGCAAAAACTAAGTTCTTGTTCTCACTGAGCTCATATTTGAATGGAGATGACTTGCATGCAGCTATGTACAAGACAGAGAGATGGCACATAGAAAGTCCTTAATAAGTATTTTTTTTTGGACTGACAATTTTCTCACATGGAAGCCAGAAATAGTCTGTCTACTTTGAGAAAGTACATTGAGGTCTAGAAAAACTCTATCCCTAGGACTTTTACCTAGAATTCACAAAGTGATTAAAATAAGTTCTTACTGACTGTAATTAATTTCCTGCTTCCAAATTTCCCATGCTATTTCTTGAATTTTAAGGATATTGGCACTTTTCCCCATGAGTATTTCTGGAAATTCTTTGGCCTTTCCTATGTGTGCAATTTCCAGAACTATAATTGTCCCTTTCTTTGTCTCCTCATCCCCCATTACAATTTAAGAACTGGATATTAAAAAAAAATAGTATTGTCTAGCAAGTTAGAATCATAGAATTGGAACTGAAAGGGACCTGAGATGTGATCTATTTCAACTGCCAAGTTTTAAAGTTGAGAAAGCTAAGGCTTAGAAAGTTTGAATAACTTATTTAGCATAACATAGGAATAAGTGGCTAAGACAGGATTTGAACCCAAATTCTCCATTACAGAGCCAGTGTTTTGTCCTCACTGTACAAGCTCTTGCCACCCTAATTTTATATGGGAGAATCAAGGTTCAGAGATGTCAAGTCACTTTCCAAAAGACATACTGAAAGTCAGTTACAGAGTATTAGACTATAACTTACGTCTCCTGACTTCCAGGCCAGTGCATTTGCCAGTCTCTCATCTTATCTTCTAATAGTCTGCGAATGGGCAATAGGCAGTTAGGTGGTGCCACAGTGCATGGAGTGCTGGACCTGGAGTTAGGAAGACTTATCTCCCTGAGCTCAAATCCTACCTCAGAAACTTAGTAGCTGTGTGACCCCAGCGGGAAAGTCATTTAACTCTGCTAAATGGTTCCTCATCTATAAAGTGAGCTGGAGAAAGAAATAGCAAAATACTGTAGCATCTTTGCCAAGAAAACCCCAAATTGGATCATGAAGACTCAGATGCAATTGGAAATGACTGGACAATGAGTCTGTGAAGGACTACCAACCATTTCATGGCTAAAATATTATGTTGCCCATGGAAAGAACATGAATTCAGGAGAAGGAAAGGAAGATCAGATAGTGTTAAAAATCACCATTTTCTTCAGTTCTCAGAAAAAAAATAAAAAATAGGTTAGAAGATGACATAGAAGTAGCATGCTCCATGGGATACCATGGAATATATCTTAAGAAGTTAGTGAAAGTTTAAGTCTCTAGGTCCAGATGAAGTACATCCTAAGAAGTTGAGAAAAATGTGGGTGTGATAGCAAAATTGATAATATTTGAGGAATGTGAAGTATGATAGAAGAACCAGAAGATGGGAAATGAGCAAGTGTTTTCCTTGAAAATTCTGGATTCTGGGATAAGTTGGCTTAATACCAATCACATCCAAATTTTTAAAAAGTTTCACAGAGATGACTTTTGAACTCTAGAACAAAACGACAATGATATGTGGAGCTAATATGGGTTCACTAAGAATAAATAATGTCAGACTAACTTTGTTGCTCTTTTTGATAGGGTAACTAGGCTAGTATATGAAAGGAATGGACTGGACAAAGGAAATGTTTACTTCAGCAAAACATTTGACAAAGGATCTTATGATACCTCTGTGGATAAGATAGAGAAATATAGTCTGCATGATAGTACAACTAGGTGGACTCATAGCTAGTTGAACTGGCAGATTCAGCAATTAATGAATTTATGTCAACCTGAGGGAGATCTGGGCATTTCTGGTGGTATATCATTGGGCTCTGTCCTTGGTCCTGTTTTATTTAATAGCTGTATGTATCTATAACTTGGATGAAGAAATAAAAGGCCTGTATATCAAATGCTGAGACAACACAAAATTGTGAGAAAAAACTTAAAGATTGGATGACAGTATAAAGATTTTAAATGATATTAATGGGATGGATCAATGGTCTGGAAGCAGCAGGGTGAAATTTAACAAGGGTAAATTTAAAGTCTGGCATTTAGCTTAAAATTCAATTGCAAAAGTACAAGACAAGGGGAGCAACAGTTTATGCTTTGGTTGACTAACCATAACCTCAATGTGAGCTAACAGCGTGACACAATTGGTGTTTAAAAAAAAAAACAAGCTAAAAGGTGCTTAGGCTGAGTGATCAGAAATATAATGTTCAGAACAAAATAATCTCACTGTACTATACACTGCATGGAATATTGCTGGAATATTCTGACCCACACAGAAGGGTCTTAGCTAGGTGGAGCAGTGGATAGAACACTGGCCCTGAAGTCAGGAGGACCTGAGTTCAAATCCAACCTCAGAAACTTGACGTTACTAGCTGTGTGACCTTGGGCAAATCACTTAACTCCAATTGCTTCACCTCCCCTCTCAAAAAAAAAGGGGTCCTTAAGACTCTAGAGTTTATATCCAGAGAAGGGGAACCAGGAGGGTAAAGGTTTTGAAACAATCTTATATGATGAATTATTGAAGGACCTTGTGGATATTTAATTTGGAAAAGATGAAACTAAGCAGCCTTTAAATATATGGAAGATTTAGTTGAATATAACAAGTATTTGTTAATAATTTATTATTGGTAAGGAACTATGGTGTGTGTTAGGGCTACAAAGGCAAAATGAAACTGCTCCTGCTTACAAAGAACTTGTCATCTCTTAAAGTCATCACACAGAAGAGCAATCAGGTTATTTTGTGTTACTCTGGAAATCAGAACTAGGACCTGCAAGTAGTTACAGGGAGGAGGAAGGTGGAGGGAATGAACATTTTTAAAGTACCTACTATGTGCCAGTCACCATGTTAAGAGCTTTACAAATAGTATCTCATTTGATCATCACAATAAGTCTAAGAGGTAGGGTCTGTTATTGGCCTCATCTTACAGAGGAGGAAAATGAAGTTCAGTGACTTCCCCAGGGTCACACCCCTATTAAATATCCATCTTGAATTAAACTCAAGTCTACTTCACTGTGGTCTCAGAACTCTATCTACTGCAATTGAGCAGACTGGCTGAGTATGAGAAAGAATTTTCCTATAATTAGCACTATTCAATGGTGAAATGGACTACTGGAAAGATAGTGAGCTTCTTGTCACTAAAGTATTAATTTGGAGATGCCTATTGTCAGAGATACCTTAGAAAAAGATTGGTACACTGGGTCAGAGTTTCAACTAAACCATCACTGTAGCCTTTCCAATCAATCAATATTAAGTACTTATTATGGTCCAGCACCATGCTTTCCAACTCCAAATTTCAACAATTATTATGTTTCTTGTTATTTTTAACTTTGATTTAATTTACAAAAAAATGACTTATCACTATGTTTCTTGAAACATGCCAATTATAAAAGTGTATAAAACAAAGCAAAGCTGTAGTGTCATAGACTTGGTTGCAATGCCTTAAGAATATATTTCTACAAGTTATAGGACAAATTGGAGAAATGTGCTGCTTGTGCACTAAACTGGATGTTTCCAACAATAGGCCTGTTTGATATGCCTTATTATGGTATACCTTGTTTGCAGAATGGATGACGAGATGATGGCAGAGGAATTGCATAGGAAATGATACATTGATCTTAGATAGAGTCCAATAGTAGAAAACTTTACTACTACTTTTGGGTTCACATTATGCATCCACAGACTGCTGTACTCTCCTTGCATACTGATTCTAAGATGGTGCTATTTGAGAAAGGTTTCTCATCTTTTATCACCAGATAAGGTTAAAAGGAATCCTCTCTTCTCATTTCTTCCTTTACAACTGTCTTAAATAGTGTAAATGAGGAAGAATGAATAGAATGAGCTTCTTTAAATTATTAAAGCCTTGACTATTTGTACTGTAGGATGATTCGGGACTCTTCTACCTCTTGATTGGCAGTCCTTACCGAGCCCCACCTTTATACTTCCCAATCATTCTTCTTAAATGACTTGGTGCCTGACATACTTTGTGAAAGCATCATTAGACATTCTGAGTATCTGATCTGTTTGGGGCATACAGCATGGGCTGAGGGCTGATGATTAAGGGAAAATTATGGTAACAAAAAAAGCAAAGTCTACGTATGTAGGTACATACTAGTGGACATAGTTTATAGTCTGAAGCTATCTTGCCAAATATCTGGATGAAAGTTTAAAAAAATCTGCCAATCACCTGAATGTTTCCAAATATGGTAGCTGGATGTTTGGCATCCTGTGGACAACACATCAGGATGATTGATGGAGTTTATCACTTTTCATCTGGATGTTTTAATGTGTAGACACACCCCATGAGCATCTGGAGTAAAGTCAGTAAGAAAAACATTTTGTTATAGAATTTCTTCGACACTCATCAATTCAATAAATATTTAACAGACTGCATTGTGTATTTCTGTGTTTGTCATAGTAATGAATAGGGGGCAGCTCGGTGGTGCAGTGGATAGAGCACCAGCGCAGGAGTCAGGAAGACCTGAGTTCAAATCTCCCTTCAGACACTTGACACTCACTAGCTGTGTGACCTTGGGCAAGTCACTTAACCCCAATTGCCTCATCCTGGGTCATCTCCAGTCACTGGATTCAGATGGCTCTGCAGGAGAAGTGAGGCTGGTGACCTGCGCAGCCCTCCCTCACTCAAAACAAAGTCAAGTGCAAGTCATTTCATCATTTCTTTGATGGCCTGGTCTTCTTCAGCAACGAAGGATGAACACACACATAGTAATAACTACAAAGAGGAATGTCTCAGTCCTTGCCCTCATGGAACTAATAGTCTAGTAAGGGAGAGAAGTGTACATATTTATATGTAGCGCAGACTATGGGAACCATGACAGAGATGCACATTGTTATTAGAGTTCAAAGTATTAAGATATCCATTTGAACAAAAATATATTGCTGGATATCCTGTCTCTAGAGATAAGTAAAAGGGCCCTTAGCTTCTGTGCAAGCACTGATGCTAACAATATATTCTGTGTGATGAAATAAAGGCAGTTTTGTTTCTTTATAAGAAGGTAAAATTTACAGGAGGAGTAAGGAAACCTGTCCTGACTAGTTCTGGGTTTCCTGTAAGTCTGTGTGTGTGTGTGTGTGTGTGTGTGTGTGTGTGTGTTTTCATTAATTACATGTGTTTCTTACTCAGAAAGCAGGGAGAGATTAACTCCATATCTCACTGACCTCACATTGCAGATGTTTCTGTTATCTTTTGCTATCCTAGTATACATTCAAGTCAGTAGTCATAATCTAATCTTTGGCTTCTAACTCTAGCTTCCATCATAGCGGCTATCAAAACCTTCCATGCTTCTCAGAAGCCTCTATTGACAAACAATAATGGTTAGAAACAAGATAGAATTCAAAATGTGAAACTATCAGATCTATCCTGGAAAATGAAGTTCCCAAAAGAGAACATGACCATCCCTTTTCAGGTATTTTTTCCATCTTTATCCTTTCTTCCATTAAGATGATATGATTGCACAGATTTTTCCCATCTATTAAAATAAAGTCCTTTTCTTGTGATGCTTGGTCCTCATCCTGTTCAATACCTTCTGAGTCTCTTTTGAAACAATATATTCATGACATGTTGGCAAAAGGCTCCTATGTAACATATAAACTTTTATCCTCTTTAGTTCTCCACCCCAAGGCAGGTTTTCCAATATATTTGCTTCGCCATCCCATGCTGTGCTCATACTGAAGTCACCAGCTATCTAAGTATATATTGATTTTGCTCGGAGCCTCTTGTCAAATTTTCCATAGAGTTTTCTATGTCTTCACCTTTTACCAATTATCACTGAATAGGTTGTAATTATCTCCATGGTGGTCTTTTTACTTATTCTCGTTGAATCCAGTGGGGGTTGCTGGGAGGCAAAGTTTGACAGCTTGCAAAAACATCAAGAAGGCACTAACTTTTATGTTCTTTCTTTCACTAGGAGAATTTTCAGGAAAGGGCAGATGCTTTCTAGAATATACCTTTCTCTTACCAAGAGACAGTCTCAGAAAGTTTGGTAGAAGTCACTTCACTACTTTCTTGATCAGAGTCTGGATTATTTTCCCCCAAAGACCTATATCCTAAGTCTGACTTTGTCCTTCTTGGTATTTTATAAATACTACAATTTTAGAATTCCACAGTTATTGATAAGCAAAACCACATGATTCTTTTTCATCTTCTACTCAGAGCCCCCAAGACAGAAAATAATTCTGATTGTTGGGACAGAGATATAATTTTTTATTCACGTTTTAGTTCTATGTCCCTTGCTATTCATTGACATCATCTATTGCTTTCACTATACATGATTAATATATAAAGATATTAGAAATTATACATATATAAAGTAATATACATCACAAAGTAGTTGTGATGGATCTTTGTCTTATTTTGTTTTTAGATGAAGCAAAATATCAGCAAATAGAAAACAACTCAAAGAAAACCAAAGTTGGCATTAGGGAGAAAGTCTGACCATTGTCATCCTTTCATCTGCTCCCCACACTATCTATTCATTGCCTCCATCAAGGTTCTTTTTTCTACAGAGCTTGGGAGCCACAATAGAGTACTTTATAGTTTTAGAACTTTTATGGTAAATGCCTATAGAAGTTTCCTTTGCCATTATCAAAACTTTTCATCTTTTTCACTTTCTTGTTCCAGAGTTCACTGTGTGGCAGAACTGTACCCCTACAAACAACATTCTTCCTCACTCTCCTCACTCCATAGTTTAGAGCTCAGTAAGAACTCATTAGACTTATCTCTACCAGATTAGACGAGAAAGCTGTCTCTTCAGGACCACAATTTCCACCATTAATTGTTAAGATCTGGATGCCTCCCTCTCCTCCATCAGACGTATGGGCTTCATTCAAAGCCTTCTTATATTTCTCCCTGTCCCGGAGGAACTCTCATTATATCATCATGAGTGTTGTAAAGCAACATGACCAAATATCTTATGAAATCATATTTCTTGTGGCCTTTTGGTGCACAATAAAACTGATGCCACCATTTCCTTTGTTTCTCTCTCCGTTAGACTGTGAATTCTTTGCAAACAGAGACTATTTGGGAGGATGTCTTTTGCAAATCTCCATCCCTCCTTTCTGATATAATATTATTGTCACTGTGGAAATGGAAGAGATTCACATAAGACTGAGGATCAGCATTTTTTAAAAATTGTTTCTTGAGTGGTCGTGAATATGAATATATAACCAAAATGGCAAGCTCCTTATGACAAAGAGCTCTGAATTTAGGTTGGTCTTCAGATCAACAGATTGAAGACACATCTGATATCCTCATCTTGTGTGAAACCTTTTCAGAATAATAGAATCTACCAGAGCTACTCTGTGCTAAGAAAATCTTTGAAAGTCCAATGTGCCCCGATAAAAATTGGAATAGGGCTTTGTGAGGAAATGCTACGTTGCCAGAGATTCTAACACTGAAGCAATGTTACATCTAAAAAAGTCAAAATAAATCTAAACTAATAAGGGTAACAAAATAATAATGTTTGTATATATGATGATATTTATTGTTTGTAATTATAAATCATTTTATATATATCATCTCCTTATATATACTGGAATCGCTTCAGAAGTCATGATTTTTAGATGTTTATCTAATAATTGGAATTGGAAAAGTATGACCAGAAGAATTAGGGAACTGGAAATCAGGATGTACCAGTACCAAATAAAGAATCCAGGGAATTTTATCTTACAAGTTAGAAGGCATTCCTTAAGGGAAATCTAATGGTTGTCTTTACATATCTAAAAGATTGTCTGGTAGAAAACTCACAGGCAGAATTAGGAGAAGGGGTGCAAGTTGCAGTGAAGTCACTTTATGCTCAGTATTAGGGAAATTTTGATAACACAAGTGCCCCAAAGTCTTCAGAGTTACCTTAGGAGGCAGTAGTCTTGAAACATTTAGTAGACATCTTCAGGTAGAGGCTGGATAACCTCTGGGTCAACACATTGTTCAGGACATTTCTTTCTAGGACTTAAACATGACATCTGAGATAAATCCAATCTAATTACTGGATTCTGTTAATCATTTGAATAACCTCAAATTTCTGTGAGTACTTATCATCCCCAGTGTAAAGAAGAGGAAATTAAGAAGGAAAGGGAATCGCCCAAAATGATAAGTAGCAAATAATGGAGCCCAGATGTAAATCCATGTTCTCTGACTTTAGTAAGTACAATGTGTTTATTCCATTATAATAGTCATTAGATTATAAGCTTCTTGAGGTAGTGACTATCTTTTACCTCTTTAAAAAAAATTGCTGCTGGTGCCAGGCACATAGTAGGTGTTTAACAATGACTGATTGATCTTTCTATTCAGAAGCACTTTTGTTGGTAGGAAGATATCTTCCCATTAATACTGAATGCTTTTCTAGGCCTTTTTTCTGTGCTCCCTAAGAATTAAATCTGATGTTCTGAGTGGTCTGTGCTATATAGGATTTGGTAAGGGTGTGTATGTGTGTGTGTGTCTGCACACATACATGCACACAGGTATATATGTATATATCTATATACATGTATATATCTATACATATATAATGTATATATCTATATATTACATGTGCACACATATATAATGTCACAATACAAGATGAGGAAGACATGGCTGGACAGTAGTTTTTATGGAAATGATCTGGGGGTTCTGGTGGACTTTAACTTCTATATGAGTAAATGGTTTGCAATGGTAATATAGAAGGATCATAAATCTTAAGTGGTATTAAGAAGTATAGTGCCCACAAGTAAAGCAAAATTGGTCCTACTGTAGTCTCTCTGATCAGACCATATCTGAAGTCATGGATTTAGTTCTGAAGGCTACATTTTGTGAGGGACAGTGATAAACTAGAGGATATCTAGAGGAGGGCAATCAGAATGGTGAAGGGCTTGCTTCAAGTTTGTGCTACAAAAATGATTGGTTGAAGAATATGGAGATGTTTTGCCTGGCAAAGAAGAGCCTTAGGAGAGAAATAAAAGCTATTTCAAATTTTTGAAGATCTATTAATGGAAGAGGGATTATTCTCCTTTCTGTTTGACCCCAGAAAGTGGATCTAGAAGCCGTGAGTAGAGAGGGGAATGGTACACTTTAGTAAGTAGTAGTTTCCTTTTTTCTGGAAGTCTCCAAACAAAATTTGGGATAGTATAATACTATGCTGTAGAAAGTATTGTTTTTCAGATATAGGCAGAATCTCTCAAAATTATAAAATATTGTGTTGCTCTAGGAAATCAGGAATATCATAGAGATAGCTATGTTAATCTTGACAAAACAGCTAAGAAGCTGAACAGTCTGAAAATAGAACTTAATGATAGCATTTAACTAGCACTTCAAGGTTGGCCAAATCCCTAATAAATATTTTGTCCTTATAACCACCCTGGTTGCTATTATCTCCATTTTATAGATGGAGAAACTGTAAGGTTAAGTAATTTAGGGTGATACATCTATGGAAGTCACATAGGCAGAAAGGTATTTCCTGAAGAAAAATAAAATAAGCTTGATATTGGGGCTCCATTGAATGCAAGTAAATTGAAGGTTGAATTTGGCTCTTAACACTGAACTGTCTCAGATATTTTGGGGCAAGAAGGCATTTGGAGTAAGGAGAATATGCAGACTATTTATTCCTTTTCTCATAACAAAAAATGGTTAAGATTTAGCCCAAACTTCTCTCTCTTTTAAAAGGGAGACAAAACTTTTAGACACAAGGTAACTTTCAGCTCGAACAGACATTTGTGTCTGGTGTTTTTAATCCAGGCATCATTAAACAAAGAAAGACAAAGAGTTATATTGAAAGTTTTAGGAACTTTGAATTACATCCATCCATGGTGTGTAGCAGATATAAGAATGTGATTTGAAAACCATCAGATTGTGTGCCCTTGTGAACAGGGACTGCCTTATACCTTTATTTGTCTTGTACCTATCTTTGTATCCCCAGCACTTAGCACAGTGCCTACCCCATAACGGAAGCTTAATAAACACTTGTTGCCTTGATTTAACTTGACTTGATTGGACTTGTAAGCCTTTAATCTATAAACAAGGAAGTTTGAAAATGAGAATGTTGAGATTGCCTTTGTCACATGGGGTGTGTGTGGCAGGCATTGCCTGAATAGATTAATTAGTGATCTCAAATGCTCTATATTTTATTTTTTTTATTTTTATTTTTTTATTAAATAAATTTATTTAACTTTTTACATTCATTTTCACAAGATTTTGGGTTCCAAAATTTTCTCCCCCTTTG
>CM053770.1:646198496-646250274 GCA_028658325.1 Potorous gilbertii | reverse complement strand
CAACGGAAATCTCCTTCACTGTGTTTCTGCGCGGCTTCCACTGCTCCAGAATTTGTCAGGAGTTCTTTTTACAGGAAATCTATGGGCTGTGGGTTCGGACCTAGCATAGGTAAGTCTTTCTACTCTGCCATCTTGGCTCCGCCCCAAATGCTTTATATTTTTGATGTGAGTGGATGAATAGATTCAGAAGTTCAGAGTTGAAAGGAACTGTTGTAATTCTTTGCTCCAGCTCTCCCAGAGAGTCAAAGTGACTTTTCCAATGTCAAACAACTAGATGGTCATGGGTTGTGACTAAAATCCAGGAATACTAATTGACAGGACCATAGTCCACTACACGAAATTGGTTACCACTTAATAAATGTCTGTTGACTGACTGACTTTACTTCACTGTAATTCAATTCAATTCAACAAACATATAAAACATGATGCTAAGTGAATACATAATCAAATAAGGCAGAGACTCTGCCCTCAAAGAGCTTATAGGCGGGGATATTGGACAGGTAGACAAATGCTGTAACACAAAATAACATGGTAAATGCACAGGAGAACTGAAAACAAAGTTATACAAGAGACTGGAGGCATTAAAGTAGATTTCACAGAGCCCATGACCTAAAGCTCACACACTATATCCACAGTCTTCACCAAATGTCAATTTACTCTTACTTTAAACACAATATTAATGGGCTAAGTTTATCTGAATTGCCAGTGCTTTCCAAATTTGCTTTATATGGCTTCCTTTTATGCACAACTGTACTCAAACAGAAAAATGATAATTTTACTTCACGAGGAGTTTCACATAAAGCAAACTAGGGAAATTTGAATTTTGTGTACTTCATGAGCAGCTGACTACTTCTATATGAGCACCATTCTGCCACCAGCATCACAGATGTACAGCTGAGGTAAGATTTGTTAGTTTTTCCTCTCTGAAAACACGTTTTGCTAGTTTATAAATGTGACAATTCTGTGTATCTTACCTCCTAAAATGAAGAAAGAACTGAAGGAATTTTCCTCAACATCTCTCTCATCTCTTTTAATTTTCCCCCATTTTATCAATTTGTTGTGTGGATGTGATGTTATTTGCATTGTGTTTTTATTGATTATTTTATTTTTAAATATGTTTTTTCAGTATTTTTATATAAATTTTTAGTATCAATAAGTATCAATTTGGGACTCAGGAACACATAAAATTTGTCTCTTTCAAATTAATAATGGTAATTACCATTTCCATTTACAAAAGTGAGTTTTCAGAAATGAAGAACCTTCATAAGACTGAGGAAGGCAGTCCATCATGCACCATTGAAACTGTTCCCCAAACGTGTCTTAGGTTTTCTACCGTCATGCTTTACTCATGTTGTTCTCTATGCCTGTAATGTTATCAAGACTATAGGATGAAAAGTGGAAAAATTAGAAGGGGTCAGGAGTGGGGAATATGGGCTGGCGAGAAGAATTTTATGGAGTCAAAAGGATTGAAAAGTGACGGTTGACAACGTGATAGCAAGAAAATAGACAGAAATATAATAAAAAAGAAAGATGGAAGAACTAAATTGTTCCTTCATACCATGTTGTTTGGACTTTTCTTTGGCATCTATTTTAATCTGTACAAGAATATTTTGTGTATACGTTTTATCTGCTCTCCAGTATGATCAGCTCTGCAGAAACCATTTCCTTCTTCTTCCAGTCCTCACGGTGCCTGATACATAGTAGGCACTTAGATGTTTGTGAAATTGAATGAAAAATGAAACATTTCTCAAGACAGATGAGTTTTTTGGTCAAAACATTCAAGCCAGAAGCCTAGGTGGAAAAACAAAAATTCCCTGTAAATAAAGCTCCTATGCTTCTAATGCTTCTTACTTTGAGTTAAAATGTGGGATTATAAAATTGTCTTTTCTAAAATATTCCACCATTCATTTACTCACTCATTCACTTTTAATTCATAAAAAGATATGAAGCACCTTCTCAGTTTATTGCACCATACTAGGGCCTGGGAAAGCTGCAAAGATACATTTGACACAGTTCCTTACCCTCAGAGAACTTCCAATGCCTAAACAACCAGTTGAATCAATGTTAGAATTACTCAAAACACTTTGTTTTCCCTCCCCTAGTTTAACTGATCGATTCAGTCAACATTGCTGTTTAATTGTTCACTAAGCTTTTATCTGCAAATAAATTTTTTCTTGGCAAAGATATTGGAGTGGTTTGCAATTACGTTCTCCAATGGGTTAAGACAAACTTAAGTTAAGTCACTTGCCCAGGGTCACATGACTAGTAAGGGTCTGAGGCTGGATTTGACCTTAGATCTTCCTGACTCCAGGCCCAGCACTCTAATAGCTGCATCTCCTCGCTGTGCTGATAACAGACTCCATCAGTTACCAAAGGGATATAAGCATAACAGAGCTCACATTTAAGCAGCACTTTATACTTTACAAAAATAACTGAAATTTACATAGCACTTCATAATTTGGAGGAAACATAAGCAAAAAGTTATCTGTCAGTTCTGTTTTATAGGTCAATCATGAATGAATGTCTCACCTTGGCATAGTAGAAAGAGCACTGATTCTAAGTCAGAGGACTTGGGTTCAGATTCCCGCTCTCACATTTACTAGCTATATGAATTTGGGTCAGTCCACTAAACTCCTTCATGTTTGCTTTCTGCATTTGTCAAATAGGAGGTTTCTAAAATCTCTTCCAGTTTTCTGTCTACGGTCCTTGCAAGATTAGCTAACTTATTAAAGAATTCCCCCTTTCTCCCCTCCCACATATGAGAATAATGCTATAGATATTAGTAATGTGTAGATAAAGAAACTGAAACTCGGAGAGGCTAGGAGATGTCTCCATGGTCACACAGCTAGTCAATGTCAAAAGCAGAATATCAACTCAAGTCTTTCTGATTGCCGTCTTCTATCCACTATCCTACACAGGGTCTGTGTAAGTGTAGTGGCAAGTGGGGATGGGGAAGGAAAGAGCAGTGCGTCTGTTGGTATTATACTGTATATGTTGCAGCCCTAGTACAGTGAAAAGATGCCAGGACCAGGAGTCAGAAATTCTGCATTCTTGCCTCAAAGTCAATAAATCAAACTATTCAGGCATAAGCATCCTTAAATAGTAAGCTGAACTGAGGATTAGGTAGATAGGACAGTGGACTCCAGAGCACCTCCTTGCCAGTTCAAAGATATCTAGGTTCAGTCTTACCACAGGGAATAAAAGAGACCCCAGAAGCCCCTCTCTTCTCCTGTCCTATCCTCTCCTTTCCTCTTCTCTCCTCTCCTCTCTGCCTCTCTCTCTGTCTTCCTTCTCCTCTTCCTCTTTCTCTTCCTGTCTTTTTTCTCTGTCTATTCTCATACACACACACACACACACACACACACACACACACACATTCCCTGTTACATGAACCACTGTGAATCCCCACTGGGACTGACCTTTTTTGAGTTCAGGTGGAGGCTGGATTCTGGGCACATAAACATAATGTGGTCCCCCTGGGAGCCAGGCTCATGCCATAGCTTCATTATAATTTATTAATCGCAATTATCTCAAGATGAAAATATAAGCTCAATATTTGGCCACACACATGTTATACATAAAAGGCTTCAAAATATCAGAAGTGCAATTTCCTGTGGGGGATAAAAAAGCACAGAAAATACTGTTTCAGGCCCTAAAACTGAAGTGCAAGGGACCCCTGCAACTATGGTGATGAGCTATTATCGCTCATTTTTTATGAAGTTTTAAAGCTTAGGAAGTGGTTTTCCTACAAGGCCCTTTTGAGATGAGGGGAGTATTTATTATCTCTATTTTACAGATTGAGGAAACTGAGGCCTTAAGAATTTAAGTGACTTAACCCAGCTCACAGAGCCCCTAGCTCAGTGACTTTGTAGTGGCAATTCTGGTTAGAGTTTTCCTTTCTTTCCTTTCGTTTAGCTTGCCACTGGTCTATCTCATCCTTCCCAAGCTGTGGAATATGTTTCCTCAGCTGGCATTTTTCTTGAAGTGTTGCTCGCGTTAGACCTTCTCCTCATGTGGGACAGTTAGGAAAAGCTGAGTGACCATCCTGGAATTTCCTGAGCAGAGCTCACTTAACATGAAAGCTCCCTGAAGTTCTCACAGCATCATCACCGATAGCTTCAGTCACTGTTCTCCTTTTTAAATCTCCTGATCATGTACAATGCTGACCATCAACTAACATGGAATTGGCCATTGTTTGGCAGGAGCCTTTGTTCCAACAGTACAAACATTCTTGGGATCTACGAACATCTTTTCAAAACAATTTGATAACTTGCAATAAAATCAGTTTCTTTTGCAGTCCTTTGGATTTTATTTCATGCATTTAAAAACATGAGGAGGGTCCATAGACAACAGTGAATGGCCAAAGGGTTCCATGTTATAAATACATGAAGAATCCTTATGACAATAACAGGTAACATTTATATGGAGCTTGAATGATGTGCAAAACACTTTGCATACATTATCTTACAACCTTGTAAGGTGGGTCCTTTTTATACTGGACTCATGGCTTTATTGGTTTAAACATCAATGCAGGTCACAGATGCTTAGCAATTTAGTTCAACTTTGCAATTTCTGAGGTCCAGAGAGGGATTCAAGGTCACTCAAGGAATAAATATGTAGGAGGCCTGGGATTCTAGTTCAGGACTCCTGCTTTTAGGTTCAGTGAGTGCTTTCCTTAATATACCATTGATGTGGGAATTCTAAGGGCAGGGAGAAGGACTTATGGTGAGAAGCAGTTGGCTTCTCTCAGAATAGTCAAGGGAGGATTCATGGAGGAGGCAGGATTTCAGTTGTGTGAGGTGTTCAGGGAGGACTAGCACCTCCAGTGTGAGGGTGTGTCAAGCCCTTTCTAGGTCTGCTCATTTCCCTTGGGGTCACCCAACTCTCACCTGTGACTGCAAGAAGCTGTAGCATGCACAGAAGCTACATGCCAGTAAAACCATCTCAGCAGACATGCTAAACCAGATTGAGGGTAACTGACAAGTCCCAAAACCTCCGAAGAGTTAGGGGGATGTCTACCCTGAGCATGTGAAGACTTCCTCAGTGGGATGGGTGGATGAGAGCAATTTGTTCCAATGGTCATGAAGGCAGCTAAAGAAGATGCTGTGGAGCACTCATTGCATTCTGAGTCATTGACAGGCATCGTGATTTATGCAGAGCCATTGTACTTTGATGACTCTGGAAGAGAAAGTGAGGCTGATGACTTTGCACAACCCTGCTTCACTTAAATATGATTCATGCTCAAGTCAAGATATTACCCTGTGATGTCACTGGTCCTCTTCAAAACCTCAAAAAAAGGATAAAAAGGCAACAAGATTTCAGGAGCTGCTCAAAAAGATGGAACAGACACTTCGGACTGGCCTCCTAACCATAGTGCTTCTTGGCATCATACTTTAATATATAAGTTCCTCACCTGGGGTTCATGACCCATAAAAGATCAGTGAATAGTTTTCAGAGGATCTGTGAATTTGAATGGGAGAAATATAATTGTTAATATCCTGCCTATGCTCCATCTTTTGTTCACATTGAATCAAGTTAGGGTGGAGGGGATTGCTGTCATCTAAAGTTTTTCCTTTGCTCAAAACTGAAATTTTTATAGAATTAATTTTTTACCATACAGAAGAAAGCTTATTCCCTTTTCCCCAGTACTGGGTCTGGCACATAGTCAACACTTAATAAATGTATTAAGAGCCATTATTCTGAGAAGGCTTCAGCATATTGCCAGAGGTCTGTGATACAAAACAAGACAAGATGAAGAACTCATGTTTGAATGGAAGAATCCACCAAAGGGACAGAAAAGAGTTCAGGTTTTGTGAAATGCTCTAAGAAGTCAAAGTTGGAAGAATGCAACGTCTTTGGCTCTCTCCTTTGTTGTAATTGTTGATGGATGACTCAGAAGTGTGGGGAAGTGGAGAATGTAGTCAGCCAAGTCAGGAAGAAGAGAATGGGGTAACCTGAATCACAGAAGAAATTGATTTCTCTGGGCTCCAGGAGGGAAATAAAACCTTCAGATGGGTCCCATAGCATCGGAGACCAGGAGATAGGAAGGAAGAAAATGTCCCCATCAAAGGCACCACCTGCCTTTGAAGATGAGGCCTGGAAGAGGAAGTAGGGGGCTCTCTAAGTAAATTGTCAAGAGAGAAGCCAGCACAGTTGCTGTATTATGTCCTCCCTTTGCTTGGTTGGGCTCTCTCCTTTCCGACATATCAGTGATGTTTATTAAGAGATGACAAGTCTATCAGGCCTCATAAGCAGCCTTTCACAAGGAGGAGATCTTCCCTTACACCCAGAAAGCGCCATCAATCTTGTCCCTGCTCTGCTCTTCTGAGCAGCTGATGGCGAACAAGGCTCCTTTCCCGCCCCCTCCCCCTAACTACCTCCCACCACCCCCAGTTTCCTTCTCCCCCCTCTCCATCTCTGTAGCACAGCGGGAGATAGCAAAAGAAGAGAGAGGTAATTTGCATAAAGTGTTTCTGGTAAAGAGATGGAAACAGAAGAAAGGGAAAAATATGGGCCTTTTCTCCAATATAACTGGCTTTAGGGAATATATTTCATACTAAGAGATGGAATGGGAGAGAACGGAGACTATATAGAAGCAACAGCTAGAATGAAACAAATACTATATATATCATATGTACAGTATACAAATAATATTTCCATTTGCATATTACATATGTGTATATTCAACATGCACATACATACAGCATTAGTACTTTATCTTTTCAGGTAATGAATTTGGATAGATGCTTGCATTGGAATATAGAATGTGTTGCCTTTCCTATAATATTTTCTCTGCTTTGTTTGGTTTAGTTTGGTTTCGGGAAAGAAGCACTATATTGTAAGTATCATAGCATTTGACAAAAACACATTGCTCTGAGCAGGAAGCAAAATTGATGCTAGTAAGTAGCAATTGCAAATGGACTTCATTGAATATATGTCTTAGGAGTTATATATGTCACTGTATTTGTAAGTCAAATGGGATCCATGTTTATTTTTCATTAGGAGGCCCCTAATCTGGTCCATGCAGCCTCAGGTCTCTGAAAGACACTCTGTCAGATAGGATAATATCATTTTTAAATTTCATGAAATTTATTGAGGCTTACAGATCATTTTTTGGCCCAGGTTCAATATTTAAACATTCTGATCTAGCACACCATAAGGGTTGAATTTGGGGAAGGGAGGAGAGGAGGAAGAAGAGAGGGATTTATTTTTTCATATGGCAAGCTTCTGAACATATTTTTTGAGTCTTATGCTTTACACAGTGCCTGATTTTTAAAAGGAGATTGACACTGCACTTTGTTTGTCATAAAAAATAGCTTGATTATCTCTTCTTTCCACACCTATAAGATGAAGCTATTTGATCTGTTAAATTTGCTAGGACCTGTCTGTATGACTCTTTGTGCTATAGAAAGCAGGAATATTGGCATCATCTTATTACTTCTAGAGAAATATTAGGAAGTCAAAATAAACTGTCCAAATCTTTCAGCCATACCAGAATCTCGCTTCAACTTGATTGGAACACCTAGAATTCGGTCAAGGAAGGCAAAGAAGCAGATTCTATGAAGACTCCCCCAGGAAAGGCCTAATCTCAATAAATTTTTCTTGACAGATTATCTTTCTGATCAGATTTTTATGCTCTGAGAACCCAAAGACAAAAATGGTCATTTTTAAATATATAATAACTTTCCTATCATGTATAATAATTACCTCTGAGTATAAAACTTCAGCACCTTTGTTGACAAGAAGCAAACATTTATTTGCACTCCAAATTTGATTTTGAAATGAAGTTTTATTTTTTTACTCAGTCTTGGTGTTTCAGATGATGGTTTCGATTTTGAAAATTCAAGTTAGAATATAAAGTTGCTTTTCTTTGCAGGGAGTGAGCGTTGAGGAGGAAATAAAAAACTTCTTAATCATCAGGTTCTACGTATAGGGGATACTTCGAAGGGTTTGCTAAGCTTTTGGTTTCAAGTTATAGACTGGGAGTTGCATGCAGCTGTTAACTGAAGTTAACAGTTCACCATACAAGACTGAGAACTTTGGGAAAAGACAGACAGACGCATGTGTAGGAGAGAATACAGCGAAGTCCTGATTAATGAAAATAATCATTTCTATGAAGTGGAAGCCCATATTTGGATTTACACCACTCAAAGCTGTAATTATGTAAAATATAGTAACTGGTCCCAGCCTAATGGAAATATGAAGTGCGAATTGAATGATTAGATCACTTCATGGTTTTCATTTTTTCTATCAGTCAGGACCTAGCCAGAATGACAATGATGACCACAAGGTAGAATTTATAAAGCATGTGAAAGTTTGCAAAGGCAATAGTGGTATACTGCATAAAGAGCTGGCCTTAGACTTAGGAAGACCTGAGTTCAAATCCTATTTCTGACACATGGTGGTTAATTAGACAACTTTTCATGCTCTGGATAATTCTCTAAGGCTAGAAGTTTCAGAGAAGGCACTGAACTGAATTGGTTAATGGATCATCTATGTATTACTTGTAGAAAAGTTTCCAAAGAACTTTCCATGTATTATATTATTAATTTTCACAACCATCTTGTGAGGTAGAATCTATTTTAAAATTTACCTGGTAGATAATCATTTGCAGGTCATTAATTACCTCCCAGTCTATAAAGGCAACCAAGACCTTCTCTTTTTGTTGGAAATCATTTTTTGTTTCAATGATGTGATATCTGGCCCCTAAATTTTTGTGATAGAGTTTAGAGAGAAGAACTTGAATGTCTGGGACAATGGAGAATTTGTTTGTGATGAAGCTGGTTTTCAAAGAGAGTGATAGGAGTGGGTGAAAGCTGAGGGAGTTTGATTTAGTACTCCTTGAATTTAAGGTCCCTGGATCTGGAGGTGGAGGGTATAGAAGGTATTAGGTTCAATCCTGGACTAATCCTTGATTATGGGAATATAGCAAGAGTGAATACTGGGGCTAGGCAGAGGTTGGTGCACTGTACTGATTCTTTGAGCTCTGAAAATGAATTTGCATTAGGTTCTGGTGCCAGCGTCCTAGGAGTGATGACTTTTTTTGAGAATGAGTATGAGATATGGGATTGGCTCCAGCGGTCTCTGCATAGGAAGGGAGAGCTTTATGTTTGTATAAGGAAATTCAGAGTCAGTTCAGGATGTACTTGTGAGAAAGTATCTTTGTCAGACAAGTAGTCTACAACAAGGCGTTAATACCTGGGGAAATGTTTTATAGAAACTCACAATATAGGGCCTTTCTTATCATCCAAATTCCATGAAGATTTTTTTGTGAGATTTCTGACACATTCCTTATTTAGATGTGTAAGAGGTCTCTCTTATGAGTTTTGTTATGTCAATGAACTGAGCCTGGAAGTATGGTGTGCTGTCACTCACAACTTTGGGTGCATATTGTCATAGTCTGACCTGAAAGGTCCTTAATTTATCTTTAAGTTTACATGGTGTTTCTCTGCTTAGGCCCCTCAAGTTTATAACAAGCAGTTTTCTTGATCTTATAAAAATCAAACCATAAAACAATTATTACCAAAAATATATTCAAAGAACAAACTTTATTTTTAGTAAGAAATACCTGAATATAAGTTGGCAACTCCTTTCACATCACAACCTAGGCTAACTTCAGTTTTAACCCTTGATGGCTATAATTTTTCTTTCAGTCTCATTCTGAGTCCTATATTAGAGTCAATACCTACCAGGGAAGGTATTTCATTTTAGGGCTTCAGGCTAACTTGAAGTCCCTTTGATTTTTTTGTCCTCAATCATCTGGTAGCTCTTATAGAAGATTTTCTCTGCCCCATCCTCATAAGAACTCTCCCTGCTTAGCATCCTTAGCACCTATGAAAGGCTGTGATAGTTTCTTCTGCCTATGCAGCATGTTTTGTCTACATTGAGTCAAATTTGCATGAAGGGAGGGGAGAGAGAAGGAAAAGGGATTAAAGGGGACTACATTTTTCTTTGCTCAAAACTGAAATTCTTATATAATTAATTTTTCACCACCCAGAAAAAGGCTTATTCCCTTTTTCCCAGTACTGGGTCTGGCATATAGTCATCACTTAACAGATGCTTGTTAATTGATTGATTGATTCTCATTCTCTTTTAAAGAACTCCCTCTTACCATCCTCCTCCATCACCAAAAGTAGCTGCTGACTGAGTGTGCATTGAAATTTATTCCCTAAAGGGCTACAAAAATGTACACCCTTTGACCCAGCAAACTGTATCCCAAAGGAGTATGTAGGACTGTATCCTAAAGAGATCATAAAAATGGGAAAGTGTCCCACATATGCAGAAATATTTTTAGCAGCTCTCTTTGTGGTGGCCAAAAACTGGAAATCAAGGGGATTCCCATCAATTGGAGAATGGTTGAATAAATTATGGTATATGAATGTAATGGAATTCTATTGTGGTATAAGAAATGATGAACAGAAAGACTTCAGAGAGGCCTGGAAGGACTTATATGAACTGATGCTGAGTGAAAGGAGCAGAACCAGGAGAACTCTGTACACAGCAATAACCACAGTGTGTGAGGAAGTCTTCTAGTAGACTTAGTCCTTCACAGTAATACAAAGACCTAAAAAAATTCCCAATGGACTCTTGAGGCCAAATGCATTCCATATCTAGAGAAAGAACTATGAAATTGGATCACATAAGGAAGCAGATCATTTTCTCTTGTGTTATGTTTTGTTTTGTTTTATGGTTTCTCCCATTCATTTTAATTCTTCTATGCAATACGACTAAGGTGAAAATGTATTCAATAGGAATGTATGTGTAGAAACTATACATGATTACATGCTGTCTCAAGGAGACAGTGGGGAGGGAGGGGAGAAGGAATGAGAGGGAGGGGAAAAATCTAAGATATATAGAAGTGATTGTAGAAAACTGAAAACAAATAAAATAATTAAAAAAAGAAATTTACTCCCAATATAACTCTTACAGGTCTCCAGAAACTTATATCTGTCCTCCTGTTTCACAGTTTAACTATCAAGGAATCCTCAAAAGTGATTTATAGAAGAGCTTGGATCCTTACTAGAACAAAACATTCTTAGTAAGAAATATTGTCCGAGTTTTCTGAATGTATATTTAAAACCAAAAGAATTACATGAAACAAGTATAATCTTTGGTTAAATATGTAACAGTATAGTACAAAATTGAAGGAAATTAATTACAACATGAAGGGCTCAGTCAGTGAGTTAATAAATATTTATGAAATGACTACTCTGTGCCAGACACTGTACTAATGACTGGTAATGCAAATACAAAAAAGAAAGACAATCCCTGCACTCAAGAAGCATATATTTTAATGGAGAAAGACAACATAGAAAAAGAAGGCAGCGGGAGGAGGGAAGCTACCCTATTTGGAGAAGTCCAGAAGAATGTAGTCCAGTGGGAAATGATGAGATGGTTGGCCTGGGTCCCATCTTTAAATGGAGGTAGTGAAAGGAGTGGTCCACCTTCCAGTCAGAAGGAGGGGTCCCAAGGGCAGAGGGTGCTGATGAGGTGTGAGTTCTATGCTGAAGTAATTTTGCTGAATAAAAAGGTTTCTGAGGTGAGATGGACAATTTCATAGGAGTGCAACTTGGGGGGAGAAGGAACAGAGAATCCTTTCATTGAATAGTGTTTTCTTCAATCCATCTGGCAAGTCTAGTAAGACGGTATGCAGACCATTGAGGATTAATATTGGATATCAATTCAAGTCAGTATCACATTGTTTGCCCAACACTGTGTGGTCTGGCTTGGGCAGAAATAGAGCTATCACCTCCATTGTTTTGGAAACTGTGCTTTTAAGGCATTATATATTCCCATTAACTTTTTTTTTGGTTGAGGAATGATTTGAAAAAAAATGAGAAATCACCTTGTCACACCAGCAAATGTAATCTCCCTTTGATCAGTTTCCAAAACACTTATTGCATCCATTCCTTCAGTTTAATTCACTAAGTACCGATCAGTTCTACCATGTTCAGAGCACTCTTCTAGGCACTGTTGACACTAGTAACCCTTCCATAACCCTTCAGAATGCTAGAGTATTACCGCTGAAAAGGACCTGAGAGCCCATCTAATCTAACCCATGTGTGTGTAGGAATCCTTTTAAAAGCACACCCCCTAAAATGGTTAACTAGTCATTGAATACCTCTAGTGGCGAGGAGCTCACTACTACCGGAGATAGGTTCATTTTTAATTGTTAAGAAGTTTCACCAAGTCTAAAGTTGCCTCTGTAGCTTTCTCCATTGCTTCTAATTTTTCCTTCTGGGGTCAAGCATAAGTCAACTTCTATTTGGCAGCCTTTTAGCTATTTTAGCTATCATAGCCCTGTTTTCCTCCCCTCAACACCTCTACTCCCCACCAGTCTTCTCTCTTTCAGGCTAACTATTCCTAATTTCTTTAATCAATATTAATATAGTATAAATTTGAAATCCTTCACCAACCTGCCACCAATGCTTCTCATGGAATTTTTCTTCCTAAAATATGGCGTAGAGAATTGACTCCAATATTCTGCATGTGATAAGACCAGAACATAGTACACTGGAACTTAGTATACTCTTTTCCAATGCTGGCTGAGAGTTAATGATCTTTCTTGGCCATTACATCCCATTGTTGAGTCACATTAAGTTTTCAATCGTATGAAACCCTCATAGTTTTTTCAGTATTGTTGCTTAGACATGCTGCCCCTTTCCATTACTTGAGAAACTGATTTTCTTCAACTAAACATAAAATTTTCCATTGAATTCTAACCTATTTTGTTGTTGACACCTCTTTCATTTTCTAATATAATTTACAAAAATCCAACTCTTTTGGTTGTCCTTTGACATGTTTTGAACTTCGTCCTTTCTGAATCTCTGGGCAAAAAATATTAATGCACTGGATCCATCCTTCATCAACTTCTCCTGATTCTATTTTGCATACATGTTTCTTCTTTAGGTTGGCTGATCAGTTCCTCATGCATCTTCATCAGTTTGTTAGATAATTTCCAATTTTCCTCTTTATGATTATTCTCCTTTTCTTTTTCTTCTCTTTTTTGAAATTCAACTTTATTTTTTTATTTTTTGTTTTCTTTTTAAAAACTTATTTATTTTCAGTTTTCAACACAAGATCTTGAGTTCCAAATTTTCTCCCCATCTCTCCCCTTCCCCCACCCCAAGTGTTTCTTCTTTTCTAACTATGTTTTAACCAATTCCCCAAAATGCAAGGTACATATCACATTTGTCTTGCTTTTCTCTCCTTTTCTATCAGGTATTCCAAGATGAAGTGATCACTTCTCCCCAAGGAACGAGTTGCTCCTTGTAAATATGAATCTATGAAATGTTTTTTTTTATTTGTTTGTTTTTTGTTTGTTGTTTTCTCCATTGTTTGAAGGATAAAATTATCATTGAAGCAAATCAAGAAATTATTAATTAATCTGTTTTTTGCCAGAGAGAAAGGGACTGTCACATAAATTATCTCATTTGATCCTTAAAATAACTGTGTGAATCAAGACTTATATTGTTATCCTAAGTTTGCAGATGTGCAAACTGAGATGAGAGAGACAGACAGAGACAGACAGAGAAACAGAGACAGTTAGAGATAGAGACAGAGAGACAAAGAGAGACAGAGACAGAGAGACAGAGACAGAGAGAGACAGAGAGATAGAGAATATTTAGTTCCACTCCAGGAGGGCAAGAACCATGCCTTAAACATCTTTGAATCTCACATATCACCTGGTGAAATAAAGTTATAAAAAGTCATAAAAGTTATAAAAAACTAATATTTATTTTACAAACATTATCTCCATCTTTCTGTACCCCCAATAGGTAATAAAAATAATAAAACTCTTAAGAAATATATGTAGTCCAGCAAGACAAAATTCTCATATAAGAAATGTTTACATTGTTCTCCGTTTTAAGACCATAACTTCTCTGGCAAAGATGGGTAGCATGTTTTCATTTTAGTTCTCTGAAATCATGGTTTCTTTTTGCATTAGTAAGAGTTCTAAAGTATTTGAAAGTTGTTTTATTTTAATACTGCTGCTGTTATTGAATATTTTTTTCTCCTATGCACCTAGTCCACATCAGTTCATAGAGGTCTTCCCATTTTCTCCTGAATCTGTCCACATAATCCTATATTATGATACTGTAATATTTCATTCTATTACTATCCTATAATTTGTTTTGTTATTGCCATATAGTTGGAAAACTCCTTAGTTTCAAGTTTTTGGCTACTACAAAAAGAGTACCTGTAAGAGTATCCATTATATGTATGTGTATATATATATATATATATATATATATATATATGTATATATACATAGAGAGAGAGAGAGAGAGAGAGAGAGAGAGAGAGAGACAGAGAGAGAGAGAGAGAGAGAGAGAGAGAGAGAGAGAGAGAGAGAGAGAGAGAGAGGCTATTTTCTTCTTTCTTTGAATTCTTTAGGGGATACTGACCTAGTATTGGTATCACTGGGTCAAAGAGTATATACAGTTTAATCATCTTTTGGAATTAGTTACAAGTTGATTTGTATTATGTTTGTACTGATTTCCAGCTTCACAGAGCATTAGCCTTCATGTTTTCCTGATATTTGTCATTTTCCTCTTTTGTCATCTTTGCAAATCTGCTAGGTGTAAGGTGATACCTCAGAGTTGTATTAATTTGCATTTCTCTGTTGATGATTTGGAGCATTTTTTCATATGGTCATTGATAATTTTCATTTATTCCTTTGAAAACTGGCTCTTCATGCCCTTTAATCATTTATCTATTGGGAGCCAGCTCTTAGTCTTACAAATTTGAATCAATTTCTTATATATTTTAGATAGGAAAACAAAGATTTTTCCGATTCTAATTTTTACTGCATTAGCCTTGTTTGTTAAAACAAAACAAAACAACACAACTTTACAAAATAATATAATCAATATTGTCCGTTTTGTCTTCTCTGGTCTTCTCTCCTTCTTTGGTCATGAGCTCTTCCTTTATCCTCAGATCAGAAAGGTAATTTCTTCCTTGTTCCTCCAATTTGTTTGCGTTGTTACTTTTTTAGGTATAAGTCCTATGTCCATCTGGTGTTTATCTTGGTATGTAGTGTGAGGTTTTGGTCTATACCTAATTTCTGCCAGACAGATTTCCAGAAATTTTTCTAAAGTTATGAGTAACTCAGGTTCTTGGGTTTGTCAATCACTAGCCTACTAAATTGACTTCTGTATATTGCATAGCTGAATCATACCACTGATAAATCTCTGTTTTTTTTTAAACCAATACTAAGTAGTTCTTGTGATTATTGCTTTGCATGTAGTTTGACATCTGGCCGTACCAAACCTCCTTCTTTTCCACTCTTTCATTAGATCCCTTGAGGTAATTCTCCTATATTAACTTTGTTATCACTTGATCAAATTTATTGCATATGGTAAATATTTACCAAAAAACTGTTAAATACATGACTGAATATAATGTGTTCCTTGCCTAGGAGTAGCCAGTGAATCCTATTGAAGAAATGGAATGTGAATAATAACTCAATAAGTCAATGAGCCCCATAGACCAGAATAAAATAGAATTGCAAAACAGAGGTCCAAGGTACAAGTGCTATACAGGATGAGAAGATGGGAGGTAGTCTTGGGACATGTACCACGGAACCAGTTGGACATGAGTTGACCTGGATGTTATGAAGAGGTGGAATTATGCCTCTTGCCACTGAAGGCATCATCATGCTGTAGAGGTAGTTCAAGTTTAGGCAAATGATAATAAGAAAAAGTGGGTCAATTGGTATAAAATCTTAATCACATGTGAGCTGATAAAGTGAAAAAAGAAATGAAGTAAAGGTCCAGTGGAAGAAACATCATGTCAATGGTGCCATGCATAATTGTACTGGGGACCCCATTGGGGAAAGCCATTGGGACCCTATACATCTAGGATACATATGATATATACTCAAATATAGAGTGTAGAATCTAGATTCAGAAAGATCCAAATTCAAAACCTGGCTTATAGTTCCTAACTGCTAGATAGGGGATGGCTACTTGTTATGGGGCAGGTCGATGATGCAGGGGATGGATAGCTGAGGCTGGAATCAGGAAAACTTGGGTTCAAATCTGGCCTCTATTTCTTAATAAATGACCTTGGGCAAGTTATTTAACCTCTGCCTCAGTTTCCTCATGTGTAAAATGGGGATCATAACAGCACCTTCCTCACAGGATTACTTTGAGGATCAAATGATATATTTATAAAGCTCCTATCACAATGCCTAACATATAGTAGGTGCCATATAAATTTTAGCTACTATTAGTTATTATTTCATGGCCATAAGAAAATCATTTAATCTCTCTTGACATCAATATCCTCTCTCTTTAAAATGCAGATAATACCAAAAGATTGTCAAGTGACTCAAATGAAGTAATTTAAGTAAAGTGGGCAGCTAGGTGGTACAATAGAGAGGACACTGGGCTTGGAATCTGCAAGGCTCATCTTCCTGAATTCAAATCTGACCTCAGACACTTACTAGCTGTGTGATTCTGGGCAAATCACTTAACCCTGTTTGCCTCAGTGCCGCCTTAACAAACACACAAACAAACAATAACTTGGAGGAGGAAATGGTCAATCATTCCAGTATCTTTGCCAAGAGAATCCCAACTGGGGTCATGGGACGGTCTCATACTACTGAAAAACGACTCAGATACTGGTTAAGCATCCAGAAAGGGGGCAAATACCCTAAGAGGTAAGAAGTGAACCTAGATCCTCTTGCTCCAGGAGTAATCTTCTTCCCACTCCATGATCCTGTCCATTCAGATAAAGTGGGCTTGGAGTAACATTTGTATGTTGTCACCTCAGGCCTTGCTGTATCCTGCTTTCCACCAAAATTCAGGTAATCCTGTACATAGCTTAAAGGTTCTGAAAGCACAGGGCACTTAGGAGGGAGCTGGTGAATACCTAGGATGGTAAAAAAAAGCTGCCTCTTTGCTTTCTACCCCAATTTACCTCCAGTAACCTGAGTAGTCTCACACAGGATTTTATTATCTGCATGCAGGAACAGGCAGAAAGTAAAAGCTAGATGAGGGGTGGCTACTTGTTATGGGGCAGGTAGATGATGCAGGGGATAGATAGCTGAGGCTGGAATCAGGAAAACGGGTTCAAATCTGGCCTCTGTTTCTTAATGAATGACCTTGGGCAAGTCATTTAACCTCTGGGGAGGAGGGATGGCAATGCCCTGGTTTGTCCTTATGCACACTATGAATGTTCTCTGAACTTCAAGTCTGGTTTGGGCCTGAACTGAGGGAGGGGCAGCTGCTAGGTTTCCACAGAACAGGAAAAATACAGTTGGGACAAAGCCTTGAAGGCAGGTTGCTCATTTGAGTAAGCAACCATTGGGTTCTGTGATCTTAGATTCTTCTAAGAGGGTTACAAAACAAAACAATTCCCATCACTATTGGTTTGTCCTGAAGTTGTGCAACTGTGTATTGCTTCTGTGGTTTAAGACTTCTTGCTCCATGTTAAAATGAACCCATCTCTATCTCCTTCCTTGTTTTCTCTCTGTCTCTCTCTGTCTTACTCTGTCTCTTTCTTTGTCTCTCTCCTTTGGTCTCTGGTTTTGACTCTCTCTCTCTCCTCCCTCCCTCCTTTCCATCTTTGTCTCTCTCCCTTTCCCCCCTTCTTCTCTCTCTGTGTCTCTGTCTTTCTCTGTTCCTGTTTCTCTCTGTCTTTCTCTTCGTCTCTCTCCTTCCTTTCTCTCTGTCTCTTCGTCTCCCTCTGTCTTTCTATTTCTGTGTCTCCCCCTTTCCTATCTCTGTCTGTCTATCCCCCTCTCTCCCTTTCTCCTTCTCTGTCTCATTCTGATTCTATGTGTTTTTCCATATATGCCTCTCTTTCTGTCTCTGTCTGTCTGTCTCTCTCTCCAGTAAGAAAAAAAAGAGTCAAACTGTTCCATCAACTCACTTTTATAGTCCACAGAGAGAGACAATTCCTCTTAGTCAATACTTTGGAGTTCTAAACAGCCAATCATCTTGGAGTCAGTCTCAGTTACTGAGGACTCATCAATTATCTTTACCCTCTAAAAAAGGTACTGCTATGTATGCCCATATTCTCTAGAGGAAGAGATCTTCATGAATTGATGGGGGTAGATCCCTATTTTCTTCCACTCCAAGTCCCATTGCTTCCTATACAACACTGTCTTGACTTTTGAGTTACCTTTGTGGAGCTGAGTAATAATTACTCAGGAAAACTGATTTAGTAAGAACTAAGTAATTGCTCAACTTGAATTGCAAACATTCTATTGTTGCAGTGCAATGGGTTCCTGGAAATCAGGACAAAGAAAAATGGCGGAAAATGAATTATTCTCCACCCTGAGACTCTACTTTTAGCACTATCCCCCCCGACTTTGTTACTCAGAAAATGTAACACAAGTCACAGAGCCTACAGTTACCCATTTCCCCATGAGAGGGCAATCCTGTGTCTTTAATAAGGCAAAATGTTGACTGTTACATTCCATTGTTTTCTGAGACTTACTAGAAATTAATAAATGAATGAGAAACTGGGACTTAAAGCAAAATAAATATCTTTTAAAGCAAAAATCATATTCAATTTAGTTCAAAAAGCACTTATTAAGCTCCTACTCTCTGTGAGGCACATAGATGTTAGAGATACAAAAAGAAAAATGAAATTGTTCCTTGAGGCACTTTCTTTTTATTAAATGAATGGATCAACTAAATGTGGCATATTTAAAAAGGGATACCTATTTTTAAAAGTCTATTTCTTGATCCTTAAACCACCTATCCTTGTCCAAACTGGACAGGAAAAGGCTTTTCATTCATCTTGATTTAGTTGAGTTCTGGACAAATTCTATACAAAATATCAAAGCTAGTGCCTTTGCAGGGTTTAGGTCAATTGTTTGGGATCTGCCACTGGTCTGGCCTCTACCCTGCTCTAAACAGGCTGCTGAGTCGGGCTACCAAAAGAGATGTGAGACTTATGCATGGGTACTCAACCAAGGGCACCAAGGCTCTCCCTCCTCATTTCTCTGTACTATTTGGACTGGATGCTGTATGACCTTTTTTTTTTTCTTCAAATCACTTTTTTTTCTACTGTAGCATTTTTTCAACTGTTTCAAGTTTTATGGTTTTATTTTGTTTTTACATCAGACATGTCCACTTATCTCCTTAACATCCCCCTTTTCAGCCATCAGACCCTTCCTGGTCATAAAGAAACATTTAACTGAAATAAAAACAAAACAAAGCCAAAAAATCCAAAATTATGTCTAACAATGTAGGTATATTTCCTTTTCATGTTAACTTGGTTTCATGGCTTAAAAATGCTGAAAATAAGGGGAGTCATTATGTGATTAGATCTGACCTGTCTCCTACAGCTAGCACTTAACCTGATATATCTCCAGGAATGAACAAAATCATAGAAACCATATTTGAAAGATCCTTATTTCAATCAGTCAATCAACAAGTATCTATTAAGTACCTACTCTGTCCCAGACCCTGTGCTTGGCACCAGGGATAAAAAAATATAAGTGGATCAATCTTGGCTATTATGAAAATGTAAATTTCTTGAAAGTAGAGATTTTTATTCTTTGCACTTATATTGCCCACATCTAGCACAGTGCCTTACTTAATAAATGCTTTTTGACTGATTTCTGTAACTTACATTTTATCAGTGAAACAATGCACATATATATATATATATATATATATATATATATATATATATATATATGTATATCAATCACTTAAATGCAAACAATAAAAAAGTAGGAAGGAATTAATCTATGGCTTTTATAAATCAAATAATGCTTTGGGGATCTTTTCATAAAGCAAATAATATGTTGGGAATATGAATAATCATTTCTTTAACTTTGTAAGTTCAGTTTTTTGTACTTTGGATTTTCTTGAAGTAGGGAATGCCTGTAGATTAAAAGTAGGGCAGGTTGTCCTGGGACAGGATGGCATACCAAGGACTTGTAGTCAGTTGGTACTACTGATCCCTCACTTGTTCAGACATAAGGAATTCAACAGGTACCATGTCACCAGAAAGCTTTGTTGTTATTGCAAAACACTCAGAGACATAGAGTGTTTCAGACACTATTTGATATGTTAAGAGTGGCTTATGTGAATGACCAATTTGAGGATATTTGAGAGAGTTTACATTCCACAACAAGGTTTTACTTCAAGTTTATATTTTGTTTAAATAAAGAATAAGATCAATGGAAAATGACTTCAGCCTTCCTACAGAATTTATGGCTTCTTTTAATAAACCTCATAAAAGACACTTTAAAAAATATGCAGCATTCTTAATGTAATGGGTCTGTTCTTTATATAGATATGTGTGTATACATATATATGTATATATGGGGAGAGAGAGAGCATTTAACTTGTGTCTGAAAACCTGTAAAAAAAATATCACGGATCTAGTAAAGACATTCTTAACAGGGAACTGAAAGGAGCCCAATAGAGTAATAAACATTTTCTTGGAAATATAGAAAGTTATGAACATCTTAGGCAGAGAAATAGTATAATTTTGAAATATCAATTTGCTTTTTTATTTTTTTAGTTAATGTCCTTTCTGGGGTTCTACTCTGGGAACGAATTAGATTAAACCAAGCTGTGCTTAGGTGTCCTAGAAATTCAGCTGGATTTGATGTTATAGCCTAGGTTTGTGAGGACAAGTTTCATTTGGAACTTTAATGAGGTCAGGAATGGGAGGAGGGGTAGAAAGGAGAGTAGAAATACAGGCTTCATATGTTACGTTAGACCTGTGTTGTACAACCAGATTTAACAGCTGATAGTTTCCCTTTAGAGGTTATCCAATCCATTCCCCTGTGTGTATTCAGGTCCATGTAGAAATCAGTTTGGCAAAATGAAGAGCCGTCTTAGTTTTAAGTAGGAACATTTTACACTCTGCTTTGTCTACATGCTTCCCCTTTTAGGAAATATTCCTTCAAAGCCAACTTAAATCTCAATGCTGTGGTTTAAGCCTGTTCCCTTTTGTTCTTAACACAGAACAAATAGAGAACGCAGATACAAAAGTTATTTTTTTCTATGTAGATGTGAAGACTGATATTGAGTTAGACCTTCGTCTTTGCAGGAGAACTTTGAACTTTTAGTGAAATCACAGCTGGAGGACACAAAAATGGAAGTAAACTGTGAAAGGATGAGAAAATCTCCAATCTCTCTGGTTTTCTTGTTTGTTTATTATTTCATGTTAAAATCTCATCATCGTTTAGCACTTAATCTTGTGTAAAGAACGTATTTAAGAAAGATTTATGACTCTAATAAGTTATAAGAGGTTGGGGGTTGGATAGGTTCTCCAGGGCTCTCATCTGGTCTAATATACCTTGAAAGTACATAAAACACCATTAGTGTTTGACCCTGCCTCATAGCTTTCACTTATAGATCTCAAAGCTCTTTAAATGCCTTTCAGAGTTCCTTCTTTTCTGCTCCCACCGCCAGCCATGCTAGTCAGGCCCTCATTACTGCTCCCTGGGTCTATTGCAATAACTTCCAAAATAGTCTCCACACAATCTTATCAATTCTATATAATGCCATAAGAATTGTCTTCCTAATGTAGCCCTCAGATCACATCATTCTTCTGCTCAGAAACCATTATGGCTCCCCATTGTCTACTGAATAAAACCCAAATTCCTTAGTCCAGTTTTCAGGGTCATTTATGGTTCCACCAATAATCTGCTTTTCAGTGTCTTACCTCATACTACAGCCCTTCACCTACTTATTCTCATGCTACCCTCCACTTGTTTTGACTTGTTTAATTTCCTTCACCTGGAATCAATCACTCAATCAATAAGCACTGAGTAAGGAATGCAAGTCTAAGTAAGAAGCTAAAAGTGTTTTTTGGAAAACAGGCTCTGAGAAAGAATAGCTTTTGAGGGGTTTCTCTGTCCTCCCCACTGCCACATCACATGCCCCTTGTAGCTTTGAAGAGCAGACATTCTATTCCTGATGAAGCAAAACCCCATAACTGAGATAGACATAGGAAACTAGGTGGTGTAGTGGATCAAGCACTGGACTTAGAAATACTCCTCTCTTCATGAGTTCAAGTCTGGCCTCAGAGACTTACTAGCTGTGTGACCCTAGGCACTCTGTTTGCCTCAGTTTCCTTGTCAATGCCTAGCATCATGGATTGATTGATTGATTGATCTGTAAAATAGAGATGATGACAATAGCACCTACCTTCCAGGTTTGTTGTGAGGATCAAGTAGGGTAATAACTGTAAAGTAGTTAGTGCAGTGCCTGAGATATAAGAAGAGCTGTAGAAATGCTAGATATTAGCTATTAGACCTGGAGAAGCAGTCATTTCAGTCTATAACTCTCTTTAAAGAGTAGGATCTCTGGTACTAGAAAAGAAAACTGAATATGAAAGGAAGGGAGAGCTAGTGCTGGTAGTCACGAGCCAAGCTTTGGAGAGGAACAAACTCTGGGATCCCATTAGAGATACTTAAGGGACTGCTTAATGAGAACTTCACTAAGAGGGAAAGAACTTCAGGGCCACATGTGCTTCCTACATCTGTATCTTACTACCATTGTTTTCTAAGCTTGGACCCTCTCTTCTCACAGAAACTTTATATAATTATGGCAGGGTTCATGCTAGGTTTATGGGGTGAATGTTTTGTCACTAATATTTTTGTTGTGCCATCTTAATGCCTTAGCTGGTAGCTAATTATGTCTAGTGGCTGATTGTTAATGGGAAGCACACTTGTTGGGGTCCGTTGTCTACAGTGATAGGAATCATCTTCCATGTACTCTCGAACCCAAACTAGCAGCTTCCCTATGCCAACCCAAATTGTGAGTGAGTAGAATTTGATGCATACTACCAAAGGTACTACATATGAAAAATAAACACAATAATGGAGGCAGGGCCCATTAACCACGGTAAGAATCAAGAAAAAGCTTCTTGAAGAAATTATTTCCCCTATTTCTTGCTGATATGCTGCCCTTCTCAAAAATTCTTGCTTGACTGATTGATTTCCCCCAAAGAAGCCTGTTGCTTTCTGAAGAGTGTCTGGGAATAATAGGGAGGGAAATAGATAGGAAAAGACTCAGACAAATGAACTACCCTTCTTTTATTTTGCATTTCTCTGCAATCCTGTCCAGAATAAATTACACTTTGCTTTCAACCAAAGGCATCAATTCACCTTCATTTCTCTTCCAACATAGTAGATGGCATTAGAATCCCAGTATCATAATCTCTCTGTCTCTGTCTCTTCTTCCCTCCCCTCCATCTCCACCCCGACTCCCACCTCCTGGACTTACTTGACAGTATGCCGTTAAAGAAATAACCACTCCATATGAGATTTGGATAGAGCAAAAGACACTCTGGTGGACTTGCAGAAAGATGATCCATAACAAGTTTGTCCATGTCAGAGGGCAGCTAAGATATAGGTCTATTCATGATCTCACACATGGTCTCATACATCTGTTCTAGTTTGGTTGCAAGTGATGATGGAATTTACTCTCCTTAGAGTGAGTTTATGTCTTCTGGTTTTTTGGGGATTTTTTACAGGGAACCCCACATAGAGACATGGATTTTGACTGGTTGTTTATCACTACCATTTTGGGTAAAGAAATAGGGCTGCCTAAAAGATCCAGGCTTTCCTCAAACCCATACATAGTGACCATACATTGGTCACTATCAGAGCTTTATCTACAGCTGCTGCTCCCTGTAGCCATCCTCACATAACTAGTTTTTCCTTCATCTGAAAAATAGATTTGAATCTATTAGGTAGGAAGTATGAAAGGACAGAGATTAAAAAAAATAGCCTCCATCTTCATAATAATAACTAGCATTTATATAGCGGTTTAAGGCTTACGAATTGCTTCTTTTATCTTCACAGCAACCTTTTGAGGTAGAGGTTGTTATTATAGTCATTTTATTTTGTTTGTTTCATAATCATTTTAAAGATGAGAACATGAAGGTTGAGAGAAGATGTAGGATTACATCATTCATATGTGTTTGAGGCAAGATTTGAATTCAGATCTCTCTGACTCCAAGTCGTAGGCTGTGTCTACTACTCTCATTAGCTGTCTTTAGAACAAGTCCACTAATGAGGCTACTTTCAAATGCAGGATCCCTTGGGTCCCTGATCCTTGCCTGCCTTGACCTATCTTTTCCTTTCTACTTTTTTTTTTGGTCATGTCTGCTTGGCTCATCCTTGACCCCAATAAACTATGGGTCCCTTTTCCCCTGTCCTGATCTTCAGGCCTGAGGCCTTTGGCCTGTAGTCAATCTTGTCATCAGCCTACCTTTCTCTCAGTTATTGTCTATATCCTTGAGCAGGTGACTCATGACTTGCTTATGTCTTGTCACAGTCAACAAAGCCAGTGGATCATTCATGGATGCTGATGCTCCATAAAGAAAAAAAGACTCTTCGATGGGGTAATATGTAGGTATATGACAGTATTTATGAGAGTCATGAGTAAGTTTATGACGAATACGTCAGGTCACTGGATTCAGATGGATCTGGAGGAGAAGTGAGCCTGGTGACTTTGCATGGCCCTCTCTCACTTAAAGCCAAGTGCGAGCCATGTCATCATTTCTCTGATGGCATGATTTTCTTCAGCAGTGATGGATGAACACAACAATGATGAATACATGTGTATGTGTTTATTGGTGTGAAAAGAAGCCTAAAGGCAATATTCCTTATCCTTAAACTGCTTAGGGAGAAGTCTTAGAGAGGAAGGATCCCTTAATAGAGTTACTAAAAGAAATCGCTTTGAATGGAGCAGAGATTTCCCATTAGGTAGGATTGTGGTAGTGCCCTGTGGTATTTGAAGTATGCTACAAACGAAAATACTACGAGGATGTATGTGGCACAGTGGATAGAATTCCAAGCCTTGAGTAAGGATGATTCATCTTCCTGAGTTCAAATCTGGCCTCAGTCACTTAATTGCAGTGTGACTCTGGGCAAGTCACTTAACCCTGTTTGCCTCAGTTTCCTCATCTATAAAATGAGCTAAAAAAGGAAGTGGCAAACTGCTTAAGTATCTTTGCCAAGAAAATCTCAAATGGGATCAGGTAGAGTTGGATATGACAGAACAATAATGCTGTCTCAAACCACATATTAAAACTTTTAGGCTCCTGAGAACACTGGTCCCACTTGTTGTATGAGGTCTTTCTTGATCCCCCACCCCTATTCTTTATCCCTCAGCTGCCACTACCTACTCCTCTGAGATTGCCTCCAATTTTCTCAATATTTTTCATCATTTATTGCTGCTTGTATGTTGTCTTTCCATTGGAATGTGAGTTCTGTGGTCCTTTCTTTGTTTCCCCAGCACTTAGCACAATGCCTCAAGCAAAACATCACTTAATAAATGCTTGTTGACTGACTTACTGACTAGTCCCAACTGTTCTTATAACAAGTACCAATAAACAAACCTGGGTCAGCAATAAAGATGCTGGCACCGAAATAATCTTCCTCTGCTCTTGGTATTTCTATCGGATGTTGGCATGCCACTAACTTCAAAGAGAAAGGGACCAGGGTGACCTCTGGACAACCAATTTTTTTAAAGAGTATTTCCTAGTTTAGCTATGACTCTAACATCCTATCAAAATGTTCCAAATTGAATTCATCTTTTCTTCCAAATTCTCTTCTCTTCCTAACTTCCCTCAAGGGTATGTACCACCATCCCCCCAGACATCGAGGCCCTGAGACTAGAGATGTCATCCTTGACTCCTCACCCTCTATCCACCCCTCCATGCAATCAATGGACAAGTCTTATTTTAACTTTCACAATCTCTCTCCTGTGTGCCAACTTCTCCCCTCTGACACTGACACTTCCCTGGCGTAGGACTTCATAATAACCCTTTCTGGACTGCATAAATAGCCCAAAATCTCAAGTCTCTTCCTTCAATGCTTCCTACATGCTAAATAGATCTTCCTAAATTCTAACTATGTTCTTCCCTCACTCCTCCATCACCAATCAACTCCAGTGGCTCCTGATCACCTCCAAGGTCAAATATAAAATTTTTGTTTAGTTTTGAAAGCCATTTATAAGTTGGCCCCTTCCTATCTCTCCAGTCTTTTTATACTTTCCTAGCCCCCATATTCTTCATAATCAAGTGACACCCGCCTCTCTCCTCTTCCTTACATAACACACACCATATCCTGAAAAATAGAATTTTAACTAGAGCTCCCCTTTCCCTCATCTCCACCTCCTATCTTCCCTGGATTTCTATAAGTTTTAGCTAAAGGCCCATCTTATGCAAAAAGTTGCCTTTAATCTTAGTGCCCTTCTCTTTGAGATTATTCCCCTACCATGTTTTTCTGTATATATCTTGTTTGTATGTTTGCACATTTTCTCCTCCGTTAGTCTGTGAGCTTCTTGAGAGCAAGAATTGCTTATTTTGCCTTTTTTTGTATCTCCAATGTTTAGCACAGTGACTGGCACATAGTAGGTGTTCAATTGATGCTAAATTGACTCATTGACTAACTGCACTGGGCAAGTTTTATGGAGTAGATGAAATTAAGATGATAGAATATTATCTAGAAGAAAGGGAAAAGTTGAGTGGGAGGTCTTGTAAAGGAGACCACATGGATTTGGGAAAGAATGAGCTGAATGGAATAGATAGGCTTTGGGAATGAGAATAAAGAAAATAGACACCTTTATATTTTGCCTAGGTAAAAAACAACCACAGCCTTAAGAGCAGCTAGCAGAGTGGAAATGCTTTCTATGCACTTTGCAAATAGGCTTAGTTCTGAATGTTCCTGCCTACCAATGTTGGATATTGGGGAAAACAGAACACCTCAGAGGTACTGATTTCCCAAAGTTTCCATCTCTCTCAGAGCCACACTTCTATGGCTCACATGTTAAGATAAGGTACCTTTCCCTGCCTGTGAGATCACAGAAGCCAAGAGTATGCCTTGGGAAAAGAAAATATGCTTCAGACTGAGCTTGGCAAGTTTGGCTCCCTCCTCCCTGCCAGTAGGCTAAATGGGCCCACACCCACTCCAAAAGAAGCCTGGTCCCCCTCTGCTCTTATCAGAGCTAACTTTCCTCAATTTAGCTGGGAGGTGTCTCTATAGTACATACCGGAGACAAGAGAAACAGAGACAGAGAGACAGAGACAGAGAGAGAGAGACAGAGAGAAAGAGACAGAGACAGAGAGAGAGAAAAGTAACTGGCAATTAGTCCATGAAAAATCTATGATCAATACTAGTTAGGAAAAGAAAACAGATGTTCTCCTTTTGTTTATGTAGATGAGATGCATGAATGTTTGCTAACATACATATGCAAATGCAGAACCAATGGATCTCCAAAACTTAATAATTCCAACGGGCTCTCCAAGACAATGGTCCCAATTTACCACCAAGCATGGTTATTTGGAACAGGGGAAGGGCTACTGAATTTGCAAATGAAAACACAGAAGTCATTGTAAATAGGGTAAACACAGAAGAGGAAAAGATGTGTAGGGGGAGGGGCAGGAAAGCAGCTGTTTCCAAAATATAGATTTTTTTTTTAAAAGAGGACTGTGGACTGATATTCAGCTGGTAAGTGGAGAGATCCCAGAAGGAAAAGCCACCCTTGAAACAAAGGGAATAGAAACGTCTCTTGGAGGGAAAAGTTGGGAGAGAGTTGCCTTGTTGGTGTTGGTGGCATTGTGCTCACGTTGGTTTGCATCATGTTATGTCTCTGATGTCTATTGGGACATCATGCTGGTTGGGCACCCCTGGCTCCCAATGGCCACTCCAGGACCTTAAGATGAGAGGCAAAGAGAAAAGGAGGAGTTGAGTCCACTTTAAGTGTGGCTTTTCTTCTAGGGAATTCAGATTCCATTTCTGATGCTCTCATTCAAAGGGCAGCATAGACAAGACAAATGACCTTCCCAGAGGCCATGCCATAGTCTGGACTTGGTCTCAGGTTTAATGATTGCACTGCCCTTATTTCTGCTCACCTAGATGATTGCAATAGATTCTCAATAGCTCTTCCTAAGTCCTCTACCCCTTCATCCATTCCAACGTACTTCCAAATCTGTCTTCCATCTCCAGAAGTCATCTTCCTTCTGCATAGATCTGGGCATGTTGCTATCGTGCTAACAAATCTTCAATGGCTCTCTTTTGCTTTATGGGCAAATGTCAAACAAGTGTGCCCATCATTCAAGGTTTTCACAAGCTGCTTCCACCCTATTTTCCCCAGTAGATCCCATCATACTCCTTCCACTTACTTTATCCTACAGCCAAACTGAACTTCCAAACATACCCAATTTCAGTCTTTGCTCAAGTTTCCTATGCCTGGAATGTTCTCCTTCTCCTTTGTTTTTGAGTTTATGGCCTTCATTTGAGATCTCAGGATTTGGAGTTAATAGATTAACAAATAGGATTAAATACTACAGATGAGGAAGCAGAAGTCTGGAGAGTGGGTAGTCAAATGCTACCTCCTCTGTGAAGGTTTCTCTGATCCTCCTCATTTGGTAATGACTTTTCTGTGCCCTTAAATAAGGTAGTGACACCTTCCTAATGCTTTCTTTTTAAACAAGGCTTGAGGTTTCAATAGTATAGGGAATTTCCAAAGGAAAAAATGCATTTACCAATGTAGATTGTTACCTACTCTGCAAATAAGACTGTTAGAGGGTAGCCCAAGGCCTTGGATGGTTAAATGACTTACCCTGGGTCACCCTATTGGTATGTCATGGAATCTCAGAATCTGATAGTTGGAAAGCAACTTACCAGATATCTAACCCAACTTATTTGTGAAAAGCATCTATGCTATAAAAAAAATTGGCAAGGGGCAATTTCCTCCTCTGCTTAAAGACTCACAGAGAGGGAACCATTTCCAGGAACCAACTTTTAGATGACACTAATTGTTGGGGAATTTCTTCATAACATCAAGCCCTGAACTGAGTTCCTTGTTATTTCTATGTACAGGTCCTGGCTACATCTTCTGGGCTCATTCAGAACAAGGCTAAGACCCTAGAACTCCTCTTCAAAAACTTAAAGGTGACTTTTACATCTCTATTCTTCAGCCTTCTCTCTTCTCCAGGTAGGGACATTTCTAGTTTATTCAATGGATTGGACAATTGGACACTCTTCAGTTTGTCAGTGTGGTTCATCAACTTTTCCACCCAAAACTAGACTGCAAAGGATAGAATGCAGTACCATCACTCTGCTCCTAGAAGCTAGGCCTCCCTTAATGAAGCTCAAGGTCACATTATTACTTTTTTTTGCTGTTATGACACATAAATGACTTGTATTGAGCTTTCATCCCATTAAAACTTGCACATCTTTCTCAGAGCTACTAGCTGATCATTGGGTGTTAGACTCACAGTTAGCAAGACCTGAATTTCAATCCTGCTTTTGATCCTTAAACAAGTTACTTAACTACTCAATACCTCAGTTTCGTATTTGCAAAATGAGATTCAATGGGTGTAAAGTCTCTTCTAGATCTAAATATATAGTATATTGTCTTTGTAAAACTGATTTTTTGTAAGCTGGTATGAGACTCTATATTTCAGTCATTTGGTCATGCCTGACTCTTCATGAACCATATTATCTATGGGGTTTTCTTGGGAAAGATACTGAAGTGGTTTGCCATTTCCTTCTCCAGAGGATTAAGACAGATACAGGTTAAGTGACTTGTCCAGAGTCATATAGCCAGTAGGTATCTAAGGTCAGATTTGAACTCAGGTATT
This sequence comes from Potorous gilbertii, assembly GCA_028658325.1. Classification (NCBI taxonomy): domain Eukaryota; kingdom Metazoa; phylum Chordata; class Mammalia; order Diprotodontia; family Potoroidae; genus Potorous; species Potorous gilbertii. The sequence continues at coordinate 646,220,688 of CM053770.1, read as the reverse complement.
GTTGACTCTAGGCCTCCCACCCTATCCACTGAGCCACCTGGCTGTCTTTAAGACTTTATATTTAGTCCTATTGACTTCTTTATTCCCAGATTCAGCCCAATACTCTTCTTACCTAGAAGGCTTCAAATCCTGGGAAGCCATAGCCTATCTTCAAGGTGCCAATGGAAAAATATCCTATTCCTACCTTCTCTTCAGCGTATTCCCCAGGAAACAAACAAACAAAATTACCATTGGTGGGACCCTATCAAGAAAGGTGGAAGAGTACTGTTCCAATCTGTCAAGGTTTTGTTATTTTGGTTTGCCTTTCACCTAGTGTGTTAATCTCCCTTCCAACTTTGTGTCACTTGCAAATTTGATCATGAAGTACTCTATGAATACGAAGTCATCCAACTCATTGATAAAGATGTTGAACAGCAAAGGGCGGTTTTGCAGCCAGCACCAGTATCTTGAAAGAACAAAAAAATGACCTAAGAGAGGGAGTGACCTTTGAAAACCAACCCAGCAGTGGCTAAGAAAAGGACTCATCTGTCGGTGACATTGCATTTAGACATGAATTTGGTGAGATCAATTCATGATAAGAACTGAGCTAAGCTGGAGCCCATTATCCTCAGAGAGTCATCAAAATGGGATGAGGACAGTAACCCTCAAAGATATGGGATGGGGTGGGGAGACATATTTGTACTTTTGTTACAGCTATAACTTCAAAGTGAATAGCTCTTTAGAAGAGCTGATTGAACTTAGGTAGTGAAATAGAACTTGGTTCCATGTTGCCATTTTGTTTCAAAGTTGTCTGTGTGTCATTTCCCTCTACCAGGCTTCTTGAGGATAGTGATGACATTATAGCTAAATTTTTCATCATCCCCAGTGCCAAACCCAGCATTCTGCAAACAAAAAGTAATAAATAAATGTTTGTTAAACTAAATTGAATTTGCTGCATTTCTCATCACGCCTATGACTTGACTAACATTAGTCTCACACAGATTTCTTTTTGGTTTCATATACTTGATGTAAGACTTCTTTTCATGGTGGTTGTAGTCTCAGAAACTATTCTTTTCCAACCTAACAACAATAGACACTCTCTTGAGGACAAGGCAGAATCAGACAAAGAGCTAGACATGGGGAAATGTCTCCCTGTTTAGATTCTGAATAAGTTTGGGGTTTTTACTTTATTTCCTATAATTAATTTTGCTAATGCCAGAAATTGGCATCTTGTTTGAGGTTTTCTAGCATAAGAAATATTCCTGGTAGATTTTCATGAGACTACAGATGTTAAATAAGTAACAGATTCTTCTGTTCAGCACTCACGATAGAGCCATCACCTAATATGCTATCTCTACACAGATCCTTTCCCTCTAATGGTTTTGGGACTGAACAATGAATTTGGAGTAAAAAGATTCTAATTAATCTTGCTTCTGTGTTACCTTGGAAAAGTCACTTGACTTTACAGAGAAGATACAGTATCTCCTCCGTAAATTAAGGGAGTTGCAGAGTCCTGCCATCTTTAGATACCATTATCCATATACTGGTCTTTACATATGTTTAAGGTGTAAGATTTTCCCTATCACCCATAATAAGTCATTCAATAATTTCAGAATTCTCACTATCTCTTCCAAATCAGAAAAAAAAAGAAGATTAAGTTCCTGTTATTTGCTAGGTTCTATGCTATGTGCCGGGGATAAAACACAAATCAAAGAAAACTAACTAGCCCCGTCCTCAGGAAGTGTATAGTGTGTTCCTCAATTTCCCCCTATTGCTCTGATCCCAGGCCTTCTTTGGAAACTCTTCACATTTTTTCCATTAATTCCTTTCAAGCCCATTATGTCACAGGGCATTTGACTTCAAAGAACTTAATAAGATCCTTTTTGGCTTTTAAAAATGTAAATCTCTTGTATTTCATCATTAGAAACGCTTTCTTTATTTCTAAGCAAGATCCCAACTGCAACCCCAAATTGTTGAATTAGACTGTCTCATTCTGTGGCAGGAAAAGAATTGGTGGTGGTGGAGGTGGTGAATCGGAAAGGATTAGCTGCTTCTTACCAAAGGAAATGGGGGCAGTGGGGAGCAGCCCCAAATATTCCCTGCCCAGAGTATGAGGAAATAAAATTCACACTCTGCCTCATAGTGCCTTAAGTTATATAAATCTATCAGGCAAATAAGTTAGTATTGAAGGAATCAGAACCATGGCACCATTTTAATAAAGTTTAATTTATCTAGATGTCTGGTTTAATTTAGTTAGTTCCTTCCCTTTTCAGTCTCCCCTCTCTCTGCACCACCGCCCCCCTCGCCTTTGTCTTCTTAGTCATTTAGTTGATTTTTACCAGCTGTGGGGTAACCCACTCCCCTGGACTTCTAATTGCCAGCTGTTCTTTTTTTCTCCCCAGACCAGGCCTCCCAGTGTTTGGTTCTAGGATAAATGCTGGATGACCTGCTTCATTCTCAACTAGATAGCTGTTGTGTTCCCATATTCCACAGTCAGACCAAGTGAAAATTTATATCCTGCAGTACTATCATATAAAAACAATTTCTCACACATATGGAAGGATTGTTGTCCCTCCCTCCATCTTGGAAGCTTCTTCTTCCCTCTAATTCCTTTTCTTCTGAAAAATTTAGATTATTCTAATAATTACATTTTAGTCTGCTAGTCAAGTAAATGTCTCTGTAACGAAGTTATTTTGCATGAATTAGCTTTCTGTATTTTCCAAATTTTACCTCAGGCCAAGATTATTCCTACACCAAGTTTCAGGCCTTGTTTTGTAATCTATGATGTTGTCTTTTGATGCTTTCAATAGTTTCAGTGGAGAGTTTCATGGTTTTCAATATTCTTCCAAAGACACTACTCTCTTTTCCCCAGTTTCTTCTATGACAACATACTCTCCTAGTTCTCCTCCTACCTTGAGCACTGCTTTTTCTCTGTCTCCTTTATAAGTAACTTTCATTTGCCTGGCCCTTCAATGCAGCCTTTGGTCTTCTTTCTCCATACTTAATGAACTCATTCACTTGCATAATTTCGATGACCTCGGATCTATATGGAGGACACCTAGATCTTTATTCAGTGGTGATCTGTTTCTTCACCCCTAGAACCAATTTCCTATTAAACATCTTCAACTTGAGTTGAGGTCAGAACTTCAAAATTGACTTGTCTAAAACTAAACCCATTAGTTGCTCCCCAAATCTGCTTTTCCTGACTCCTTCATTTTGACTCTATCATTGTAAAAATCACTGAATTTCAAAGTAGGAAGGAATTTCAGAGACTATCCTTCCTAAATAGAACTTGAACAAGAAATCTATTACCAATATTCCCCCCCCCCCAAAGATAGTGTCTGGCCTTCACTTGATAACTTCTTGTGAGAGGTAACCCAAAATACCTGAGACACTCTTCCACTTTCAGATAGCTGTAAATTATCAGGAAGGTGGTCTAAATGACACTGCCTCTCTGAAAGGAAATGTTCTAGTACTCACCTTCTATTGCTCTAGGGACAAGGGAGACAGGAGTAATCTCTTTTACACATGATGGTTCTTAGATACTTGGATAAAGCAATAATTCCCCCTTCCCTTTTATAGGTCTCATCTCTAGATTTAAAAGGCCCAAGAGATTCTTGTGTAGCATGACCTTGAGGTCATCATCATCATCTTGGCTTCCTCTGTTGGACTACCTCTCACTTATTGAAGTTCTGAAAATATGAAGCCCCAAATAGAATAAAATACTCCATATGTGTTCAGACATGTGCATAATACAACATGGTAATTATCTTCCATCCTGGATGTTGAGCTCTATTCCATTAAAATCTCCACATCTTCTTTACGTGAATTGTTGCATGGGTATGACTTTTCCCACCTTGTACTTATGAAGTTGAGTTTTGGAACCTAACTGTAATATTTTTAGATTTATCTCTATTGAATTTTTTCTTATTAGATTCAGCCCATCATTCTAGCCTGTTAGGATCATTTTGAATCCTGACTCTGGGGGAGGGATAGCTAGAAAGCAGTTTATGTGAAAAATATCTGGGGGTTTTAATGGACTACAAACTCAATATGACTCAACACTGTAATATGGCAGCCCCCAAAGATAACCTGATCTGAGGTTCCATTAAGAGAGGCACCGTGTCCAGGAATAAGGAGGGAATGATCCAATTGTACTCTGCCCTGATGAGACGATATCATTCTAGAGTATTGTATTTCTGGACAGTACATTTTAGAGAGGACATTGATAAGCCAGAAATCATTCAAAGATGGGCAAGCAGAATGGTGAAGGGCCTTATGCTCATATCATATATTGATTACTTAAAAAAATAAAACATGTTCAGTCTTAGGAAAACTGAGGGGGAACACAAAATCTGCCTTCAAGGATTTGAAAAATTAGGAGAGCAACTTTATTCACTATCCTAGAGGTAAGAGTTAGAGATGATAGGCAGAATTTGAAAATAGACACATTTAGTATGAATACAAAGAAAATCTTTTAATAATAAAAGCTACTTAAAAGTAGATGGGCCACCTTAGGAAACTGGCATTCATTGTATATCTTCAAGTAAAGGATGGTGACAACTTTTTTTTTATAACTAATATTCATTTATTGTTTTTAAAATTAATTTATTTACTTTTAGTTTTCAGTATTCACTTCCACAAGATTTTGTTCCAAATTTTCTCCCCATCTCTCCCTGTACGCACCCCAAGATAGTACGCATTCTGACTACCCCTTCCCCCAATCTCCCCTCTCTTCTATCACATCTTACCCTTTCTCTTTTCCCCTTGTCTTCAATTTTCTTGTAGTGCAAGATAGATATCTATACCCCATTGCCTGTACATCTTATTTCCCAGTTGCATGTAAAACAATTTTTAACATTTGTTTTTAAAACTCTGAGTTCCAACTTCTCTCCCTTTTTTCCTCCCTATCCACCCTCATTGAGAAGGCAATTTAATATGAGTTATACTTGTGTAATCATGCAAAACACTTCTATAACAGTCATATTGTGAAAAACTAGCTATATTTCTCTCCATCCTACTCTGCCTTCCATTTTTTCCATTCTGTCTTTTGAACTTGTCCCTCCTCAAAAGTGTTTACTTCTGATTACCCCCTCCTCCCATTTGCCCTCCCTTCTATCATCTATCCCTTATCCCTTTCTCCCCTACTTTCCTATAGAGTAGGGGCAGTTAGGTGGTGCAGTGGATAAAGCACCGGTGCAGGAGTCAGGAGGACCTGATTTCAAATCTCACCTGACACTCATTAGCTGTGTGACCTTGGACAAGTCACTTAACCCTAATTGCCTCATCCTGGGTCATCTCCAGTCATCCTGATGAATATCTGGTCACTGGATTCAGATGGCTCTGGAGGAGAAGTGAGGCTGGTGACCTGCACAACCCTCCATCACTCAAGTGCAAGTCATGTCATTATTTCTCTTATGGCATGGTCTTCTTCAGCAACGAAGGATGAACACACACATAGGGTAAGATAGATTTTCATGCCAAATTGAGTGCACAAAGTCAAATCTGATGAGGGTAAAGTTCACTAATTCTCTCTCACCTTCCCCCTCTTTCCCTCTACTATAAAAGCTTTTTCTTGCCTCTTTAATGTGAGATAATTTACCCCATTCTATTTATCCCTTTCTCCTCCAAAAATATTCCTCTCTCTTTTATTTTTTAAATATCATCCCTTCATATTCAACTCACTCTGTGCCTCTCTCTCTCTCTCTCACTCTCTCTGTCTGTCTGTCTGTCTCTCTGTGTATAAATATATATATATGTATGTATGCATGTATGTATGTATATGTTCCCTCCAACTAATCTAATACTGAGAAAGGTCTCAAGAATTACAAATATTGTCTTTCCATGTAGGAATGTTAACAGGTCAACTTTAGTAAGATCCTTACAATTTCTCTTTCATGTTTACCTTTTCATACTTCTCTTGATTCTTGAATCTGAAAGTCAAATTTTTCTATTCCACTTTGGTCTTTTCATCAAAAATGCTTGAAAGACCTCCATTTCATTTTTTTCCCCTGAAGTATTCTTTTTTTTATTATACTCAGTTTTCCTGGGTAGATGATTCTAGGTTTTAATCCTAGTTCCTTTAACCTCTAGAATATCATATTCCAAGTCCTTCGATCCCTTAATATAGAAATTGCTAGATCATGTATTATTCTGATTGTGTTTTCACAAAAGTCAAATTGTTTCTTTCTGACTGTTTGCAATATTTTATCCTTGACCTGGGAACTCTGGAATTTGGCTACAATAGTCCTAGTAGTTTTTCTTTTGAGATCTCTTTCAGGAAGCAATTGGTGGATTCTTTCAAAATCTATTTTTACCCTCTGGTTCTAGAATATCAGGGCAGTTTTCCTGGATAATTTCTTGAAAGATGATGTCTGGGCTCTTTATTTGATCATGGCCTTCAGGTAGTCCAATAAAGTTTAAATTATACATTTTGGATCTATTTTCCAGGTCAATTGCTTTTTTTTCAATGTGATATTTCACAGTCTTCTTTTTTTCATTCTTTTGGTTTTGTTTTATAATTACTTGGTATTTCATATAGTTTTTGCCTCTATCTGCTCTATTCTAGCTTTCAAGGAATTATTTTATTCAGCAAGCTTTTGGACATCTTTTTCTGTTTGGCCAGTTCTCCTTTTTAAGGCATTCTTCTCCTCAATGGCTTTTGGGGCCTCTTTGCCATTTAGTCTAGTCTACTTTTTAAGGTGTTATTTTCTTCAGCATTTTGGGGTCCCCTTAAGCAAGCAGTTGACTCGTTCTTCATGATCTTCTTGCCTCACTCTCATTTCTCCTCCCATTTTTTCCTCTACTTCATTTTAAAAATCCTTTTTGAGCTCTTCCATGGACTATTCATATTTTTCTTGGAGGCTTTGGTTGTTGGAGCTTTGACTTTGCTGTATTCTTCGGGTTATATGTTTTGGTCTTCATTGTCACCAAAGTAAGATTCTATCATCTCTTCTTTTTTTTCTGGTGTTTGCTTATTTCCCCAGAAATTCCATGATTTTTGAGCTCTTTATCAAGATAGTTCTCTGCTTCCATTGAAGGGGATGTACTGTCCCAAGTTTCAGGGGTTTTGTGCAGAGCTGTTTTTAGAAGGGACCTGCAAATTTTCAGCTCTTCCAAGGTTGTATGATCAAAGGAGAGGTGTTTACTCTTGGTCTGTGATTTGTTCTATAAGTGACCTCAAGGACTCTTTTCTGCTTTGCAGCTGTGAGGAGAATTCCCTCTCCATTGCTGCTACAAACTCCACCATGCCAGCACTTCCCCTCACCTCAGGACTACTACCCAGAATTGTGACCCACATCCAAGCAGCACAAAGCAAGTAAATCCTGCCTCAGCATTCCTGTTCTTCCCCCAATCAGCCACTAAATTCCTCCACAATCTGTGGGCTGAGAGCTCCAGAAATAGACCCTGTTGCTGCTGCTGCAATTGCCATGGGCTCCTCTGCACCTTCCATAGCCCTGAGGGCTGGGGTCTGACCATAGTATTCTCTCACATAATGCAGAAAGGTTTTTTCCAATGATCTTCCAAGTTGTCCTCAGTGTTTCAAGGTCAAGAAATGCCACTAGTGATTCAGTCAGCCGAGGCCTGCTCAGGCCTCATCTGTGCCATGTAGCCTACATTGAACTGCACTCCATTCTCAGCCCATTGTGATAGATGCTTCCTGTTGGCCTTCTTGTCTTGGGCTGGAGATTTTCTCTACTCCATCATTCTATTGGTGCTGAAGCTCCAGAATTTGTTTAGAGTAATTTTTACAGGCATTTGGAGGGGTTGGAGGAGAGCTCAAGCAAGTCCCTTCTTTTTATCTACCATCTTGACTCCTCTCCATGGGTGACAACTTGTAAAGCAGACTGCATTTCTTCTTCACATGCTTTCAAAACTCAGTTCAAGCATCACTTTCTACATGAAAACTTCTGATTCCCCAAAGTTCTAGTACCCCCCCCACAACTACCTTAAATTCATTTTGTATTTATCATATATATATGTATATATGTGTGTGTGTGTGCGTATGCATATATTATCTCTTGAGAAAATATAATATCTGTGAGATCAGAGGATTCAAAATTTTTTGCCCTTGTCTCTCTTTGTATCCCTTCCCATTTAATGTGATGTTTGCTGATGAATCAATTAAAATGTGGTTTGGACAGAATGACTATGGAGTTCCCTTCCAACTATGAAATTCTTTGATTCTGTGTTAGTTAACCCACTCAGGTTTGTGTCATTTACATATTTTATAAGATGATTTCTAGTCCTTTATTTAAGTTATTAATAAAAAGTGTTGGGGGGAAGATCCATAATAGTAGAGTAAAAGCATGAGCTTTTAGAATTTTTAGCTTGAGCTCTCCCCCAAACCCCTCCAAATACCAGTAAAAAATGACTAAAGAGATTTTGAGCAGCAGAATCTACAAAAAGAGAAAGTAAAACAAATTTCCAGCCCAAGACAACCTGGATGGTGAATGGGAAAGGTGTGTTTTCTTGGGCTGGGAAAGGAGCACAGGCCAACACAAGTTTGCCAGCACAATCAGGCTCCAGAAAAGCAGGAGCAGGCCTTATGGGGACTGAATCATTGGTAACTGAATTGATTTCCAGATTTCTTAATCCACAAATATCAAACACAACTTAGGTAATTGGGAAAAGTCTGTCAGACCTGGGTGAATGAGGAGTGTAGACCAGCCCTGGCCCCAGCCTATCCCAGGGTGGTGGTCATGGCTGCAGGAGGAGCTGCTTCCAGAGTTCTCAGTCCAGAAAATGGTAAAGAGATCTAACAACTGATCAGAAGGAGATTACAGAAATCTCTTTGCTGGCACTGAGGCAGGATTCTATTGGTTTGCCCATGCTTGGATCTGGGTGGCAGTCCTGGTTGGTGTTCCTGAGGTGAGGAGGAACATCCTTTGGTGGAGCTTGTGGCAGCAGTGGAGAGGAAACACTTCTCGGAGTTCCAGGGAAGAAAAAAGTGTTTGTGGTTACTCACAGACCAGAGTACAGGCCAGGAGAACAGTTAACACCTGTCCTTTAATCACAACACCCTTGAAGAACTGAAAACATATAGATCTCTGAAAAAAGTTACACAATAACCATGAAGCTTGTGAAAGTATGACCTCCACACTGGAAGTAGAGTCCTACCTTAACAAAGAGTTAAAAATTCAAGTAATTGACTGGAAAAAAAATGAGCAAAGGGTGGGAAAAAATATACAGCTATAGAATATTACTTTGGTGACAAGAAAGATTAATACATACACTCAGAAGAATACAAAAAAATCAAGGCTCCTACACCCAAAGCTTCTAAGAAAAATATGAATTGTTCTTAGACCATGGAAGAGCTTAAAAAGAATTTTGAAAATCAAGTAAGAGAAGTAGAGGTAAAATTGGGAAGAGAAATGAGTGATGGAAAAAAATCAAGAAAAATGAGTCAACATCTTTCTAAAGGAGACTTCCCCAAATACAGAAGAAAACAGCACCTTAAAAAATAGACTACACCCAAAAAAGAGCTTCAAAAAATCATTGAGGAGAAGAATGACTTAAATGCAGAATTGGCATAATGACAAAGGAAGTCCAAAAGCTCACTGAGGAAAATAATTCCTTAAAAATTAGAATGGAGCAAATGAAAGCTAATGACTATGAGAAATCAATAAATTATAAAACAGAACCAAAAGAATGAAAAAAAAAACAGAAGACAATGTGAAATATCTCATTGGAAAAAAAACAACTGACCTGGAAAATACAACCAAGAGACACAATATAAAATTTTTGCACTACCTGAAAGCCATGACCAAAAAAGAACCTAGACATCATCTTTCAAAAAGTTCTTAAGGAAAACTGCCTTGATATTCTAGAACCAGAGGAGAAAATAGAAATTGAAAGAATTTACCAATCACCTCCTGAAAGAGATACCAAAAGTAAAACTTCCAGGAATATTATAGCTAGATTCCAGAGTTCTCAGGTCAGAGGAAATATTACAAATGATCAGGAAGAAACAACAAGTATTATGAAAACATAATCAGGATAACACAAAATTTAGAAGGTTCTGCATTAAGGGCTTGGAATATGATTTTCCAGAAGTCAAAGGAGATCAGATTAAAACCAAGAATCACCTACCTGGGTAAATTTGATTCTCAATGACACAGAGGAATTTAATGTATTCTTGAGAAGTCAGAGTTAATTAAAAAAAAATGACTTCCTCATACAAGAATCAAGAGAAGCATGGAAAGGTAAACAGGAGAAAGAAATCATAAGAGTCTTATTAATATGGAACTGTTTACATTTCTACATGGAAAGATGATATTTATAAATCATGAGACTTTTCTCAGTATTAGGGTAATTGGAGGGAATATATATATATATATATGTATGTATGTATGTGTGTGTGTGTGTGTGTGTGTGTGTGTGTGTGTGTAGACAGAGGGCACTGAGTGAGTTGAATATGAAGAGATGATATTAAAAAAATAAAATTAAGGGGTGAGAGAGGCACATACTGGGATAAGGAAAAAGGGAATGGTAGAATGGGGTAAATTATCTCTCATAAAAGAGGCAAAAAAAAAAAAACTTACACAGTGGAGGGGAAGAAAGGAGAGGTGAGAGGAAAGGAATGAATCTTACTTTCATGAGATTTGGCTTAAGGAGGGAATTAACATACTCAATTGAGTATAGAAATCTATCTTACCCTATAGGAAAGTGGGGGGAAGAGGATAAGAGAGGGTGATAGAAGGGAGGGCAGATTGGGGGAAGAGGTAATCAGAATGCATGTCATCATGGAGTGGGAAAAGGAGAGCGATGGGGAGAAAATTTGGAACTAAAAATCTCGTGGAATTGAATGTTGAAAACTAAAATAAATTAAGAAATTGGAAAAAATTAAGAAATATTAGCATAAAGTCAAGGACAGGTGCCTGAAGATCTATATTAGAAACTTACCTTAAATTTGATAGAAATCATTAATGGAAATTTTTTTTCAACCAGGTCTTTGACCAATTCCTAAATCTACCCACTTACACTATTTGTAATCTACATGTTTTCATTACATCCATAAGAAAGCAGAACAGACTTTTTCAACTGTTGAAATCTAAGTTCCACATGTTTACACAATTCTCCTGATCTTCCACTATAACAACCCTTTCATAAAAGGAAATGAGGTTTATTTGACCTGAACTGTTTTTGCTGAAGACACACTGGGCTTTCAGTGATTATTGCTTTTTTTCCTAGATGCTTATCAACCATGTTTGATTAATTAATTCAATTAACCGATTATTACCCTTCAAAATTAACTTTTTTTTTTTTATTAATTATTGACCTTCAAGTCATATAAGAATTTTGCCGGAATCAAAGTCAAGCTCAAAAGTCTATAATTGTCAGATGTTATTCTCCCTCCATCCTTTTCTTTTAAAGATTCTAAACAACACATGCCCTCTTCAATTCTTATGGCATCTCTGACAATTTCCCCTTTTCCTTTCTTGAAAGTTTCTCTTTTCTCATGGTCTAATAGCCTGTTGAATTCCAGACTATGTGATCTTACTTATCCTTCCTGTTAATGTATTGAAATTACCAATCCCCAAATCTGGCGTGCATGGCAGACCATAGCCACCATGGTCCTCTTCCTCCTTACAATTGTCTTTCAGGGACCAGTTACTCAGGAATCATATCACCAGTTGTGGCTTAACCAGACTTAATGATGTGAACTCATATAGAGGTACAAGTTGTTTCCTTAAGAATTTATGTATCTTGAATTTCAACTTCCTGTTAACCCTTTCTGGCATCTCCTTATGAAGATTAAGACTCAGTAAGAACAGATGGAATTTTTTCTGAGTCTTAGAGTCTAAAGATTAATCTCTTTTGAAAAGAAAACAGAAGCAAAATAAATGTTGAGCAACATAATGGTCTCCATTTTACATGGTCATTCTCTATCTACCTCAAGAAATAGACATAGTCTTTGTGGACCTGAGTTTTTACATTTAATTCTCCTAAACACTGACGTCTAACACTCAATCTATTGAGGTGACTTGTCTTTTCTACAATATGACTTTCTAAAAATCATTTTGTGATCTCTGCTATTTACTGACAGCCCCAACATTATTTCTCCTGAAAATAATTTTGCAGTTCATACAATACTTTTAGATACATCCTCTATTGCCAGTCTTTGCTTCTATCTTCTACACATTCCTGAATTTCCTGTATATTACATGTTCTTTATGTAATTTTCCCCTTTCTTTCTCTTGGAATTATAGATATTTGAGCTTGACTTTCCCATTCTTCATGGGCTGACGTAACCTGCAGAAATAGGTCATGGATCCTATTTTCTGTCAATTCATTGACATTATCAATTCATAAATCTAGGATGCATGTCAGACAATGCCCTCAATTTTGTCCTCCTTTTTGACAATGTGCTAAGCTGGAATGGTGATTCCCAACTCACAGCTCCCATTTTTGTTGTACTATAGCTACTAATTCCTCCTTACTGTTGAGAATCAACTGCAGAATAATAATTCCCCTCATCATTTTTGTCACCTTTTGAAGAATGAAGTTATCCTTAAGGCAAGAAACAAATTTTTTTTAGATACTTTGCTCATGGGAGAAAGAGAAAGGGGGCAGAAAAAAGAATACTCCACCAGTTGTTTAGATAATTGAAATCTGTCATCACTATTAAATCATACTTCTAGGCTTGTTATGTAGTCTCTGACATCTTCATCTATTTCCTTCTTCTGCCCAGATGGTCTATAATATACTCTGATGGCAATATCACTTCTATTTCTCCATCTTTTCTTCTTCATCTAAATATTCTCTACTATATTTCTTTCTTTTGGCTCCTTGAAGTCAGTTCCACAAATTCAATTGCATACTGCATACAATTTACTACGCTAGACATCAAAAATATAAATTTTTTAAATGAAATAATCTTTCACTTCAAAATACCTAGATATAATGCATGATTGAATGTGATAGTGGCAATGTAATTAATTCAAAGTAATTTGGCACAATTTGTAGAGGTAGAGAATATGTTCAGCTGAGGAATGAGGAAAGGCTTAAGATTTTTTTTCAAACGCATAATTTATTTATTTTTCAGTTTTCAACCTTCATTTCCACAAGAGTTTGAATTTAAAATTTTCTCCCTATTTCTCCCCACCCCCATCCCAGGACAGCATGCATCCTTTCCATCCCTTTCTCCAGTCTGTCCTCTCTTCTATTACCCCAACCTTCTTTCATCCTCCTCTCCTCTATTTTCATGTAGATCAAAATAGATTTCTATAACCATTGCTTATACATATTATTTCCCAGTTGCATGAAAAAACAGTTTTTAACATTTATCATTAAAGGTTTGAATTCCATATTCATTCCCTTTCTCTCCCCCCATCCACTTTGATTGGGAAAGCAAGCAATTCAATATAGGTCATACATGTGTAGCCAGGCAAAACACTTCCATCATAGTTATGTTGCGAAAGACTAGCCATATTTCCCTCTGTCTTATCCTGTCCTCCATTTATTCCATTCTCTCCCTTGACTTGTCCTAATATAATAGTCTTTGCTTGTGATTGTCCCTATCCCCAATTTACTGTACTTTCGGCCTTCCTGCAGGATAAAATAGATGTCCATATCCAATTGAGTATGTGTTGCTTAAGCCAAATCCCATGAGAGTAAGACTCATTTATTCCCTTTCATTACCCCCTGTTTTCCTCCATTATAAAAGCACTTTCTTGCCTCTTTTATATGAGATGATTTGCTACATTCTACCTCTCCCTTTCTCTTAGTCCTAGTACATTCCACTCAGTAAATTTTATTTTTAGGTATTCTTTTTTCATACTCAGCTTACCCTGTGTCCTTTATGTATACATGTATGTATGTGGGTATACACACATATACACACATATATGTATAAAAGTATACACACCTATAACCATGTACATATACATACCTACACATATACACACATACCCATAAACAGATACATATATATATATATTTCCTCTAACTACCTTAATACAGAAAAAGGTCTCATGAGTTACAAACATCATCTTTTCATGTAGTAATGTAAACAGTTCAACTTAAATAAATTCTTTATGGCTGTTTTTTCCTGTTTACGTTTCTCTTGATTCTTGTATTTGAAAGTCAAATTTTCTATTCAGTTCTGGTCTTTTCAACAAGAATGCCTGGAAGTCTTGTATTTCACTGAAATTTTATTTTTTTCCTCGAAGTATTATACTCAGTTTTGCTGGGTAGGTTATTCTTGGTTTTAATCCTAGCTTCTTTATTATATCCCAAGCCTTTCAATCCCTTATTGTAGAAACTGCTAAATTCTGTGTTATCCTGATTCTATTTCCACAATACTTGAATTTTCTTTCTGGCTGCTTGTAATATTTTCCCCTCAACCTAGGAACTCTGGAATTTGACTACAATATTCATAGGAGGTTTCCTTTTGAAGTGTCTTTCAGGAGGTGATCAGTGAATTCCTTCCATTTCTCTTTTGCCCTTTGGTTCTAGTATATCAGGTTCTAGAATATCTAGAATTCGATAATTTCTTGGAAGATGATGTCTAGGCTCTTTTTTTGATCATAGTTTTCAGGTACACCAATAATTTTTAAATTTTCTCTCCTGGTGCTTCTTTCCAGGTCAGTTGTTTTTCCAATGAGATATTTCACATTGTCTTCTATTTTTTCATTCTTTCATTTTTGTTTTATAATTTCTTGATTTCTCATAAAGTCATTAGCTTCCATATACTCCATTCTAATTTTTAAATTTTCTTCAGTGAACTTTTGGACCTCCTTATTCATTTGGTCTGTTCTTTTTAAGGTATTTTTCTCCTCTTTGACTTTTTGGACCTCTTTTGCCTTTTGGTTAGTCTATTTTTAAAGGCATTATTTTCTTCAATATTTTTTCTTTGGTTTTCATTGGCAAGCTGTTGACCCATTTTTCATGATTTTCTTCTATCACTCTCATTTCTCTTCTCAATTTTTCCTCCACTGCTCTTACTTTATTTTCAAAATCCTTTTTGAGATCTTTCATTGCATATATTGTTTGGAGGCTTTGGATATAGGAGCTTTAACTTTGCTGTCTTCCTCCAGGTGTATGCTTTGATCTTCCCCTAATTGTATGCTTTGGTCTTCCTCATCTGAAAGGATGGAAGAAAATACCTTATCACCAAGAAAGCAACCTTCTATAATCTTATTTTTCCCCTCTGGGTATTTTCCCAGTCAATTACTTGACTTTTGAGTCCTTTGTCAATTGGAAGGTATACTAATCCAGGCTTCAGAGGTTTTGTGTAGGTGTTTTTTGAGATATCTCTAAGGACCTGTAAGTTTTCAGTTCCTCCAAAATGGCATAGTCAAGGGAGAAGTGTTTACTCCTTTCCTGGCCTACACTCTTGTCTATGAGCAACCAAAAGCATTCTTTTCTGCCCTGGAATTACAAGTAAGATTCCCTCTCCACAGCGGCCACCAACTCCACCATACCAGCCTCCTCCTCACTCCAGGACTGTCACTCAGGACTGAGACCCAGATCATTGACTTGATTCCACCAAGGTCTGTAGACAGACAGCTCCAGAAATGGCCACTATTGTGGCAGGGGCTGCAGCCTCTCTGGGGATGGGACCTGACCACATTTCCCTCTCATCCAGGTGAAAGATCTTTCTCACTGACAATAGAAGGTTGCTTTTGTGGATCCATTTCATTTTGCATCAGTTCATATATGACATTCTCTTCTATATTCTTCACATTCATAGTTTCTTGAAATGAAGAAATTATATTCATGTAAAGCAATATCTTTAGTTTTTCCCTAATCTATGAGCAGGGAGGCTAGGTGGTGCAGTGGATAGAGCAGGAGTCAGGAGGACTTTGAGTTCAAATCTCACCTCAGACATCTGACACTCACTAGCTGTGTGACCTTGGGAAAGTCACTTAACCCCAATTGCCTCATCCTGGGTCATCTCTGGTCATCCTGATCAGTATCTGGTCACTGGATTCAGATGGCTCTGGAGGAGAAGTGAGGTGGTGATCTGCACAGCCCTCCCTCACTCAAAACAAAGTCAAGTGCAAGTCATCTCATCATTTCTCTGATGGCATGGTCTTCATCAATGAAGGATGAACACACAATCTATGAACATTCACTTTGTTTCCTATTTTTGCCACTCTAAAAAAAGTGTTGCTATTAATATTTTAAACTTCTCTGTGTATATGGCAAAGGTAATGTAATATTTTTCTGTTTATGGGACCTTTCTTTTCTTATCATTGATTTCCTTGAGGTAGATGCCTAGCAATGGATGAAGGGATTATATTTTTATCTTAGAAGCAATAGGAGTAGAATGACAAAGTCATTCCTATATTTAAATTTAAAAATTTTTTTTAAAATTTAAAAGATTATTTGTTTCCTATGTGTGAAGGATGTTTTGGAACTAGGACCTAGAAACAACATTGTGGTACACTTGTAACACTCACAGAGAATATTCTAACCAGGTAAGCTACAATTGTCACATGTGTTGTCTTTTCTTCATTCACGTAGCCACCATCCTAATCTAGACCCTTAACTCCTCTCATTTGTACTGGTAGAATAGTTTTCCAAATGGTCTCCCTGAATCTGGTCCCTCTCATTTCCAATTCACTTTCCACATAGTTATTCTTGGATTGATTCTTACTCGTATATTTTAGACCTCACCACATTCTCCTCAAGAAGTTTCTTAGGCTCCCTATTTCTTCTATGATAGCATTCTTACCCCACAATTGGAGCCCTTCACCATCGCACTGTAACTTATCTTTCCAGAGTGATTTGACATCACTCCCCTTACATGCTACATCTTCCAACCAGACTTGAACTAGTTGCTGTTCCCAGTATACTCCATCTACTAGCTCCTTTTAAAGTTCAGTTCGTGTCATCTTTTATATGATATCTTTTCTGATTCCCTCCATTTTTAGTGGTCCTCTATCATAAAATATAAAATACAAATATTATATATATAAAACAAAAATATAAAATTGCCTTGTATTTACTTTGTGTATATTTTCTATTTGTTCATCTGTATAGATATCATCCTCATCTACTCTTCTTGAAAGAATATAAGCTCATTGAGGGAAGACACAGTTGTGTTTTCACCTTTGTATCCCCAGTAGCTGGTAGGAAGTAGGCCTTTAGTAAATTTTGGTTGAATGGAATTGAGATGAAATTTTTCAGCCATGTCCATTTCTGTTCCTGGTACAGAACACAGAGTGATGATGTTTAAAAAGTGAGCACATTTTCAATTCAGATTGGCACTATTCAAGAAATAGACAAAACTGACATTTGTTCAATAATACTAAAGCAGGTCAGAGAAACTATGAGAAAAAGTTGATATCTATCGTCAGCTTAAAGTCAAGTGCTATGCTGGGAAAAGATGTTTCAGACTGCTGCCAGTGTTCTCAGATCAAATGCCATTTCTTTGAACAATTGTGTAAGATGTTTCATTGGTCAAACATACAATACAACCACCAGGATTTGTGTCTTGCTAAGCAAAAAGGATTGATTTCTCCATACTCTCCTGAGGTGGTGTCTACAAGCTTAGAATCTGATGAGCAGCAATGCAATGGTTGAAAAGAAAGCTATTCCTGAATTTTTTATTTGGGTTTTTAAAATTCCTCTTTTGCAATTTTTAATAGAACCACTTAAAAAAAACAGATCTGTGATTTTACCAGTATAGGGAACTGCCAGGGAAGACATTCCCTCTACCAGTACAGATACAGATAGTCTTAGATAACCATCTGGGGCTCTGAGAAGTTAAATGACTTGCCCACAATCACACAACCAGAATATTCAGATTTGCAACTTGAATCCAAATCTTCTAGCTCTTCTGGATTGGCTCTTCAACCACTGCCTTATATGACCTCTTATAAGAGAAAGCCTTATGAAATGAACACAACATTATCACTGTACTCACAGGCTCTCTCATTTCAGAAATGAGATTATGTTCTTAAGTGTGGTTGAACAGAAAACTTATTTTTTAGGAAGCTTTCTGGTTCACTTTTTAAGGAAGCAACAGAATTTATTGGAATTTATTTAATTCCAATAGCCACACTTTTCATTTTCCACATCATAAATTTAGACCTGGAAAAGAGCTTGGGGATCATGTAGTTCATTTAATTAATTTTTGAAGATAAGTCAACTGAAGTCCAGAGAGGAGATGTGATTTCAAAGACAGAGAGGGGATTAAGAGGAAAAGCCAGGAATTGAATGTGGATCCTCCCATTCAAGGTCCAGTACTCTTTGCATTGGATCTTATTGATCTTTCCAAAAATTTAGGCCAACCACACCACTTACTGCATAATACCATAAAATTAGAGCTGGAGGATAGCAACAAATTAGACACCTCCTCCTTGATATGACCTTTGCATGACATGTCTAAACAAAATTTTCCCTGTCCTTGTCTTTATTTCTGTGTTCTGTTAGCAGTATCTTTATTCATCTAGGCACCCAGACTCAGAACCTTATCATCACCTCTTCCCTCTCCTGCCCCTGTCCCACATCTCCATCTACTTAGTTGACAAATGCTTTCATTCTATTGCCATAATATCTTTGAGCTCCATATTTACCTTTCCATTCTTCCTGAAACGGCCTGAATTATTGAATAACATTCTAACTGGATTTTGGTTTTAGTTCTTTGACCTCCTCACTGATCTTTCGCAACAAGATCAGATTAATCTCCACAATGGACAGCTCTGATCCTGAAGCTTCTTTTCTCACTAAAATTCCATAAACTTCAAGGACTCTCCAGTGCTGACTAGATAGAGGCCAAATTCCTTGGTTTTTAATGTCTATCATAATTTGGCTCAAACTTATTTTTCCAACATTATCTCATACTACCCCCCATCACGTGCTTAGTACTCTAGCCAAACTGGATTATTCTTTATTCCCTGATCCTCTCTTGCTGATATGCCTTTTCTCATACCCTTCTTCATACTTAGAATGGACTCCTTCCCCATAACCCAAATTGCAATTTTTCTCTTGCTTGAAGGCCCAGCCTAAATGTTACCTTCCACATGAAGACTTCACTAATTCCCTGATCTGGGAAATATCTCTACCTCTTTAAAACTCCTACAATATTTTTCTTGAATCTTCCAGGTATTTATATTTCAATTTGCATTTTAATTATCTGTATACTTGATTTTTTCTTCCTTAGTAAATTATAAGTTTCTTGAGGATAGGGATTGGGTAATTTATCTTCATGTTCCAAATTTCTTACTCATAGTGACTTTTATATTGTAGATGCTTAAAAAATATTGGTAGAATTATTGTTTAATGTATATTTTTCCAGGTCAGGGAATATTATTAAAAAGAATCCCAATTCTATTTGCAGACTCAGGGAATTTTTAAAATGATATTGAGGGACTAAAAGGTTTTTTTTAAATGATATTGATAATATTTGGTACATGGAGGTGGACATGAAAGTTGCTATTACACCTTGAAAAAAAACACAAAATCTCCAAGTTGGAAGAGATTTAGAAGACCACCTAGTTCAACTGATTCCTACCTAAATAAGAATTCCCTCTACACCACAACCAATAAGTGGCCAATTCTCTTTTGCTTATGAAAATCTCCAGTTAGGAAGACTCTCCTAAAGCAGACCATTTCAATTTTGAATAGCTCTAATTGTTGTGAAGTTTTTCAATATATCGAACCTAATCTGTGTCTTTATAGTTTTCATCCAGTGCTCATAATTCTGACCTGTAGGCCTAAATGGAAGAAATCTGTGCCTGGCGCATAGTAGGTGCTTAAGCATTGTTGAGATGAAAATCAGTTCAATGTTTAATCTTAAGTTTTGGTTAAGACGGAGATGTGAACAAATGCACAGGAACTGGACTCTCCCACAAATATCTACAAAGGGCACTAGATTGAATAGTGATAAAGAAATCCAAAAGTAAACTATAATAAACTCCCCTATCTGACTTAGTAATAAAAATAAAAACAGCCAGAAGCCTGTGGAAGACCTCCATCTGGGGGAGCCAGTACAAGCATAAATAAAGCAGCTAGAAGTGCCCTGCCATCACTTGATCAGAATGCTTCATGCGCACCCAAAACTTGCAATATTTTGTTCCTGGGGATGTGGTATAGTCCAGAGTACACAGAAAGGAAAACTCCAGGATGGTCAGAAACTTGTATCCCACTGGCCACTCTGTTCTCAGACGCAGATGCTAGACTTAGCAAAGCTTTGACTAGGATAGGCCAGAGGGGATATAATTCTATAGAACTTTGACCTAAGTTACTGCAGAGGACTCATAAGACCTTGGAACTCTGATAATGGACAGTCCAAGAGGTTATTAAATCTGTAAGTACTATAAGGGAAGACACTCTAGATGATGTGGACTTTGAGCAAATAAGTTATTTTTACTGTTATAAATACCTAAATGAATCATGAGAACATACAAAGGAAGACATTAACTGCATCCAGAGAAAGAACTGATGAATAGAAGTATATAGAGAATCGTTTTACGTATATACATATATGTGTATATGTGTGTGTGTGCATGTACATGTGTGTAGATATATACACACATATACAGACACACATACACATATAATGCATATACACATATGTGCATATATGTATATACATAGATATATACACATGTGTGTGTGTATGTCTAATCATAGCCATCTCTAGCATGGGGAATGGGGTGAGGGAAGAAAAAATAAATTTACATGATAATTTTGCGGTATATTTGAAAGGATAGAAAGTTGGGCATAGCAGACAAAAAGTAGAAACTAGAAAAAAGATGAATCAAAAAACTCTTAACAAACACAAAAATAAAATTTCTGAAAACCAAAGAAAAGAATAACAAAATTTATTTTAAAAAAGGCCATAGAAGAGATAACTAAAACTAACATTTGTTTTTTTAAAAACAACTAATAAAATAAATGAAATGTTTAGTTACTTTGATATTTTTAAAATAGACAAGAAAATCAAATTTCCAATATCAAAAAATGGAAAAGGAGAATTTTCAACAAATAAAGATGAAATAAATGAAATTATTAGAAAATAATCTTTTCAACTCTGATAATTTAAGTGAAATGGATGACTATTTACAATGGTATAAAATAATCATTTTTAAGGAAATAAGAAATGACAGTTTAAATCATTTAGTTTTCAGGAAAAAAAGAACAATAACACAGCATTGAATACACAATGAGTAAAGTCTTATAGGAAAAATAACAGATATTCAAATAACAATTCTTAATGTTAGATAAACTGTTTGCAAAAATAGGAAGAGATTTTTTTTTTTACTAAATTGCTTTTATTCTAAGTAGAGTGGTAACAGAAGCACAGATTTAGAGAGTTAGAAGGATCCTCAGTGATAATCTAGTTGAATCCATACGTGATTCTCATTATAACATGCTTTTGCTTGAAGACCAGCAAGGACAAGGAAACCACCACTAACTATAAAGTAGTATCTTCCAGGAACAAAGATAGTAGAAAAAAATAACTACAGACCAATGTTCCTAAAGTTTACTGATAGAAAAATATTGAAAAAAAATATTTTCAAAGTGTCTACTGAAACATACTTAAAAGATTATATACTATGGTCTGGTTCAATTTACATGAGGAATGCAGATTAATATACTATTAGGAAAACTTTAAGTATAATAGATCATATTAATAATTAAAAATGAAAAACACATAGTTATATAACAATAGCAACTAGAATTTATAGCACTTTAAGGTTTACAAAAAATTTTATATATACTACCTACTCGATCCTCATGACAATCCTATAAGTGCTATTTTGATCCCCATTTTATAGATGAGAAAAGTTAATTGACTTGCCCAGGGTCACACAGATAACAATTGTCTGAAACAATATTTGAATTCAGGTCTTTTTGACTCCAAATTCAATACTCTATGTCCGCATATGCCAAAGACAAGTTAGAAGGTCAGCAGGAAAGGTCTGTTGTGCCTAGGAGAGAGTGGAGAGCAGTTTAGTGAAGGCTGTACCAGCACAGCCCTGACCACAGCCAAATAGGAATAAACCTTGGGAGTTCCTGAATTCTCATCTTCATTATCATCATCAGTCATCATCATCATCATCCTCATCATCATCATCATCACCATCATCATCACCATCCTCATCATCATCATCACCATCACCACCATCATCACCATCATCATCATCACCATCATCATCACCATCATCATCATCATCACCATCATCATCATCATCACCATCATCATCATCACCATCATCATCACCATCATCATCATCATCATCATCACCATCAC
>CM053770.1:646092370-646197996 GCA_028658325.1 Potorous gilbertii | reverse complement strand
GTAACAGAGGCATTAATAGATTTCATAGGTGTTTGAATAAACAGATTTTTTTCATGTTAAAGGAAGAAACACACTAATATCTTATGTTAGTCAAATCTTTTATAATTCTTACCCTCCATGGTCATGAAATTCAATTTCATTTAGAGTGATAAAATGATCAACTCAGAAAGGGACCATGAAAATCCCCTAATCCTGCCCCGACCAATAATCTCAATTCCCCTCAACAACATCCCTAATATTTGAATCTATATGAAAGATTTCCAGTTATGGGTACTCAGTTGGTCAGGGCGAACCTAAATTGCAGGAATAATAACGAAAAGGGGAAAAAATAGCATCTAGTGTGCTGACATTGCAAAATTATAGTGTCAGCAAATGTCACACACTCATGGATGGGACCATTAACCATTGAATGGATTTTCCTTACTACAGAGAAAATTAGCAGCATGTTGATAATAAAATACAGATCAAAGGATTTTATTCAACCAAAGAGGAAGCCTGGGCTGAAAAACTCAGTTGAGTTCATTTCCTCTTGAAACTAATCCTCAGTAAATCAGAAAGCTACACGTGATCGTAAAGAGATATCTCAAATTAGTACAATAGGATTATAGTGGTCACTTTACCTGGTGAAGAGAAAAGCAGACTGAATTGAAACAGAAAGAATTCATTATCCTGAAATTTATACTTAACATAACACAAAAAATATAGGGTTCCAAAATCTTAGTGCAGTTTGAAGCTTTTAGGGGTTAAATTAATCCCCCTTGACAACCTTTAGAGCTTAAAACTACACTAAGATTTTTGGGGCAACTTGTATTTAAGTTATGAAAATTGCACTAAAACTTTTGGGACATCCTGTACTGTCAGATGGAGTAGACTTCAGATGAATGACTTAATACAAAGGGCCATTTGGAACAATGGGGAAAAGTTATAGGAAGGCGGATCTGGGGTTAATTGTTGGAAAAACTTCCTAACCATTAGACATGTCCAGCAATAAGATGTCTTCATAGACTGAGCATTCCATCACCAAAGGTCTTCTAGTGAAATCTGCATGACCGTGTTGTAGAGAGGAGCCCTTGTTTAAAGACAGTTTAGACTAACCATAACCATAATTATGAAAATAGCCAATATTTATATAGTCAGACACTGTGCAAAGTGCTTTACAACTGTTATGTCATTTGATTCTCACGACAGCTCTAGCAGGCTGGTGCTATTATTAACCCAATTTTATAACTGAGGAAATTGAAGCAGAGAGGTTAACTTGCCCAGGTGACTTGGCCAGGGTCACACAGCTAGTAAGGGTCTGAGGCCACATATAAACTGAGGGTTTTCTTGACTCCAAACCAACCTTCTAACCACTGCCTCTTCTATCTACCTGTCTGACCTGGAGCAAGTAAGTCACTACTCTGGGACTCATTTAACATACCTGTAATATGAGGGGGTTGAACCAGATGGTCTCTTTTCCAGTTCTAAATTCTTCTATCTTGGAGTTTTGCAAAATGATCTACAATGCCATACTCAGACTTGCCAGCATGGGAGGCTAAGGGTGTGAAAGTATTTGACGTTGAACTCAGGTGTTTCTGGGGGTGTGTGATTGCATCTTCTGGACAGAAATGAAGCTGGGGAGAAGTGTGCATCTAAATTACTGTCACTTGTTATTGATTTACTGATGGCTTCTAAAAATGTCGCATTTGAACTGTCAGTGAATTTGCCGACTGTTGGCAAGAGTGATGAAAGCAAGTGTGAACCGTAATTGATTACTCCTCATTTGCTTATCCACATTATGCTAATTAGATCTGCAATCTTTCCCTTTGTACTGACACCCAGTGACAGAGGCAAATCAGGGCAACTGGGATGCAGGTAGGATCAGAGGCCTGCATATGAAACTGAGCAGCTCCATCTTACTTGTTAAAAGTTTCTTCCTTTCATATGGTTTCCTTTGGAAGGAACTTTACAGGATTGGCAGTTCATTGCTTAGGAGAGCAATGCAAGGAAAACACACACACAGACACATACACATACAAACACACATACATACAGATACAGACACACAGACACACACATACAAACACACATACAGACACAGATACAGACACACACACACACACACACACACACACACACACACACACACTGACCTCAGAGTCACCAGAATCACAAAGTTCTGAGTACCATTGGACATGTGACTTTAAATATATTTTCCCTCTCTGAGGAAGATGATAGGACATGGTGTATTGAATTTGCAATTAGATTTTTGGTTCAAATCTTGTTTCTGTTTCTTACCTACCACCTGTGAGACCATGATCAAATCATTAAATGTCTCAAGGGTCTCATCTGTTAAATGATGGGATTGGCCTAGTTAATTTCTAATGTCTCATCCAAGTCTAGATACTATGTTCCTAAGACAAGAACTTTGACCTAGAGCAGGCATTCTTAACCTATTTTTTTGTCATGGACTGTCATAGAAGTCTAGCAAAGCCTATGAATTCAATCTTTAAAATTCATGTGCATATTCATATATACATACATACACATTTGTATATATGTATATATATACATATATAACATGTACATGTTTTGTCCAGTATTCTGTCCAAAATCATAGACTGCACTGTAGTACTCATGACCTCCCCCCAAAGTCCCCAGATCTTTTGATATTAGGTGCTCACTAATGGAGCACATAGACCATTCAATGTTATAATCATAATTGCTAACATGTACCTATCATTTTTAGGTCTGCAAAGCACTTGACATATGATCCCTGCAACAACTTTATAAAGTCACTGCTGTTATCCTCATCATACAGATAAGAAAACTGAATGATTTGCCCAGATCACACAGCAAGGGTCTGAGGCAGGCTGGGAATTTAAGTTTTTCTGACTCCAATCCCATTTCCCTATATATTATGCCACCTAGTTATCTTGATCTCAGTATATGACCAATGTCCTTTTGTATCTACGTTTCTTTGATAATGTCTCTGCTGGTCTTCACTGGGAATATGGTGGAGCTTCCTCATGTCACTGATGCATGTAGGTGACCTCAAACTTTAATTCTTTAGAGACCATGATTCAGAGACATATAGTATTGTTGGAGGAGTATTGACGTTAGGAGAAAAATGTGCCTTTTTTTTTAACATCAAGAATCTTGGAGTCAATAAAACATTTCATAATTTCCTAAATGCAATCCAAGCTGTTTCCCTCTTCCTATTCAGTTCTGACTTCAGACTGTTTTTCACCTATAATGCCTATCCAAGGTATATGCAATGATGGATGAAGTTTATGTGATGTTCATCCAATAGCACAGCCTAGAAGACTAACAGTTTTCATCCACTTGCTTTTTCTTGTATCGATAGTTAAGCCACATTTTTTTTTGAGTGACTATAGAACTCAGGTAAGAGACTTGTCAATGTTTCAAGACTTGAGAAAATCTAAAAATAGGCACACACACATATATATGTATGTACATATATAAAACACATGTATGTGTACACATATATATATATGTGTATACAGACACATCTTTCATAAACAGAAGTATCTGGAGGTCCTTACCATCCACAAAAGAATCTATTTGGACTGTGAGCTAAACAGCTCCCATGACAGTGGCAAATACCTTTAGTATACATCCTTCTCCCTGTTTTATGCCTCACATGATGGTTATAGCCAAAGGATCATTGAGCAAAGTTGTTTGTGTTTCATCTGTCAGGAAATCTTGTATAATTTTGACATATGCATAGAAAACATCTGGTTTAGGAGAGCCTCTAATATAACATTTTGTTCTGCCAAATCAAATACCTAAAAAAAAAAAGATCGATGCAGTTGGATCTTCTACTCTCTACAAGTCTCAGTTAATTGTTCCTAAAAGTCGTGAGGGAAACAAGCAGTCTTGCAACACCTAACTCTTTCCAGGCACTAAGTGCACTAAATATCATCTCATTCGATCCTCATGATAACCCCAAGCCATAGATAGTATTATCTCCATTTATCAGTTGAGGATACTGAGGCAAACTAGTTAAATTATTTGACTGGCATCACACAGCTAGAATCTGAGACCAGAATTGAACTCAGAGCTTCCTAATTACAGACCCAGCACTATATCGACTGCACCATCCACAGCCTATGGTCTGCTGTAAAATATTGTTTTAGAAATCCTATTTTCTTCTTATGTCTTTGTCAAGGATGCACTAGATAAGTATATTATTCTACTGAAATTTCTGTAGAGATAGGAAAGGTGGCAATAAAGAAATAGTCATTGATTTTTTATTGATTGCCTTTATTCCCCAAACTAATAATATCAGCCGTATTTTGTAAGGATTTGATATCCTCCCCTTGGGCAGAGAGGTGGCAGAGTGGACAGAGTGGTGAGTCTAAAGTGGGAAGACTCATTTCCTGAGTTGAAATCTGGCCTTAAACACTTACTAGCTGTGAAACATTGAGCAAGTCACTTAACCTTCTTTGGATCAGTTTCTTCATCCAAAAAATGACCTAGAGAAAAAAATGACAAACCACTCCAAGATCTTTGCCAAGAAAATTGCACTTGGGGGGTCACGAAGAGTTGGACATGACTAAAATAACCGAACAATAACAATCTTTTCCTTATTTTGTCTATTTTAAGAATTAATCACTCAATATTCTCTCTTTTTAAAAAATATTTATTTTAAACATCCTTTTCTTTTTAGATTTTGAGTTCCACATTCTTTTCCTCCTTCTGATTCCTCCCCACCCACTGAGAAGGCAAGCAAAATGATATCAATTATACATGTGAAATCAAGCAAAACATATTTCCATATGAGCCATATTACAGAAAAGCAAGAAAAATAAAGTGAGAAAATTATACTTCAGTTTGTCCTCAGAATTCCTCATTTCTCTGTCTGGAAGTGGATAGAATTTTTTCAATATGAGTCCTTTGGAATTGTTTTGCATCATCATTGTATTGATCAAAGTAGCCACATCTTTCATAGTTGATCACCATTACAACATTGTTGGTTCTGAGCACAATGATCTCACAGATTTATTTCACTTTACGTCAATTTGTATGTATCTTGCCAGGTTTTTTTTTTCTTTCTGAAACCATTCCACTCATTTCTTATAGCACAATAGTACTTTATCAGACTCACATGCCACGACTTGCTCAGCTATTCCTAAACTGATAAGCATTCACTTAATTTCCATTCTTTGCAACACAGAAAGAGCTGCTGTAAATATTTTTTGTCCTTATCGGTCCTTTTCCTTATATTTCATTTTTAAAATCTCTTTAGGATATTGATCTATTAATAATAAGGTCAAAAGGTATGTATAGTTTATAGCCTTTTGGGAATAGTTTCAAATTATTCTCAGGAATGGCTGCCCAGTTTACTACATTACCAAGAGTTCATTAATATACCTATTTTTCTTCATTCCCTCCAGTGTTTATCATTTCTGATAGGTGTGAGGTGGTTCCTCAGAGTTGTTTTTAGTTTGCATTTCTCTAAGATTTGGAGCACTTCTTTTATACGGCTATAGAAAATTTTGATTTTTTTTGTTCATATCCTTTGTCTATTTATCAATTGGTAATTGGCTTTTATTTTTATAAATTTGACTCAATTCCCTATATATTTGAGAAATGAGAAGTTTATCAGAGAAATTTGTTGTATTTTTTTATATTACTTCATTGTCTATGATACCTTTTGGCAAAATGTAGTTTCCCTGATTATCTCTTAAGTCTACCTCTACTTTGTCTGAGACCATGATTGCTACCCCTGCCTTTTTTAACTTCAGCTGCAGCATGTGTGTGTTTTTCTGTTTCAAGTGTGTCTCTTATAAGCAATACATTACTGGATTGTGGTTTCTAATTCATTCTGCGATCTGCTTCTGTCTTATGGGTGAGCTCATTCTATTCACAACCACAGTTATCATGACTATTTATCTCCCTCCATCCCATTTCCCTTCTGTTTCTTCACTCTCTTTTTTTTATCCTGTCCCTCCTCTAAAGTCTATTTTACTTGTAACCACTGCCTCCTTTTTTCTTCCATCCTTTTTATCACCTTCCCTCCTTGCTCCTATCCACTTCCCCCCTTATTTACCTATTGAGTAAGATAGATATTTTTCATTGAACATTTGGTTATCTTGCACAGCAGTACTCATGAGGAGAATTTTCAAAAAGACATCCTGAAGATAATTAAAGTTGATCCACCAACATTTATAGCAGAATATATGATGACTGAGAAATTCTATGATGAATTTGATGAGACCTTCCACATTAAATACTTAAATAGTTATGACCTCAGTTTGAAAGTGGGTAGGTAGAAGGCAGGTGAAAAATATATTAGGAAATATAGCTCAAGAATTGAAGAGAAAGACAACCAAAATGTGTAGTTTATACCTCTATATCATGAATACTTTTTTCAAAAAGGATGTTTGGAGGCTCATCACATGATAAGTACTACTGAATAATATTACAAAACATACAATTTATTATTTCTTTGTGATTGGGAACTGGCATGACACACTGAAATGAGTGCTGGATATAAAGCCAGATAATCTGGTTTCAAATCCCAACCTTTCCAAAGTCACCTCTTCTCTCCAGGCTTTGCTTTCCTTATCTGTCAAAATGAGGAAGTTAGATTGGAACTTGAAAATTCTTTCTGATTTTAAATATAAAGAGATTTCTAGGCTCTGTTGGGTTCATCATTATGGCTTCTGATTCACATTGGCTTAACTTCCTTAGGTAGTGGTGATAGTCTATGTTGATTTCTGTTATTTTATCCATCTTCCATTTTCAGTATCAAGGTATTGTTTAAATAGGACAAGTTGGATTGAATTATTCACTATATCTTCTTTTTATTTTTCTGAGTACTGATTTGATTCTTTTCTGTAACAAAGCAATGTTCAACACACAGACAATAGGTCCAGAAATGATTCCCACATTATTAACCAGTTGTACATGTGTGTTGTTGCTTGTTGTCGTGTTTATCCTTCATTCTTGAAGACGACCATGACATCAAGATGATGACATGACTTGCAGTTGACTTTGATTTGAGGAAGGGCTGTGCAAGATTACCAGCCTCATTGTATTCTATGTATGTGTGTGTGTGTGTGTGTATAGTGTATATATACACACATATATAAATAAATATGTGTGTATATATGTGTGTGTATATATATGTATGTGTATTTATCTATCTATATCTGTATCTATCTATCTGTATTCATCTATCTCTCTCTATCTACTTGAGTAATGAATCCCCTAAAGTGGTCAATGATCATATTTTATTTTTTCTTCAAATAGTATGAATTCAAATACATACAAACACTTCAAAGGATTCATTATATACACTAATTGAGACCTAGCTGCAGTCAGTTTGTGGGGGACACATGCATGTATCTATTATATTATACTGTACAATGTATACATTACATTTAAAATTATGAGTCAATTCATAGTTCATCTATTCCTGGTTGAGATACATGAACTAATGGACAAACTCATTAGACAGACTAATTAGATTGCTTATCATAATTTGATCTATATGCATTCTTCCATAACCTGACATTTCCCCTATGGATTGTTAAATTCACATTTTTTGAATGACTGTATATTTCATTGAGGAGGCACTATACTTTAGGCTTTACAGAATCAGCACAATGTTGTTTATGAACTGGAGCATCAGGAAAATGTCACCTCCTACAAAGTACCCTAGACTCTATGGAGAGGCACCCCTCCATAACAGTAAAGGCTTTTGGCAGGCATCCATCTTTTCTGTTTTATTCTGTTTTTTATATTGATAAACAAAGGTTCACTGAGCAAAGGTGTCTATGTGGTTGCATCATGACTGATATTCATACTTAAAGGACTTTATTTCTGTAATTATATCTTTCAAGGTCCTCCCTGGATAGTCAAATAAAGAAGCCAGCAGGGTTGATTTTGTTGGCCATACAAAGGGGGAGTGATATATCATTTTCCCAGGAATTTGATCAATTCATGAGGTGTATTTCCAACATATTATGAGGAAAATAATAGCAAACTATGTACTATCATCTGTTGCAGAAGATTAAGAGAAAGAAGTTCTATGAAGAATTTAATCAGCATGTACTATGAAACTTGAAGAAATTCTATAAAGAATCCAATCAACTAATTAACATTTATTATTATACTTGATGACTTTAATGTAATGGTGGGAATAGGTGAGAACAGTGAAAAAAATTTGGAAAATATAGATTAGAGAAAGGAAATAAAAGAAGTCAAAGAGTTGTGTGGTACACAAAAGTCTCACACCTGCCACCTATCACACCATGAATACTTAGAAAAAAGAATCAGGAGTGCAGAATATGGCATGCACCAAATAACATCACAAAGATTGGAAGTGATATTATAATGAACCAGAAATGACCAAGCAAGCAATAGATACTTATGGAATACCTATTGCTTACTAGAAACTGTGCATCACAATGAGAATACAAAGACAAAAATATTGAAGTATCTGCCCTCAAGGAGTTTACCTTGTAAAGGAGAGACTTTACATATTCATGAAGTATGTTTTATATACACACATGTATTTATGTATATTTGTGTATGTATGTGTGTGTGTATGTATGTAAAGAGAGAGAGAGAGCTATTGTTGATGTTGTTCAGTGATGTCCAATTCTTTGTGACCCTGTTTTCTTGGGACAGATACTGAAGTATTTTGTCATTTTCTTCTCCAGCTTATTTTACAGATGAGGAAACTGAGGCAAATAGGGTTAAATGGCTTTCTCCCAGGGCACACAGACAGAAAGAGTCTGAAGCTGATTTTACTAAGGAAGAGGAATCTTCTTGACTCTAGTGTTGGTACTTTATCCATTGTACCATTTAGCTGTCCTTATATACATATACGTACATAATGCATGTATACATACATACAATATATACACACATACAATATATACACACACATACAAAATAAGTACATATTAATATTATTTTGAGGGGGAAGGAAGCAAGTATATTTGGGCAAATCAGGAAAGGTATCTTCTATAGAAGGTGATATTTGAGTTGAGTTTGAAAAAAATAGAAATTCTAAGAAGTGGAGAGAAGGTTGTACATTCCACTTATGGGGGGAACATCTCTTGGCTAAGAGTCTTGCATGAATCATATGTCTGTGTACAGTCATAACACTGAACTTTTTTCTTAAAGCACTATAGAAATTGGAGTTATTGTTATTTGAAACTATTTCAAACAAGGGATGTACTGTAGGGATTCTATAGAACAGACTCTTACCTGGGATTGGTGGTTAGGCTAGATGATCAGGAAGATCCCCTCCCACTCTGTGTCTACCATTTCTACCTGCCTCACTTGTACCCATGTTATTTTTTTCAATTAGCAAGAATTTTTATTTACCTGTCCCTCTCTTTAATCCCCACCCTCCAACTGAGTGAATAATAACACACACACACACACACACGCACAAACACATACACACACATACCAGGAAGTCCTTAGTACATAGCTGCATAGTCCAAGAAAATAAAATTCTACATTAGCCATGTCCACAAATGAATATTTTTTCTCTGCACTTTAATTGCTGAGGAAGTGAGTGGCATTTTTCATCTTCATTCTTTTGGATTCATACTTTATCATTGCATTGATCAGAGTCCCAAAACCTTTCAAAGTTGTTTTTCTGCATAATGTTATCATTGATAACACTGATTTGTTAGTATAAATCAGAAGAATAAAAGCAAGAAGAAAAGGATAGGGCACATAATTAAAGTGATTTCAACATAAACCAATTATCAAAATGGAGAGATATTAAAAAAAAAACCCTAAAAATTACCTTAATCAGAAAACACTTGAATTAGTTGCTGGAAGACATGGCCAACGACAACACCAATTTTGACTACAAAGTAGTTTTAAAAATCTTACAGAGAAGATTGGTGGAAGACTATGAGTAGAATTGCTGGTTTAATAGAGGAGCTGTGGAAGGCAAAATGAGTTTTTAAAAGCTTGGTGAGAGAACCAACTAAAAAGTTAGCCCAAGGACATTTAAAGATGAATCTCATTGGAAGAAAACAAACAGATAAAAGATAAAACAAATCTACAAATACTTTGCTAAACCATTTTCACTATCAAGGACACTGAAGTCACCATACCTAGACTATAATATCCTAGCCCTAGATATGCTTATAAAGAAGGCAGATGATATTAGCAAGATGGGAAAAGCAACTTGAATTATGCCAGAGATGACACAGGATCTAAGTATTCTGAGAGATTGATTCAAAAGGTGTCTGAGGCAAGGGAGATGCTCAAGTGTGGAAAAAACTCTCAAACTTATCTCTTCTCAAAATAAAGAAGTCTCTTAAAAGAACATCAGCAAAGACTCTATCTGCCTACTTTTCCATCTGTATAAACATTTTAGAAAATGTTTTACATACATACTCACGGCATGTTTGACAAGATGTTATTTTGAAACAAGCAGGCTTTTGTAAGCTATTTTCCAGAACAGACCACATCATTACTATCACACAGTTGATTGAAAATATCAAAATTACAGGACTCTATTTAGATTATTGTTTATTGAGTATTGAAAAAGGCTTTTGACTTGATAGAGTAAGATCCTGACTTAATAACTCTTTTAGAAACATTACATGGTACAGTAGATAGAACACTGAACTTAAAGAGTCAGGGTACATTTACCGATTGTATGAGCCTGGGAAAACCAACTAACCTCTGTCTGTCTTAGTTTTCTTATCTGAAAATAAAGCACCTACCTCTCAGGGTTATTGTAAATATACATTAAGATAATTTTTCTAAGTGCAATATATAATATTATTGATATCATTGCAATAAGATACTTTCCATATATACATCAAAATGATGAAAAATTTCTTTGAAAATACCCTTGGTGACCTTTGTCTCATTAATATAAGTCAAGGATTAAAAAGAGGAGAAGTATGCCTTCCAAAGGTGTTGGCCACTGTCATGGAAGAGATAAGGGCTGAGTTCAACTTGAAAAGTAAATCCTCTCCTATGGGAAAGTGCTCTACATGCTCATTTTTGTGAATATTACATTGGTTGGATTAAGCCCTTGAGCAATCTAGAGGCTCTTGAACAAGATCCATAACTGCTTGAAAGAATTTGGCATAACAGTCCAAACAGCAAAAACCAAATGGATAAAGCATGTCTATCATCCATGCTGTGACATGGAAAATCTGTAGAGATCATTCATCAATGTATATGCCTGTACTTAATTGCACATGAATAATGAGTTGAACTTAGAATTAAACAAGAGGAAGAGAGCATCTTGGAATGCCTCCAGGAAATTTCAGAGCTATTTTATTCATCCAAAACTTATCTTTGAAATGAAGATCCAGCTTTTTTAATAGAAATATTCTACTGGTGTTGTTGTGTGGCTACAATTCACACATGGAACACTGTAGCCTTTGAGGATTTAGGAGTTAGTGCTACTCAAATGACAATGGACAGAAGTGCATGGCGAGTGTGATTAGCCATTGACAAAGAAGAAATAAAGACCACAAAGGCAATCTAAAGAGAATAATTTCATGAGAGAACACAAGATAGATTGATCATATGGTAAGACTGAGAGATAACTATGTGCCTCGTGATGTTAAGAGAAAGCAAAACTCTGAGCAAGTCGAGTGGCCAAATGAACCAGAGTACGTAAAGAAGAATCACACAGGATGGGCAGATAAAGACGATGCAATCTACATGGTTAGACGGAGTACACACATGGATGAAATCATAGGTCTATTTGCATTCTTATGTATGGATTGAAAATGCA
This sequence comes from Potorous gilbertii, assembly GCA_028658325.1. Classification (NCBI taxonomy): domain Eukaryota; kingdom Metazoa; phylum Chordata; class Mammalia; order Diprotodontia; family Potoroidae; genus Potorous; species Potorous gilbertii. Next base: position 646,186,250 of record CM053770.1, on the reverse strand, counting down.
TTTTTTTGGAGGAGATCTTTGAGGAAACATGTTTGTTTGTTTTTTTCGCTACCCAAATCAAAAGCTGTATAATACACAAAATGAGATTTGATATTTTTTACATCATTCTGTCAATTGACATGGTAAAGATATGGTCTATGGTAGAATACTTTAGGCATCCAGGGGTTACAGTGATGGAAGAATGGACCTCAAGTCAGAAAGATCTAACATGAAATCCTACTTACTGGCTATATGACTGGATAAGTCCCTTAATTTCCACTTGCCTTTGTTTCCTCATGTGTAAAATGAGGACAATGATTGCACCTTTGTCCCAATTTTGTATGAGGATAAAATGGGAGAATATTTGTGAAATATATTGTAAAGTACTTGAAAATCTTAAAACTATATGTATTATATGTGTGTATACTCACACACACACATATATATATATATATATATATATATATATATATATATAAGGTGCATATATATTTCATATACATATATATATCTCACATCATCATCATCAATACTTGCAAATGCCTGCCTATTCCTTCAAATATGCTTGTAAAGACTACCGTTGATGCATGTATGTTATTGTCATATAAATTATATGTGTATATCTATATGCATATACATATACACCTACATAAATATGTGTGTGTGAAATCAGCCATCTTGCTTATTAGTTATTGATGAGGATCTGGTCATCTTTTGTTCTTATTATCACAACAAGGTCTGTTTTTATCCCATAATTCTGTGAATAACAAATTAATTGCACACTTTTTTTACTTTTATGATTTCTTCTAGTTTTGTATTAATTTTGATCTTTTCTCTAAGATGTTGATGGTCTGACTGTACACAAAATACTCATTCAGGGATGATTCCTACATAGTGTGCTGCTTTCCACTGAAGAATATACAATTTCTTTTGAAAAATATTTTATTTGGTCCTTGCTATATTCTGTATCTCCTAATTCTTTTCTCAAGAAAGTACTCATCGTGTTTAGGAATGAGATTTCCGTGTAGTTTATAATTCTTTAGGCAAAAACTATATCTTCCAACATGTTATTTGCTACCCTCTCTTATGATGCCCACCTTTGCATTGAAGTCACTGAATATCAATCTATATGATGATTTCATTTTGAGAGTCACATTGAGTGCTTCATAAGACAACTCTGCTCTTCATCTTCTGCAGCAGATGCTGGCACATAAATTGCATTTGTTTTCCTGGGGATCTTTTTTGCAAATACTTATCATGAGGATTGCATTATGATAAATGTCCCATGAAATGTTTCTTGCTGACTTTGGACCCAAGACAAAACCAATCCAGCTCTCTCCTTTATTTGCTTCTCCAAGTAGAATAGGTGAGCTATCCTTATATTTATCTGCAACCCCCTTTCGGCTTCTGATCTCATTAGTATCAAGAATGTCAACACTGATAATGGCGTATTTCTTCCAGATATCTGACCATGCATTGGTCACTGGAAAAAAAGAGTTAAAGTGCATAACTTGTCTGCAGACTGTGTGGCCCCCATTTTTCTCTTTTTAGTCATTCATGTACTATCCATGGAGAAACAGAAGGGGGCTCCATGTTAATTAAAGGCATTTTGTGTAAATACGCACACACACACACACACACACACACATTTTGCATAGGTGTCTATGATTAAAGAATCCAAGACCAAGTGGTCAGTCCATTCATGAACTTCCTTCCTTATTTAGCTAGTCTGATCCTTGAAAAGCAAACTGATTCTACTGCTGGGACCACACTCAAAATCTTTTTGACTTCTCTGTGGCTTTTAACACTGTTGATTACCCTCTTGTCTTGGATACTCTCCTAGGTTGTTGAGACACTAATCTGTCCTAGCTCTCCTCCTACTTATCTGACTGTTCCTTTGAAGTCTCCTTTCTTGGTCTGCATCCTGGTGATGGCTACCAACTGTGGGTGCATCATGGAGCTCTGTCCTTGGTCCTCTTCTTTTCTCCCTCTAGATGACCTTGTCATTTCATGGATTCAATTATCATTTCTATGCTGATGATTTTTAAATCTATTTATCCAGCCCTGACTTCTCTTCTGACCTCCAATCTAGCATCATTAGCTACCTATTAAACATCTCAAACTGTAAGCTTCATAGGTATCTTAAAGTCAGCATGTCCAAAACAACTATATTTCCCTCAAAATGCCCCTCTCTTCTGAATGGCCCCATTAGTATACCACCATCTTTCTAATCACTTAGGCTCTGAACCTAGGTGTCATCTTCAACTCTTCATTCTCTCTCACATCTCATACCAAATCTGTGAGCAAGGTCTGTCAATTTTACTTCCATAACATCTCTTGCATCCGCCCCCTTCTCTCTGAGAACACAGTCACCATCCTGGTGAAAAACACCATCGCTTCATCCCTGGACTACTGCAGTAGCTTGTTGGTTGGTCTGCCTGCCACAAGGATGCATTCTCCACTCAATTACCAAAGCAATCTTTCTAAAGCATGGATCTAACCATGTCATCCCAGTGGTTCCCTCTCACTTTCAGGATCAAATATAAAAGATCATCTACTTAGAGTTCAAAGCCCTTTATTACTGCTTCCCCCACCCTTCCAGTCCTCTTATACCATACTCCCAACCTCTACTCATGTCTTTTATGATTCAGTGACATTGACTTCCTTGTTGTTCTTTGAGCAAAATACTCCATCTTCAGACTCTGTGTTTTATTACTTGCTATTCCTCATACCTAGAGGTTTCTTTATCTTCTCCTCCTGGCTTACCTGACTTCCTTCAATTTTCAGCGAAAATCCTACCTTCTACAAGAAGATTTCTTCTATAATTCTAGAGTCTTGATAATTTTTAACTTATTCTATGTATAGTTTGTAAAAAAAAAAAGTGTATGTTTTCTCCACCGTTAGACTATGAACTCTTTGAGACCAGGGACTGTATTGCCTTTTTTTCTCCTTGCATGCATACAATGCTAGGTGCGTAGTAAGTACTTAATCAGTGTTTATTGACTGACTGACTAATAGGGATTGTCAGGGCTTTTTTTCTTTTGCATAGCTTTTGAGAACCCAGGATCACTTCCAAGTCAAAATGAGTCACCAAAATAAGACTTTTTTTTAGAAGACTGTGCACATGTGTATCTGTGTGTGTGTGTGTGTGTGTGTGTGTGTGTGTGTGTGTGTTCTGAGGGACATTTGAACCTTTGATTCCGTCCCCATAAGGAACGCCCAGTATGGTAACTCCACACAATGAAGTAGATTGTCAACTAGCATTTAAAGTCACAGAGAGCTGAAGGGAAGCTCTATCTCAGAGGCAGAATTTTGAGGAGCAGTATGGTATGATGGATGGTGCCCTGGAGGAAGGCAGAAGGAGTCAAATCTTACTTTGTCAGATTTTGGATATGTGAGCCTCAATGCCCCAGGCCCTTCTCCAAGATAGAGGATTGCCAATCTGCATTGAGGGAGTTCTACACACCAGAAAATATCTATTCAATGGAATCATAGGCGGTATCTTCCTCTACCAGCCCTCACCTCACCAAAAATAAAAATGTCCACAAAGCAAAACAAATTAGAAAATGCAGGCCTCCACCCTAGAAAGTCTGTGTAGAAATTCTGCTTATTGAGGTATTTACAGTCAATTATCTCCTCTCCTTTGTCTTGCCACTGGACTCATGACTCTAGAGGAGAGCAGCAGACTGATGACTTTGAACAGAACTGCCTCACTTAAATCCAATTCACTTGCAAGTCAAGATAAGACCTTCTCATGTCATTGGTCCTTTTGGAGCATGAAGAATGAACAAGAAACAACAGTTTGGTAAATTGGGGCAGAACACCACTGATGGATGGTAGGAAGGAAATGAGACCAGTGGAGAAACTCCTGCTGCATTATGGAAAGGAAAGTTTCTGTTTAATGCAGGGATGTCACAGCAATTTACTCATCTGAAGTCCAGAAATGTTATGCATTATTTCTCCATCCCTTTTATTAAATATGCCGGGTCTGACTCAGCATTCTGCAATGCCCTGCTGTCCTCGAAGCTTGACCTAAGAAAACAGTGGCTGTGCTTCATTTATTAAATTGATGGGCACAGATGTCCTTTTCTGAATTTTGCCAAGAGTCATTGCAAATGTGTAGCTTAATATCTGGTCACCTAAGAAATCTGATGGCAGTGGGTAATGTTTTTAAAGGGCATTGAGGAGGGGTGATGTTCTTTCTCCATCATCATTATCTCCTTTGAATTTTAAAGTGTAAGGAGGAAAAGTAGGGCTGGAAGAGAGCAATTCTGCATCCATCTCAATTCTAACTTTAGAAATAGTTATGAGGTTACTCCTTCCCTCCTCCCAAGGCTGAGAAAGGTTCCAAGCAATAGAAGATCAAATGACATTTATTAGGCTAAGTTTCACAGATTTCATGGTATTCTGGACTACAGGGGAATTTAGACAAGATTTAGATCAGGAGTTTACAACCACTTGTGTATGTGTGTGTGTGTGTGTGTGTGTGTGTGTGTGTGTCTGTCTGTCTGTCTCATGAATTTCTATAACCATCTGATGAAATCTATGGGTCCCTTCTCAGAATAATAATAAATAAATAAAGTAAAATACATAGGATTACAAATAATATCAGCTAACTTGAAATAATAAGGTAATTGTTTTTTACTATCCAAATTTATAGACCCCCTTATATCTATCAATGCACTTCTTAGGAATCTATGGACAATGGGTTGAAAACCCCTAATTTAGATTCACTTTACAAATATGAATTTTGAAGTAAAGAGTTTAAAAAGGAATGGTGAAGGGAAGGGGACAGAAAGGGAAAGGAATAGGCATTTATATAGCAGCTACTAGAAGGCAAGAACTGTACTACTCATTTTTTTTAAACAAATGTTATCCCAAGTAGCAACTGAAATTGAAGTCAAACACAGGACCAAGGCAATTCAGTTGTGAAGAAAGAGATTCAACAATATTTGAAACTATCAAATTGGCTTCTAGACTTTGGTATAGATAAAATAACAATTAGCTACTTCCTCCACCTCCCCACTACCAAGTGAGTAAGGAATGCTTTCAAGAGTATACTGTGAGTACTCAACTTCCCACTGAAATCTTAGAATATTAAGGGGATTCAGAAAAGTTTTAGGACTGCCTCTAGGTAGATAGACAGTTCTTAGATCTGATAAGCTCCCAAGTAGGTGAACAGAGTGGTGGTGAATAGGGCCAGTCTAAGTTTTTACCAATTCTCTGCCTCTACCACTCCATACCACCAAGGTAATCCAATTCACTTTAAAAAGTCCCTTAAATGATTTAATTTGGTTTTAATCAAGGATAACTTCCAACCCCAAGAAATTCAGAATCAAACTTTTAACTGTTAATATCCTCTAAATGGATTTTAAGCCTTTCTAGGGCAGGGACCATATTGTATTCATGTTTACAGCTCTTGTAAATATATATAATATATATATATTTACATTTAGAATATATATAATAGGGACTCAGAAAATATTTGTTGATATGATATGCCCCTTCAAGGGTCTTCCAGGTCATAGAACGCTGATTTGGTCCAGAAACAGTCTCTTACTCTGACGAGGGTCCTGGGCCATAGTGAGTCCCATGGGTCAATTTTGATTTATTCTTTATTCCATTGTGGTTTTATGGATTTGAGGGGCAGAATATCTGCTAGGAATGTTCCTCAAAGTAACCTATCCCCAATGGCATGGATGCATTTCCTATAGGACACTTTTCAAGTCTGTAATTCCCAAACATAACTTTAATGATCAAAAGATGGGGATACTAAGGAATATCTGCGTTGAGGGTGGAGTAGTCAATGCTCTGATATCTGCCTTCTGCCATGGTCCTTCTTTGAGAGCCCAATATCATTTCTCCTTTCTGTGACTTTCTTTTCTCATATATAAAATCACCCTTTACAAGGATCTCATTGTTATTAATAGCATTAGGAAAAAGTTGAGTTCTTCAGCAAGAATGTAATACATGTTTTGTGGGTATTTCCATAACTTCTCCCCCACTGGAATAAGATTGTGTCCATATATTTCATCATATTTGAACTGCTAGACTATAAGCAGATGAAAGATCCCACATTGGTACAGTGTTATAATAATTGGTAGGGCAAACTGGCAATAAAATATCCAGTCAGTGTCATATAATAAATTGTTTCCAGAACATTTTAAGCAACTTCAGAGCTTATTCACATTTTCAAATGATTTTAAAAGAATATATTCTCAATTAAAGGGCAGCTTCTTACCCTTGATATTTCTATAGAAGAAGTCCTTTCCTTAGCAGAAGATCATGACCTTGTCTATTTAAGATTTCAAATTCATCCCAATATTCTCTGAGCTTAGCTTACAATTTTCTTTTGTTGGAGAGTGTAATTAATGGGCAATCATGAAACAATGGCTAGATAGTGTCCTTCTCCATGGGTATTACGTCAAAACAATTCACTTTTCTTGATGTCATATTCTACAGTCTAGTACAAACCCAGGTTGAATGGAGTTCTTTAAAAGTGGATTTCCTCTCTCTCTGTCTTTCTGTCTCTGTCTCTCACTCAGTCTTTCCCACTGTGTTAACTTCCTGGCCTCCTTTATTTTTTGATGCAGTGTGTTGTGTTCCTTAACATCTGCTCTTAACTGCTGTGGTTCCCCGTGTTTCTGGGCCTGAACACACATAGAAAAGCAATTTTTTGATTTTCTGATTACCAGAACAAGGAGGCACTGACTCTCTCACAACAGATTATCAATGGAGCCTTTTCAGGTCTGAGGAGCCATCCCTTTTCAATGATATTTCTATTGAATATTAAAACTGAAAGAGAATTAAGATGTTATCTTGTCACCAAATCCTTATTTTACCTATAAAAAAAACCAGAATGTGCAGCGATTTATCCAAGGTAACACAGCAAATTACTGGCTGAACTGGGATTTTAACCCATTTTTCTTGATTATTAGTTCAGTGTTTCCCCTGACATAACTATTAATATCCTCCAAATGGATTTTAAGCCTCTCTAGAACAGGGGCTGTGTTTATGTCTTTTGCAGCTTTTAGAAGACATATAATGGGGACTCAGAAAATAGTTGTTGATGGAATTATTCTATAATGATGGAAAGGTTGAAATGAAGAAATAAAATCCCACTTTGTTAATGGATAAGGCAATATGGAAAATAGAAGTCCCCCAGTTTTAATTTTCAACTTCTGCCCCAATCCTCTGAAATGTCCTTCTTCCTAACTTTCATGTCTTAGTTTCTCTGACTCACTTCAAAAAAGTTCAAATTCTACCTTCTGTAGGAGGCCTTTCTTGTATCCCTATCCTGCAAGCTGCTCCTACTGTCTTCCCTCTAAGATCATTTCCGTTTTATACCATATCTATCTTGTTTATAGAGTAGCTAGATGGTTCACTGGGTTTAGAATCAGGAAGATTCATCTTCATGAATTCAAATCTGGCCTCAGATATTTACTAGCCATGTGACTCTGAGCAAGTCACTTAACCCTCTTTACCTCAGTTTCTTCATCTGTAAAATGAGCTAGAAAAGGAAATGGCAAAGCACTCCAATATCTTTGCCAAGAATACTCCAAAATGAAGTCATGGAGAGAGAAACACAACTGAACAACATCTTGATCATACTTGGTTGTTTACATGGGATCTCTCTCATTAGACCACATGAGAAACTTGTGGAAGGCAGCATGTTTTTGCCTAACTTGGTATCCCTAGTGCTTAGCACAGTGTTGGGCACATAGTAATGCTTGTTGATGGGCTACCTGATTGATATTCCATACCATGGAGTGAGTGCACAGTCACCAACTTCGAAGACCACTCAACTCTCCCAATAGGTGAACAGGCTATTAAAGGAGAGATTTGAGTCAGAAAAACCCAGGTCAGGCAGGGGTCCCTGAATAAAAGCTTCTGTTGGCAATTTTTCCAAACAGTAAAATATTGATTCTGGTTGCAAGGATGCAGACATGGAAAATACCACATTCCACGTCCTTTGTGTTTGAATGACAGCAAAGCTTTAATCAGACCCTAGCATTAAAAAGCCTATATTAAAGGGAGATGTATAGATATGAATCCAACCAATGTTGGCTTTTGTCATTGTACTTTAATTGTGATTTTGCAGCTTCAACAACAGAAGATCCATTAGGCCTTTCTTCTCAATCAATACACAATATATTATCAGTCTAGACGACTAGAAACCACTTGTATAAAATATCAGCAAGCTGCATTTTCATTATGTAAATGGAACTCTGCTGGAGAATTAATTGATTATTCAGTTACTATGGATCAGTCTCAGATGTCTTAGTGAGATAAGAGAGGGCCTTATCAAGTCTCCACAGTGAATATAACTTAAAAAGGAGCAGGGGAAAAAAATAAATTTAGAATACATTCTCCTTTCATTGTCAGCCTAGGCAAAACATGGGAAATGTAGAGAGAAATCTATTACCAGGTTTATTAGTGATGGGGCCTCTGGAGTTATTAAACTGGCTCCTGCTTAGGGATCAACATAAACACACCCAGGCTGGTGCTCATACAAAATGGAAACAAATTGTATCACACTACTATCACTCTCTTCAGACTCTCAATGGTCCCAGGGAACAAAAGCTAGAATGGAGATCTTTATGTGTTCTTTTTTTAATTTGGGTCATACATTAACCCATTTTTCCTGCCCTGATGAGGAAAAGCTGAGGAAGGTGAGTTCAGTGAGATGCTGACTTTTTTGATAGGATGACTAGGGAAGAGGGTTAGCTATCTTCTCTTCCAAAATAGTGAAGACAAGCTGACATTTTCTATTAACCTTTTTTACAATAAGAGGTAGTGTGGAATAATGGAATGTATAGTATATTTGGAGTCAAAACACCTGGGTTTGATTCCTATCTACCTACTTGTACATCCGTGCCTTGGTTAAACGTATATGGACACACACACACAAGAATTTGAAACACAAGTCTTCTGTGTAAAATAACAGCATTTAGATGGAATAATCTTTGAGATTCCCTGAAGCTCCAGAATTCTGTGATCTTACAATTCCATAGTGGGAGATCATCTTCTATTTGGAGCCAGGATATTGTTGAGTTGAATTTGTTGAATGGGATTTCTTATATTACATGTAGATGCTTGCAAAGGCAAAATTATACAGGTGATTAAGACCCATTGATTTCACCTTCCTTTTCCTTAGTAGGAGGAGTATCTTACTTTTTGTGAACTCGAACATTGCATGTAACATCACACACTTTCTGAATTCTATCTCTATTTTTCAGTGTCTTGGCCATTACCACTGTTAACAAAATAAGGAAGTCCTTGACTGAAGAGTTTAATTTCTTTGAGTTCCTGAAGGTAAGAAATAATGTTGGAGAAACAATCTAGGGGAGTAGAAGGGGTGTTATATTGAAAATTTAACTCAAGTTGTAGACGTAAGCGACAGACTGTATGTCATCCTAAGTGACATCTTTTTGGACCAATTGAGACAATACTTTGCCCTGGTGAAATTGGCTGAGGCAGTCAGTTTGATTGATCCAGTAGAGTCAGTAGGTTTACTGGAAGAAACAACCACATGCCTTCATTGTGGAGCTCATGAAATGTAGCATGATAGAAAGCCCTAAAGCTCCAAATTGTCTCAAGCAGGGTCATACAATGCACTGGCCACTTATCACCCACAATGAATAGATGCATCTAGTCACACTCCACTGAGCAGAAGGAGATGATAAAGAATAGGACTGGTGCTCCAGGATTGAGGATGGAAAAACACCATCTGAATTTTCAAAAAAGTGGAGAAGGGAAATATTTCAAACTATAAACCAGCAGCCTCAACCTTGATTCCTGGAAAGCTTCTAAAAGAAGTCATTAAAGGAATAGTTCATGAGTACTTAGAAAGGCAAGTAGTGATTACTATGACCTAGTGCTGGTTTATTACACTCAAGTAATCCAATTACCATACATTACTTTTAGTTCAGTTTAATTCAATAAGCATTATCCTACTATGTGACAGCCTAGATGCTGAGGCTACAAAGACAAAATTGATGTAGTTCCTTCCATTGGAGGGACTTCTATTTTAGGAGTCAACATTTTTTGTCCATGGTTCTGCCCTCCAGGACCAAGAAGAACAGGTTGAATTTACCCTTCAAATACTTGAAAACAAATGTGTTATTTCTGTTATGTCTTCTCCAGATGAAGTACCCCATTTTCTTATTGATCGCCCTATAGCAGGGTCTCCAGTCTTCTAACCATTTTGTTCTTGTCACCTTCCAAATTTACTCTGGTTTGCAAAGGCTTTCCTAAAATATGATGCCTAGAACTGAATATGATCTTCCATAAGCATCCTTCCCAGTCTTCAGTGTTATAAAAAAAGATCTCTCATTCTCTGTGATTTTTGAAAGATGATCAACACTGTCTCAGTAAATATATCTCTGCCCAGAGATTTGCTGAATTTAAGCTCCCTTCCCCTGCTCCAAAGCCTGGAAGAACATCACTTAGCACCACATAAACCGCTCCATCACTGCCCACTGTGGTTCTATTCCATAGGTTCACTCTGGGATAAAGCAAGGAAAACATTATGGAGGTACTTTGAAATAGTGCTATATGTGGATCACCTAAAAGAACTGGAAACTTAGAAGAAGAGGCAATTTATGGAGGAAATAGTTGTTCCATTCAAACATTTGAAAGGAAGAGCTGTTTTTTGTATGTTTTTCATCTGCAAAAGATAGATTTAAGACCAACAGTTGAAAGTTACAGAGGGGCACATTTCATTATAAAGGAACTTAATAAAGAAAACTCTACAAATATGAAATGGGTTGCCTCAGGAGATAGGAAGTTCCTAGTCATTGGAGGTCTTTAAACAATTGAGTTGGTTGAAGATGTTAGGCAAGAGAATAAATGTTTCAGGAAGGGGTTAGACTGGCTTACCCCTGTGTTTCTTTCTAGCCAAAACATTCTTTGATCATAATTCTCTAAGTACCAATTCCATTTCATGTATTATTTGTAGTTCAAAAATACCAAGGAAGTAAAAGTTTCTTGACCCCACCAATAAGTTCCCCCAACCCCTTCAGCCTTGGAGATATGACTCATCTGAATCATCTTTATAATACCCATGCTCCCTATTCCCATATTTATATTAGTCCAACACTAATGCTTAAATTGAAGATTATATGGTAAATATGAGAAACTCATTTATACCTACTGACTATCTATCCATCCATCCATCTATATATCTATCTATCTATTTCTGTCTATCTGTCTGTCTATCTATTGGTCTGTCTGTCTGACTGTTTCTTTCTATCTGTCTGTCTATGAAGGAACAAGCATTTATATAGTATTTCCTTTGTGCAAGGCACTGTTCTAATGCTTTACAAATATTATCTCACTTGATCCTCACAGGAACCCTGCAAGATAGAGGTTGTTATTATGCCTATTTTACAGTTGAAGAAACTTAGACAAGCAAAGTTTAAGGGATTTACTTTGTCCAGGGTCACAGAATTAAGTGTGTGAGGTTAGATTTGAATTTAGGTCTTCTTGACTCCAGTCTACCAGTCTAACCACTATGCTCCCTACATATACCTTTGAACCTAAAAGAAAGTATATAAAGTTCTTTTGTAATTAATTAATTTATTTTTAGTTTTTAGCATTCACTTCTATAAGATTTTGAGTTCCAAATTTTCTCCCCATCTCTCCTCCCCACCCCCCCAAGACAGCGTGCAATCCATTTACCCCTTCCTCTAATCTGCTTTTCCTTCTACCACACCTCTCCCTTCTGTTATCCCCTTCCTCTCTATTTTCTTGTAGGGCAAAATAGACTTCTACACCCCATTGTCTGTATATCTGATTTCCCAGTTCCATGTAAAAACAGAGTTTTTAAAACTTTTGAATTCCAACTTCTCTCCCTTCTTCCCTCTCCACCTATCCCCATGGGAAGGCATGCAATTCATTATAGGTTATACATGTGTAGTCATGCAAAATACTTCCATAAGAGTCATGATGTGAAAGACTAACTATATTTGCCTCCATCCTATCTGGCCCCACATTTATTCTATCTCTAAAAGAAAGTATATTGAGAACAATGGAGATAAAGTGACAAAGTCCAAAACTAAAGTTTTGATAACCTGATCCTCATCACCCACCCTCAAAATGACCCCTTCCTTAATTGCTTCAGTTTTGGTAGCTAATTTTAAAGTGTCTGAAATAAAACTCACTGTATATTTCCCACCAAACTCTATCTCCTCCACTTTTTTTTATATTTCGGTTAAGAGAAATACTGTTTGTGTCCCTCCCTCCCAGTTTTAGAAACTTGTTGTCGTATTTTATTCTTTTCACCCTTACTCCTTTCAATAAGTTCTCAAATCTATTCTATCTCAACTGCATCTCTTGCATCAATTCCATTATATCTACTCACATGCTCACTTGCCCCAATTCTTCAATTCAGGCCCCTGTCACCACTCACCTGGGCTTCTGTAGTGGCCTTTCATTTCATCTTCTGGTTTACAGACTCCTCACCCTCAAGTCCATCCTCTACACACTCAATTGCCAACATAATCCTGTGATGAAACAGGTCTGATCTATCACTCACTCCTCTGCTCACAAACTCTGTTGGCTCCCCATTGCCCCAGGATAAAACACAAGCTCCTTAGCTTGCAATTCTAATACCCAATCAAGCTCCAATTTCTCTTCCCAGTCTTTCCTCATATTACCATCCTTCAGATTCTTTACTTTCCAACTAAACTGAACTACTTTCCATTTCTACTTCTTGTCCAAAGTCTGAAATGCCCTCCCTTATCTATCCAAGATCAAAATACTAAGGTGCTTCCCTCCCTCCAAAGCCCAACTATAATTCTGCTTCATAAGTGAAGACTTTCCTAATACCCCTTACTTCCTTCTCCCACATCCATACCAAGCACACGTTTTTGTCAGATGAAACTAATTTCTTCCTCTCCAAATTCCCCATACCTCAGTAGCACTGGCCTTTGCAATTATAGCATATTTTCTCTCTCATATCACAGTTGTTTGGTCACCTGTTTTTCTTCCTTGGGCTGCAAACTTGTTGAAAGCAAAGCTTTTGGGACATATTTGTCTCTGTATACCCAGGATTGAAAAAATAGTAAGCATTTTAAAATATTTTCTGAATTGAATAAAATGCTTGGTTGCTTGGTAGGTTGGTTGTTGTCCATCATTCTCAAAGAGGATCAAAATAATTTCACTGGTGACGTCTTTTGATTTGTGCATAAATTAGATTCATCTGAGGCAAAGTTGCATGAAATCATTGGTCTCACTCTTTTCCTGAGTCATCACTATCTAGTGGCAGGGGAGGAGTCAAGATGACTGGTGATGACTTGGGATTCAGTGGATGACTTTGCTGTCTTCAAAGTTTAACCATGTTGTAAGTACTCCACAATGCCTGCTTTAGCTGCCTTTGTGGCCATTGGAACAAATTGTTCTCATCTTCCCATTTTACCAAGGGAAGTCTTCATATGCTTGGGGTAGACACGATAGACTTGAGACCCCTTCCCTCAATCTGGTTTAGCATATCTGCCACAAATGGTTTATCAAGGCCACTGTGCATGCTACAGCTTCTTGGAACCACAGGTTGGGTAGGTCAGGTAGATACCAAAGGTGGAAAGCAGCCCTGAAAAGGACTTAGCAGACCTCACACCACAGGTACCAGTCTTTCTGAAATATACCCTACATACTTGGATATAAAAATAAGGTTGAAAAAGACCATTAAAATTATTAGTGTTTTCCTGGGGCCAGTAAGATTGGGTAGCATTACAATTGATTAATAGGATCAATTAGAAATTCCTGAAGGCTAGAACTTGAAGGGATTTTGAATATCATCATGTCTGCTGTATCAATGCTATCCTACTCCCAATTCATATATAAATGCAGAAATGGAGACTCTGAAAGCTGAACTGTTATGTCATAGACCATACACATACTAAGCAGTTAGGCCAAGGTTACTTGAACTATAACCTGGGTCTACTGACCTCTAGATGGGTTCTCCTTCCAAATTCCCTTAATAAAAGGATTTGTTCTGCAAAACTTGGACTCAATCGAAAACTCCACCCAAGGACCTAGAAGGTTACATGTGACCTCAAGTCTTCAGATTCTCCACACCTGGTAGAGGGGAAAATTCTCAAGTCTGAGTACTTTCGTTCAAAAAACAGTCTCTCCAAGGATGTTTTGAAAATCCCACCTTGCATGACATTAAAACTCAACCAGACTAAAAAGGGTAGGCCACAATTCTATTTTCTCCTTCCCTGCAAAAGGTACAGTGAGATGAAAAATGTCATTAGAATGATAGGACTCAGTGTCCTGTAAGGTCATTAGAGACATTCAACCAGAGAGAGAATGCTGATTCATCAAGAATTTTTTTTAAGAAAACATCAGTCTCTGAGTTGAACCAGATGATCTTATAAAATCATAGGTTTATGACTGAAAGGGATCTCTAGTTCAACAACTCACTCTATAGATGAGCTCCAGCCCAAAGAAGTCAAGTGAATTGCCCAAGGTCACATATGTATTGTCAAAGCTGAGATTTGAACACAGTTTCTTTAACAATCTATTACTTTTCCCCCGAACTATATTGTTTAAAAGTTAAAAAAAAGTTTGCTTCTCATGACACTGAAGTTGTTGGATACATTGTGGCAGAACTGAATGATACAAACTGATCCAGTTAAAGTCCTCCCACAATATAATGGCATAGCACCTGAAATAGTCCATCAGAGGAAGCTTAATTAGAGACTGGAAAAATACCCTTTGAGTATATTGCAAATTTAATAAACACTTTAAGTGTTTATTATGAGTTGGACTATATGACCCCAAAGGCCTCTTTGAGTTCTAAGATTCTGTGATGTCGTGATCAATCTCTCTCCCACTTGTCTGAACAGCTTCATGAATGGCGGGAACCATATTTTTCCTGTTTCCCATGATTTAAGACAATTAGCTATACTGTGAATCTATTGGGTTTTTTTTAATAAAATAATAGAGAGCATCTAATTTAACCTAACCCTTTCATTTTACAGATGAGAAAATTGAGTCTCAGAGAGTTAAGTGCTTTGGCCAAGGTCACAAGCTAGCTAAGTGACAATGACCTAGGTCTTCGGTCTCCCAAACTAATATTCAAGTCCTTTGCATTTTGGCAGCACTTTGGATGCTCAAATTTGTAATTCTACCAGGCTGTGGTTAGGTCAGGGCTATTATCCTAATTTGACCAATGAGCAAAATGAAACACAGAGTGGGGTTAAGTGATATGCCCAAGGCTATGAGAAGAGTCTGTGACAGCAGTTCCAAATGATACTCAGATGACCTAAGCTTCATTTCCAGCCTTAAACAGAAAGGAAAACCTTTTGCTTTAAGAGAGCTTTGACATGCCATCAAGAACTCCCTATTCAGGTTAATAAATAACCGATGGAAATTATCATCCATTCCCAAACCATTAAAAAACAAAACCAACTCTCATTTACATTGTGTTTTTTTCCCATGATTGCTTAGAGAATTAAGGTGCTTGAAGAGCCCAGTATGCTAAGTGGTTGCCATCTTCCATTTCTCCTCTACAACAGAACTGTTCTGTAATGAAGACTATGAAAAAACATTTCAGAAAATAGCCTTCGATATGAAATGGCAATCAATATGCATGGTATGAACTATCAAGTTAGAAAGATGTGTAGGAGAGTCCCCAAATATGTTGGACCTTTTTAAACACATGCTTTCTGTTTGCCAGCCAACAAATAGCTTCTATATATTACATAAGACTAAATTAATACCTACACGAAGACAGTTTATTGTGGATGATGGATCACGGGATTGTTGCTCATACATCCAGAACAGGGCACTGGAAATCACATCATCATTACATTCCCAGGGAAAGAAATGATTGTCATATCCAGACATGTTTATCATGGACAGGCTGAATGGGTCCCATCTCTTAGCTGATGGAACATCACCTGCCACCTTACATCATGAACACCCAGGAAACCAGAAACCAGATGGAGAACTCATGTGATGATTGACTGCCTAGAATAAAGTTGTATTATTGCAGAAACCATTGTCGGTATAAGAAATGGGTAGAAGAAATCCTCAGGCTATGTTTGCTGGAATTTTTGCTCTTAGAAGACAGAGTCAAAATTTTCTTCCAACCAAAGGTCAGAGGAGTGACTTCTCTTTGGCTTTGAAGAACACTAGGAGAGACAGTACAACAGGGCTCAACTGCATCCTGATCACAGCTGAAGTTTTGATGGATTAAAACATAAACCCAACCAAAGGGACCTGGCCAGCTTCAATCTGTACAAATGAAGTATAGGGTGGCATCCAGGTTGGAGAGATAGTCCTTTGGCTTGCCTCCCTGACAAACAGCCTGGACGCATCAGTAGGGACGCCAAGCACGTAAGAAGTGGCAATGACACTGCTTTGATCAGGGAAGGTTCAGTGCTGGAATGCCATTACCATAAGTGCCTGAGTTGTTGATGTGAATTTGTATGTCATTTTGCATATCATTTGCATGTTATTTGGTGCAGCTTTGCCAATAAATACAAACAATTTATCAACTTGCACAACCTGCCCTGACCCCTAGAAGTACACAGAGAGGAAAATAAACTAAACCAGCTGTGCCATACCATTTGTTAGCATAAAAAATGACCAGACCTGGCTGCCTAGCTGAGCAGGAAAGTAGGCTATTTGCAAGGTTGTCAGCTATACTATAAGATCTTTGAGAACAGGAGCTATGCCTTGTACCCCTTTGGGTGCCCGAGGCTAGAGCAATGCCGTGCGTATGACAGGCTCATTAAAAAAAGAAAGAAATTTACTTCTCACGGTGATGATGTTGTTCAATGCAGCTGGATCTACATACAGTGAATGTGGCAGAACAGAATGGGACCAAGAAGGCCACTTAAAGTTCTGCCAAAATGGAATGGTACATCACATGAAATAGCCCATTACAGGAGGTTTCTAATCAGAGGCTGAATAAATTCTTGTTGAATATGTTGCAAAGAGGATTAATGCTTTTGGTATGGGTTAGACTATATGACCCTAAAGAACCATTGGAGCTGTAGGACTCCATGATGTTGGTGATTAAATTCTCCCACACTGGTTGGAGTAGCTTTATGAATGGCAGGAACCATATTCTTCTTAGCTTCTATGGAGTAAAGTCAATTAACTATGATGAATCCAACTCTGTGGTTCTTGATCACATATGATTTAGTCGGAGACTCAAAAGTCACGTTGTAATGAAATATTCTGGTCTCATCTTGTTTTTTTCCCAGTAATATTAATAATAATTGAATGTCCCCATGTTATATACTTGGCATCAAATGATTTCACTTGATCCTCATAGTGATCTTTTGAGGTGAAAAATATAAAACTCACAATGTCCATTCCACAGATACAAACCAAGGATCACAGGAGTGATATGACTTGCCCAAGGTCATAAAGATATTAATTAACAGAGCCCAGTTCTCAAGCACAGATGTTGTTATTTCAGCTTCAGAATTCTATCTCTATTACCAGCCTAAAAGATAGACTAGATCAACTCTGAAACCACTTCCATCTCTAGATTTTTGATCTTTGGTTCTTCTGCTCCCATGTTTTGTCTTCTGTGTACCCATTCAGCTGGAAAATAAAACTGGTTGGATTCTACCTAGGTGTACCTACCATTAAATGCAGTGGAAAGTGTATTGCACTTGGAATCAGAGTACATGGGTACTCTGCTTCTTACTATCTGTGTGACTTTAAGTAAATCATTAAATGTCTTTGGGACTCATTGTCTGCATCTGTAGAATGACTGTCTGTATTAAGTCTCTCAAGACCTCATCTTCCTATCCTAAATGGAGCAAAGTGGGTATGTTCACAGTAGTGGAACCCAGTTTTATCCCAGTATGGGCTTGTTCAGAGTTAGGGCCTCCAAACAGGTAATTTTAAAGGGAACACTCAGGGACCTTATGATATTTACCTGCATGAAAAACGGGACCTTCCAAAACTTGGGGCAATGGGTTGAGAAGATAGCATTGAACAACATAGAATTATGTATATGCTTTAGGTATAGTGTACTAGCAAAAGGTATTGCCAT
Organism: Potorous gilbertii; assembly: GCA_028658325.1. NCBI lineage: Eukaryota > Metazoa > Chordata > Mammalia > Diprotodontia > Potoroidae > Potorous > Potorous gilbertii. Next base: position 646,168,246 of record CM053770.1, on the reverse strand, counting down.
CTTTCTCCTTCTGACTGGCACTAGAATTTGACTTCATTTAAAAAATAGTTCTAGAAAGGGAGGGGAAAAATGTAATGCATTCTTAAAATGTTTGTATGTCAGCAAAATCTTGAAAACCATTCAATAGATTAATCCTCCAGCTGACTTTAAAAGGATGGATTTCCAGCTATAACTGAGATTGGGAAAAATTGATTTCCATGTTCCTTGTGACTGAATAAGATAAAAGTCGTTGCACTGGCACAATTTGCCCAACATGGAATTCAGACTCCTGTAGTGTTGGCTAATTGATCAGTCACTTTACTGGTCCTCATCCTTGTTGGGGATCTTCTGGAAATGAGACCAAGGGAGCAATGTCTAGACATCAAGATTGATTTGGAGAAAGTTGATTTGTTTGATTCAATAATTGGTCGGTTTCATTAAAATGTGAAAGGTCTTTCCTCTTTCCCTCTCTCCTTAATTCTCCTTTAATTCCCAAATTTCATGGTCACACTTTGCTCTTTCTCTCTTTGCTTTTCACTGACTGTTTCCTCCTTCCCAAATTTCTACTCTTCCATGGAAAGGCTATTTTATAAATGATTGCATAAAATTGGAAGCTAAGGTCATGTGTTTTGCTATTGCCTCCCTAAAAAAAATCCCTGGACAAGTCAAGAACACAGGATTTATCAATAAAGAAGTATTTATTAAACACTTACTATGTCCTGGATACTATGCCCCTGCACAGTGGATACATGTACAAAGAATCAAATAATCCTAACCTGCAAGGATCTTACATTCTAATGAATAAGATAATATATACACATAAATATTTACAGAAAAAAATAAAGTGTATAACTACAGATAAAAAGAAAGGATTTAAGATCAAGGTAGTTTGGGAGGTTGGTACTAGTAGTCGAGTGGATCAAGTAAAACTTCATGTGCATCCCAGGCACTGGGAATTTCCATTGCAAAGGCCTGGGCTCAGGAGATAGAGCATCATGTGTGCAGAGTAGAAACAAGGTTGGTTTGACAGGATCAGAAAAGTTAGGAGGAGTAAAAGTGTGGTGGGGAAAAGATAGTAATATCCAGTAAGACTGGAAAGATGGTTTGAGGCCAGGTCATACAGGACTTTCAAAGTTAACAGCAGTGGTGGATAGATGGCACAGTGAATAAAGTGCCTCATGTATTGTCAGAAAAACTCATCTTCTTAATTCAAATCCGTCTTCAGGCACTTACTGGTTGTGTGACCATGGGCAAATCATTTCACCCTACTTGTCTTGGTTTCCTCAACTGTAAAATGAGCTGAAGAAGGAAATGGCGAACTGCTCCAATATCCTTGCCAAGAAAGTACTAAATAGAGTCACAAAGAGTAGGACATGACTGAAATAACTGGGCAACAACCAAGTAGGGTTTATATGTTATTCTAGAGGCAGTAGAGAGTCCCTGGAGTTGATTAAGTAGGGGAATTATGAGATGAAACCTGAATTTAAGAGAAATTGTTTTGGTAACGGTGTATAGGATGGAATGGAATGGGGAGAGACTTGAGGCAGGGAGATAAATTAGAAGGCTGTTACAATAATGTAGGTGGGAGGAGATGAGAGCTCAAACTAAGGTGATTTTTATGTGAATAGAGAGAAAAGGTCAAAAGTATAAGATGTTGTGGAGGTAGAACTGGCAAGATTTGGCAAATGTTTGCCTATGTGAGGTGAGAGAAAGAGCAAGGCATCCAGGACAATGTCAAGATTATGAATCCACTATACTGGTCAAGTTATGGTCTCTGACAGACACAGGGATGTTTAAAAGAAGGATTTGGGGGAAAGGCTATAGGTCGAGTTTGGGGTACATTGTCACCACCAGGGCATCCAATTTGAAATGCCAATATACAATTTATGATTCATGTTGAATCTCAGGGGAGAGAATGGGACTATATTAATATAGGCTATGCATCATTTGCATAGAATTGATAATTAAACCTATAGGAAATGATGAGATTATCAATAGAGAAAATACTGAGAGAGAAGGGATAGAATCTTTGGGAACTCCTCACAGGTGAGAGAAAAAAGAGATTGAGGACTAGTTAGGTAGAGGTGTAGCAATAAAGAGGAGTGTCATTAAAAAAGCAGAGAGGGTATCCAGATGGAAAGAATGGGTAATAGCATTGAATGCTATAGAGAGGTCCACAAAGATGAAGACTGAGGAAAAACAATGAATATTTGTCAATTAAAAAACCTCATAATTTTGCTAGATCACACAAGCATTGGGTATATCTCATTAGTACCCTCTGTCCCTAGGACCCTTCTGACTGGAGGACAGAGTAGAGAGCTCCTTCTAAAACTTCCATTTAAGGAAGTTACCCAAGTCAGTCATCTGTTCATCTTTCTCCTGGTTTCCATAACACATCCCCATGGGATTGCAAACTCCTTGAAGGGAGGTGCTGTCTTTATTTTTATTAATCCTGCACTCTCAGTAGTCACTGGCACATAGTGGATGTTTAATAAATATTTATTGGTTGACAGACTATTAAGGATAAGTAGTAACTTTGGAGAAAGAAATCTTAGTTAAGTGACGAGGTAGATTGCAAAGGGTTGCCACAGTTACTGTGAGATGAGGAGAAAGTAACTTAACCTCTATAAGCCTTGGTTTACTCATCTATAAAATGGGAATAATTCACACTTAATGTAGTGCTTTAAGGTTTAGAAAATACTTAGATTTATATCATTTGATCCTGAATATGACCCTGTGAAATAGTTGTTTATTACCCCCATTTCAAAGATGAAGAAACTGAAATTCTGACTTTCTAAGTGATTTGCCCAAGGTCAAACAGTCACTAAGTTTTTGAGACAGTATTAGAAACCAGTTCTTCCTGACCAAGTGTATCACAATGAGACATTTATGATAAGATAAGGAACAAGGTAGGAATGTACATTGCCACCACTGTTATTTTGATACTGTTCTAGAAACAGTATAATAATAAATTAAGGAAAAAATTGAGGGAATAAACAGACAAAAAGATGCAAAATTTCACCTTTTTGCTAATAATGCAATGTTTTTTACTCAGACAATGTTAGAAATTCAACAAAATTAATAGAATCAATTAATAACTTCAGCAAAGTATTGCCCTCCCTGCATAATCAACCTTTCTGTATATTGCCAGTAAAACCCAGCAGAAAGAGATAGAAAAAAAATCCATGCAAAATTACTAGAGAGTGTGCAAAATATTTGGGAGTCCAGTTAACAAGACACTCACAGGAGTCATATGAATACAACTATAAAACACTTAGTAAAAAATAGAAGAGAAATAATTGGTGAGAGAGTAATTGTTCATGATTAAGTATTGCTAATACAAAAAAAAAAACCTAACTACTTAACTCCATTCACAGTGATGGGTTGGTTCTCTAGAACGTAGCTGCTTACTTCTCCTTTCAGAAATCTAGAGGGCCCAGAATGGCTGGGTTTCTTATATTTTCACTCATGAGTCCCCACCGGTGCAATTGCCATTTATTATCAACCACTAGTCACAAATAGCTTTTTACAAAAGTACACTTAATGAAGTAATCTTAGTAAGAATAGATGGTGCAAAATATCTCATCTCACCTAAGGTTCCCCCTCAACAAATAAAGTCACTTGGAAGAGTGGGTTCAAATTTAAAATACAAAGGTGATAAGACATGCACGTAGAAACATTTGCTGCAAAAAGTACTTCAAAATTCCTGGTACTAAGAACTGTTTTCTCCCTTTGCAGAGTCCTCGTGAATTGTCTCTTATTATAACTCTCTGCTGGGGTCTGAGAATTGTTACTTCTCTGAAGTTTATAGGCTATTCTCTTCATCTCTGGAAGGAGTGTGTGTTCACACTCTGAAGCTACTTTCTCCGTTGGATGGTTATGGATTTGTATCCAACTGTGTTTATCACTCTCTGCTCTGGACTGGATGCATTCTCAACTAATTCCTTCTCTTTCATAAAGTAGCCTATTAGTGTAGGGAGTGAGGATAAGGGACAGTGGAAAAGGGGAGATGGAGGGACAGGGTCACAGTGACTGAGGCATAGGTCTCACAGTAGCCCTGTCCAGTTTTGTTTTACTTGATTATGTTTATTTGTTGCAAAAGTTTATTTTCCTTTATTTATTTTATTTAATAGTGGGCTCAGGGAAGGATGAGGGGTTAGTAACATTGATACAAAATGGGGCATTTTAACATATTTTTAAATGTACAAAAGAGAAGACAATTCAGAATGAAGCAAAGACAGGCAGAATAGTTTTGAGAATGGCATGTAGAAAGGGGGATTCCTTGTGTTATGTAGAATCCTTTTTTTTGTATTATACTTTGTGGATGGAGTTTTTTTTTTAATTTAGGTTCTCAATACATATAGGAATACATATTATAGGAGTATGGAAGATAGTTCCTCTTACAACTACAGATAGGGAAGAGTTGTTGACTTATAAAGGGATAGAAAGAATCACAAGAGACTAATCTGAAAACTTTAATTTTGTATAATTGAATAGTTTTTGCACAAACAAAAGCAATGCAGCTAGAATCAGAATGGTTCCCTAGAGTAAATTTATCTAATAAATATCTGATATCCAAGATATAAAAGAAGTTGATACACATGTATACTAAGAATCTTTGTCAACAGATAAACCAGTTCTCAAGGGAAAAAATACTTGTTATTAATAACCATATTCAATACTCCAAATCACTAATAACAAGCAAAATGAAAATTAATGCAATTCTGAAGTTCCTCTTCATCTTTTAGATTGGCAAAAGATGGCAAATAAGGAAAATAAGAATTATTGGAGTGGTTGTGGGAGGACAGTATGCTATTCATTAAATGTTCTATTATTGAAGGTGTATCTAAAGGTATTATCTAAAAATTTGGAAGTATACAAAAACCCCATAAAACTCTGAATACCCCTTGATCCAGCATTCCCAGCATAAATACCTCAAAGACACAGAGAAAGAACCATTTGTATAGACATATTGATAGCTGTGCTTTTTCTTGTAACAAAGAACTAGAAACAAAATGAATGCTCATTATTTGGGGAATGGTTGAACAAATTATCGTTTAACAATATAATAGAATATTATTGTGCTATAAGAAATGAGGGGGACAGATTCAGAGAAACCTGGGAAGATTTGCATGAACTGATGCAAAGTGAACTGAAAATAGAATAACTATTTATACAATTATCATAACATTGTAACAACTTCAAAAGACTTAGGAAAGCTTATCGATGCACTGATCAGTCATACTGCCAGATTGATAATGAAGTGTGCCCCACAAATTTTAATTGAGAGGTTCTGTACTGTAGATGATACATGGAACACATATGTCCAGACTCAAATATCACAGTACAAATTGTTTTATTTGAATATATTTTTGTTAGAAAAAGAGAGCTTTGATAGATGTGGAGGAGGGCAAAAAGGAAAGTAAGGAGGAAAGTGTATGTAGGAGTAGTGATAGAGGTAAAAAAAAAAGGAAGAGAAAACGGAAAATAATTTCAATGAAACATTTGAAGTATAGAAGAGATCACAAGAAGGGTCAGAGAGGAACATAGATAGTCAGGGCTATGTTTGTATTATCACATTCAATTGAATGTACATCAAAGAAAAGAAGTTTTATGTAATTAGTTCACAGTATTGTACAATCTTTTTATTTGGCCTTCTTTATAAAAAGAAATGTTTGTTTATGAATAATTATTTGCATTCATAATAAAGAAATATTTTTAAAAATGAACTTCAAAGGAAAGATTGCCAACTATAAATAACCACATCAAAATATGCTCTGTCATGAATATTGAAAAGAAAGCAAATTGAAACAACTGAAATTTTGTCTCACACCACACAAACTGGATGACAAAAGATGTGAATGGTGTTTTAGGAGCTGGGAGGAAGTAGGGAGATTAATGCATTTTTAGTGGAATTGGGAAATAGTAAATAATGTTGGAGATCAATTTTTAATTAAGAAGAGAAGTGACTAAATTGCCCATAGTCTTTTACCCAGAAAACCTACTCCAAAGAAGTCAAAGGGTACAGCAAAGATCTAATAGATACCAAAATATTTATAGTAGTGTTTCATGGGTAAAGATCTGGAAATGAAGTGAGTGGCCATTGATTAGAAAATGAAAACAGGATGGTCCTTGAATCAGATAGAATATTACGAAATAAGAAATGAAAATGAGGAATTCACATAGCTATGGGAAAATGTATATGAACAAGTGCTGAACAAAATAAACAGAACATAGAAAACAATGTACACAAAGACTGGCATTATAAATGAAAAAAATACTAGAAGGAAGTCTAGTTCTGAGTAACTGAAAAATCAGCAAAGGTCCCAAAAAAGAGATTATTAAACATATCTCATGATGGGATTACTAGGACAGTACAATGTACATATTGCTGTATTAGGTCAACTGCCAGAGATGGAAGGTGGGCTTTGGAGTCGGCCATCTGGGCAACCCAAGGGGTGCTTTCCAGGGGCCAGTTGCTAATGTACCAGAAAGGAGTTTTCTTAAGAGGAAGAGGCAATTATCACCCTCAGCCACAAAGGAGCTGGGATGAGGTGAGTTTCTGTGATTCTAGGATAGAGAATGCTTCATTAAAAAAAGTAATTCAGTATCTATCTTCCCAGCAGTCTGGTGGCACAATGAATGGTCACTGGACACGAAGTGAGGAATACTTGAGTTCAATTCTAGTCTCATTTACTAGCTGGATGACTCTGGGTAAGTTATTTAACCTCTGCCTCATTTTCTTCAGCTGTAAAGTAGGAATAATAATTGCCCCTACTTCCCAGGATTGTTGGGCTAATACTTGTAAAGTGCCTTTCACGTAGCAAGCACTTAATCAATGCTTATTTTCCTCCCTCTGCCCCCTTTCTTTGGAAAATTGAGCAGGTGCAAACAAGCCTTGGGAAGTAGGAGTTGGATTTTTTGTTTGTTTTTTTAATTATTCTATGTCTATAGGTAAGACTAGGGAACGAGGAAGCTCTAGTTTGGGAGCCTCTGGAAGGTTAGCTGTGTGTGTGTTGTGTGCATAGTATGAATGAGATGATGGTATCTGGAGTGGTAAAAGCACTCCCTGACTGCATACCTGCGTATGGAAACCAAGTGAGATTTTCCAAGTGGCATCACTTAAAGTGCTATAGAAATATTGTCCTCATGGTCCCTGAACTATTTCTGCATGGCATCCCAAGTATTTCTAGGATGAGTTTATTAATCCTATTCAGTGAACAAATATCTTATATCAGACATATTTACTATTCATATGTATCATTTATAAAAACTCTGAATGACTTAACCAACTCATATTCCCATAGGTAGATTGAGTCCCTAGAGTCTGACTGTATCTCCCCTTAGGTTCTATGGGTTGGGAGTATCTTTATAATGTTATTTGTTCTAGCCCTTATTCTGATGTATTCCAAGTACACTCCACTCATTCTTTTTCTACTTAAATTATTTCTACCTCCTCCTTGCCAGAACCTTTGACTTTGCCCAGGGTTCCTTGTCTCTGATAAGTGAATTTTTATCTTATTTTCCAAAACTTGACATCATTTCCTATTTTGTTCCATGTCAAGCTGCGCATACTCTTCCCCTACATGCCCTTTCTAGTTCCTTTTTACCTGTTTCCCTTGCCCCCCCCACCCCTAGACAGTAAGCTTCTTCAGGGCAAGGACTGTCTCACTTTCTTCTACTTGTATCCCCAGAATTTAGCCCAGAGTGTGGCACATAATGAATACTTAATAAATATTTTATCTTAGTGCAGTATCTCTCCACTATTTAGCCTACAATGTGTATGTTCATATATTCAATAGTAGAGCCAACAAGTTCCTTGCACAAGAAATCAGAAAGATCACAGGATTTAAAGCCAAAAGGGATATTTAAGATCATTAGGTAGCTAGGTTGTATTGTAGACAGAATGTTGGACTTGGGGTCAGAAAGAAATGAGTTCAAGTCTAACCTTTGCTAGTTATAATGTTATCCTGGTTGAGTCACTTAATCGATGCTTGCTTCAATTTCTCATTTATAAAATGGGGATAGTTATAGCACCCAAGTCTCAAAACTGTTGTGATGATAAAATTATATATATATACATATATGTATATATACATACATACCTATACATGTATACATCCTACATGTGTATATATTGTGTATATATGTATCTATAGCCTTTTGCAAACTTTCCTGTAATATATCCATGTGAGCTACCAAGTCCAACCCCTTCATTTCATAGGTAAAGAACTTGGGAGCCAAAGAGTTGGACCGATTTATTCGAGGTCACACGGTAGTAGAGTGGAAGGACCGGATTCCAAGCTAACTCTTCCAAGGAAAGCACTTTATAAACCTCAGCGCATGGCATGATGTGAGTGGCCGCCATCTCCATCATCATTATCGTTTTCTGATTGCAAATTCCACAGTCTTTCCATTATGCTGTTTCTCAAGGAGAATATTTTGCGTGGAGGGTGTAGGTGAAGCATCCTTAAGGGCAAAGGTGGAATCGTGGGTACTATAAGAAGTGCCTGAGGTGGCTTCTGCAAGGGTGCTCACTACGGGTGAGCGTTCCTCCCTGACAAGGATGTGCTGGACAAAGGGGCTTGGATGAACCCTCTGAGGAGGTCAGAGTATGATAGAAAGAAAAGCCAAGGTGCCCATTCACTGCGTTCGTTCTCTCTCAACCCTGGAATGTCTGGGAAATTGCAGGAGGAGCAGAAAAGGCTGAGGTTTAGGGAAGTGTGGCATTTTTCTTCTTGAAACCGAGGCTCAAACCGCACTAATAACCACTGGGTTGCTGATATAAATCTATTTTTAAGATGATTACAGGGTTTCCATGACCATTCCAGCGTCAACTGCTGGTTTTGTTTGCCCGTCGTCAGTAAACTGTTGGCAGGATAGTGCACCAGAGGTATACTTTTTAAAGGGTATAATTGCATGGCACAGAAATTATCACTTTCTCGACAACGGGTTTCATTGGTCTCTCCCTTTGAGAATCCGGTTTGGAAGCTGGGCTTGTCAGTCCCTCCAAGTGCACACGGCATTGTGTGTGTTGGTCTCCCAGCACATCATGCTGGCAAAGACTAGGCAGAGGGTAGTAATTAAAGAGTACAATAGACCTTGAGGGATGAAGGGGAGATACTGTGTTTAAAATAAATGAACAGAGGAAACGGAGCCTGCTTCTCTCCGAAGGAATTGAATGCAGCTGAGAGCCAGGCATCCATCAGGCAGCTTCAGTAAAGCTGACTGGGAAATTCCCATGATGCCATGGGGCACAACTTCAGTTGTTGGGCTATATCCCTTTGATGGAATATCCCAGCATTCCCCACACTACTCCTTCCCTAGGGAATATGTAAAACTTACCAAAAAACTTTTCAAGATCAATTTTCTCACTTTGCAGGAGTCAATGAACGGAATAACAATTTTTCATTTTTCTGTAGCCCTTTATTGCATACGTAGTACTTTCTTCTCAAAAGAACTAGTAATGAACATATTATGACAATTTTCAGATGAGGAAACTGAGGCTAAGGGGAGTTAAGTCACTTGCTCAAGATCCAACAGTTCATCTCAGAGACAGGACATAAACATGGGTCTTCTGATGCAGGGACTGATGATCGTTCTAATATGACACACTATGTCTATCACGCTGATATAAACTTTTAGACATCATCGGAATTTTTAGACCTAAGTTGGCTCTAAACCACATATATATGGGATAAAGCCTAAAAGAATTAGTTAAACCATCCCATTGTTTTTAAACATCTGGACCCAGCCTCACTTTAAAGAACATTCAGTGTCAAACAGGTCCATACACAGTACAAGACTGCCTATAGAGACGTTACTAGGCAGGAAAGGGCTCCCACTCTTCTGGATGTGGGCATTTACTCCTGGTAGGGCTGTACTAGTGAGAATCATTATGTCCTCTCCCTCACACACTTATAACCTGTAGTATTCTGGTTGTTTTTGCCTAGCTAGAGCTCTATCTCCAATGAAATTCTCTTTCTTCTGGCTATTCCAATGAGTAACGCAATTATCGGAAGATCTCCATTCTAGTTTCAGCCCTCCTTTTGTTTGGTTGTGTGGCTCTGGGCAAGTCATTTGCTCTCTCCAGGCTTCAAATTTCCTTAAGTGTAAATTAAGTGACCTCCAAGTCCATTCCTATATCTAAACTCTTTTCACTCTATGAATCCCTACAACTGAGAACTTGGACACAAGTTTACAAAAGGGCTTACCTTAATATGGAAATTGCCAAAGATTAGGATTTGTTCAATTTCATTCTTTGCCAAGGTCTTTCAATAACTGTCTTGTCCCTGGATAAGGGACTGGTCCCCACTTGACTTATTTATCTTTCTAGTTTAAAGCAGTCTAACAAATTGCTTGCTTGCCTAGGATGAGTCATAAATCATGCTGAATGAATATACACCTTTTTGGCAGAGAGTGAGCCAGGATAAAATAAAAGTAAAATTATTTGTGGTGAACTTGTTCTTATAGAATCAGAGGATATTGAAGGTGGATAGTGACTTAGATACCATCTATTTCAAACCTCTCATTTTATAGATGAGAAACAAGTCCATAAAGGTTAAGTACCTCACTCAAAATCATAGAGCCAGAACTAGATCTCAGGTCTCCCAGCTCCCACTGGGGCAGGAGGGAAGTAGGAGTTCCACTATACTAACTCAGGCCTTGAATTATTGAATTACAACCAACATCTAAAATTTGGTTCAATTTATTTCAGTTAAATTCAATTCAAAGAACTTAAATTACTTAAGTGTCTACTATGTGTTTAGCTTTGACGGAGATTCAGAAGTTGAATTAGTATAACAATAGCCTTTGCCATAAAATCTCTTTGCCATCTAATCTATGACCTATATAGGGTTTCTTTCCAAAGGATATATGATCTCAGTCTCTGACTTATATGTAGATTACTAAATGGAGCTCATGAGAATGGACTTGCTTGAGAATCTTAACTCTGGATGCTGATTGAGAGTGCTAGATTCAGTGTCATGAAGAAAATTCTGAGTAGAAGACATACAGGAATCACAGAACTCTGGAACTGAGAGACCTTAGAAATGATCGAATGCATCTACTCTTATTTTAACAAGGGAAAAAATAAAGAGAACTATCTTTTCTCAGCTCGCACATAGAATCAGTGATTGAGCTATGTAAGACCTTTGGTGCTCTATCCACTCCATTACATAGACAAGATAACAAAAGGATGGTCCAGCCTTCATGAAAATCAGTAGAAAAGGACCAATAGTTGGATGTAGCATGATGAACTCTGATTGTTCCCAAATGGCCAATTCTGTCTTACATGTCTTTCTTTGTATCCCAAGTATTTGATAAAATGTCTGAGACAGAGTAAGTGCTGAACAAATGTTTTTTGACTGATTTATTGGAAGGAAAAATTAGAAAACAGAAATGAAAAGAGAGCCAAAAAGTCATGGCAGTCATAGGCATCTATCAATGATACCTATTTAAATTTGAACTTAACGAGTTTGGGAATTTTCTTCAAGAGTCACTTGAAAAGTTACTATTTCTTATCATAATTTGAGCTTTATTATGGAAAGGAAGAACACTCATGTAACATTCATGGGATATCCAAAGACCAAACACAGGTATTACTATGGGTACTACAAAGGAAGCTTACTAAGCACAATTCAGTGAATTTTCTAAAGATGTACGTGTTCAGTCAAGATAATAGATGCTGAAGGCTGGTCTTACAATAGATGAGAGTGGATACCAAAGATCTATCATGGTTTAGGGAATATCAGGCATTTCTTTTTTTTTTATTATTTTTTAACTCAGAACCAGTCTAGTTAAATTCAGAAAGGCATGTCATCAAAAGAGTGGCCACAAGATAAGAATTGGGGGAGCTACTGCTACTTATGATACCAGTTACTTAAGTGTAGAGGGCTTAAGATATGTGTCAATGCACTGATGACTGATATTTTGAAGTGATGCTGAATGTTAAGGAAGATATCAAGATTTTGAAGGTGACCTTTGTCTTGTTAGAGGAGATGAAACATACATACAGGCACAATGTATATGGATAGTTTTACTGATTGTCTAGACTTAAGAAAGTTTAATCTGAATTATTAACATTTTCACCATTACATTCTTAAAACTAGAAGATCAAGAAAACAATAAATCAAGGCCTGAATCAGTACTTTCTAATTTCTGAGGTATAAACACTGGTACTAAAAATTTAATAGTCAGCTCTCCTGACCCGGTGTGTCTTTAGCATACTCCTGGATAAAACCAAGTAAATGTAATTTAAGGGAAGAATGTTCACCAGACAAATAAATATGTCTGTTGTGAAGACATGTAGTCCAGGGATGCAAGGAGGGGAAGTAGGAGAGAAAGGAAGATTGAAAGTATGGATGATAGAGAAGAGTGATAAAATCTTGATTTAGGTATTTGGGATTTCTGAAATTATTAAACTGTCTTATAGCCGAAATCTTCTCTAATACACAAATGTGACTGGAGGTACTTTTCTAGACAAAAGTGTTCTCTTTTCATGCAAAGCTCTGTCTTGATCTTTCATTAAATAGGTAACTCTAGAAGAACACGTTGTGATAGAAAGCCCATATCTACAGAGGTCAAGTAAAAATTAATATGGTGAAATTTTATGGCGAGTAAGAGCCAATAATCTGACTAATTTAGAACCAAAATATACTTTTCTCTTCAATTGTTGAGATTTTGGGTGGGGGAGTGGGGAGAGAGTTTGGAGTTTTATTGATTATCTAGACTTAAGAAAGTGATAGAAGAAAATGTTAGTAATGCATATTAAATTTTAAAATGTGTGTGAGTGTGTATGTATTCCCCCCAGGAATCCAGTTGTTAAACACTTACCAGTATATTTCCATTTGCTTAGATATTTCAGCTGGGGAATACAACCAGAGGCAGACTGGTAACTTAACTTATATTTGTTGATTGGTTGGTTGTCCTTCATTCTCAGAGGACCAAAATGACATCAACATGATAAACTCAAGTTTCAATGTATCCAGTTATGGCTAATCAGACCAATATGATCTCAGAATGCTATACCACAGATTGGGCATACATAGGCCACATGAACATTTGGGGTGGTTAGTCCAAATTTGTGCATCCTACCATTGCTCATAGAGCACAGCACTCTTTCTGATGTGGGCACAAGATGCTGAGAGGTCCTGTGCCAGTGTCTCCCATGTCACACAATCAAATCCAAAATTCTTAAGAGAGACCTTGAGAGTGTCATTATATCGCTTCTTTTGGCCACCATGTGATCTCTTGCCCCATGAGAGTCCTCCATAAAATAGTCTTTTTGGCAAGCGTATATTTTGCATGAAACAACATGGCCAATTAATTGGAGTTGTGCTCTCTGAAGCATAGTTTGAATGCTTGGCAATTTAGTTTGAGTAAGGCCTCAGTGTCTGGTACCTTATCCTGCCCGGCGATGTTCAGAATCTTCCTAAGACAGTTCAAATGGAAGCAATTTGATTTCCTGCTGTGGAGCTGATACACTCTCTATGTTTCACAGGCATACAACAATGGGGTCAGCACAACAGCTCTGTAGACCTTTAGTATGGTAGTCAGTCTAACATCTCTTCTCTCCCAAACTTTTCTTCAGAACCTCCTAAACACTGAGCTAACTCTGGCAATACATGCTTCAATCTCATTGTCAATGTGTACTGGAAAGTACACTGCCAAGGTAAGTGTTCAAAACTTCTCCATTTGTTGTAACCGAAGTTTCCACATACGGATGGTGTGGTGGTGGCTGGTGGAGCATCTGTGTTTTCTTGGTGTTAATTAGTAGGCCAAAATTAGCACAGGCAGTGGAGAATTGATCCATACTTTGTTGTGTCTCAGCTTCAGAGGCTTCACTGAGTGCACAATTATCTGCAAACAGAAAATCATGCACCAACACTCCCTCCATTGTGGTCTTGACTTGTAACCTTTTCAAATTGAGGAATTTACCATCAGTACAGTAACTGACCTTGATGCCTTGTTCATCCTCATAAAAAGTATTTGACAAGCATGGGAGCAAGCACACAGCCCTATTTCACCCCACTGGTGACTGGGAAGGAACAAGAGCTTTGTCCATTATCCAGAACCTGAGTAAACATGCCATCATGAAACTGATGTACAATGCTGATGTACTTCTCTCAGCAACCAAATTTTGACATAATCTTCCATAAGCCCTCATGACTAACAATGTCAAATGCCTTGGTCAGATCCACAAGCATTGTGTATAGACCTCTGTTCTGCTCCTGGTATTTCTCCTGGAGTTGTTTTATGCTGATAGTAACAATACAAAGCATTTTATGATTCCCTGAAACCTATTTATGGACCAAAAACCTATAGTGCATCACAACTACTCAGTGCTGATGGAGCCACATTGATTAGTGATAAGGACATGATCCTGGAGGGATGAACTGAACACTTCCATAGTGTTCTCAACAGACCATCATCAATCAATTCTGAGACCATTGACCGTTTACCTCAGGTTGAAGTCAATCTCTCCTTAGCTGAACTTCCAACTGAAGAAGAGGTTTTGAGGACCATTAGGCTCCTTTCATGTGGCAAAGTATCTGGTGCTGATTCCATTTCAGCTGAGATTTACAAGGTAGGAGAATCATTGCTCATACAAAAACTGACTGAAATTTTATCCCCCTGGAGTTCAAGGATGCCTCCACTGTCCATCTCTATAAAGGTAAAGGGAATAGATTGTCCTGTGACAAAGGAGGGTCTCTCTCTTAGTCATTGCTGGCAAGATTCTTGCTAGAGTCCTCCTTAATAGGCTGATCCTTCACTTGGAAGATGTCATATACCTGAGAGTCAGTGTGGTTTCAGAAAGGACCAAGGAACTGTCGTTATTTGTTGAATAGAACCAGCACAGAGAGAGAGAGAAAGGACAATACTCATTCGTTAAGTGCCTACTATGTGCCAGATGCTGTGGTAAGCATTTTACAAATATTATCATTTGATTTTCACAACTATGGGAGGTAGGTGCTGTTTTTATCCCCATTTTACAGTTGATGAAACTGAGGCAGACAGAGGTTGTGTCTTTTCCAGGTTCAAACAACTTTAAGTGTCTGAGACCTATTTTGAATTCAAGTCTTCTTGACTTCAGGCCTGGCGCTCTATCTGCTGCACCATTTAATCCTTATCAGGACCATTGATTCCACTTGACAGTCTGATCTGAATCACTTTCTTTCAAATTGTCTTAGGAAGATTCTGAAGATCACCTGGCAAGATTAGGTACCAGACAATGAGATCCTGTTGAGCTAATCTTCCAAGTATTCAAAATCTATTACCAAAGCAGAACTCCCATGGGCTGACCATGTTGTTCAAATACCAAATGTACATTTTCCTAAAAGACTATTTTACAGAGAATTCACACATGGCAGGTGTTCACATGGTGGTCAGCAAAAATGATACAAGGACTAGGTCTCTCTGAAGAACTTCGAAATTGATTGCTTGACACATGAGACACTGGCAAAGGTCTGCTCAGTATGGCATGCTTACATCAAAGAAGATGATGTGTTCTATGACAAGGCAGAATTGCAGTAGCTCAAAGGAAATATGAGATACTCGAATATAGAGACACCCCCATTCCAAATGTTCATGTGGGCTATTTGTGTTAGATGGATGGTAGAGCCTTTTGAGCTCATATTGTTCTGATCAGTCATAGTTGGCCACGTTGTACCTTGACTCCACCATAGTGATGCCATCGTGGTCCTCTTTGAGAATGAAACAACAACCAACCAACGAATCAAGGTCATCAATTCATCTTGAAGATGATCCTGTGATAGGTAATGCCAAGACCACTGAAAGAGGAATGAAGAAACCTAAATTCTAAATGAGGTTCTGCTACTAACTTGCTTTGTGACTATAAACAAGTAATTTCCTCTTGGGGTCTCAGTTTAGCCATAATAAAACAGGGAAACTTCCATTTGCCTGCTTCACAGGACTGTTGACAGGCTAAGTGAGATCTTGGTCAATGTATGTTGGAAAGGATAAAGCCTTATTTTGTATAATGAGCATTTTCTTGGGAGTAAATCTACATGGAACATCTTTGACTACTTGACCCAAAACAGAACTGTCCATAATTCATTTAATTCCATATTTAGTTTTCCTCCTTCAGACAGAGGGTCTGTCTCTTCTTCATCACAGAGTCTGCCTCTGGGCCCTTGGTCAATGCAGACCCAAGTTGAGCAAGGTCTGACTAACTCTGGAAATAGGTGTTAACCCCTGGAAAATGATTTTAATAACCAATAGGTATTTATAATTAATGTGCAATAGCTCAATTACATGCATCTCTTTAAATTTAATAGGCCCAGTTAAGGTAAGATCATTAAGTACCCAATTGAATGTTAAACACATATATTTGAGGATTAACAACTGTGCAGCAGATGCGGGATGGATTACAGGATTGTTAAAGGGCATTAAGAAAGTTGTTAATATTGCAGGGGTATTTAATTAGCATTTTAAACAGTCTCTATACTTTGAAATGTGCCCAAAACGCCATGCAAAGCCTGTGAGGGGAGCAGAAGCCTAATTGACAGTGTTACTGTTTAAACTGAACCATGCTAGAAGAGAACCCAACAAAACAGCCCTCTAATTAGCATGAGAAATGACAACAACAACAAAAAACCCACCAAGTGTCTCCGATGACAGGTGCAGCAAATAATAAGTCTGATGAAAGAGTTTGCAGTTAAAGAGTCTGCTATCAAGATGAATGGAGTATCATCTTACATTAATGTAAGGTGGGTTATCTAGGCAGGGCAGTGGATAGAGTGCCCAGCCTGGAATCAGGATGGCTCATCTTGCTGAGTGCAAATCTGGCCTCCGACACTTACTAGCTGCGTGACCCTGGGAAATTCACTGCACCTTCTTTGCCTCAGTTTCTTCATTTGTAAAATGAGGTGGAGAATGAAGTGGGAAACCAGTCCAGTATCTTTGCCAAGAAAACCCAAAATGGAGTCATGGAGAGTTAGACCAGACAGAAATGACTGAACAACAACAAACGTCTATTGGAGAGAAGGCTTTGGCTTAAGAGTCTTTTCTCATTCTGTTTCCTCTGATTTCTTCATTAAGCTCCTGGGTTGCTCTTCTCTCCATTCCATTGACAACTTGACTCTCCTTAGGTTCTAACCTTTCCCTTTCCTGGTAGTTCTTTTTAATGTCTACCCTAATTTTGTTTTTCTCTTTCTTCTTTCCTCCCTCCTCATTCTGTTTCTATCATTTTTTAAAATTTTATTATTTCTTAATATATAATTTATTTATTTTTAATTTTTAACATTCACTTCTACAAGAATTTGAATTCAAAATTTTCCTTCCCATATCTCTCTATCCCCACCCCAGGACAGCATGCCCCCCATCCATTTCTTCCTTCAGTCTTCCATCCCCTTTCCCCTCTATTTTCTGGTAGGGAAGAATAGATTTCTGTACTCCATTGCCTATAGCTTGATTTCCAGTTGCATGCTAAAACAATTTTTAACATTCATTTTTGAAGTGTTGAGTTCCATATTCTTACCCTCCCTCCCCACCCACCCTCATTGAGAAAACAAGCAATTCAGTATAGGTCCTACATGTGTAACAATGCAAAGCACTTCCATAATAGTTATGTTGCAAAGGACTAACCACATTTCCCTCTGTCCTATTCTGCCTTTCATTTTTTCCATTCTCTCCTTTGACTTGCCCTCCCACAATAATGTTTGCTTCTGATTATTCCTTCCCCCATTTTGCTGTCCCTTCTATTATTTTCCATCTACTATCCCCTTCCCCCTTACCTTTCTGTAGGGTAAAATAGATTTCCATATCCAATTGAGTGTGTGTTATTCCCTCCTTAAGCCAAATACCATGAGAGTAAAGTCCAATTATTTCCTTTCATCTCCCCCTCTCTTCCCCTCCACTGTAAAATCTCTTTCTTCCTTCTTTTATGTGAGGTGATTAGTTACATTTTATCTCTCCCTTTCTCTTACTCCTAGTACATTCCATTCAACAGTAAATTTTGCCTTTTTAAGGTATTCTCCCTTCATATTCAGTTCACCATGTGCGCTCTCTCTCTGTCTCTCTCTCTCTATGTATATATACATATGTGTGTATACCCATGTACATACCTGCACATACATATGTACATACTCATACTCACGTACATACTTACACACATATGTACATATATATATATATTCCCTCTGACTATCCTAATACTGGAAAAAAGTCTCATGAGTTAAAAATAACTTCTTTCCTTGTAGGAATGTAAATAGTTCAACTTTAATTAGTTCCTTTAGGTTTCTCTTTCCTGTTTACCTTTTCATATTTCTCTTTATTCTTGTATTTGAAAGTCAATTTTTCTATTCAGCTCTGGTCTTTTCAACAAGAGTGCTTGGAAGTCCTGTATTTTACTGAAATTCCATTTTTCCCCTGAAGTATTATATTCACTTTTACTGGGTAGGTGATTCTTGGTTTTAATCCTAGCTCCTTTGCCTTCTGGAATATCATATAACAAGGCCTTCAATCCCTTAGTGTAGAAGCTGCTAAATCCTGTGTTATCCTGACTGTATTTCCACAATACTTGAATTGTTTCTTTCTGGCTGCCAGCAATATTTTCTCCTTGACCTGGAAACTGGAATTTGACTACAATATTCTTAGGAATTTTCCTTTTGAGATCTCTTTCAGGAGGTGATCAGTGAATTCTTTCCATTTCTATTTTACCCTCTGGCTCTGGAATATCAGGGCAGTTTTCCTTGCTAATTTCTTGGAAGATGATGTCTAGGCTCTTTGTTTCATCATGGTTTTCAGGTAGACTAATAATTTTTAAATTATCCCTCCTGGATCCATTTTTCAGGTCAGTTGTTTTGCCAATGAGATATTTCACATTGTCTTCTATTTTTTCATTTTTTTGTTTTTGTTTTGTAATTTTTTGGTTTCTCATAAAGTCATCAACTTCCATCTGCTCCATTCTAATTTTTAAAGAACTATTATCTTCAGTAAGCTATGGAAATTCCTTTTCCATTTGGCCCATTCTGCTTTTGAAAGTCTTCTTCTCCTCATTAACTTTTCAAACCTCTTTTGCCATTTGGGTTAGTCTATTTTTAAAGGTGCTCCTTTCTTCAGCATTTTTTTTAGTCTCTCTTAATAAGCTGTTGACTCACTTTTCATGATTGTCTTGCATCGCTCTCATTTTTCTTCCAATTTTTCCTCCACCTCTCTTACATGATTTTCAAAATCGTTTTTGAGTTCTTCCATGGTCTGAGACTATTGCATATTTTTTGGAGGTTTTGGATGTAGAAGACTTGACTTTGATGTCTTCCTCTGATGGTATGCTTTGTTCTTCCTCATCTGAAAGGATGGAAGAAAATACCTGTTCACCAAGAAAGTAACCTTCTGAAGTCTTATTTTTCCCCTTTTAGGGGGATTTTCCCAACCAGTTACTTGACTTTTGAGCCCTTTGTCAAGTGCAGGGTATAATCTAGGGACCTATCGGTTCTCACATCCTCCAAGGTGGCACAATCAAGGGAGAGGAGTTTACTCCTCTCCTGGCCTGCACTCTGGTCTGTGAACAAGAATGAGCACTCTTTTCTGCCCAGTGCTCCTCTTCACTGCAGAACCACCACTCAGGACTGAGACCAAGATCTGTCACTTGATTCCCCCAGGATCTTTAGGCAGAGGGCTCCAAAAGTGGATGTTGCTGCCACAGTGGCTGCTGCTGCCCTGGGGCCAGGGCTAGATGACACTCCCCTCTCACCCAGGTGAAAGGGCTTTTTTATGGACCTTTGAAGCCATCTTTGGTATTTGTGGGTTGAGAAATCTGGGATCTGCAACTGTTACCTATAATTCCACACCCTGAAATCTGCTCCAGTCCTGTCCTTGCCATGTGGCCAAAGCTGGGCTGCACTCCCCTCTGAGCCTGGCAGGATAGACCTTTCTTTTTGGCCTCCCAGGCTGTTTTGGGTTGGAAATCTCCTTCACTCTGCTGCTTTGTGGTTTCTGCTGCTCTAGAGTTTGTATAGAGCCATTTTTACAGGTATTTTATGGGCTATGGGGGTAGAGTCAGAGCAGGTCCATCTTTCTACTCCACCATCTTGGCTCCTTCCCCCTCTCATTTGCCTTTTAAAATTTCCATTTGCTTAGGAGGGACTCCTCAGAGTACTCCATGCTTCTGGGAAAATGATGTCTCTATCACCAGGGAGACCATTGGACTGATGGAGAATATAGACTCAGTAATAAGGCATAAGAGTCCCAAGTGCCAAATCTCATTCTACTATAAAATACTCTATTCCTTTTAAAATGAATTTTATATTATTTTGCTGGATATTTGGGTCAATTTTTAAAAGATCTGATTTTTGCCAGTTTTTTGTAACAGCAATTTATTTCTGAATTTATCCTTCCCTACTGACCTACCTTTATAACAAAACTTGGAAAAGAGGGACTATCTACTTCCAGAAAGAAAACTAATTCTGAGCAAATTGATTCATGCTTTTTCTAAACTTTCATTGTTTTTCCGTGTGTGTGTGTGCATGCACTGTGCACATGTGTGTATTTTCTTTTGTAACATGGCTGATATGGAAATATGTTTTGCATGACTTCATGCATATAATCAGTATCATGTTGCTTGACTTTCTGAGGATGGAGGAGAGGTGGGAGGGAGAGAATTTAGAATTCAAATTTTTAAAAAAAATGAATGCTGAAATATTTTTATAAGTAATTGGGACATATTTAATGAAAAAAATACATAAAACTGAAGGGGAAAAGCAGCTAAACAAAAACAATTAACCTATTAAACATTTCTAATAGTATATAACTTAATCTATACCCATAGTCTCCTGGGTCTGCAGTGAAGGGAAGGAAGGTCTTTTTCTTAACTCTTTTCCAAGGTAAAGTTTGTTTATTTATATTTATTGATATTACTTATTCAACTCAGTTCTACTTTTTTGTTCTTTCCACTTAAATTTTTGTAATGTTGTTATTATTGCGTGAAGTAGGTAGAGATGTCAGTGGCTAGAGTGCTGGACCTGGAATCAGGAAGTCCTGAATTAAAATCTGACCTCAGATGCTTGCTAACTCTTTGTTCCTGGACAAGACACTTTGATACAGTGGAGGAAGAAATGGCAAACCACTCCAGTCTCTTTGCTAATAAAAGTATGGTCCATGGGGTCATAAAGAGTTGGACATGACTGAAAGACAATAAATCATTTTGTGTATTATTACCTGAATCTTCTTACTTTATGAGTTCATAGGGCAGCTAGGTGGTGCAGCGGACAGAGTACCAGTGTAGGAGTCAGGAGGACCTGAGTTCAAATCTCACCTCAGACACTTGACACTCACTAGACACTTAACAACACTTGGGCAAGTCACTTAATCTCAACTGCCTCGTTTCCAGTCATCCTGATGAATATCTGGTCACTGGATTCAGATGGTTGTAGAGAAGTGAGACTGGTGACCTACACAGCCCTCCCTCACTCCAACCAAAGTCAAGTGCAAGTCATGTCATCATTTCTCTAATGACATGATCTTCTTCAGCAATGAAGGACAAACACACAAATCAGTTCATATCTTCTGAATTCATCATATCTATCATTTCTTAAAGCATAGTACCATTCTATTACATTTAAGATCTATAATTTGTTTAGTTATTTCTCTATAGATGGGCATCCACTTTTGATGGACCTGTTATTGTTACCACACCAAAAAAAAATACCACTATGAATATTCTGTATATAAAGTAACTTTCTCAGAGTAACCCTAGAAACGAGTGGTAAGTGGAGTAGAACAATGCTGAGAGAGTGAGGCAGAACATATCTTCTGTATTTTAAAATTGATCAATTTAATCAATTAATCTATTTTAATTAAAATATCTCATTCCCCTTTATGACTCTTCTCTTTCCTTACCCAGTTAAGCAAGTATTTAGTTCAAAAGCTTCAAAAAGTAGGTCTCATTCTATGACTCAAGTACACCACCTCTTTCCCAAGAGGTGGGAAACATGATTTCTCTATAGTCCTTACAAGTCACGATTGATCTTTGAAATTGATAGGAGTTCAAATCTTTCAAAGTTGTTTCCTTTTCATCATTGTATAAGTTGTAATAAGGCTCATCAGTGTATAAGCCGTCTTCCTATTTATGCTTCCTTCATTCTGTCTCAGCTCACACAAGCTTCACTAAGTTTCTATGAATGTCATTTTTGTCATGACTTATGGAACAATAATATTATATTATCTTTGTAGCAAGGGATGTTGTGTGTGACTCCCAGAGAGGCAAAAGTAGATATCTCTATCTTCTTTCATCCTTCTCCAAGAGAGATTTTGATTGCTGTCAAGAGAGGAAGCAGGAGGATGTGGACAGAAGCTGGATATTCTGATCTCTTCCAAAGAGGAGGTACTAGGCTAGAATTATATCTATCTCCTCCCTTAAAGATTACAAGTTTAGGAGATGTAATTTTTATATTCAAGCTATAGCTCCTCATTTCAGTTCAGTAATGAGAAAACTCTATATTCAAGGTTTGACTTCCTTCCTACCAAATGCCAGTTTTATAATAAACACACATAGCAAATACCATATAAACCTATTTATTCAAGTTGATAGCAAAACAAAAATCAGAGAAAAATGTGTATGAAAATATATAACAGACAATACACATTGAATGAGCTCTCCCTTTGGGGGCAAGACAGCTCAGTAGAACCAAGATTGAGAATCCCAACTCTCAGCCAAAGGAGAAATTCTATGAAGTCTTTTAGCTGGTTAAGTTAGGGATAAAGATATGATAGAAATGGCCAACTCTTCTCACGTTGACCTCCCTCCCATAGTTATTCTCTCTCTCTTCAAATTAGAATGGTCATCTTCCTTTTTGCAACAAGAAATCAAATAAGTCAACAATCTAGTTTATTTTTAATGTTTAACAATCACTTCCACAAGATTTTGAGTACTAAATTTTCTCCCCATTTCTCCCCTCCACCCCCCCAAGACATTGTGCATTCCAATTACCCCTTCCCCCAATACTCAGTTTTGCTGGGTAGATGATTCTTGCTTTTAATCCTAGCTCTTTTGACCTCTGGAATACCATATAACAAGCCATCTGATTCCTTAATGCAGAAGCTGCTAGATCTGTTGTTATCCTGATTATGTTTCCACAGTACTTGAATTCCTTCTTTCTGGCTGCTTGCCATATTTTCTCCTTCACCTGGGAGCTTTGGAATTTGGTTACAATATTCCTAGGAATTTTCCTTTTGGGATATCTTTCAGGAGGTGATTGGTGAATTCTTTCAATATCTATTTTATCCTCTAGTTCTATAATATCAGGGCAATTTTCCTTGACAATTTCTTGAAAGATGATATTAAGGCTCTTTCTTTGATCATGGCTTTTGCACAGTCCAATAATTTTTAAATTGTCTCTCCTGGATCTATTTTCCAGGTCAGTTGTTTTTCCAATGAGGAATTTCACATTGTCATTTTTTTATTCCTTTGGTTTTGATTTATAATTTCTTGATTTTTCAAAAAGTCATTAGCTTCCATCTGCTCCATTCTAATCTTTAAGGAATTATTTTCTTCAGTGAGCTTTTGGACCTTCTTTTCCATCTGACTAATTCTGCTTTTTAAGGCACCAGAAATAGCTGCTGCCTCTTTCCCTGCAGCAGCTGCTGTGGGTTCTTCCACCCCTTCTACCACCCTGGGCCTGGGACTGGACCACTCTACTTTCTCACACAGGTCACAGGTTTTTCCCACTGACCTTTCAATTTGTCCTCAGTCTTTTGGAGTTATGAAGTCTGGAAACTGCCCCTTGTGCCAGTGATTGGTCCCCCAGTCCTGCTCAGGTTCTGTCTGTGCTAGTAAGGACCAAACTGGACTGCACTCCGCCCTCAGGCTAGCATGATAGACATTTCCTGTCAACCTTCCAGGTTGTCTTGGGCTGGTGATTTGTTTCACTCTGTCATTTTGTGAGTTCTCTAGCTCCAGAATTTATTTAGAGTCTTTTTTCCCAGGTATTTATCTGGATTTGAGTCGAGAGATCTAGAAAGTGCATGCTTTTACTCTGCCACCTTGTCTCAGTTCCCCATTTTTCCTCTATCCTTTCTTGATTTTGTCAGCCCTACTCCTCAGCCCATGATAGGCACTGAATAAGGAGAGAGTCCCATACAATTGGCCCCTTGAGCCAAGGATTATGCAATTATATTCCACAATTTGTTCAGCAAATCATCAGTTGATGAATACTTTTTGTTGCCAGTTCTTTGTCAAAATGAATTATGCTGCGTTCCTTTCCAAGGAGTTTTCCTTTTTGCAACCCTCATTTCTTTTGCCCTCTATTGTTTATTATGCTATTTTCTGATTCACCATGTGTATGGCAAATAGTAGGGAAATAATAAATGATGTTTGATTGATTTGTTAATTGATGATACTCTTATATGTTCTTTCTTTATTCCCTCTGGGGCCCACATGAGGTCAGAACTTCTAAAATACTGACTCTGAATTTGTTCCATTCCATTTCTATATTTTGATGGATATAGTTCTTAACCTAGATACTTATTTTCTACTCTACCTCATTTTTTGGAAATATCAAATTAGGAAGTAAGAAATGTCAAATGGAAATGATGTCAATTAGTGTGAATCATTCTCTGTTCCAAAATATAAACTTAAGTGTATCACTGACCTTTGTCAAAATAGCTTACTACTCCTAAGGTCAGATAAGCTTTTCAGTAATTCTTTGTCCTCATTAGCACTTAGAAGGCTAACTTCCCATGAGGACTCTTACATCCCTTCTCCTGGGGTGAGTTGGATATAGTCCTCATAGGTACAACCTTCTCTAGTAACAGATGTTCTCTTAATATGCATCTTCCTGCCCCAACCCCAGAAAAAACAATTATGAGATCTCTTATTCTTAACACAGACATACACATTCTCCCAATGAAAGAAGAGAAGGGACAGTGAATAGCCCTAAAGTCCACAATCATACTCTGAAGCCTATGAGGTTCTTTATAATTACTGAGTCTAATAGGCAAAATTATTTGGGGATCCTGGAGAAACTGAGTGGAGCTGTAGGTATTTAAATTTTCCTTTAGAATTTCATTGTGTTTTTAACTTTGTGCAGTATTTCTGTCTTCTTATCTCATAAACTTGGTTGCAATGGTAATTCTCTATCTGGTGCATAACCTCTTTTGGTTTTGTTTTTATGATTTGGCATTTGAAGAAGTTGGAAGAAGGTCACTTCTCTTCCATCTTGCCTTTCACAGGATTCATTCACTCAGATGTTTTGAGGTGTAATTTATGAAATCAGATTCAAAACAAACCAGTGCATCTTGGTTTTACTCCTTTAAGGGACCTTGGACCAAGCTCCACATTATCCTCCAACTGAACCTCATCCTCCAACTGAATTCAGTCTCCTCTCATGGGGTTATTAGGGGCATGATTCTTCTGTGCAAAGCATCTTGTTATACACCAAGAAAAAATATAAAGATATATATGAAGAAAATGAATTCATTTATTTACTTAATCTGAAATACCAAAAAGAGCTAAGGAGGAAAACAGATACAAATAAAGAATTTGAGGAGTCTTAAGGATAGAGAAATCACTTCTAGTTGGAGGAACCATGGAAGACAGTTTTGAGGAAAAGTATACTTGACTTCACAGATTCACAGATTTAGAGCTAAGAAGGAACTTAGTGGTCATCTACCTCAAGCCTTTTATTTCATAATTAGGGAAACTAAGACCCAGAATAGGTAAAATAACTTAACTAATTGAAACAGTCAGTAAGTGTTAAAACCAAGTTTCGAATCTAGAACCTTTGACTACAGATTCTTGTTCTTTCTCTTATCTCATCACTGAGATTGGGTTAGTTGTATATTTGTAAATGCCTGACAGGAAACTGCTATTATATGCGCACTGCTCTGCTTCTATATTCCTCCGTGTACAGCATGGACCACTGGCCATGAACACTCCCCAGAATTTTCCTGGGATAGCCTGTCATCATCACTCACCTCAATGTCTTTCCCCATTGTCCAGCTCTCACCCTCAATAACTTCAAGTGGCTAAAATGGCAGCAGACCATGGATATTGTACCACCAACAGAAGGAACATATATCTTTCCTGATCAAGTGAAATTTGGTGACATCAGGGAAAAACAGCATCGGCACCTTATGTCATTTAATAAAACCTAAAGTTACAAGTGTCCTGAATCATTCCCTGAGAAGTTATTTTAATGGGCAGCCCTTCCCCAGAAAGGTCTGTGAGTACAGAATAACACAAGTTAATTTTAGCAAGCACTTTTTAACCTACATTTGGGGACAAAAATACCAGGAAACCTATTATATAATTGAAGGAAAAAGAAACCCTCTGGGTGTGACAAAAAGTTGTCTGTCTTAAGTTACTGCAAATGGAAAAATGATATATAGAGAAGTTTGGTATTTGAGAAGTTCAATCATCGGAAACTATTTGCTGGGAAATCCACTGAGAGTGCCTAAGTACAAAGAAACAGCTGCTACTCCAGGTAGACAGAATGCTCAGCCAGGGACTTCCAGAATATAGCTATCCTTTTCCTTTCCTCCTCCTCAGTTCTCTCTATGGGAGAAAATGCTCGTCAATAAGCTCTAAGGATCCCCAGCATTGCCTTCTACTCAACATCATCAAAGACTCATTAACTACTTGGTACTGCAGAAGACAGAATGTAGGTCTTATGTGGGAAGAAGATATGTCCATTACTTTAAAAGATCTTAAAATCTAGAACAAGAATTGACAACTCATGATTAAGGCACCTCAGACAGTATAGATACTTAAATGTTTCCTTAATTGAATTGAATTGAATCTAAGGTCTATATTTTATGCACAAAATGACTTTCCAAGACCCAGGGACAGAACACGACACAAAAATGCTCAGCTTCCTTTTCAGTTTAAAGAACTGGATGTTTCCTTGAACGCCACTCTCACTAGTTGGAAAAGATCTCTCACTCTCTAAATAGTCTACCCTCTGGGTCTGTCCTTGTCTCTTATCACATTTGACATTGTATCATGCTGTGTGTGTGTGTATGTGTGTCTGTGTGTGTATATGTGTATGTATGTGTGTGTACATGGCTTATCCTCCTGTTAGATTGTAAAGTCCTAGAACACAGGAAATACTTCATTTATCATCTTTATATCCCCAACACCTAGCCCTGGTGCTTTACACACATATAATTAGGTGTTTGTTGAACTGAATTGCATGCAATTCATTTGAAGTGAATTGCTAGCACTGTAGTGCTAGCCTTATGAAGTATGCTGCAGTCATCAGGATGGGGGTGGGAGAGTGTTATCAGACTGAGAATCAGCTATTTGAACTGAAGCTGGTTTTTGACCAAATATAAAAAACGAGTTGGCAAAAAACATATGGTAGTTATCATTATTTAATCTACTTGTGGGACCAGCCAATTGTTTGTGATGCTTCGGGATGAGGGATGGCAAGTCAGTGGTTCAGAAGGACCAAAAACAATTTGTTTGGTTCAATAGAATTATCACTATACTTGGTGGCATGAGTGAGATGAGTCCTGCTGTTTGGGTTCTTCTAAGATCAGTCATCTGACTACTTAGAAACTAATCCCTTGTTGTCTTAGCAGTCCACAACGCTGATAGGGGTGCACTCCAAAAGCTAACTTGTCAGTAAGCCATTTGGGACTGAGAATACATTTTACTACAGAAATAATGTTCCCAGGATAGCGCCTACAGAAGGCTATTTGATCTACAATGTAGCTCAACTATAGTGCTAATGGTACAGCGGTTTTTAATCAACAGTTACGACATGGTTTCTATGCAAAAATGCATTCTGAAGTATGACTTAGAATACTAGAAATATATTTCTTACTGACTTGGCAATAGTTTTCTGTTGGGAGGTAAGGAGAAGGAGGTGGGGGAAAGGAGAGAGTTTGAAAACAGAGACATGTATGAGCTTAGGTAGCAGGCATGTGCATATATAAAAGGTCCTTTGCAGAGCTATAAGTAACAGAGAGAAGACAACAGAACAAGCATTAAGAACCTGCTATATGCCAGGCACTGTTCTAAGCACTCTATAAATATTATCTGATTGAATTCTTATAGTAAGCCTAGGAAATAGGTGTTATTATTATACACACATTACAGTTGAGGAAATTGAGGCAGACAGAGCTTCAGTGACTTGCCCAGCACCCTACAGTTAGTAAGTGAGATCAAGTTTTCCTGAATCTAAATCTAGGCCTCTGTTCCCTGCCCTACCTCTCTTCCTTGGGACAGGTAGCAGGGGCTTCACCCCAGGGACTGACATGGTGATAGAACATGCCTCTTCCCCCTGAGGCTGCAATTCCTTCTTCTAAGAATGGTGATGTTCTTCCATGGTTTCAGTTGTATCTGACTCTTTGTGACCCCATTTGGGATTTTCTTGGCAAAAGTATTAGAGTGGTTTGCTGTTTCCTTCTCCAGTTTGTTTTACAGATGAGGAACTGATGCAAACAGAGTAAAGTGTCATGTTTTTCTCTCAGTACTTAGCATGCCACTACAGAGAACTGTCCCTGATATAGACCTCCAGCGGGGGGCCTATACCAAGCAAGACACACAGGATCAGAACAAGAGAAACTGAAGGAACTCAATGATGTAGGTAGCATGCACTGGCTGCTACCCAAAAGAGCTAAATCCCCTAGTCCTTCCAAATCCTGATTCTTCATTTTCCCTATCTTTCTATCTGAGCTTTATGGAACCATCTTCTATTATTAAGAAGCTCACATTTATCCCAGAATTCTTCTTTTATTCTATCCATCTACCAGTGCTCTGAAGCCTAGATTTCTCCTAAATGTAGAAAAATAATATCTCACGGGAGCTTCAAGTTTTGTAAAACACATTCCTCACTCCAGCCTTTTGATTTAGATAGAATTTAATTT
Organism: Potorous gilbertii; assembly: GCA_028658325.1. NCBI lineage: Eukaryota > Metazoa > Chordata > Mammalia > Diprotodontia > Potoroidae > Potorous > Potorous gilbertii. Next base: position 646,139,437 of record CM053770.1, on the reverse strand, counting down.
TACAAATAGAAACACTAAGTTTTAGAGCCTAGTGGGACTTGTGCCATGACCACACAGCTAACAAAGGTAAGAGTTTGAGATGAAATTGATCCTAGCTTCAGCACTTGAACTACTGGGACCATGTGTCAGTACCTGTGGACTCAGGCTACCTGGTCAAATAAAGAGGAAAACTGAAGTTCTTTATTAGGTGAAATCGGGTCAAAACAATAGCAGCTACAAAGGAGGATGAGGTGGAAACAATATTCCTTCTCACTGTGTACATTAGGATTATTTTTTTCCTTAAAAGGTATTGCAGCTGGCTCATGGGACTAAACCTTAGCCACTACAGACTCGGGCTGTTGACATCACTTGCTATCTGTCTGAGTGCAAAACAGTCACAAGAAACTCCAGAAACTCTTTGATTCTTGGCTAGAAGGTCATGACGGACAATTGACACAAGGAAGATTTGCTCCACTGACTCAACTATAGTATCCTTAACTTCCTTACTTATTGAATATTCTTCTTCTGCCAAGGCTAAGTAAATCTCCTTTTATTAACTGTTGAATATCCTGTGAGCAGAGGTGGAGGACCTGCTACCTTGAAGTCACATGTGGCCCTCTAGGTCCTCAAGTGCAGCCCTTTGACTGAATCCAAACTACACAGAACAATTCCCCTTAATAAAAAGATTGGTTCTGTAAAACTTGGACTTAGTCAAAAAGGCCACACCCAAGACCCTAGAAAGTCACAGGTTCCCCAACCCTGGAACATGAAGATCTCATTTTATTCCAACTCCAGACCTAAATTGATGGAGAACTGGCCTCAGTCAGGCCCAGCCTAATTACAGGAAAACATTCCCTGAAAGTAGAGACAAACCTAAGTTTTTTTCCCCCTAATTTTTATCATTCAATTGATTTTCGACCAATTAAATGCATTATAAAGTAACTCAGGACTCTCTATCATTTTGTCATTGTAGTCCCAGCCTGAACACTTGAGGCTGTGGTTCTGGATTGATTTTTTGTAGATTTGTTTTTTCTTTAAAAAAATTAAACCATTACTTGGCTACACAAATGTTCCCTAGCAGAACTGCAGCACTTCCCTGAATGTCCTGAACAGACTGCCTGCTGGGCAATTAGCCATTTTGGTTATAAGAAAGCTCTACAAGGAGGAAAGGAAAGTGACTGGATTTTCTTTTCTTCATAAAACAAATGAATTTTCTTTAATAATATTTAGCACTTTCCAAGTGCCTTAGAGCTAAGGAACTCAGATTGCTTTCTGTACTCTAATAAACTCTCCCAGTCCCTCACAGGAAGTTGTATTAGGAATCATCTCATGAGACTTTTTATCCTGGGCACTGATCTAGGGTCATTGCGTGTGTGTGTGTGTGTGTGTGTGTGTGTGTGTGTGTGTGTGTGTACACTAGGTGCTAAAGAGATTCTAACACAGCGAGTGATCACATATTCCCTCAGCAGGGTAGAGAACCCTCCTAGGAAATATGCTGTGAAATGCATTCCTGCCCAAATCTGGAAAGTGTCCAGAGCCCCAGAGCATTATCTGGGGTTTCTAAGGATGGAGGTGTCACTAAGAGGATGAGATCTGTCACTGAGACTCTGCAAATACCCTTTTACACTGTGTTTGACATTTTCTCTAGACTTTGGGAAAGCAGATTTCAAAGAGCTTGCAGACAGTGTTGGTAGTATTTGTGCCCCATGATGCTACAGGGGAAGGTTGGCTCAAAAGCAATGCAAGGTCCTAAAAGGACACAATTCTGATGACAAAAAATATAAATGTTTACAATAAGGAAGACAATCAGTAACTGTCTAAGAAGACTAATGTACTGAAAAATCACCTACCAACCTGAAGTTTTAAAAGACAAAATAAGGAAGCAAGGGCAGGTGATAGAATGAATACAAAGCTATGGTACTGTCCTCTAAGAATACTGTCAGGGCTGCTACGAGTCCGGAAAGAGCAAGCCGATGCTAAGCACAACAGGTAGGGCTTTAAAAAACAAAGCTTTGTCAGGGTCTAGAGAAGGATCATGAAAGGTGTAGAGCCCCTGATGACAACAGATGACTGTGAAGGTAGAACCACTCAACCCTTATTCACATGTGTTTTCATGTCCAAGGAGACTGATCTTCAGACTAATAAGTATAAAACAAAGACACATAACATGGAATTTAAATCCAAAGTAAGAGATATGTGTTTTGTAAACCTTAAAGTATTAATTCCTACCAAAAGAAGTTCTGAAATACCATCATTAGAAGACTGTCCACAGAATTAGGCAGACCTGCTTCTGATACACACTAATTAAATGATCAAGGGTAAGTTAAATAATTTCTCAATGCCCATGCAACTCCAAAACACTCCAAATTAGATGTGACTTGATAGTCTGCATCTGAGGATAGTTGCTTGGGCCAAAAATATGAAACAGGAGTAAAGATGGACTTCAATTTTTCTCTGTATATGTTAGGGGTATTCTTTCTGCCTGAAGCAGAGAAATATTTTTTTTGACCTGCTTTAATGATAATTCCATCCTTCCAAAGGTGAACAAATCAATAAAGAGAAATCTGATTTTGGATCTGATTATCATAAAAAAGGAAGAGAGATGAAGAATTTTTATTTGAATGGAAAAAAAGAATCTGTGGTAAGAGGTGATCCCTCTATCTTAGAATTGGTGAACATAGGAGAGCTGAGTATATGCTCATAGGCACCCTTCATTTCAAGAGATTTGATTTCAAAGAGTCCACAAAAAAAGAATAGTTAAGATGAAATGGAACAATATTTTACAGAGAGAAGTCAGTTGGGAAGGATGGAAAGTTTTAAAATGTGAAATTCTAAATAAGAAAAGAGGAAAATTTGGTGAGGAGGAAAAAGGGGAGTAGCCGAAAGAGACTATTTTGGATGAACATGGAAATTAACAACTACTGGATTTCAAAAAGAGATGTACAGAAGAAGGAAGCAAAGCTCTGTGGTAAAAGGTGAACACCAAAAGCATAGCCTGGGCTGTTAAGAATTGCATTTGGACTGTTAAAGCTCTGAATGACTTGAAACTCTCAAGGAAAGGATTCAATATTGTTGTTGTTGAAAGGAAAATTTGAGGGGAGAAGGCTCAAGGAAGAGATAGGACTGATGTTGGGGATGGATGAATTAAAATATCTGACAATATAGAGAAGCTGGAGATGTTGAATATTTGCTTTGCTTCTTTTCTTTTCCACCAAGGAGAGTGATTTTTGGACTGGAAAGGACAATAAAATATAATTAATGGGAGGTTGCTAAGTAAGATGAGTAGGGTCATATAAATAAAGTGCCATTCTGTCCTTGATGAGTTCAAACTATCTGGTCTCTGTGACAGACATTCTAGGACACTGAAATAACTGCAGAGGTGGTTGCTGAGTCATTGTATCTGATCTTTGAAAGGCCATGGGGAACAAAACAGATGCCATAAATTGGAGGAGAGAAAATACTGCCCCATTTTCAAAAAAAGAAAGCATATATGATGTGCAAACTCTAAGTCAGAGAAATTGAAATTGATTCATCAATCAATCCTAGAAAACATTCTGCTAGTTGTCAGTGGCTATCTAGAAAAGAATATGGTGGCTATCAAGAGTCATCATGGTGTCATCAAAAAGGGGTCATGCCAGAATAAACTTCAAAAAAACGTTGACAGGATTACTAAACTAGTAGTCTAAGGGAAAACCACAAATATAATTTGCCTAGATTTTAGCAAAACATTTCATAAATTCTCTCTTTTTTTATTGTAGAAAGATTGGTGGTATTTGGGCAAATAGTAGTGCAAATAGAAAGTTTCAGATTTGGTTGAATGGTTGGACTTGACAGCAATAGCTTCTTATTGAAGGTATGTTGACACTGACCTGCCATGTAACACTCCAGAGAGTTCTCCTTGCACTCACCTCTCTGAAAGACATGTCTGATAAGGGATGCTTAGTTAAATTAGACTTTATTTTTGGCTTAGTTTAAAATTTCAGTTAATCTCCTAAGTGAGAATTCCTCCTAGTCTTCACCCCCATCAACAAGCCCAAATAGCTTCCATTGTCACTTCTCCTATGAGGAATTTGAGACCCATGGAGATTAAGAGATTTAAAATTTAAAAAAAGGGGAGATTCTGGTTCCCCTGTCCCCATATGAATTCCTTGATGGCAGAGATGCATGTGTGTACGTGTGTGTATGTATTTGTATCCCCACAGCTTACCACAATACTCAGCCATAGTAAGAACTGATGTTTTTCATCCATTCATTCATTCATGTATTCATTCAATGTCATGACTAAGTTCATACACAGTCATGAATGTCACAGTTTAAAAAAAAAGATGAGCAAAAGACTTACTGAATGCAAAATAAAAAACAAACATCTTAGTTTAGTGATGTGTTAAATCACTTTTTGGTGATTTCCTATTAAAAGAATCAACTGCTGATACTGGCATTTAAGATCCTCCATCTTCCAACTTACCTTTATTGACTTCTTTCATACTATCTGCCTTCTGGTACTCTCTCTTCCGGTTGAGCTGAACGACTCTCCCTACCCTTCTCTTGGTCCATGCCCTTTCTTATTGCCTACTTCATACCTGAAATGGACTTTCCTCCTTTCTCCGTCATCTCACTGTTGTTGATGTTTTTCCCTCCTTCTTGAAGTCAGCTCAGAGCTAGACCTACATCAAGCCCTCCCTAACTCTGTGATTCTCACTCGTGAGATGAAAGTGGTCATCTCTCTATCTTCACATCCCTCCTGGTGCCAATCCTACGCACATAGAATGGTATCTCTGATATATATGTATGCAATGTATTTATGCATGTGTATACTTATATGTGTGTATATAAATGAATATATATGTGTATATAAGTATACATATATGTATATATTTTTTTCTTTTCTTTTCCCTACTCTTCACTAGGTTATAAATTCCTTGATAGCGGGGTATGTGCCATACTGCTTTATCTTTACGTCTCTAACAAGTGACTTTCTAGGGTAGACTATTAATAAATGTTTACTGAGTTAAATCAAATGAATAATAATCATACGTTTGATGATAGCAAGAAAATATCATGTTGATAACCACAGTGTGGGCAGCTAGATGGCACGGTGGATAAAGCTCTGGGCTTAGAATCAGGAAGACTCATCTTCATGAATTCAAATCCAGGCTCAGACACCTACTAGTTATGTGACTCTGGGCAAGTGATTTAACTGTTCACCTCAGTTTCCTCACCTGCAGAACAAATAGGAGAAGGAAAAGGCAAACCAAACTGCCAAGAAGACCTCAAATGGAATCATGAAGAGTCAGACACAACTGAACACTAGCAACAATCCCAGGGTAGCTGAACTTGGGGAGGGCAGAATAGGTAGTCAGGAAGTACAAAAAACTCAAGTTACTTCCCAGCAATGTGAAGGGAAAAAAAGTTAGAGTTAACATAGAAATTTCCCTCTCCCTGCCGCCATCTTTCATATGAACTATATGTTGCTGTCCACACACTCTACTTGCTGTATTTGTCCAGCAACGTCTAAGCCACAATATATATGCAGACTCATGCCAATATCAGATGGTAGGTTACATGCATTATGGATCACTCACATGGTAAAATAGCTGCTTCCCATTGCTCTCCATGAATACTCTGCTTTAGTCTGGCTAAGCACATGCTGCAAATTCCCACCTCCCTGTTTTTGCTTTTAGTTTCTTGTGGGAAATGCCTAATCTCCTCTCCACTTAGCAAATGCTAATCATTAAAACTTAAGTCAATTCCTACTTTTTCCACAAGGCCTTCCGTTATCATGCCAACCCACAGTGGTATCTCCTTCTGACTTAAGTGTTTGCAGGGCTACAGAAGATTGAGAAGCAGAAGAAAAAGCTTTAGATTTGGAGTCAGTGAACTTGTGTTTGACTCCAAGCTCTGTTACTTGTCACCTACGTGGCATGGGCAAATTGTTGCATTTCTCTGTGCCTCAGTTTCCTTATCTGTAAAATAAAGAAGTTGGATGATATGATCTCTAAGATCTTTTCCAGTTTTAAATATCCTATTCTATGATCTACCACCACTGGGAAAGTGTCTCCCTGAGCCCCAGTTCCTCATCTATAAAATAGGGGTACCACTTCTTGCATCAGTAAAGGATTTTGAGGAAAGTGCCTTGTAAACTGTAAAATGTTCATGAAAGGTTATATGTCATAGAGAAGGTGTCAACCTGCATTGCCGCAGGGAGTTGCCTCAGTCAGTAGTTTCCTATACCAATGAAATTATAGGCGCACTCCCTATCCCTATTCTCTTCCATGGAAGGCATTTAATGCATATTTTTTGAATGATTGAATTCATAATGTAGGGCTCAGAGTCTTAAGGGATCTGGGCTATGCTCCCAATATAGCTAAATGGATCATCCTCATTTTTTTCTTTTATTATTCATGCCAAGGCACCCCTTCATTGGCACAGATAATCAAGACTGATCCAAAGTAAAAGAAATTAAAATCAAACAAACTGCATTAGCTAACCTGATTTTTTTTTAAGTCTAGGTAGGCTTCACTTTTTTAAAGTCATGTATTGCTAGACAGAAACATTGTAGAATAAATGCATTTATATTTTGCTTCTAATTAATACTTTTCTTTCAGGAGGTGGAATCTTCACTCACTTTTACAGATCAATTACTCATGAACCCCCTCTAAAATGTGTGCCAAAGTCAAAAGTGCAAGCAGCCCCAGTGCAGTTTGCAAGGAGGATAGATGCAGTGAGCAGTTAGCACACCATTAATTCTCAATTAAGTGCCAATTTGCACATTGCTGGGAAACAATTGCAAATTCTTTGTTTCCCCCTTAAGATGTCAGTGGAATCCAAGAGTAGGGAAGGAAAAATAAAGACAACACGGAAAAGTCATGCCAAATGCCAAGAAGGGATAAGTTGCCCACACTGCCAACTTGCCTAGCGTCTTCCTATCAGTAGGCAGTCTAATAAGTCACAGGGGTAGTTTAGAGATTTATCATAATCCTGACTAGCTACAAGGAAACAGTTCTTGCCAGGGGGTTGTTGTCAAGATAAAGTTCAGATTCCTGTGAAGTCAGGAACTCCATTTCAGCTATAAGTACTGAAGCAGTACCTGTGGAAGAGTTGTGGAGGGGAAGAGGGAGAAAGTGGTATGGTAGTGGGAGCAGCAAAGAATCAACTCTTTAATTGTGTTGTGCCTATATTCTATTTCCCCTTCCCACCTTCCCTCCCCTCCACCCCTGTATATCTGATTGTTAAACACGTTAAACAGAACACCGTTGGTATAGACCCAATAGTTGAAATAAGACCTAAGAACTAGAATAGCCACTTTAAATCTACTATCCAGTTAGTCAATGTCCATTTCATTCATTCAACAAATATTTTGTTGAAATTCAGCTATAACTACAGCATTATGCCAGGTGTTCCTTATTTTGAACATCCAGATACTTACTAGCTATTTGGAGGAAGTCATAGAGTCATACACAAGGGACTTGGAGGTGCCCTTATCTAGCCTCTACCTAAATTAAAAAGCCTTATTAGAAGATACACACACACACACACACACACACACACACACACACACACACACACACACACACCTCATTCAAAATATTCATTCAATAACCATTTGTGTGCTATCCTATGTTGTGCATTGTGAGATTTACAAAATTTGAATGAATTATAGTGCCTTTCTTTATGGAATTTATTATCTAGGGAGATTCTAAGACACAAAAATTGCAATAACACTAAATAGGAGCATAGAATTTTAATCTGGAAAGGACCTTAGATATCATCAGTTCTAACTCTTTCACTTTTGCAGATGAGGAAACCAAGGTGAAATCACTTGCCCGAAGTCTGACAGCTATTAAGTAACAGCGTTGGTTTTTTCCATCTGGGTTTTCTGACTCCTTCTGAATCGAATGCTTTTTCCACTACAGTATATCATGTTACAGGATGAGCAGATCAGAGAGACACAAAACAAAGTGATGTCTGAGGACTAAGGGGTAAGTATAGTGCTGGTTTGGAGATTGGGGGAGCCTTCATAGAAGAGATTAGGCTTTAAAGAACTTATAGATGTATCAAAGGCAAAGAGAAGAAGCAAAGGGAATAATATGTATGTAAGAACAAAAATTGGGGGAAGGGGAGTACTGGTGATACATGGTTTGTCTAGGGACAGAGAATAGGAGAAAAAAGATCAAGAAAGGAAAATAGTGGCGTGTAAAATGAAAACGGTGAGGCATCCCCAGATTGTGCATGGCATGAATGCCAGACAAAAGACTAAAATTAAAGGGTCTAACAAAAGTTAACAGATGCTACAAAGGCTATAAACAAAATCCTATTCCATTCTCAGGATCACTGATACTGAGCCTTCTTGTTCTGAAGTGGACCAGCGAGATAGAATTGGGTTTCTAGGCTCTTACCACCCAAAAGGGCTAACTTGTACTTTCAAGCTCATTATTTTAGGGTGGGAGCTTTAGAGACAGGAAATGTCAGGGAAGGTAATCTGCTAAATTTCAACTTGGCTGGACCCCAACCCTTAATGCTTAGGGAAGTCCTATAGGACAACACCAATGCCTTGGAAACTCCCACAAACTAGTTGTTTTATAGAGAGAACACACTGTTCTCCCTCTTGGGACAGTTAACATTTCTAAACTGCCTTCAGAAAGCCATAATAGTAAAAGAACTGAGATACAACAGAGCAAAGAACAGACTTTAGAATTTATACCTGGCAATTCATCTTCGTTTTGCTAAGCTACAGGACCAAGACAACTCAGGAAGCATATGTACAAGATAAAAAATGCACTTCACATTATCACATAACTACTGGATGATTGATTAAAATAAAGTTACCCACCCAAATAGATGGGCTGCACTTGTCTTATGTGTGTATATGTGTGTTTCTGTGTGTGTGTTTGTCTGTGAATAGTGCTATGTAAAAAAAAAAAATTGAACAGGCAGCTGGCTTTTTAAGAAATCTGAGTAGTGTTGGGCAGGGTCCCTTTATCTCTTCCACTAGCCTGTTAAAGTCTGGAATTTTTCTATGAGAGGTTCATTCCTTTGGGATTTGATGGATTTTTTATTCTTTAAAAATCCTCTAAGAAAGGCAGATAAACCCACTGGGGAGCATAAAACCTTGAGCTATTAACCAGGCTTACGAAGAATTAATAGTTAACTACTTCTTTACTTTTTTTTGGTAGAGTGGGAGAAGGAAAGACCAAAGGCATACAATGAGGAGGAGAAAAAGAGTAGATAGGTAAGGGTAAGTAGAAAAAATGAGGTGGATAGCAGTTGAACAAGACAGTGTTTACACATGTTATGACTTTGCTTTAGTAGAGTTCTATGTGGGAGACATATTTTTGCCCTGATTGTCTGGAAGCAGAAACTTTCCTGCAGTTACCAAAATAGGGAAACATTAAGAAAGCCAGAAATATCCAGGGACCCATTATTCTACCTGGAGTTATATTCCTAAATACTTGCAAAAAAAAGCTGAGCTGGAAGAAAACTATTGTACTGATTTACCCCCATCTTCATGCTTGGCAGATTGGTACTTAGCAGAAGGGTCTCACATAGCAGCTTTCTCAAATCTTAATGCTACTTCTTGGCAGGGAGGTGACATAAGGTGATGGGAGAAAGAAGGATAAAGATAGAAAAAGAAACAGATTTCATCCTCCCCCTCCCCCAAGGTTTTACATTTTAGAATAGTTAAGGTATCCGGGTCTCAATCTTCACCCATGAAGAAGAGAGGTTCAGTCTAGATTAGAGATCTGTGTAATTAGATTTTTTAAAAAATATATTGATGACTATAGTTCAATATAATTGGTTTCCTTTGTACTATGAACTTAATTTTATGCATTTAACATAATTATTCTTAGGAGTCGATGGGCTTTACTAGATTGCCAAAGAAGTCTGTGACACATGCAAAAAAAAAAAGGTTAAGATTTCCTGGTCAAGATAATGTCTAAATTCTTTTCATCACTTAACTGCTTTAAGGTAGCCTTAAGCAAGAGGAAAACAAAAATGGACAAACTGCCTCTCCCTTGGGAGGGACCAGTGTGCTGCTCTGAATCCATTACAACACTGTTGATGTACTACCTCTGGCCACTGTGCTTAGATTTGATGTCTAAGCAGTGCTGATGAGTTGACCTGAGCTGGCCATACTTTCTTGCCTTAGTTCCAGAATCTGAGAATCCCACAGTTGCAAAGTACATCAATATCCAGTTTGATCTAGAATAGTAATTCAATTTATTTTTGTTACATAGTATTCATTTTCCCCCCAATTACATATAAGGATAGTCTTCAACATTCATTTTTATAAGATTTTGAGTTCTGAATTTTTCTCCCTCCCTCCCCAAAAAGGTGACTAATCTGGTGTAGGTTATGTATGTGTAATTACGATAAATGTATTTCCACATTAAGGGAAAACACATATGCACACACGTATACACACACAAATCTGCCTGGTAGGGTAATGCAGGATTAAAATCTTTGTTGTTCTGAAGGTTGTTCTTCTCTTAACACAGCCTATGATAACATTAGTTTTCTTATTATTTTTTAATTTTGATTGTCTTATCATACCATTGACATCATTGGCTTGCACTTAGTTTACAGCCCTCAAAGTCCCTTGATCATTTCCCTACTTGATCTAATTAGCTAGTTGTAACTATATAGATACCTATCTAGATCTATAGTTCTATTTGTTTAGATATATACATATAGATATGGATGTCCATCTTTTAAAATGTCTAGACATAATTCCCCTGTCTGATACTGGTGAAATCAACCTTTTGAACCTACATGCAAGACTTTACATTGATTTCTATTACAGTGAGAATGAAACTTATCACCCTGCCTGCCAATTTGGGAAAGGTTTATTATTGTACTAGAAGATAGTGAAATTTGATTTCCTCCCTTTGAGTTTTCAGAAGGTGAAATAGCAATCAGCCTCCCATCTGACTGTCAGCCTGAGCTGCCTCCAATCTGTGCATGTACTAAATGAATACAAGGTCTGCTGTATACAGGGTGAATGCAGGGAAAATCCAGGGATGAAACCTACAGTCTGTGACAAAGGGCATGTTTTGTGTGGATAAGTGAACCAATATTACTGTAAGGCAATTTAATTATAATTCAATTCTAATATGCAAATGTTGATTAAGTTCTTACTCTAAGCAAGACACTGCATAGAGTAGTAGGCACTGGGATGACCTAGTCATCTAGATGGTATCTCCAGCAAACATTTCCAAGACACCTGGTGCTAAAGTGAGGGATAGAAGCCAAGGCTGTGCAACAGAATGAGCTAATTGGTTGACCGGGTATCATGCAAACCCAAAACCTTGACCTCACCATCAGTACCAGTCCAGATTACACAGTGGCAATAAGATAAAGTAAATTAGCATTAAGTTTTACTTTTCATACAGAAATAATCATTGACCCTGGGTGACTGGGGGTAGAGTTTTGCTCATGCTGATAAAAGATGAGTACAGGCAAGGGTCTGATGCAGATAAAGGATGAATATGGGTAGGGGTTCTATGTGCATCACCCATGGAGTCTTGTCACAGTGCTAAGGACCACTCAAGAACATAGCCTCCCCTTATTATTCCTATCTGCCTGTCTGGGATCTACTCTGCCCTGCAGAGAGAAATAAATAGCTGTCTCTGCGTAGCTTAGTTTCTGACAGATGAGACTGTAAGCCACGAAAATCATCTCCTTTACCTCCAAGCATGAAAAGCACTCAAGTCTTCGTACCCAGGTGGAATCCTGGGATTCCAGATGTGAAGCTGCCTGCATCATTTCACTTAGGACATTCGGCAGGCCACCGAAGGGCATCTCCAACGAGGTGGGCATTTGTGCATGTGATCTTTTTCATCATTGACTTGTTTGTTTCTTATTTCTGTACCTTCCGTTCTCCTCCCTACCCCCCCCTCTCTGCATCTTCCCCCTCCCTCATGTTCTCCCTCTGCTCTGACTCAGGACCTTTTATTTCCCTAGTTCCTCCCCTCCTGTGATTCCTGCTGTGACAGCACTTCCCATCACTCACTACCCTGGCGCTCCCGCCTCATCTTCACACTCTGGGGTTGATAAATATGGACTTGCAGCTTGAAAGAGACTGGGTAAAATCACTGGAGACTTCTCAGAGTGGAAACATCAGCTCTTTGCAGACGCTGCCTAACTGGGAACAGCTTGAGAAAACAAGTTCTGTGGAACAAAGAAGGGGGATGGAAAAGGGTAAATGTCCATACGACTTGGAAGGAATAAGATGGAAGAGAGATTAAATGGAGGGGAGGACTATGGAACAGACAACACCAACCACCACAGTAGAATCCTAGGCTTCCAAGACAGAAAAACCTTGTAGATAGATGCCAAGAGAACAGAACTTGAAATTTTCCAAAAAAGTCTGAAGCTTGTCACAAAGAAAAATGCAGGAAGCATGGTAATATAGAATTCATAATAACTCCTCCCTCAGAGGATAAGGGCTCCGAACTGGGCAATGCTGATGCTCCCTACTTTGGCCTGATGTGGGCAGACTTTGACTTTCTCACCTATGACAGAAGGTTGGAGTATCTGACTTCTAAGACTTCTTCTACTTCAAAATCTATGACTATTTAAAAAGCTGACTCATTATACTAATAAGAGAGCTGGTTTAATAAAGTTAAGATCTTAGCATTTTTGTTGGTTTGGGACTTTTCTTCATTGGAGTTGTGACTTCAGCTGTGTAGACTACTCTTCATAGAGAACTTTACATCCCCCTAAAGTAAATATCAGTAACTAATATGTAATATATTGCTTTAGAAAATTTTCTGGGTCAGTGAAAGATTAGATGACTTGTCCAGGATCACACATCTAGCAGATATCAGAGGAAGTTAGATGAAAGAGTATATAGAGAGCTGGGCCTGTAATCAGGAACACCTGAGTGCAAATCCTGTTCACACACTGTCTAGCTGTGTGATCCTGGACAAGTCACTTAACCTTTTTCTGTCTCAGTTTCTTCTACTGTGATATGGTAATAATAGTAGATCTACCTCACTGGGTTGTTATGAGAATTAATAAGATATTTGTAAAGCTCTTAGCACAGTGCCTGAAACATAATAGGTATTTAATAAACACTTATTTTCTTCCTTTCTTCCTCTCTCCCTCCTCCCTCTTCTACTTCCTTCCTTCCTTCTTTCCTTCCTTCCTTCCTTCCTTCCATCCATCCTTCCTTCCTACTTTCCTTCCTTGACTTCAAGGTCTTTAACTGCCTCCTGACTACATTGTTGGAATGCAAAATTATGTTATTTAAAGATAAATAAATCTTATCTATTCACTAAAGGAGAATAGGTACTAGCTATCTACAAGGCAACACTATTAATTCTTCTAGTAATTTTATGGACTTAGAATTAATATATATCTACAATTTTATTTAAATAACCTATAACTCGAGTTTTCCCCTAACACTGGACTTTCCTATAGGCAGTCCGAATCAGCAAGCTTTTTCCTCTTTGAATTTGTGCCAGGAGTTGAGGGGTTATACTGGAAGAAAACTCATCTTCTGAGAGTTGTCGTGAGAGGTCATTGGTTTGGTCCCTGGTTGGAAACATTTTGGACAGCCAGACTCACACTGTTGGTCCAAAAGGCTTTTCTAAAATTGTGTTGATATTTCCAGAGAATTCACCCCTTTGCCCTGCTTCCCCTCTGCATGTCAGTGAACAGAGAGAGAGGAGAGGAAGCCAGACAAATGGTGGCAGTGATTTTCTCACATTTAGATCTGCTTCTGTTGGGGTGGAGGAGGTTTCTGCTGGTATCCATTTTGGTGAGTCCCCTCCAGGAACCTTGCCTACCTCTGCAGTGAAGAGGGGAACTGCCAGGGCACAATTGAGAAAGATCCCCAAGTTGATATCACTGTCATAACCACCCTCATTTCTGACCCTTACTAGAGATTCCTACATGGGAAAGAACTGATTTCTCCTGGCAGTGGACAGTCTCATAATCCCTACAGCAGATAGAATGACCTATTTGTGATTTTTCTGAAGTTCTCTATTAATTTCCACCAGTTGTCCTGGGCCATTTCTGTGCCATTCAGCTTTAAATGTGGTTGCTCTCAGTTATACCCAGGTCATTGCTGAGATAAACACCAGCTTCACAACTCAGAACCCTCACTAATATCTCTCATTATATCTTAGCAAACTAATGGACACAAATTCAAAGCAAACTCTATGTAATGAATCAGAAGATATCAAGATAGCAGCCAGGTATTTAACCAGGTGTTAAACACTTCAGGTCTTGTTCCTAAATATCTGCCACTACTACATGTCTCCCAATTGCCTTCCAATCAACGTTTCTCTCATCCTGATTCATCAAGAGAGGGACACATCTGTTCATTCACAGCAAGGTACTAGAGAAACTCACTACAGTAGCAATTTGGGGGATTGCTGGCTTTTCATGTTGGCAACTAGAAAGCATTAAAGATATCCGTATTGACTTCTCTTGGCACTAAGGTTGAGTTTAGGGTGCAGAGACCTCGTTTGGCACTATGGTATAGTACAGATGTGTTTGCCATTTCCCCTCATCTCCCTCACTTTTTCCCATCTTAGCTGACCTCTAAAACCTTCTCACCATTCTAGACTGGAAGTATGCATAGTCAATTAGAGGAGTCTGTGCTGAGGCAAGGTATCATGCCACAGCACCCATACATAGACTTCTGGGAGGTTTTGGTCTAAAGAAAATTTATTTCAATGAGGAGGCTGTCTCAGTTCCAAGAATTATGCAGTAATACATTCATAGTTACCTCTTAAATTTGGAGTAAATGAAGCTTCCTATCTGAGATGGGTGTTTCCTCAATTTCAATTTAATAAAAAATTATTAAATATATCTTATGATCCAGTCAGGGTGCTAGTCACTAGGAAGAGAGGATTTTACAAATCATTAAATAAAAGGTACTTTAAGAAGGTTAAAAGACTGAATACTAAGGGAAACTAAGGAAGGTTTCCCAGAGTTTATACCTGAACTGTCTTAAAGGGGACAAGCATTTATTAGGTGCCTACGATGTGCTAAGGGCTTTATAAATATTATCTCATTTGATTCTCATAACAAGTCTTTGAGGCAGGTGAAATTATCACCCCTGTTTTATAGGGAAGGAAACTGAAGCAGAGAGAAATTAAATGACTTGCACAGGATCACAGTTAGGAAGAGTCTAAGGCAGGATTTGAATTCATCTTCCTGTTGCAAGCCTAGTGCTCCAAACCTTGCCTTCTCTCTTGTATCCTGGCTAGTTTGCTTCCCCCTCTGAAATCTCTGATTTCCTGGTTTCTAATTGTTTCTAATGATCTGGATACATTTCCTTGTCTAGGTCACTAACTCTGTGTGCTCTATAGGTGTTACAGTCTTGCTTTGTTACCTTGTCTCTAGAAACCATAACAACCCATAAAAATTATGTAGATCGATCATCTTTTCACCCTATTAAACTGCAAAGCTGCTCATCTAACAGGGTTTGAGAATCAATCAGATATTTGAGAAAAATTAAAGGTATAGGTAGTAGGCTTGGTCCATAAAGTCAGAGGCAGATCCAGTTTTCACCAGGAAAATGATTGGTATTTCAACTGAAAAAAAAGACAAGTCCCCCAAGTCCAGAGAACCCAGAAGTCTCTCCAATTGTGAATAGGAGAAATTTATCTGTAATTTATAGTTTTAGAAAATTTACTTGGTCATTAAAAGATTACCTTGTCCATGGCAACACATTTAGAAAAGATTAGAGGCATCTGGGGTGGGGTAGGTGATAGACAACTGGGCTTGGAACCCAGGAAGAGTTGGGCTCAAAATCTGGTCTCAGCCAAAGAGTAGTCAATTATGTATCATAAAGCTTGAATTTGAATCATGTAGGACTACTTACTAAAGACTCAAAATGAAAATTTGTAATGGCCTATACCAAGAAGCAGGGAAAATTGACTTTTACTTCCCAGATTCCTATCCACTAAAGCTAAGCGTACTAATTCATGAGAAAAGATGAGTATTTAATATATCCAAAGAATTCTACAGTTTCCCGAGAGAGGAAAAGAGCTCTGGGCAAAACTTATGATGAAGAAACTGACAGTGAAGAAAATCTTTTAAAAAAAATAAATTAGAAGTTAAAAGAAGAAATGATCAGATGGTAACTCAGTGTCATACCAAATCTAGATAGTGAAAAGGCTATTTTATCTCTGAAACCCCAATTTATAACAGGGATATTAAGGGAGTGGTGGCTATTCCCATAAGAGGTTTAAACAGATGAAAATGAGTTTAAAGAAGGTGGAGAGAGTAAATCACCATAATTCTCCCATACTGACCTCAAAATGACCACAAAATAATGTCCCAAAACAAATCCTAGAACACCAGACCAGCAAAAAGATGGGGCAAAACAATATTTTAGCCCTTGAAACTTGGAAGATCAGGAGGAAAGATGTATCTTACTTGGGTAAAAGGGGAGTGCATTCCAGGACAGGAAGCATCCCAGCAAGTCTCATCTCAGCAAACCCTCTGGAGATCCTAAGATCCAGTGCAGTGGATCAGGCACATGCCAGCACCAGGACCACCTACATGCCTCAGCATAGCCAGGGGAGCTGACTGACTCCAGTCCCCAAAACCTCCATGTGCCTCAGCATAACCTTAGGCAAACTTTCCTTCCTTCATTGTTGAGTCCTTGTTTTTCCTTCCTTCTTGAAGAGGATCATGACATCAGGAAGGTGATGTCATGACTTTACCCTGAATTTGATTTAAGTGAGGAGGTCTGTGCAAAGTCACCAGCTTCACTCTCTCCTCCAGAGCCATGTGAGTCCAGTAGCAAGATATAGATCAGAATGACTGGAGTTGGCCCTGGATGCAGTGAGAGATTTTGACCTTTTTAAGTGAAGGGCTTCCCCAGGTCTCAGTTTGACTGAGGTCATGCCCATTAAGTGATTAAGGTTAGATAAGAAATGAGGCAAAGGATGACCTGCTTTACCTAGTCAAAAAAAAACCAATATGGAAAGGGAGGACCCTCAGGGTTTCTGATCAAAACAGAAACCATTGCCATTTACATTTACTCTGAGCCCAAATGATGCCCAGGTGAGGTTTGGATTGGGACCTATTGTTAGCAAATCGATGAGAGTCAGAGTGACTTAGGTTTAAGGCTTGGTCCTTAGAAAAGAAATCTGGTCTATAAACCCCAAGGCTTCAGCAATCCAGATATATATTCCTTTATGATTCCCTTTGTTGACAGAGGGAGAGGAAGGAGGGTGTGGAGAGAGGAAAGGAAGGATGGAGAGAAGGAGGGAGGGAAAGAAGAAGGGAGGAAAGAAGGAAGTTGTTATGTTGCCCAACTGGAACTGACCCGTTAGGTCCCTAATGGGTCATCTACTACTATTCAAGAATTGTTGTTTGCCCTTAATTCTCAAAAAGGACCATGACAGCTGAAAGATGATGTCATGACTTGCAAGTATGAAGTTGGCCAAATTGGCCTCTGACCTGTGGGCATCCAGAGCTGAACAGAGTTGACTGCAGACAGGAAAGTCAAGCATCAAACAGAAGCATCATTTCAAAGTGAGGGAGAAGACGTGCAAGCAAAGAGGAGAGAAACATGTGCCAGAGGCCTGCCCCCAGTGGAGGGACTTGCTTTAACTTTGATTCATGCACCTACGGCCAGACAAAGCACCAAACGGTGAAGCGTATCAATAGTATCCAGTGACAAAAAAGTCTGTTCATAATAGGGCTTCATGTCTATCTGAGCTTAGGGACCATCAGTTTCAGAAGGTGAGCACAAAGCATTGTGGTTACGCCAAGCTCAGGACACAGCCTACTTGCTGAACCTTAGCTGTGAAAGACAGGGTGTCTCCTAATTGTATCTTGATATTTCCCTTTTTTGGCTAAATGGAGTGGGGTCTGAAAGAACCTTTACCCTTCTGGTTAATAAAGGAGAGGTAGGTATAGTCCAAGATGCCATGAGAGGCCAGCTGAATGGGGATAAGATGTTGAGTTGAATAGGTTTTGTCTGGCTCTTGTGTGCTTACAAGCAGAAAAGAGAGGGAGGTCAAGAATGTAGAGGGAAAAAATGCCAACACATGCTTGAAACTGGGCCTTCGTAATTGGCTACATAACGAAAAAGGAAGAGGAAAAAAAGAAAACAGGACAGTATACTCAGCATTCATCTGAAATCTTGGGACAGCTGTCTCATTTGGATGTTGGCTGCTTCTGGGGTCTATACTAGATGAACCTTGAGATCCCCAGAAGGTTCTACTTTCCACTCAGGAGAAGGGGCTTTCTTCAGATGATCCAGGAGTCCACATCCACAAGTTTGGCATCTGTGGGAATAGTCAGAAGGACCTTGTAGGGGCCCTTAACTTGAAAAGTACAATTGTGAGAAAACTCCTTGCATTAGTCTTTGGATCTGAGTTACTGGTTAGCATCCTTGGTCTCCAAACATCACATGGAGATGGTCCAGTTTCCCAGTCACATAGTTTTAAACAATGCAATAAGGTTATCTCACAATTCCCATGATAGCATCATCACATTAAGTCAGGTCACATTAATGTCATGTTACAGATCCAACTACTTGAAGTGCTCCCAATGGACTATTTTTAAGAAGTGAGATTTACATGTCACCAAGGCAATGAAGAAAACTTCAGCATAAACCACGCAAAGCAATGCAATCATTGTCACCCATGTTAACTAACATCAAGTCTCCTTGTATCCTAGTAACACATTTTCAATATCCATTTAATCAGCACATTTTGAGTCCTATATGTCTCATGTATTTATATGGTCCCTAGAAATCTTTTTGTGGACAATAGACTTTATTCTTAGGACATCTCTCAAGGATTCTGCTTCTCTGGTTCCAAATCTAGAGGTTCCTAGATAATTCTGACTTAATATAATTTAGTAAAATACTTAAACTTGATCCTTCACTCTTGAAAATTTCAGTTTATGTACCATATGCTGTTTCTATCTTTACCTAAATCTTGTTCCTGATATAAGAATCTTTTTAAAAATTATGAAGGTCCAACCATAAAATGAGCTCTTCTGCCTTTTAAAATGATAAAACAGATACTTCAATAATGGTAAAATTGTTTTACTTTCTTTAACAATTTATGTGTACAATCTGAATCCAATTTTGAGAACTTATTACTAAAACATACAAAGCCTGAATTTCCATGAATTTGGAAGCCAATCATATAATCCAATTGCTTTCGCAAATTTTTCTATTCCATTTATTTAGAAAACTTTTATATTACATCTTAGTCTATTACTTTGTCTAATAATTTCCCCCTTAGGAGGATAATATCCCTATATTATAATTTGATCACAAATACAGGCTAAAATTGTAAGATGCTCATAGTATCCTATTACAGTAATTCAGAAATGTTTCAATATCAATTAATTATTCAATAGATTTAATACTGTACTTACAAAACTTCTTGACAATATAAATTTTATATATGTATATATATATATGTATATACATATGAAAAAGGAGGGACATAATTATAACAGTGTAATGGGGGTGGGGTGGTAACCTCCCTTAGCTCTGTTTGATTTCAGGCATGAGTCATATCTAACAGACAATCATGTAGTCACAGAATATCAAAAGCAATGCTCAGAATTAACCAGCTTGGGAAACTGATTTTTCATAAAGGAAATAGTACAATAGGGAAATAGAGTCAGGAATCCTACCTAGACCATGCCATGGTTGTTCCCAAACATAGACATCCACCTTTAGCAGTTCCCAGACTGTAGCACATGTAATTTTCTACTATTGGTCAGGTGGTTTCTAATGTTGAAATATGCTTAACATGATTCCATAAGTATATCCTATATAGATTGCTTGTTATCTTGGTGAAGGCAGAGGGAAGGGAGGGAAGGAGAAAAATTTGGAATTCAAAATTTTACAAAAATGAATGTTGAAAACTATCTTTACATGTAAAATACTATTAAGTGCAAAACAAAAATATGTTTTTAAAAAATTAGTAATGGAATCATCTAAAGAAAGGTGTTAGTGAGAAAAGAGTCTATGAGTAAACTTTGCAATATATTCAAATAGATGTTTAGAAGGTATCCATAAGTACTCATTGGCCACTGAATCAATAAATGAAGAATGGATACTTTCTTTTAAGTTTGCCAAAAGGAAGAAGACTTGGGTCCTTGAATCAAATACCTAGGCTTAAATGAAATTATTATAGATAATAACTACAAGTGTATTTGGGTTTTAGCTCAAGGAGTTCAGATCTTTGTCACACTGGACTTCTGGAAGGTATAAAACCTTGCTAAAATTAGGACTAGGAATTAGTGAAGGCAGCCTTTTGGAAATGTTTTATACATTAACGGTTATGAATACATTGCTGTGACTTTTGAGTTGACTAATATACCTAAGACCTTCCAACATTTGATTAAAGAAATTTTGACAGAAAAAAAGAATGGTGAGCTCAGCCAAGGTAGGAACTCAGGATCGAAAAAGGGAGGAAGAGTACTCACCAGACAAGGTAGGGGCATCAACTTTGGAGAAATGAGTCTCCAGTGGTACCTAATCTGTTCTCACTGGTACTGAATTGAATGACCTGGTTCCACGTCCAATCCCACTTCTGGCGCCATTTAGTGTCAACCAAACCAAATCGTCCTCTTACTTTGGACGACCAGAGCTGAACAGAGCATACTAGAGACAGGAGAGTCAGGAATCAAACTGAAGCTTAATTTCAAAAAGAGAGAGAAATCACTTGCAAGCAAGGAGGCAGATCAGATACATATGCAGGGATCCCAAACCGAGTGGAGGGACCTGCTTTACTGTGGCTGGACTTTGAGTTTTGTACTCATGGCTAGACAGAGTCAAACAATGTAGTGTAGCAAGAGTAGTGTTGCAAAACAGTGACAATGAGGCAAGGACAAAAGGACAAAAAGTCCATTCATAGCACAGCTTCATATCTGGGCCTCTTGGTGCTTGTCTGAGCTCAGGGACCATCCGTTCCTGAAGGTGAGTGCAAAGAATTGTTTGTTGTTATTATTTTTTTGTTATATTCTTGTTGTTGTGCCAAGCTCAGGATGTAGCTTGCTTCCTGGAATTTAGCTCTGAAAAACAGGGTGTCTCCTAATAGTATCTTGACACAAGTGAATTGGATTTAAGTGAAGAGGGCTGTGTAAAGTCATCTTCTCCAGAACAATTTGGGCCCAGTGGCAAGATATAGATCAGGATAACTGGAGATGAACCCAGATACAGTGAGAGACCTTGACTTTGACTTTTTTAAACTAAGGTCTTTCCTAGGTCTCAGTTTGATGAAGGCAACACCCATTCAGTGATTCAGGCTAATCAAGAAATGAGAAGGATGACTTTTTTTTACCTAGTCAAAAAACCAAAAACAACCCCCCAAAATCAAAAGAAATGGTTTTGGGAGGGAGAAAAGCTTGGAATTCAAAATTTTGTAAAAAGAATGCTAAAAATTGTCTTGACAAGTAATTGGGAAAAATGCTTCTAAAAAATAAAGTGGAGAAAGGAAGGAAAAAGAAGTAGTCACATGTAAGAGGAACATCTTGATGACTCTAATGAAAGGACTTCCAGGAGATATGAGTTATCTCCCTTTATTGCATGTGTTCCCAATTTGAGCCCACTTTTCCCTGGATTCTGAATATACTGATGAGCTAGCTGTCAGAAATTTTGGTAGCTGGGAGTTAGGAATGATTTTTACTATATGTTTTACTATTTTACTATAACACCTTAAAAACATATCCTCACTAAAAGCTAATTATCTGGTTGACTAATATCAACTGATAATGCAGGAATCATACTCACAGAGGCTAATGAGTTACAACACTAGAAAATATGTCTCTCAGCTTCTAAGGACTACCTTTAGACCCAAAAGGGAGAAACAACAGATGTCTTCTGGATACCCAACCTGCTAGTGCCAGTAGAGTTTGGAAAGTTGTTGGAGAAGATGATTTACATCAGAAACTATTTTGGGTGGGAGAAGGAGGAAGAGGTGTCTGTACATATGTTAAGAGGTTAAGATTGGTTTGACATAAGTAAAACAAACTCTGCTGTGTCTGGTCTTGTTAAAATAAGTAATGTAATAAAATATTATGACAGAGAAATCAAACTTAACAATTATAGCCCAGAATGCAAATATATTCATCTTATCCATGAAGAGGAAGAGAAATGCAGACTGAATTAGAAAACATAACCCAACTATATGTTGCCAAAGGATATTCATTTAGAAAAGATTTAAACTGAGGATCTAGAATAAGATGTATTAGTTTTAACTGAATCCAAAGCAAAACAAAACAAACCAGGAGTTATAATCATGATTTTGGACAAGGAAAAAGGCAAAATGGATAGAATTAAGAAAAGCAAACAGGGGAAATATATTAATCTTTAAAACATACAAAATTATCAATATTAAAAATAAATATATTGAATGTCATAGCACCAATGTGAAAGCTGACTGAATGTAAAAAGAACTAGATAATAAATAATTAATAACAGGAAACTTTCTGGTCCTCTAAAACTTGACTAATCGAACATAAAGATTGTTCTTGTTCAGCCGTTTCAGTCATTTCAGTCATGTCCGACTCTTCGTGACCTGATTTGGGGTTTTTCTGAGAAAGATAATAGTGTGGTTTTCCATTTCGTCCTCTGTCTCACTTAACAGATGAAGAAACAGAGGTAAACAGGGTGAAATGACTTGTCCAGGGTCACACAGATAATGTGTCTGCGCCCACATTTGAACTCAGGAAGATGAGTCCTTCTGGCTCCAGGCCCAGCAGTCTATCTGTTGTGCAACCTAGCTGCTCCAAGAGAGATTTACCTAATCAGGAAATTAAGGACCTGAACAGCATTCAAAGAAAACAAGATTTAATCTACTTACAAGAGAGTTGAGTGAGAAACTTAAGAGAATGCACTTATTTGAGGGAACTCATGATGCTTTCACACACACACACACACACACACACACACACACACACACCATCATTTTTACTTCTAGTTAAGATAGCCGTAGAAGAATCCATTTCTCCCAGAAATACTCCAGCAGTGATCTCAAATGAGTACTAGATAAAATAGTGATCAAGAAATACAAATAAAAGTATCTGTAAGCTCCTTAATGCAGACAAGATTGCACAAAAAAAAAAGACTGGTAGGGTCCCACCAGAGAAGCTAGAATGCGTTCAGGTGAACGAGCCAAAGGTCCATAGAATTACTCTAATGGCAGATCCACCAGGAGGGCCAGATAATTGAAGCAAAGATAGGACGTAAGGTGAACCCTGGCTGGAGGCTTTCATTTCTGTCAGCAGAAGCTCAGATCCTCCTGGGTTGTAGCTGATCTTTGATTCTATAGAAGAACCATAGGACATGACCAAGTGTCTCAACAAATTTGAATACGCTATCATACATAGTTGAAGAAGGTAAGGATCTCAAAAAGGAAGAATGAGGAGTTTGTGCATTCCAGGCATGGGAGACAACTTACACGTGTGCAAAGAGATAGGAAATTATGAGGTTGAGATGAAGTAGGATTAGTGCTGCTGGGATGGTTGTTGCTATTTCTTTATATATATATATATATATATATATATATATATATATATATATATATATATATATATATATATATATATATATGTATACATTTCATTTTTTTTAGTTTTCAATATTTACTTCCATAAGATTTTGAATTTTCCATTTTCTCCTCCTTCCTCCCCTCCCCAAGTCAGCATGTAATCTGATATAGGCTCTACTTACACATTCATATTAAACATTTTCACATTAGTCATCATGCAAAGAAAAATTAGAACCAATGAGAGAAAAACCACAAGAAAAAAGAAACAAAACAAAACAACAAAAGGAAAGGAAAGCAATTAGTATACTTCCACCTGCATTCAGACACTCCAGTTCTTTTCCAGATATGTATAGCATTTTCTACCCTGAATCTTTTGGAGCTGTCTTAGATCCTTGCATTACTGAGAAGAGTTAAGTCCATCAAAGTTAGTTGTCATACAATATGACTGTTACTGTGTACAATGTTCTTCTTGTTCTTTTCATTTCATTCAGCATCAGTTCATTCAAGTCTATCCAAGTTTTTCTGAAGTCTACTGCTCATTTTTTCTTATAGCACAATAGTATTCCCTTACATTCATATATCACAACTTGTTCAGCCATTCACCACTTGATGGACATCCTCTCAATTTCCAATTCGTTGCCACCACAAAAAAGAGCTGCTTTAATATTTTTGTACATGTAGGTCCTTTTCCCATTTTTGCAATCTATTTGGGATACAGACATAGAAGTGGTATTGCTGCATCAAAGTGTATGCACAGTTTGGTGGCCCTTTGGGCATAGTTCCAAACTGTTCTCCAGAATGGTTGGATCAGTTCATTCCACTAGCAATGCATTAGTTTTCCAATATTCCCGCATCTTCTCCAATATTTTTCATTTTCCTGTTTTGTCAGGAAATAGGTATGATATGGTACCTCAGAGTTGTTATGATTTGCATTTCTCTAATCAATTGTGATATAGAACATTTTTTTTTCATATGACTATAGATAGCTTTAATTTCTTCCTCTGCAAACTTCCTGTTTAAATCCTTTGACCATTTCTCAATTGAAGAAGTGTTACTATTATTTTCTGGACCATTGAATAATCTCTCTTTCTTTCTCTCTCTCTCTCTCCTCCCTTTATGTTTCTTCATCCTCTTTTTCTCATCCATCTATCAATTAATTTAACTAGAAAAGTTTGGAGGAAAAGATAGGTTTAAGGCGAACATACTTTGGACATGTTGAGTTGGCTGTGGAAAAGGAAAATCCATGTGAAGTTCCAAGTGACAGTTGGAGGTACAGGAATAAAGTTCAGAGGAAAGATTAACAGCTGGATAATATGGACATTTGGAGTCATCCTCACGGAGACTAATAAGGCTAACAATTAAACTCATGGAAGTAGATGAACTCACCATGGGTTTGAAGGAGAAACTTGAGCCCAAGTTAAAACTGTGAGATATGCCCATTCTTTTTTCTCTTTTTTTAAAATTTCACTTTTCTATTCTGAACTTAAAAAATAAAACAAGCATTTTCTTAGCACAGCAGAATAGAAAAAAAAGGATGATTGTACATGAAACTGCATATCTGTTATGTACAACCTGCTATTAGTCTTTTAAAATCTATAATAAAGTTATCAGGTAACTCTTTTTTTTTTCTTTTTTTCTTCTCCCACCCACTGTAGCTATGGGTACCATTAGACATAAATATGCATGTATATGTAAAACCATTCTATACATACTCTAAAGGGTAGGGCTAGATGATGATGTAAAAGAAAGGAGAATGAGTGGTCAGACATGAGAGGATAAATAACAGGAATGTCATAGAAACTGTATGAGGAAATAATATCTGGAGGGTAAAGGGAAAGTATTGAACAGAACTTTTAAAAAAAGGTCAAGGAGGAGAAGTACTGAGAAGACCACAGAATTCAGCAGTTGAGAGATAGGTAAGTGGGTTCAGTAGAGTAGTAAAGTCAGAAGTTGAAGTAAGTGGAGCCAGTAGGTAGATGACTTTCTATGATTATAGAATATATTTTATTTATTTATTTATTGAAAAATTTAAATTTAATTTTAAAAAAAAGATGTGGGAGACAAGTCATCTTGGAACTTGTAGGTTCTTCTAATTCCTACTGGATTTTTTTTTTTGCTTTAAATAGTGTTTTACATTTTTCCCCCAATTGCATAGCAAGAAAATTTTTAGCATTCCTTTTTACAAGATTTTGAGTTCCAAAATTTTCTTATGATCGTAGAGTTTAAAACTGGGAGAAACCTTATAGATTATCTAGTTCAGTCACTGCTTTTTAGAAATATATAAAATAAGAAATAGAGAAATTAAGTGACTTTCCCAAGTTCACAGAGGTCAAAAGTAGCAGACCAGGGTTTGGATCTGAGCCCTCTGACTCCAAATCCATAATCTTTTCATTAAAACATTTTACCACTTTGACAATCATAATGTGAATGACACCTGTTTTATGTAGGTTAGGATAGGCCATTAAGGGAGCAGGAAGCCAGCTTCCTTGTCTCTTGAAGCATAAAAGGCCCAAACACAGGAATGGTTAGACATTCTTTTGAGCTCCTTCTGCCCTCTGGGGAATTCCTAAGCAGAAGTTGTAGGCAAACCTTAAACACATCAATTTTCTGAAGTCACCTTTTTCATTCTCTTTTTTTTTTAAGTTAACTAAGAAAGCACAGGAGTGGGGGCTCAGTTTTCCCTCCTTCCTAGTGGAAAAGGGAACAGATAGCTCCTTCTCTTTCCTCTGGATCTCTTTTCTTTCTTATGAACAGAGAAAGTTCAAACTAATTATTACAGATCTTTCTCTTTGATCTCCTTTCCTGGGGAGATAGGAGAACGGAAACTCTTGAGTTGTGTTCTTTCTGTCTTGCCACTTATCACTTTTTGGAGGATGGAGGAGTGCAGAATAACCTAATGCCTCATCTTTTCTGTAGGCAATGGAAGATCACTAGTGTTACTTCTGAGGTGACTTTCTCTTCTGCTCTGTATCAGTAAGTCTCTGCCAGGAGCTCATAAAACAATCTAAGTCTTTCTGGGTCTTTGAGTGGTAATCTATTGTCATCTTCTTTAAAGAAATAATGATGTGATTCATATCTATAGGGATGTTGTTAAGAATGTTAGTTTCATTGTTTGGAAGTAAATTTTGATATATTTATAGATGTGTACCGAGCTAACAAATCCCCTTGATAACTGCATTTGCTTGAGAGTGCCTATTAAATTTCTTTTTCTTTGTCTCTCTCTGTCTCTGTCTTTCTAATTCTCTCTCTCAGTGGAATTCAACCCAACAGGTATCCTAGTAGCCATTGCCAGCAAAAATCCCTAGGTGAAAAATAATAGCAGATTAATTCTCCATGGCCCATCTAAATTAAAAGTCGGCTTGTTAAGGAAAGCTATTAAGAGTTATTGCCAACAGTAGCATTTAGTGATTAACGGATTTATATAACTAGCATTCACATTATGCTTTAAAGTTTAGAAAATGCTGTAAAAATGCTATCTCATTTGATCCTTCACAACAACCCTGAGATGTAGATGATCTCATAATCCCCATTTTACAGTTGAGGAAACTGAGATGGAAAGCGGTTAAATAACTTGTCCGAAACAAATAAGTGCCTCAGGATGGACTTGAACTCTGGTTTTCCTAACTCCAAGTTGGCAATAGTATATGATAAATTTAATGAGGGATATTTAGAATCATAGAATAGAAGTTGAAATGTGAGACTTGTACCTCAGAGGTCATTTAGTCCATCTAGTACTTTAACAATAATGCACTAACAAGAGATGACAAGCTCATGACCTGTGGACCACATGGCAGCATACTTCCAAGTGCAGCCCCAATATGATGACTACTTTTTCCCTCTTTTTTTCCAGAAAATTGGGGTTAAATGACTTCCCTAGGGTCACATAGTAAGTGTCTGAGGCTGGATTTCAACTCAGGTCCCCCTGCTTCCAGGGCCAGTGCTCTATCCATTACACTACTTGCTGTTCTGATCCCAAAGGAGATTAAAATGTAATTGGGAAATATGTAACAAAAAATAAAATAGAACTCAGACAATGTTGGTATGTGGTTTACTAAGTCAATATGCAGTACAGAGGTATTTATGTATGGTTTAGTGAACTCTATTTCAATTTGAGTTAGATGTCACTATTCTATAATACACTTTGTCTTTGTTTAAAGACCCCATTGAAGGGGAACCTAGTGGTTCCCAAGACATTCTTTTCTAATTTGGGATAACTAACTTTTAGGCTATCTTTTCCTTAAACCAAGCTGAATTCTACTTCTTTGAAATTTTCATCTATTGCTTTTAATTCCTCCCTTTTGGGGGTAAATGGCAGAAGTATGGATAGGGGAGGAGAGAGAGAGAGATAAAGCAGGACAAATCTAATCTTTCTTTCTGTTGAAAACCTTTTAAATGCTTGAAAATATATCATATCCCTTCCTCTATCTCCACTCAGAAGTCTTCTTTTTGTCAGGTTAAACATCCTCCAGGTCCTTCAAATGTTTCTACTATAACACGATCTTAAGGCCCTACATTTCTTCATTATCCTTCTCTGCATAATCTCTAGACTACTGATGTCCTTTCTGAAATGTGGCCACCAGAACTGATCACAGTTCTGACATCAAACCATTAATGGATTGGGTCCATTCTCTCAGCCAGTTTACCCAAGTGTACTACTGTCTCACGTCTCTCTAATTTGTCTACAATAATTTGAGCTATAACTACAGCATTCCCCTGACCTAATGATCTAGCAACCTTGTCAAAAAAGGAAATTAATTTTGACTGGCTGTTGAAGCTTTGCTAGATCTTTCGTGATCACTGCTTATGTTCACAAGCTATCCCTTTAATAATACACTCCAAGGAATCTAACTCAACTTACTAGGAATCTAACTCAAGCTCACAGTCCTATGCAACCTTGACTCTCTGATGTTTTTAAAAAAATTAAATAACATTTGCTATTTTACATTCTTCTGGTACTTTTCTTGTTCATCATCTTTCAAAGAAAACAATGTGTAAAGGCTTATGTTTGTGCACCAAAAATCAACTTTATGAGTATAAGAAAGGAAAAGGTATACCTAGATAGCAATTTTTTTTGATTTTGTGGATTGCACGTTCAACAATGAGACAATAGCATAATTTGGCAGTCAAAACAAAAAGCTTATGCTACCTAATGTTGCCTTTAAAAAAAGCACAACATCTAAAACTAGGGAGACGATAATGCCTTGCCCTGGTCATGCAACTTCTAGACTATTGTATTCAGTTTGGGGGATATCTACTTAAAAAGGACAAAGATAAGCTAGATGACATCCTGAAGAGGATAACCAGAATGTGAAGGACATTGAGATTATACCATTTGAGCAAAAATTATGATGTTTGTCATGAAGAGAATGTTTTGGTGAATGGGGTAGGGTATGATCACCTTCTTTATGCATTTCAAAGGTTGTCATGTGCAAAAAGGATTAGACTTGTTCTATTTGTCCCCAAAAGGTAGATCTGGGAGCAACGCATTGCAAGGAAGCAGATTTCAGCTTCAGGCAAGGAAAACTTTCCTAATAGAGCTATCCCAAAGCAGAATCAAATTCATTAGAAGGAGTGAGTGGGATCACTTTCATGGGGGGTTGTCCGCAATCAAACACTGGATAATCACTCCTTGAGTTTATGGTAGAGCAGTTCTTTTCCAGGTTTTATTAAATGGCTTGTGACTTAGATTCTGGGATTCTGCATTTTTTATGGAGTCATAGGTCCCAATAAAGTTACCAGGCATATCAAAGAGAAGAGCTCCTCATTTTATGAGTCTGAAGCAAAAGAAGTTAAGATAGGTAAAGGTGTAGTACATGCTGTTTCTTCCAAATAGAATGGAAACTCTTTGAAGTCAGGCACTGTCTTCATTTTTGTCTATTTCTAGCCTCTAACATAATTCTTTGCCCATGGATTAGGTGTTAGTTGACATTGAAATTGAAATTTCCTTCTAACACTCCTCGTGAAACATTGTGAAAGTCACTTAATCTGCCGGGTCTCAGTATCCTCAACTCCATAATGAGTTAGTTGAACTCAATGGCCTCTGAAATTTCTTTCAGTTCTATCACCACCTTCCTTTGTTCTTTGAGGCCCCTTCCAACTCTAATGTTCTATGACTACAATTTACTGAGTTATAGCTGTGGCATTCCATGACATTGTTGGGGGGGCAACAACAAATTGTGAACTACATGAATGGCCTAATCTGGCTGCTTCCATTTTGTTGTTAGGGCATTCTTCTGCAGTACCAGTGTTTAGACCTGCAGCAAATCCAAGGAGACACACAGCACTGTGATGGTGTGAAATATTAGATGTTACTAGATGGCAAGGTGTTAGACTCCCTCTATTTGACATAATGGGTCAATGTATTTTCCTGCAAATTAGATCTCTGATCACGGGGGTGGGGAAAATCTAATAAAGTCCAATATCATGACTCATTTTTTGTTCTAGGGTTAATATTTCAGAGTGGAAAAATATAAAATAAACTGCTTGAGCTTCCTTAACCTGAATTGATTTTAACTTAATTTTATAGCTAAGAAATGTGGTGACATACCTAAATCTGCAAATCATCATTGTAAAATGAATTACCTGGTAAATTAACTCACTCATTCATTCATTTATCCATTCATTAATTTATCTATCTCATGAACCCTTCTTCAATTTTGTGTGGCATTTACCCTGACATTCATGTTTGGGTAGAGATAGTTGATGATAATGACATACTATGGAAAACAATCATGAGAGTATAGTAGATCACGTCCTTCTCTTTGGGTTGCTAGCAAAGTTTAGAATTTCTGAGAAGATCGGCTATTCTTTCAGATGAGATCTCAACCCTCATGAAGGACTAACCCTCAGAGATGAATAACTTCATGACCAATTTCACCAATGGAGAGAGTTTTTCTTACTCTCCTGAGTTGAGGAAACCAGATTGTCCATTTATGGGCATTTCTCCCATTAACCTCAGATGAATTTCATAATCTGTTTCCATTTTTATCTTCATCTATCAGATGTGGCCTTTGGCCACCATAGATTTAGGGCTAGAAGAGACCTTGAGGGCTACCTAATTCACAAGCCCCCATTTTATGGATAAGGAAACTGAGACTTATAGAGGTTAAGTGATTTACCTAGGGTATCAGAGTTAGTGCAATGAGAATCTTACTATGTCTCAGGCATTCTGTACATCAGACCCCTGTTACACTAGTAAATGTCTGAACTCAAGTGTGCCTGACTCCAAGGCCAGCACTTAATCCACTCCATCATGTTTTCTCAAATATTTCTGAAGGGAAGAAAAAACAATGAACTCTAAGTGACTATGGGCTAGGCACAGAACACAGGTTAATATTCAGAGCATCAATACTTATAACAACGGAAATTAAAAGTCATGTGCTGGAGCCTTTTGTTTTTTCTTTTACCCAAATATTGACAGGTGGTGAGCAGGTGGAGCCGCCCAGCACTTGTCATGGATGTGTCTGAGTGGTAGGCGGAGAAAGGGTGAAGATATGACTGAATGATATCGGCACAGTCGCTCCTTTCCTGTTGTTGAGTGACACTTGGATATATCACTAGACATATAAAAATAGAAGCTCTGTGTCAGCCTTCTCCTTGTACAGGGTGCTGTGCTGCAGTGTTTAAATCTGGATGTCAGTATGCCACTATCGTTATTTATAGAGGAGACCCACATTAACATTTTGAGAGTGAGAGAAGGAGAATGAGAGAAAGGAAAAGAAAAGAAGAGTGAAAGAGATACTGCACACACAAGAGGGAAGGCAGATTGAATCTGGGGCCCTATTACTATTCCTACCTTCTTTTCACACATCATTTTGTACTTTTCAAAAGACTTCCCACCTGTCCCTTCCCTTCCCCATCTCCCTCCCCCCTCCCCCCAAGAAAGTATTCCAAAGTGAAACAGATTGCCTTAGGAAATAATGACGTCCCCAATCACTGGAGGTCTTCAAGCAAAGACTAGGTGATTGCTTGTCAAGTGTGTTTTAGTGGAAATTCTTTTAGGTACAAGATGGAATAGATGGCCACCAGTGACCTTTCTACTCTGAAATTCTGTGGCTTTCTTACAGAGTATCTCATTCTACACACACAATCCCTTTGAGGGGGTTCAAAAAGCAAGTCTTATTATCACTCTCATTTGAAAGTTGGGTTTCATAGGCATAAGGGAATTAAATTTTAGGGAACTGAGTCATAGAGCGGTCATGGGACTTGTTCAGTGTCACTTAGCTAGTTAATCATGGAGCTAGGAATAAAGAAAGCCAGCCAGGAGATCTCTAGGGAACTGTCCACAATATCAGGCTAATTTTGAGGGACAGTGTTACATAAGATCATAAATCTTGAGATATAAAAGATCTCAGAGGCTAGTTAGTTCAACCCCCACTGCTATCTCCCATTTAAATAAAGACCTAGGGATTTTAAGTTCACATAGGTAGTAAGTATAAAGGGAAGGACATGAACCCAGGTCCACTGACTCCAAAACCACAGTTTTTTCTTTCCTTTGTAAGTAATAGGAAATTGACCCCCTCTATCCCATCTAAATTGAAAATGAGCCCAAGTAGTTAACTTCAGGATCTAGGGACTATAAAGAAATATCATCAGGGCACTTTGCCAACATCCAGTCAATACAGAATTGTCCCAAGCAATCAACATATATTTTTTTTCATACCATATCCCTAAACAAGGAAAATCCTTCTCTATATAACAACCGTGATATTTTCTTCCTCTCCTCTATATTCTTCAAAATAATCTTCCTCACAGAACAATTTCCTAACCATGACAAATCTAGAACATCATGCTCACCTCATTTCCAGATGACACAAAGTTGAAAGGGATAGTTAATATGCTGGGTGACAGAATCAGGATTCAGAAATATTTTGATATATTGTTAAAATGCTAGGTCAAAACCATCAAGATAAGCTCCACCCCAATATTTCCAAAAATTCATGTTTTCATCCATGTGGAAACAGTACTACACAGCTCACAACCCCTTCTTAGTAGGCAGATTCACAAATAGCTATAGCTAACATTCCATGACTTGGTGGCTCACTTTTTAGTGATGGATCTCTATTGACTGGTCTTAAGATGACAATCTAGCACTAGACCTATATTTAAAGACTTTATACAAGTGTGGGACTTGCCAGTGTTTATATTCTGCTGTCATGGTCTTCAAGAACTTGGAGACTTTACTGTTCTATGATGTTCTATGATTCTATATAAATATAGGATTTTAGTGAAGGAAGATGAGATTGAATAGGGATAAATAAAAAGCCCTGTGTTTAAGGTTTTGTTTTTAATTGAATAATTTTAGGATTGACAAGACCTGGCTAGATAGGAGTTCATATGAAAAATCCCTGAGATTGTTAACTGACCACAAGCCAAGACTGTGAAGAGGTTTAATTTTGGATTTGTTTTAAATAATGCAATCATAGGCTGCATTAATGGGAGTTGAGTGTCTATATCAAAGGAGGTCATGGTCTTACCATATTCTCATTTGATTCATTCACATATAAAGAACTGCATATGGTTCTGGGTACTCCACTTCTATGGTGACAATGACGAACTAATGAACATTTCTAGAAGAATAGCCTTATTGTGAGGAATCTGGAAACCATGGCCTTTGAACATTATGAGGAATCTAGAAAACATGACTTTTGAGGAAAGGTTGAGTGAACAGAAATGTTTAGCCAAATAAGGAAAAAAAATCAACAACTTAGAAAGGACATGAAAACTGTCTTCAAATATTTGAAGAACTGTCATATGCAGGAAAGATTAGGAGTGTTCTGTCTTAGCAAAGCTAGGATCAATAGGAGAAAGTTACTGTGCAAGGAGACAACTTTGGACCCATTACCTTGAGTAAGTCATTTAATATCTCTCTGTTTTCCTTGTCTTTGAAAAAAAGAGAGAGATGAATCTCAAAGGTCCCTCTAAACTCTAAAATCCAATGATTCCTAGGGATAATTTTAGAATAGTTATTAAAAAATTATCTGTGGATTCTTTGTTACTAGAAGTGTTCATGAAGTTTTCCATTCTCATCTTGGTGTTGGAAATTGTGTGAAGGTAATCACACATATATGACCCATATCATTAGATAATTCCAATGGCTTCTATTACCTTTCTTTAAATGGTGTTCCACAGTTATCAGATTTATTTTCCAAAATTTTATCTTCAAATGATCTTGGTTCCATTTAATACCTTTACTCTTTGTCTAGCATGTATTTGAATTTATATTATTCCAAATTATAAATATGTAAAATATGAAAATTATTTTAACCCAATAGAAATATGCAGTATGACTAAAAAATAATGTGATCCCTTCAGGGCATTCATTCACTGATCAAGACCCAGCTGTATTGCAATAGTCAAGAAAAGAGGTAACGAAGGCCTGAAATAAGGTTGAATGGGTTGAGAAGGAAGCAAATGTGAGAGATGTTAGGGAGAAATTAATGACAAGATTGGGTGAATGACAATGGAAGTTGCATCTGCCTTCTTCATGTGGCTCCCAATTGGCCATCTTCATCTTTCTCTCCCCTTCAGCTCCAATTTGTATTTTTTTCATGCCAGACTGGAATATAAGCTCCATGAGATCTGGAAGTTTCTTTTTTACTTATTTTTATATCTCTAGTACTTGGCAGAGGGTAAGTGCTTAATGAATTATTGTTGTTTTTGTATGTGGGCTGAGTGAGAGTAAGCAATCAAGGATAGAACTGAGGTCAAGAACCTGTGTTATTAGAAAAAATGGTGATGCTCTTAAAAGAAATAGGAAAACTGAGAAAAACCGTGGGAACTAAGATTTGGCATCAGACATTAATCAACCATCACTTGATATTTATGAAACACCTAAGTGCTGGGTACTTTGGTAGGTGTTGAAAAAAAATTAATTGTTCCTTATGCAGCTTGATAGTCATTCCAAAAGAACACAGTAGGATAGTGCAAGAGCGTGAGAGATACACAGGCTAGTTGAAATTTGAATCACTCTATCCCTCCTGGGCTATTCCTTCATTTTCCTTTGGGACAGCCCCATCTTGATTTCCACTTGAAGGTTCAGGGAAGATAGGGTATTTTCCTGAGGGTCTATTAATAGTGACAAATGCTATGTGTTCTTTTAAATTCTTCAGTGTTTATTAGCTTTCTAGATTGGAAAGCCACTGATGTTCTCCTTGAGCCTGAGGTGAAAGCAAGCACTATAGACCAAAAAATGCCAAGTTTTCCTGACAGGCTGGGAGCTGCCTGGTTGTGCCAATGGAAGCCTTTTGAGAATTGATGCCAACATCCCCCCAGCTGCCTCATGTTAATGTAATCAGCAAGAAGCCTGTACACCTGATGGCAGTTCAGAATATGAGGTGAATGATTAAAGTTTAAAAGGTCGTATACCATTGTAATTCCGAAAAGAAACTTTATGATTCATCATTCCTGATGTAATGTCATCTGTTTAATAAAGCCGTATTTCACTTGCTCATTTTTAATGGGCCTATTTAAGTAATGGCATTGGGTTGGATGTATCCCCCCTTCTTTTCATGCTAAGTGTGGTTTGGATGGAGTATACTTGAAAAGAGCTACGGTAGCTTAGGACCCTGATATTTACAATATCTTTCAGCCCTCAGCTGAATGGGTATTATTTATGCCAAACCACTCCTTGGGCTGAAATATTTAGAGAAGCAAAATGAACAGCTGGATATGCTAATACATGAATAAACCATGTCTCTCTTAATTGTATGGATGTGGATTTATATCTTGAGCAGACATGGACATCTGTAAAAGGCTGTGAGAACGGGTGGTCAGAGGGGTGACTGGACCTTCCATGCACTTATAAGGGTACTTTGCCTGAAACAGTTCATATTTATGGAATGTCAAAGCTAGAAAGTATCTTTGAGAGCATGTAGTCCAGGGACTCTTCACTGGGGGTCTAGGGATCTGTAGAAAAATTTCTAGGAACTCTGAAAATAGAATTAAAATTTAGAATTTTCAACAATTATTTAAAAACATTTTTTTTCTGAGAAAGTATCCACAAGGCTTAAACAGACTGCCAAAAGGGGTCCATGACCAAAAAAAAAAAAGGTTAAGGACCTCTGATCCAGTCGAATGCTTTATTTTCAGATGATTAAACTGAGGCTCAGAAAAAGGAAACAAGTTCTCCCAGGTCACATAGCTAGCAAGTGATAAAATCTTTCCACCTCACTGCACAGGGATGAGACAGGTCAGAAATATCTTTAATTTGGCTGTTTTGTTGCAATGGGCAGACTCAGTGAGTCATACTGTGAAAGTCAGGTCTTTTTGTTCAAAGTCAGGTCACATCTTCCTCAATAATACCAATAGCAAATTAATAGTGAAATGGTGTATTTGGGATTTCAGTGATGCTTGGGAGGGTAAACTCTGGGGAAGAGAATGTACAGTTGTCTGTAGATTTAGGACAGTTTGAAATGACACTTAAAAGCCCTTGGTTACTTTTCCAAAGTCTATGCTGTTAGTATTACTCTATCTCCCCAGATCTGTCTTTAGAGATTGTTTCCCTCTATCTGTCAACTTTTAACATGTCCTTCTGGGGTTCTCTAGATAAACTGAAATTTAGGAAAGGCAGGAAATAGAAGCAAGAGAGGGAAGGGAAGGGTGATTGATACCTTATGATTTAATTCATAGTCACAGAATCTCAGAGTTGGCAGGGACCTCAGAAGCCATCTGGCTAAACATGCAACCAAACAAAAATCCTGTGTATAACATACCCAAGAAGTGATATCCTCATCTGTGCTTAGAGATCCACAGAAAGGGCAAACCCATTGCTTTGTGGAGTAGCTCATCTTTTTTTTTTTTTCTTAACTCTAATTATTGGGAAACTTTGCTCTTGACTTAAAAAATTTCTGGAGACTGTTCAACCCCATAGAGAATATTGGTGTGTAGTCGTTAGAAAAGGTTAACAGTAAATGAAGTCAGCCTTGAAAATGAGGAAGATCTGCAGCAGACTATTGTATTTGGAAACTGGGGGTTTTTAAGACCCTTATGAAATACTCAAGAAGACTCTGTCTTGTCTTGACTTGATCTTGATTTCTTAGCCCTATCTCATGTTCTCATTCTCTGAATACCCTTGATGGGACAGTCTGATTTGGCCTCCTGCTCCTTAAAATAAATCTCTAGAGATGACATACATATGGAACACAACATCCTGGTTTAACAGACCAACAAGGTCATCTGAGTAAAGTCCTACACAATACTCAGCTCTAGTCATACCACAAAAGTGGGCACTTTCCTTTCCTCAAATATCTTCTTTTGTTCTCTTTCCTCCTCCTAGTACGTCCATAACAATGGGCATGGGTGTGGGTATGGGCCATATATTGACTGATTGACTGACTGATTAAATAACACTTTATTAAATGTCTACTATATGTGGTAGATGCTGGAGTTGAGAGAAGGAAGGCTCAAAGCTAATTAAAACATGATTCTCTGACAAATGCTTTACCAGAAGTAGACTCCTCCTTGCTGTTATTTCTCACCATGTATTTGTAATGAATTCAGCTATCAGAATACCTGGGTTCCCGTCTTGTTTCTGAAATCTCCTAACGAAGCTGTTTAATCTCTTGAACCCTTAGGGTACGACACTACTTACTTCCTAGAGTTGTTATAAAAGAAGCATTTGTTTTAACATGAGATTATCATTGTTGTATATGCTATAGCTTGGGTGAGCTTGGGTGAATCAGGTGGACACCAAAGGTGGATGAACCAACCCCAAGGGCTCAACAGCCTTCATACCAGAGGTGCTAGTTCTTCCTGAACATCCCTTTACCTAGGGGAATGGGCGGATGATCCAAAAGCCATGAAGCAGGTGTGGTGGAGTGATTGGAGTGTGGTCAGACATGGAAGACGCCAAAGTCATCCACTGCATCCCTGGCTCTCACCAGCAGTCTTGACTTCTGTCTTGCCACTGGACTTTGGTGACTGCTGCAAGAGAGAGTGAGGCTGATGATTTTGTGCAACTCTGACTCACTTAAATCTAATTCATCCATGAGGCAAGATGTCACTGCATGATTTTCTTGGTCTTTTTCAAAAACAAAGATAAACATCAATTATTGTTGCTATGGTAGTTATTGTTAGTCTTTTGTGGGTGCCTTGCTGATGTCTTACAAAGTACTTCTCTTTGGCTCCTTGCTCCAAGAGGACAATGGTTTACTTGTTTTCGGTCATGTTTAACTCTTGTTGATCGCAGTTGGGGTCTTCTTGGCCAGCATATTGGCGTGGTTTGCCCTTTCTTCTCTGGCTCATTTTACAGATGAGGAAACTGAGGCAAACAGGATTAAGTGACTTTTCCAGAGCTAAACAGCTAGCTTCTTTGGTAAGACTTAAACTCAGGTCTTCCTGACTCCAGGCCTGGCACTGTCTACTGCACCACCTAACTGCCTCCGCCTGCTCTAAGAGGTAGCTTGGTGTAATTGTATTGGACTTTAGGAGTCAAGGGAAACTTGGGTTCAATTCCTTCCTAGGCAGGTGACAATGAGCCAGTCACAACCTCTCCCATTCCCATTTCCCCAAATGTAAAATGTTCATAATATTTAGTATAAAATGTTTCACCAGCACTAAAGACCTATATAAAGGTAAATTCTTGTTGTTCCCATCACAACTTCTACTCAAGATGCAATAGTTTGCTCAAGTAGCATAGATTTAAACTAATCATGTCCCTCCGTCAGAGATGAGAATGAGAACCACATTAAAATGCAGTTTGGAAACATTTAACAAAGCAATTAAAAATACAGTAGAACATAGATAATGTTACCGTGTGATTTTCCAAGTCCATGTGTGTCCAGCTGAGGATCTTTATGCTTGGGTTTGGTGTCCTGTTTCTAGGTGGGTTTGACACTACTGATCTACACCAGAAAGAAGACAACTCTATAATGCTTAGGTGATAAAGATGCTGGTAAAGGGTCAGGACTCTGTTAGGAATGGTGGCACCTAAAGCAGAGGATCATAGAATTCCTGGAAGGAATATTAGAGGGTATTTTGTCTAATTTCTTCATCTTGTAGAAGGGAAGATTAAGGCATGAAGGGAATATCACTATCTGGGGGTTCTGTTGCACCACCCCGTCATGAATCTACCATACAAATCAATACCCTCTTGCAATCATTGAAATAGTAGTAGTGGCTGCCACAATTTGCCTGGTAGTATACCCATTCTTAATCACACTTACACACACACACACAGCAGACTGTCCCTTGCCCCAATAGCAACTTCCAGGTCAATTTCTTGAGGATGTCAAAGAAAAGAGATTTGGATTTGGAAGACTTGGCCTAAAATTCTAGTTCTGCTACTTATTACCTGATTCAGGCCAGTACTGGAGAAGGAGGGAGAATGTGAAGGTGGAGGCAATTAGAGTACCCAGTGGATACCTATGAATGCAGTCTCTGTCTCCAAAGGAATTCCATTGCAATCAAGAAAGAAAATATAGGACTTATAGCCAGAAGACCTAGGTTTGATTCCTGAGTCTATCATTTCCTACCTCTATGACCTTGGCCAAGTCACTTAACTTTTCTAGTTCTTATTTTCCTTACCTTAAAATGAGGGTGTTAGATTAGATGACCTCCAAAATTCCTTAAAACTCTAAATCTTTTTTTTTTAATTTTATTGATTTTATTCTGAACTTAAGAAATAAAACCAGCATTTTTATAACTGTAGAATAGAAAAAAAGATAATTGCACATGAAACAGCAAATCTATTATTTACAACTTGCTATTTCTTTTAAATAAATAATAAAGTTATCTTGTAATTTTCTTTTCCCCCTTTTTTCTCCCCTTTCCACATTCTAGAGATGGCTACCATAAGACTCAAATATATGTGTATATATATATATATATATAAATATATACACACACAAATACACATATATATGTATGTATATGTATGTATGTGTATACAGTGCATACTATGTATTTGTGTGTATGTGTGTATATATGTATATATATATATAAAATTCTATACATACTTCTATGTAAAAGTTCATTCTCTGGATACAGATAATATCTTCCTTCATAAGTCCTTTGTAATTAATTTGGTTTTATGTAATAGTCAAAATGATTTACTCAAGTTCTATATCTATGCTCTTTTGATCTCAATTTTTAGCATGACCTGCTTATCCAATATTGGCATATTTGTAAAAAAAATTAGTGCGAATATCCTCTTCATAGAATGTCAGCAAAAACATTTAATTTTTATCTTTGACTAATACTATGTTTGACACATGGTCGGTGATTAATAAATTAACTGGTCGGTGATTAATACATGCTTGTACACTTATTGACTGATTTGTCTACCTTTAGTATTTGCTAAATGGATAAAATTGCATAGCCCCTAAAACCTGCCGGCCACTTACATTATTTGAATGGAGTTGATCTCCTGGGGACAATTCGCCCTGTAACCTCTCTGGTCCAGAGAAAGGAATCCAATGAGTGGCCATGAAGTAGACTAAAGAATCCTTGTGTCCTGCTTTTATAAGTGAGCTTGTTATACATATGATTTGTAGATTCCATTTGTATATTCAGTAACATCCTAGGGGAAAGAAAAAAGGGGATAAATATTTATAGATCACCTTCTATGGGCCAGGCACTGAGCTAAGTACTTTTTTTCCCCCTTGAACCATAATGAGGTGGGTGTAGCTAAGAATGTGTTCCTTGAAATCTCAACCCTAACACAATCTATCTTGTCATTTCCATTCTCACGAAGGTTCGCTGGTTCTATAATGCCTTTGGGGCAAAAAAAAAATGGAAATCCTTCCTCTTGGTATTTGAATCTTTCACAATTTGGGTTTCCCCTATCTTTTCATGTTGATCAGATACTACTTCCCCTCATATACTCAATAGTCCTATTTGCTCTTCTCCATAAATGAAATTCCTTCTCCTGCCTTCATGCTTTGTATACAGTGGATAGGGAACACATAGAATCAGGATGACCTAAATTCACTCAGTCACTTACTAGCTATTAAAACTGTGATCTAGAGCAATGTAACTTGCTTTCTCACTGTTCCAGGCAGCTAGGTGCTACAACTGGTGTAGTCAAGAAGACCTGAGTTCAAATTCTTTCTCAGATACTTCGTAGTTGTGTAACCCTGGGCAAGTCACTCAACCTCTGTTTGCTTCAACTTCCTCAACTATAAAATGGGGCTAGTAATCACAGCCATCTGGAGGAATTGTTGTGAGATTCAGATGAGATAATATTTTTAAAGTTCTTAGGATGGTGTCTGGAACACAGTAAGTGTTTAATAAATGCTTATTCCATTCCTTTCCCCTTCTCCCTCCCTCTTTCAATGTTGGAGATGCTCTTTCAAACTCTAGCTCTAATGTTCAGCACAAGTGACAGCTTCTGAATGAAACCTCTACCAAATCCCTCAGAAACTGTTAGTAATTTCTCAACTACTGAAATTACTTTGCACACTGTTTTTAAAAAATTATATACCTATATAAGTGAGCTTTTCCCTCATTAATCCTTCTTTGAGTACAGGGATCACTTTCATTTTCATTTTTCTATCTCCAATACTTAGTGTAGTTCCTAGCTTATAGTAGGTAGGATTATGAATAGAGTGGACTTGGTAGTCAGGAAGACTTGGATTCCATTTCTGCTTCAGCCACTTATAGGTGTGTAACGCTGGATAGAGGTTTAACTTCACTCAGTTTCCTCATCAATACAATGGGGATAATATAGCATCTACCTCAGAAGGTTACTGCAAGAAGAAAATGAAATAATGTATGTCAAATACTTTGTAAACCTTAAAATGCTATATGTTAGCTATAATTACTGTTATGTGTAAAATCAGGAGTTTGGGTTAAATGACATGAAGGTCTTCTACTCTAAATTGTATGACGAAAAAGATAGGGGGACCTATTCCATCCGGTCAGATTCTATATAGCAGACAGTATTGGAACCATTTGAATAAGCAAGAGTAGAAATAAAACAACTTGGCCATTAACAATTTGTGAGATGCTAACCCATGGTGATGTGTTTTCCTAAGAGATTTAAGGTTCCCTGCCTTTCTTCCTTCCTTTCACCTGCTAATTTATCTTTACATTGTAATAGGTAAAAGAGTTTGTTGGATGTGATTTGACCTTTATACAGCACTGCAATTCCATCTTGGTCAAAACTCTGTTGTGATGCCAGAGCTCTGGGGAAGGTACAGGAAGAGGACATGTCTGAGCTATCGTTCTGAGTTCTAAGGTTTTGGTCTCTTTGAAGGAAAGTTTGGTTACATTTTAAGATGATTTGGAACCACCATGGATGACTATAACTCATGCTAGTTGCTATAAGGACATCAGTTAAAGCCCTGCTCACTAAAGGAAGATTTCAATAGAACACAAGCTCTTTGAGGGAAGGTACCCAGATCTTAAATATTCCTTAATTAACATTGGGTGATGATGCTTATACTGACAATGAATGTGTAAAGAAGTTGCCTGGGGAGCTCCTACCATAGGAACTTTCTCCATCAAGCCCTCTAAGACTTCATAGTAAGATGCCTGATGTACATAGTGGTTAATTGGCATGGGCAGGGTCACAGAACACAGTAGGATTTTAATCCAGATTACTTACTTTAAGTACAAAACTCCCTACACACTACACCATTCTGACAAAAGTAACATTAAAAACAATCATTTGATGTTCTTTGACTCTGTGTCATATTAATTCCTTGGATCTGTATGACTTCTTTCTCTTAAAAAGCCTCAATCACCTTTGTAAAGCTAATCAGAGGGTTAAAGGTCTTCCCTACCCCTTAATGAGCCTGCCTATTTAGGAAAGCTTGACTAGGGGAGGTCCATACCTTTTATTAATCTCTAATGCACTGGTTCTCCAGGGTTGTGATGCCCTCTGGCTCTGAAAAAATGTATGAATACTCTGAGCTGAGGTTTGGGGCTTACTCTATGGAAGTGTTTGATTGGCCAGACAAGACTCAGGGTAGCTGCTAAGGAGCTCCCCAGCTTTGAAAACCCAGATGTTGGTGCTTCTCCCTCTGGTATGGTGGGACACTTACTTATCCATTGATCTGTGATATATGTACTGCTTATGGACAAACAGTTGGAAGCCCTGTCTGTTAGTTGATCTTTGTTTCTCTCTTTGTATTTTCTCTGAAGTTCAGGGTGCTGACTTTTTTCCCTGAACTAAATGAATGATATATATGCTTGAGTAAAGTGATTATTGACCTCTCAAAAGTTGCCTTTCCTTTAGAAAAGCAAATCAAAGAACCTGTGATAGCAGGCCAACCTGAATGTGTCAGGATGCTTGCTTTTAGAACTTTTTACCTCTGATTGCAGTTACTTTCACAATATTCTCAGAGATTTTCAATTATAGAGCATGTAGTCTTGTGCTCACCAGTAGAAAGGACATTGGAACTGCAGTCAATTTGAGCCTTGGATCTGCCACTAACTAGATGTGAGCACCAACCTGACCTCTGATGCTACCTGTTTGACCTTAGGTGAGTCACTTAGTTTCACTGTAGAATGAGGAAATGGAATGATCTATGATTACAAACCAATTTCCCTATCAATTTTCCCCAAGATATGGGTCTAAATGTGATATAAGGTCCCTTCCAGCTCTGACATTTTAAGAGATTCTATATTCTGGTTTTCTTAACCAGGAATCATCCAGGTGCTTGAGATTATGACATGTTGTGAATTCCATTAGTAGAAGTAGAGCTGGCACTTCTCATCTTCCTTCAAACTATATCAGAGAAATGATCTTGAGTAAAGAGCTTCTTCTGATGTCAATAGACCCTCTTGGCTCAGATCAGTTCCCTAAAGGGTATGTGTCAAATGTTCCAAGGAGCCTACAATCTCAGCACTATTAGTGGAGTCTCATTGCCTGAGTAGGAGCTGGAATCTGGGATGTTTCAGTTGCTTAACCCTGTGATGGCTCTGATATGGTTCATGTGTGTAAGAAAAGTGAGGCTAAGTTAAGAAAGATGAATGGGTAGTAAGGAAGAACAATCACAGTGTATCTGAACCTCAGAAGTCTCCTGGTACAACTCATACCTGAAGGAGAATTGCTCATATAATGACTATGACAAATTATCATCCAGCCTCTACTTGAAGCCCTTGCAAATATGGGGACATATTACTTCCTGAGATGACCCTTCTTGTCTGATCTATCTTCTTGAGTTGTGATTTAAAAAAAAAATACTTGAAGGCATCTATAAAGTTCTTCTCCCCAGCCCCTCCAAGTCTTAGCAGCTAGGTGATACAGTGGAAAGAGTTCTGGGTCTGGACTTGGGAAAAACTGGGTTTAAATTTGTGCTCAAACATATACTGTGTGACCTGGGAAAGTCACTTGACCTCTCTGTCTCAGTTTTCTCAGTTGTTAAATGAGGGATAAAAACAGCATCTACCTTACAGGGTTATTGTGAGGATTAAGTGAAATAAAATCTGTAAAATGCTTAGCACAGTGTCTGGAACAAGCTAAGTACTTAATGAATGTTTATTTCCTTCCTTCCTTCCTTCTCCTTGTAACACCTTCATCTGGCTTTTGTATGACATGATCTCACAGCTTCTTACCATCCAACCAGCCTTCTGGATGGTTTCCAGCTTGGCAATGTCTTTCCTAAAATGTGGTTTCCAGGAAGGATATTTCAGAGTAGGGCAGAGCGCAGCAGGATTATCCCCTCTTGAGTTCTGAACCCCTTCATTTACAGGCTTATGCCCCTTTATTTGACCACACCCTTCTCTTCTCCTTGTTCCCCAATCAAATCTACCAAATTCAGGAAGTACTAAGTGGAAGCAGGTCAATTGGAAATTCCCCTCTAGGGGCTTATTCAGCAGAACAAAGCAGCAGCTCAGAACTCACTTGGGGGTGAGCAAGCTCTGGTATGGGGAGTACGGGAGAAGGGCTTGCCACTTACCAGCTATTTGACACATCAGTATTTTGAAAACCAAGACTACTATAATGAGTCAAGTCTCAGCCTTCTAAGAATTCCACACCCCTTATTCTTCTTTAATAAGTTGTTTTAGTTAGGGGGGCCGCCTGGGGAAGCAGCCCTGCTTAGAAACCTTGAGGGAATGTATTTATCACAGTCAGACCCATGTTCCATAGCCAAGTGCTATTTCCTTTCAAATGATATCACATTTTCCAGTTTTTCAGCCCCTTTCAACTAGAATGGGGTTGAAAATTTTTCCCTAAAGGGAGTACCCAGAACTGCTAGTACAAATAGGCATGTTGAACATGCGAGCAGCCAGGGTGGAGAAGGAAAAGTAACTGGCTAAAATGGTTCCGTCAGAAACAAAACATCAGCCTGGTTTTCCAGAGGATACCTTTATCACGGTGAAAAAGGATTGCTCAGTCCTTGCCTTAGGCACCTTCAATATTCTAGG
Source organism: Potorous gilbertii (assembly GCA_028658325.1). Lineage (NCBI taxonomy): Eukaryota > Metazoa > Chordata > Mammalia > Diprotodontia > Potoroidae > Potorous > Potorous gilbertii. Next base: position 646,094,651 of record CM053770.1, on the reverse strand, counting down.
AGCAAGAATAGTGAACGCCAAGTCTCAATGATTCAACATACAATAATGCTCCAAGATAACTCTACCTTAAATGCTCTCTCCTCATATACATATATACCTACATATATATCACATATATGTGGGTACATATATATCTACATACAGAGACATATGGGTATATGTTACATATGTGTGTAGGTACATATACACACGTATAATTGCATCTGATAGCTAGCTAGCTGGAAAACATACTCCTCGTTAAGAGAGGGTGTCATGAAGTTAACTATAATCCTAATAAGTTCAGGAATCACTGGTTTTAAGAGCAAATGCCTGGGGATGAAATTCTAGTAATGAACTTGGCAGTTGGTCTCAGAACTAAAATGTTCCTGGTACAAAGGTTCATGGAGTTCAGGGTGAAATACGGTGAGGTGGATCATTATCCATGTTATAGGACAGGGAGGGATGGATGATGCTGTGTCCAGTTGAAGAAAGATGCAGCTGCACTTTTAAGAAGCAACATGGAATTACCCCAAATGGATTGTGGCCAAGATACTGAGCCACTGCCTGACGCTTCTTGCAAGAGGGTGTCACTTGGCTAGGAAATTGGTTTTATTTATCCTCTGAAAAATGGGGCTTCTGACAGCTGAGCGATCTGGAGACCCAGCTGGGTGGTTTGAATGGGACACCTCCCATTGAATAGTGCCACTTGGCGAATCATCCTTTTTCTGGAGAAGTGGCATCCAACTCTTGTCCCGTCTTTGGTCTCCCGGACTGTTGTCTCCGGATTGAACTGAGTACCATAGTGCCTTCATTTAGGTTTAAGATTCAGTCGATGACCTCATTTCATGAGATGGAGGGCAAAGGCACCACTGAAACTCCCTGGGTCACGGGGGACACAAGGGTCAGCACCCAAAGGATCTCTCAGAAATTACCCCTTGTATCTGAAGCATTCAGACCCTGTCTTCATAGGGTGGATTTGCAAATCAGTCAAATGCCTGAGTCGTGCAAACACAGCCAAATCATCAGAGTGCCCCCTGCCCGGCGCCTGGGTTGGGGGTGAGAGTGGGTATGGGGCAAGCCGGGTCTACTTATGTTAATTGGCTCTTTTCTTGCTCATTTGTACAGAGTGAAAATCCCTTAGTGATTTCTAGACGATTCCTGGGGAGCAGGAGGGGAGGCTTCTCCTCCTGTATCTCCTCACCTCCCACCCAAGAACGTGGATAATGAGGGAGGGCAAAATTCCAGGGAAATCATTTTCTCTCGCCTGCTTGCACCCCTTTCACCGAAACCCCACAATTCCTAACATCAGCACCTTCAACCCCAAATAGCTCAGGGATCCCGGGGAGAGGAAATAAAGCAACTGAGTCTGGCCACTGGCAAGGAGAAGAAGCAATGCTTCCCTCCCCGGCCGTGCCTTTCCTCAATAGCCGCCCTCCTCCCGAGCAGAAAAATGGTCTCTAAAAGTCGAAAACGTGAGGTTGGGAGGTAAATCAAACCCTGGACAAAGGGTCAACGAAGAAGGATAAAGCTGCCACTTGTACGTGTCGACGGCAGTAAAAGGGGCAACTTGTTAGATTATTTACAGTCTCCATCAAGCCGAGTCCCTGGTGCTCAGACAAAGCCCCGAGCCGGTACCCGGCGGCGGCGCAGCGGACTGGGATGCCAGGGGAAGGGGACTGGGGGGAAGGGGGAGGGAAAGCTGGGGTCAGGCCCGGGGGAAGCCGCTGGGGGCTTGGACTGGGCTGCCCGGAGGAGGGGGGCTCGAGTGCGGGCTGGCCTGCGGGAGTGAGGAGGGGCTCGAGCTCGGCCATGGGGTCCAGGCTGGGCTGCGGGAGGGAGAAGGGGGCTCGAGTTCGGCCATGGGGTCCAGGCTGGGCTGCGGGAGGGAGGAGGGCTCGAGCTCGGCCATGGGGTCCAGGCTGGGCTGCGGGAGGGAGGAGGGCTCGAGCTCGGCCATGGGGTCCGGGCTGGGCTGCCCGGAGGAGGGGGGCTCGAGTGCGGGTTGGGCTGCGGGAGAGAAGAGGGGGCTCGAGCTCGGCCATGGGGTCCAGGCTGGGCTGCGGGAGGGAGGAGGGGGCTCGAGCTCGGCCATGGGGTCCGGGCTGGGCTGCGGGAGAGAGGAGGGGGCTCGAGCTCGGCCATGGGGTCCAGGCTGGGCTGCGGGAGAGAGGAGGGGGCTCGAGTGCGGGCTGGGCTGCAGGAGTGAGGAGGGGGCTCGAGCTCGGCCAGGGGGTGCAGGCTGGGCTGCGGGAGAGAGGAGGGGGCTCGAGCTCGGCCATGGGGTCCAGGCTGGGCTGCGGGA
>CM053770.1:646029803-646091870 GCA_028658325.1 Potorous gilbertii | reverse complement strand
GGCTCGAGTGCGGGTTGGGCTGCGGGAGTGAGGAGGGGGCTCGAGCTCGGCCATGGGGTGCAGGCTGGGCTGCGGGAGAGAGGAGGGGGCTCGAGTGCGGGTTGGGCTGCGGGAGTGAGGAGGGGGCTCGAGCTCGGCCATGGGGTCCAGGCTGGGCTGCGGGAGAGAGGAGGGGGCTAGAGCTCGGCCATGGGGTGCAAGCTGGGCTGCGGGAGAGAGGAGGGGGCTCGAGTGCGGGTTGGGCTGCGGGAGTGAGGAGGGGGCTAGAGCTCGGCCATGGGGTCCAGGCTGGGCTGCGGGAGAGAAGAGGGGGCTCGAGCGGCCCGGGGGTGGGGTGGGTGGAGTTTGGGTCTAAGGGAAGGGATTAGGGGACGGGTGGGGGGTCTAGGTCGGGAAAGGGGGCCCTAGCTACTGCTGTTGCCAGAGGAGGGGCGTTCAGGTCCAAAGGTCGGGGCTGGGGGGAGTTGGGGAGGGGGCTTCGAGCGGCAGTGGGGAGAGGGCTGGGGGGGTAAGTAGGGGAGGGCTCCGCGGTGATAGGGGCTGTAGCTAAACTGCCTATGGGAGGGAGAAGGGGGCTCGAGCCTAGGGGTTGGGGACAGGGGGTCCCCCCTGAGAGAGGGGTCTCGGGGCATTGGGACTGGGCTGCGAGGGGTGTGGGGTGGGTCGCATGGCTCGGAGGCCCCCTGCCCAGCCCGGGGCCTTGACTGCCAAGCTGGGGAAGGGTTAACTCTTGTCCTTGGCCCGGGGAGGAGGAGGGGTGGGACGGGGCGCTGGGCTAAGGGGAGACCTTGGCCAAGCCTGCGGCTTTCTCTGCATTATGTCCAGGTGGCATGACGTGTGAACAGACGAAAGATAAAAATCACCGAGGAAATCGCTCTGTCTGAGCCCGGATCACGACGCCTTCCAGTGACCCGCCGACCCAGGCGCTATCCGTCAACTTGTCCTTCCAGCGACTTTTCACCCCATGCTCCGGGCTTGCTCCTCCAGGGAGGGGGAGCCTGGGAGGGAGGAGCAGGGGGAGGACCTGCGATGAAATACAGCCCTCTTTCTGCAACAGGCTGGGGGCTCAGGTCAGACGCTGGTGCAGGAGTCGTTTAACAAACCAAATACTTTTACCAGGCCCCCTCGTTCCCTCCGACTCGCCTCCCCCTCCCCAGCTCTCATCTCCCCCGCCTAGGAAACACCCGGCCAAGTCATTGGCCCCAGTCCTCCAAAGCAACAAACCCTCAGCCCAGCCATCAGCTCAAGGAGACACAGGGTGTTTTAGCTGCACACACGAAAAAGCCCATTTTGGAACTAATTGCCTCAGCTTGCGATCCAAGAGGCTTCTCCAGGGAGCAGGGAAGTTACAAGCAACATTTCAGAAGCTTTTATTTCTTTAGTTTTGGTTTCTGAACTCTCTGCGGCTAGTAGCTTTGCCCCCAGAGCGTAGGAGGAGATTGTGGAAGAGTGCCTATGTTTAGCATACAACCTATGTATTTTTGCTATCCGACATAATATAATAATAACATTTATCTTGTGTTTTAAGATTTCTTTGCAAAACTCACTTTACAAATTGGCACTAGGAACACATGTTGGGGTAAAGGAAATGCTTTTGTATAGGAAAAGGCTAGCTTTAGGGGTTGGCACACTCCTATATCTTTCAAAGGGCTGTTATCCCTATCCTCAAATCAGGTAAAAATGTTTGCACACTTTTCTGTAGCCTGTGATGAGGCTTAGAGCAAATGCTCCCCCGCATCTTTTGAGCTCAAAGGTTTAAAGGAATTTTGGAAGGGTAATGCAGTTGCAATGGATCAGCAACATGAGTGCAAGCAATATAAAGTTTAGTTGCTGGATTTGCCATATTTAATATTGGTGCAGCTGTGGACAAGGAAGTAAACTATAGCAGGGTATCCTGAGAGGCAGAGGAGATGACATCTGCCAGGCAAGTCAATTTTACCCCCTTGGCCAAGCCATTGCTCTTCAAATGCGGATGGAGACAGCCCAGGACCCTGAGCCTAGAAGCCCTAAGGAATAGCAGTCTCCCACCCTTCATCTTCTCCATACCATTGGCCTTGCTTCCAGCTTGGTAGCCCATCATAGAGAGGTACATCCACAGGGGAAAATGGAATCATCTTCCATTTACCACAATTATACCACTAATAACAAGTTCTGATTGACTGCCATTGATGCTGGACCAGGAGCCCCTGGAATAGAAACATTTCCCTTACTGAAAAGTGGCCCTACTTCCAGACCAGTCCCCACAGCCATCATCCAGGAAAGCAATCCATGTGGAGTTGAAACTGGGCAATTGCTTTTAGAGGTGCTATAGGCCCTAACAACAAAAGAAAATTCTACCCAATGAAGTCTTTGGCACTATCGAATGATTCAACATCAGAAATGGATATGGTTTTATCAGTGCAAACAACATAAAGAAAGTTAATTATCATCTGTTTGACTCCTGCTCTCTAAGGACCATAGAAAGTTTCCATTTGACTTGTAGCTGAGATTCCTTTTTTATTTGAATGGGAGCTCCTTGAGAATCGGGACTGGTGTCTACTTGTATCCCCAAAGCTTAGTTTGGTACTTGGCTTTATAACTACCTTTCAGTAATTTGCTCATTAGAGTTTTAGTTTCTTCATTTGTAAAATGGAGATGATATGTACTATCCACTTCAAAGAGTCACTGAGTGTGAAAATGTTACATAACATATTATTAAGGTCAACAATTCAAAAAAGATACCATGTCCAAATGAGGTGTCCAAGAGGAAGAATATACAAGATATTGAATGACCTTGGCACCTTGCAAGCAGGATGTTAACTTACTCATATTGGAAAGTTGGTTGAGGCATGGAGGTTAGGGATTAGGGATCTTTTCATGATGTTATTCATACATATCTTTAGATATTTGTATATTCAAGTTTTAGATTTTTTTTTAAATTCAATATTACTATTGTATGTTCCAGAAAGTAAAGTCATAGAGAACAAGGGTACTTTCTCTTCCTTTCCCATACATGGCCCAGTGCAAGTCTATGTGTATATATATATATATATATACATATATATATGTATATATATGTACATATATATACATATATATGTATATATAAAATAAAAAAAAAACTAATTGGATGGGATTTGGGGGGAGTGATCTACATGGCAGTGGATCTCATTGAGAATAGTATTCTAGGACTTGAAGCATGTTATCTACAAAACAGAGCATCTAGAAGATGCTTCACCATTTATAAGGACACCCCTTTCCGTTTTCACTCTACATTGCACATTCTCCTAAGGTGGTGTCAAATAACCTTTGATGAGCACATGTCCACATATGCCTGTATTATTCTTCTTGATATTAACTATCAGGGTTGGCAAATAACAAGATAATCTGCATCTATCTGCCAAGGAATCCAGTATGATCTTAAAATAAGCATAGGAAATCTCTTGTTGGGGGAACAGTTTCTTTAAGGCTGCATTTTGTCACAGTGAATTTCTTTCTTTTCTTTCTTTCCTTTTCTTTTTCTTCCTCCTCCTCCTCCTCCTCCTCCTCCTCCTCCTCCTCCTCCTCCTCCTTCTTCTTCTTCTTCTTCTTCTTCTTCTTCTTCTCCTTCTTTGTAGTTGAAAAACAAGAAAGTTAGCAGACTTTTGTGTAGATCTTTAAAAGGCTCCATGCCTTTCAATCAAATTCCTATAGACTATATCACCCCAGAAGACCTCTTGACTATTTAGCCACAAGAACTGCTTGAAAATTGAATTGTGAAGGGTTAATGTAAGAACTTTCAAGATATTTTATTTTTTTAATTTTTACTAACAAAGAAAAATGAAGGCTCAGGTAGAGGAATTGAGAGTATCTAATCTAGGGGTATATGAATTTGTCCATTCCAATCTGTAGATCCAAAATCACTTATGAAATATTAGCTTTGATCCCTGAGGATCCCAGATCATTGATAGACATTTGTATCCTCAGTTAAGAATGACAAATTATAAAGTTTTAAAATCTGCCTCAGTATCCCTAGTAGCGTGTGAGACTCAAGCCCAGGTGTCATCTCTTATGGGAATTCTTTCCCCTTCTTTTTAGCTGTCAATACTCCCTTACTCCTCAAATTATGTTGCATTTGCTGATCTGTTAATCGTTATATGTTATAATCTATAGAAGCATGTAAGAACCTTGAATGGAGGAGCTATTATGTTTTTCTATCACTGGAATCTAGTACAGTTGCCTGGCACATAGCAGTCACTTAATAAATTTTCATTGAATTAAGAATCTATTCAGTTCTCTGGGTGCTTACTTTACAAAATTTGTTAGGGAAAGATGGCTGGTAACACTATATATAATGACCAATGACCATATATTTCCCTTTATTATATGGGATGATTTTTCTGAGAGAAGGGAGGGGGAAGGATATGGCATAAATGTAGGTGATATAAAACCAAAGATATCAACCAAATTTTTTAAAGTGTGGTAAGGACATCATCTTTCTTATGCATTATGACCTTTTCAAAGTAGACCTTGCAACTCTTTACTGAGAGACAAATCAATGGGGCTCATTCCTTCACTCAAAACTTCAATTGTCTTGCAGCTAAAAGTTTTGAAACTTTTCCTAGGAGTGCTTTATTATAGTTGATCTACTGGCTAAAGTAACTAGTCAAATTGTGTTTTACTCCTGAGCTAAGTAGCTAGTGAACAGGCATTTTAAAATTTCTGTAGTTCTTGGGTGTTGGAAAACACTTGGTAGCCTCAGACTAGAATGTGAAAAGATAGCAACCAAACTCAGAAATTCTGTTTCTGGAAAAATGGTGTGGTGGAAATTACTCAAGACTAGATATCAGGAGATCTTGGTGAATTTCCAACTCCTCCAACAGGTCTCGCTAAGAATGTAATTTTGGACAGCTCACTTTCAGTGTTTGTCTCTCAACAATCCTCTAAATTAAAACAGGAGGTGATTTTTTAGGTCTCCATCAGCTTTATCAGCTGTCGTTCTAACCAGGACTTTTCTGACAAAGGAATGACATAGTCTACCATGAAGCATTTGCCAGAAAATCAGAGAGGTCACTTGGGATTTCTTTGGGTCAGGGCTAAATTCATCTGCTCTTGTCTCTTGTCTGGAATATGCCCATCCTTTCCCTTGTCTTTTGTTTACCTCTCTAACATCTTAAGAATGGAAATTTGCTGAAGTAATGTATCTGGTAGGCTCAGCTAAAGTCATTTGCTTAGACTACCTAGGGTGCCCCTGCTCTTTCAAAAGTTCCTGGAAGACATACTATTCCCAGGATTCTGTGTGGTTTGTAATCTCAACTAATCCCATTAAACCCACAATTTCTCTCCTGCTGCTCTAATGCTCATCAACCTTCTTTGTTCCCATAATAGAGTCAGCCTCAGGTCATTCAAAGCCCACTTCTCACTCTGCTTGAGTTTATTTGGCTCCCAAGAACAGTGCGAAAACCTTCTTTGTTCCCCTAAACTAATGCAAGCTTTTGCCCTCCCAGTCTGATAACAGGCCAATCTGTATCTTGTCACTCTCTATTCTCCCACTCTCAATCAAGTTGCTTCTTCCCAACAAAGTAATAATATTAATTACAGTCTTTAATTTATAGGAGGCTCCTGCCTGAAGGTCCCTAGGCCAGGAGAGAAGCATCATTTGTAATCTCAGAATATCACTGAATCTCACAACTGGAGAGGTCTTCAGAGATCATAGAGCTCAGTTTGAATCTGAATAGGAATCCCTCCAGCGATGTTCCAAAAAAAATGGTGGTCTAGACTGCCAGTGAAGGAGGCAGAGCAGCCCTTCCCCATTGGGGGACAGCTTTCCTTATTCTGTCCTCTGGAGCAAAAGCGAATAAGGAAATCTCTTCCCTCTTGTGTATTGTAGGCTGTAAAATACTTAGAAACAGTTCTCATGTTCCCATAAGTCTTCTGTTATCCAGGCCAAATATCCCTGGTTCCTTTACCCACCTTCCATATGGCAAAAGAAACATCAGTCACTCTGAAAACTTCATAGCCATTTTCTTTTGAGCTGACCCCAGTTTATGATGTAGCAAGGGGGGAGCATTTCTGATTAAGCCTCAGAATGAAAATAAAAAGGTTTAGAATGACTTTTGCAAATACTGTAACTTAAATACACAGCATTCACCAACTATATACAGTACTAGAAGAAAAATAAAAGACTTACAAACCAGATGATGCAAAAAAGGGAGTCGCTGACCTGCTTGTGTCCACCCAATCCCTTTATTCCTCATGAATTAGTATGTCAGCAAGCATTTATTTTGCTCATACTATGTGCTAGGCTCTGTGCTAAGTGCTGGCTATAAAAACATAGTCCATGCTTTCAAGGAGCTCACATTTTAGTGGAGGAGATAATTAACAATAACTGTCCATACCGAATAGTGGGAGTTTCAGGTAATCTCAGAGGTCTTCCTAAATACTTGGAAATGGTTTCTCTCTCCTCTTAATTTGAGCACTACTTTTTTTTAAATCTAAGATATTAAGAAGATGATTATCATTTATAGTTTTTTATAACTAAGTAAATTGAGGGAACCATGTGGGGTCCAATGAAAACAGCACTTGACTGAATGGAAGCCAGAAAAACCCAGTGACTTTGGGCTCTGTTTTTGGAGCTTTAGGTACTTCAGCTGTAAAATAAATACGCTGCCTACCTCACAGGTATGCTCTCAGTATGGAAGGAGGCGAATAAACACATGTAAAAGCCTTGATAAACCATAAAAGTCTCTGCAAATGGGATGTGATACAAACACTATTGTTCAATCATTTCTAACACTTCATGACCCAATTTGGGGTTTTCTTGGCAAAGATCATGGAAAGGCTCATCATTTCCTTCTCCAACTTATTTTACATATGAGGAAATGGAGGCAGACAGTTACCCAGATCAAATAGCAGGTAAGTGTCAAAGGGCCAGATTTGAACTTAGACAGATGGGTCTTCCTGACTCCAGGTCTGATGCTGTATTCACTGGGCCATCTAGATGCCCAGCACTATCATCATCCTCAAGCTTTGGATGACTTGTTCATCCTATTTAAAGAGAATACAATGTTTACTGGTATTTAATGTAAAGCTGATAGGATTAGGATCCCAAAAGATCTCAATAAAGAGTGTGCTGAAGATTGTGAGGTGAAATTTAATAGGGATCTGGAGGGAATTGTATATTTGGGATGAAAAACCCCACACAAGTAAAAGGTGAAGAGTGCTTAGAAAGATCTTAGTGAGCTACAAGCTTAGCACATTATCAATACGCTTGTATTTGTCCTTCATTCTTGAAGAGGACCGTGACATCAAGGTGAAGACATGACTTGCAATTGACTTTGATTTGAGTGAAGCAGGACTGTGCAAGTTCACCAGTCTCACTTTCTTCTCCAGAGCCATCTGAGTTCAGTGGCCAGATATTTGTCTGAATGACTGGAGAAGGCCCAGGATGCATTGTGAGACCCTGGCTATTTTAGGCTAAGGTCTTATCAGATTCTCACTTTTCTACACCTATTCAATGCTTCTTTAAGTAGTTATTCAAGGGATGGTCCCTTTAATAAAAAATAAATCAAACTGGGCAGGGAAGATACTCAAGGTTCCTGGGTAAAAGAGAAACAGTTACTATTTAGTATTCACAATTTGGTATACATTAGTGGAAGCAAATGGCCTAGGATGAAGGAGGTAATAGTTGAGGCTAAATTCTGCCCTGGTCAGATCTCATCTTGAGTGTTGGCCTCTGTCCTGGAGACCACATTGAAGAAGGGTCCTCAAGAAGCTAGAGATTATCCGAAGAAAAGAGACCAGCATTCTTGACATCATAAAGACTGACTGAATGAATTAAAGATGTTTATAGCATGGCAAAGAGAAGATACTTTGAAGAAGTTGCTGAATTCAGGCATTTCAAAGGCTGTCATGTGGAATGAATGAATAAATGAATGAAAAATATTTATTAAGCACTTACTGTGTGCAAAGCACTATGCCAAGTAATGGAGATACAAATAGAACAGTAAGACTTTCTCCACATTCAAGGAGCTCACATTCTAACCAGAGAGAGGGATAATACATAAGGTTTTAGCAGAAAGTCAGATGGAAAAATCCTATTGTCCTTGGGGTAAAATGGAAAACCGGAGGATAATGCTTCACTTTTAACATTATTTTCACTGATAAAAAACATATTAATGCTTCTGATGTTGACCCATTTCAGAGTGCTAAGGACTTGAGTGGCTAAAGCTTCCTTTTCTGGATCAGGAGTAGCTGAAACAGCCCCCTACCCTGAAGGAAATTACATTCTATAGGGTAAGGAAGGAAGGAAGGAAACAAAGATTTATTATGATCTTATGTAGCCAGCACTATGCTAAGCACTTTATAAATATTATCCCATTTTATTTTCAAAACAAGTGAGAGAGGTAGGTGCTATTATCTTTATTTTAAATTTGGGGAGACTGAGGTAGATAGAAGTTAATTGATTCATCCAGGGTCACACAGCTACTAAGTGTTTGAAGTTGGATTTGAACTCATGTTCCTTAATCCAGGGCAGGTTGGTAGTACAATGGTTTCAGTGCCAGGCCTGGAGTTTGGATAGACCTCATCCTCGTTAGGTTCAAATTCAGCCTCAGACACTAGTTGTGTGATCCTCAGTAAGTCACTTAACTGTGTTTGCCTCAGTTTCCTCATCTATAAAATGATCTGGAGAAGGAAATGGCAAACTACTCTAGTATCTTTTTGTTCCCCTCATTATCTAATCTATCATCTATCTGTTCTACCATTTGTCTTTCTATCTGAGCCTCTCTCTCTACTCTGTATATTTGTCTATCCCTTTACTAAATTCCTTAACATTCTTTTATACATGGGGTGGGGGTAGCATCATATGAATTCTCACAGCCTGACCACTTTTAAAACTCCAAAGAGTTAAACTAGCTCCTTGAAATTCTATGCTCAGAAGAAGATTCATTTTTAAAATCCTTCAAGTCATCCTTCAGAATAGCTCTTAAGTAAGACTGGCCTCAAATTACATTATGGCTTGGAAGGATCCTAGCCAAGGTATCATCAGGAGCGTATATTGTCTACTGGCTTCTAAGAACAACTCTGCTGACAGTGAAAATGTAAAACTCATTCCTGGACAGAGCCATCACCAAGCATTCTGGGACCTGGGGCAAATAGAATTGAATGGGGTGATGGTGGTGGAAGGTGGGGTATAACTAAAGACAACATTCCTCTTGAGCATTGCTGAGATAGACTTCAAAATGGAAACTGTGGAGGCTGAGGAACTGGGAGGCTCCAGTATTTCCATGGTATCAAGAATTGAGGTAGATTAAAAGGCTTGGAGTCAGAAACTAAATTTGTTGGGGAGGAGGGAGAATGATTTGAGAATTCATAACAGTAGAGGTCTGGAGAAGATGGAGTGAACTTGAGAGGAGGAGCATAGAGGACTGAGTCACTGTGAGGAGGGAGGCTCTAAAAATGACTGCAGGCAAAAAAGAAATGGATGATTTCCTTCTCCTGGCCCTAACCCTTGAATGTAAGAGAAGGAATGTCTAGCCTTAGAGAAGCTATCAAAACGACCAAGACAGAAATGAATGTAGTTAAGTGGACGAAAGGAAGAAATTCCATATAACACACCTGGATTTAGAGGAATTCTAGATTTAGAAATTAAAGATTTCCCTGGTTGGGAACTTGGAGGACACCTCCTTTCTTCAATAAACTTCAGTGGCTCCCTACTTACCACTTCCTCTGTTTGGTGTTCAGACACCTTCACAACTTGGTCTACATCTACCTTTCCAGTCTTCTTTCACATCATTCATCTCCACATTCCACTTACACCGGCCCCCTTGCTGTTCCTCAAACAAGCCAATCCATCTCTTGGCTCCAGCCATCTTCTCTGACTGTTCTGTGCATGAAATATTCTCCCTCCTCATTTCTGCCTTCTAGCTTCCTCCAACCCAGCCAAAATTCCTCCTTTTACAGGAAGACTTTCTTCATTCCCCCTTACTTCTAATGCTTTCCTTCTATTGATTATCTCTAATTTATTCAGTGTTTGTATATATATATATATATATATATATATATAATATGTGTGTGTGTGTGTGTATAATTAACATATTATATATACATTCATATACAAATACATATATTTATACATATATACAGGGGAAAATTCTGGACAAATAAGATATATGCAGAATATTATATATACATATTTACATATACACACACACGTGTGTATGTGTATGTATGTGTGTATATATATGTGTGTATAGAAGAGTTATATACATCTTATTTGTCCAGAGTTTTCCTGTGTGTCTCCCATTATACTAAAAGTTTTCTGAGAGCAGGGACTGTCTTTTGCTTTTCTTTGTATCACCAACACTTAGCACAGTGCCTGACATATAAGGATCATTCAATAAATGCTAATTAACTGACTGACAAAATCTCAACCCCTGGTTTTACTGATGAGGAAAGTCAGATGCAGTGATTAAATGAATGACTTGCCCAAGGTCACATGGGTAGCAAAATGGTGATTCAATTTGAAGTCAGGTGTTCTGACTCTAAACTCAGTTATCTTTCCACTGAAGCATAATAGAAAGGTAACTTTGGATACAGGTTCCTTTAGCTGATTCCAGGAATCTGGCATAGTGAATTAGGTTCATAGGCTTAGTGACAAGGACTTCGCTGCCCCAGTGGAAGGCAATCCTGAGGTGTGCTTATAAATGTTTAACTACAAGCTCTCTGAAAAAAAAAAGTACACATAAGCCACTTTTAAGTCTAATCTTTGTTACAAGCATTTTTTCAATCACTTTCCCAAGTTTAGAAAACAAACAAACAAACAAAATGATAAATCTAGCTCTGATTTGTGGTCTTTGCAAATTTCCAAGAAGTAGATGTTCACACTGAAAATTTAACAATTGGCTCCAACATGTCCTGGGTGTGGCAACCCTAGATTTCCAGGGAGGGCAGCAGCTACCATGTTCAAGATAAGGAAGCTGAGGAGTCAGAAAATTGACAGGGTTAAGAGACCAGTTCTGGGCGGGGGGAGTCAAAATGTCCCCCCACCCTGGGATGTTGACACCAGCCTCTCTGCATGAGTTCTGGCATTACTTTTTGGAATTCCATGGTGACTATTTTTGAGTTTCCCATGTTTGTCCAAATGACAAATGGAGAAATATCACCTATTTTTAAGCCTTTTTCTGAGTCCTGTGGAGTCAAAAGAACAGGAAAACAGTGTCACAATAATTCTGTTTGTGGGAAAAGAAAAACCCAAACCAAAAAAAAATAAAACCCAAAAAAACTCAACAATATAATCAGGGTGTGTGTTTTTCTCCTTTAAATAGTTTGAAGGTTGTGGCCAGTATCTATACAGATATCCACAAGATACCACTTCCTGGTAAATAGGGGAGTCTTGAGTTAGCAGAGAAGCAAAATATCAGTCCCATGAAGTTCCCGAAAATAGAATTGCTATTGTTTGCAAAATGGCAAATAGGGTCTATGTGGTCTGTATGTTGCATTGGTCTCATAAAAGGAAGTCACCCCTCTCCTCTGGAAAATTTTTCATTTTGCCATTAGGTAAAGAAGACTCCGTGGTCCCTTTTGGTAATTTTGACTTGAATGCCGTTCTTTCACTCAACTTGTAATAATTCAGTACTTACTATATTCAAATCCCTCAAGCATCACACTCCAGGCATGAAAGTCAGCTGATACAATTCAGATAAATGGTATCAGACTGAATCTGATATCATAGGATCCTTTTCCTTCTCATTTGTTTTCACAGCTAGTATAAACTATGGCCCAGACACCAACAATCAGATACCAATATTGAAAACACTCCCTAAAATGGCGCAAGATCAAGATACTCAGCTTCTCCGCATCCCCAATCTCTCCCCAGCAAGTATTTCTCCCATCATATCAAGCCAAGTAATATTCCACGTTCACTGACTCTTACAGATGGGACATCAAATACTCTGCCCTACCACTACATGTGACCTACAACATGCTGAGGGTAGCCAAACCAGATTAAAATGTAATTGGAAAATAATTTTAAAAATTGTGTGTGTTTGTCTTTTGTTGCTGAAGAAGACCATGCCATCAGAGAAATAATGACATGACTTGTACTGACTTTGTTTTGAGTGAAGGAGGGCTGTGCAGGTCACCAGCCTCACTTCAGCTCCAAAGCCATCTGAATCCAGTGACCAGATATTCATCAAGATGACTGGAGATGTCCCAGGATGAGGCAATTGGGGTTAAGTGACTTACCCAAGGTCACACAGCTAGTGAGTATCAAGTGTCTGAGGTGAGAGTTGAACTCAGGTCCTCCTGACTCCTGCACTGGTGCTCTACCTACTGCACCCCCTAGCTGCCTCTGATAGAAAAGTAGAAAAGTAAGGACAGCCCCTGATTTCTAAGAGCTTGTATTGTCATGGGGAAGACAACATGCAAATAAATAAGCTATATATAAGATATGTATATATAATAAATAAGCTATATATGATATATAATAAATAATATATATACATATATATATATATATATGCTACATATAAGATAAACCAATAGAATCAACATAAGGGAAGGTACCAGAATTAAGGAGGTCACAAAAAGAGGCTTCTTATAGAAGGTAGCATTTTAGTTGAGACTTGAAGGAAGTCAGAGATAAAATTAAATAATAATGGAAGAGAAATACAGTAGAAAAAATACTTCATTAGCATGAGAAGGAGCTGGACTTTGCCACTTGCTACCCGAATAACAGTTGACAAATTGATTACCCTTTCTGGGCCTCTATTTCCTTCTTTGTGAAGTAAGAGGTTGAATTATATGACTCCTAAGGTCCTTTCTAGTTCCAATGATTCCTCTCGGTCCTAAATCCTATGACTCCTATGGGAGGTGCTTTGAATTTGAGTTCATTCATCTATATTTATACATCACCAATGTGTATTCCCTATTCTCCTTCCCCCTAATCCTTGGGTTCCAGAATCACAACCATTTTCTTCCCTTGTTAGCTGCTTCTGCAGTGATGAGAGCCATGGAGGGCATTTCCCACCTGCACACCTTCAATAACCCAGAGCCCCATCGTTTTAAATACAACCTAGTGGAATTTCAAATACTATAGCCCATGATCTTCTGTGAGAGCTTCAAAATATCCCTGGGGTCTCTCTTTCTACTGTAGTCCTTTAAGACTCTATGGTGTCCATAAGATAAGAAGTCCAGACAATTGATCTCTCTCCATTTTCTATTCAGTGTTTTTCTCTAGTATATCTATTTTTTCAAAACCTGCTTTATACTCAATTGGCTTTGTATTGTGCATCACTAATAGCAGCAAAACAATATATTAGAATATGGTATTGTGGATAGAAATGTGTCTTCAGAGCCAAGAAGATCTGATCTCAAGATCCATTTAGGGCTTATATTGTGGTCCTGGGCAAGTCACTTAAACTCCTTGTATCCCAGATAAATTACAAAGGAATTACCAATCTGTATTAATATAGTTTCCTCACTAGAAATCCCTCTATGTTAGGAATTCTTAACTAGGGACACTAGGGATTGTGGATAGGTTTCACAGGGTCCATGAATTTGAATAGAAAAAATATACATCTTAATTTTGATAAAATAGATTTTCTTTATAATCCTGTGCATTTCATTTCATGCATTGAAAAATGTATTCTGGGAAGAGATCTACATAGGCTTTACCAGACTAACAAAGGGGTCTATGATAAAAACAAAACTAAGAGTCTCTGTCCTGCACCAATACAATGTAATAGGTCTGAACCAAATTTAAAAAAAAGTCCACTTACATTTATATAGCACTTTACAATTTTCAAAGAATTATCACATACAATATCCAAATTATTCTGATCTCTATGAGGTAGATAGTGCAAGTATGATTGTCTCTATGCTACAGATGAGCAAACTCAGGTTTAGAAAAGGGGTCTTTCCCTATTAAATATTAGAGCTGTGACTCAAGTTCAAATCTCCTAAATGTTAAATCCACTGCTCTCCCCATTAAAGCAGTGGTTTTCAAAGCGTGGCCTTAGGATGCTTGGGGATGCCTGAGACTCTCTCAGAGTGTCTATGAGGTCTAAACCATTTTTTATAATAATATTAAGGGGTTTTAATTTCTATTATAGTACATATCAATTCTCAGAGTATCTATGAAGTCAAAACAGTTTTTATAAGACTACTAAGAAGTTTTAATTTCTATTACAGTAAACATGAATTGATGGAACCAAAAGCTCTGGGGAGGGGGGCTCAAATTTTTTTAAATGTAGAAGAGTCCCAAGATCCAAACTCTTGAGAACTGCTGCTGTTTTTCTTTTTTAAGGAAAGAGTATACAAATGTTATTCCTCTTTGGGTGTGTGTATTTTGTATGGGGTAGGGAGGATTGGGAGTGGTCCATAGCCCAAAAAGAACATTCTACTCTAAATAATCTACCTAGTTACACAGGAATGGAAGAGGTGAGTCAAAATAGTCTTCTGACTTCCTTCATATGTTGAAAGAAACCAATAAAGCTTGCAGGAAGCGTAAGACTAGTTCGAGTTTGATGCCTGGGAGTGTGTGGGGGTGGGGGGTGGCAGTGAGGAAGGGGAGAGCTGTGTTCCTTCCCCCATATTCTGCAGTTCACATGTTTCCAAAACCCTTGGAATGAGAAAATGTCCACAAAATGAAGCCCCTGGGAAATTCAGTGAACCAGTAACAGAAAAGGTCACTAGAACTGCCTCCAGCTTAGCAGGGAGGTTTCTCTGTGCCCTTGACTTGACAATCCAGCTTCACCCAAGACCCTACCCAGAAATCTTAGGCATCTGGAATTCGTTCTGAGACTCACCTTCTGACCTCCCAAAGCCCGCTTAGCAGACCCAGGCTTGCTTTCATTTTCACATGCCCGGACCCTGTTTGGAGACAATGAGCACCGATTTTCACCCAATTTCCTTTTTCCTAACAAGTTACTCCCAGTGGTTTTCCTACTTGGGCGCTCTCAGTGCAAGGCCACCAGGGTTTTCTCTTTTTATTTTGCATTGTTTTTTCCCTTTTAATCTTGACATCAGCAGCGTCTGTGCTTCCTGACACCCCCTAAATCCAGCCTCCCAGAACTACAATCAATTACTCCCTTCCTTGGCTGCTCCTGCAGTAAGGAGAATACAGCCATAACAAAATTTCCCACCTGCACACCTCCTAGCACCCAGAGCCCCATACAGCCAAGTACAACTTAATAGAAGTTCATTTTAGTACATGATCTTCTAGTACAGTTTAAGAGTATCCATATCTAGGTCAAGGGGCTGGTCTGGAGGACTTCCTGAGCTTTCTTCTTACTGTAGGTTTCTTTGACTCCATGATGTCAATATGAATCCAACCTATGAACCTCTTTCCTATCCCCCATTCCAAGTTGTATTTTCATCTCTGAGAGCTCTAGGCAACTCCAGACAACCAAAAATCAGAAAAAAAGGCACTAGTTTGTTTTGCTAGGAGGCATTTTCTCATCCAGGAAGCTACCTCTATCAATAAATTTAAAAAGTCAGTCCCTCTCTCTTTAATTTCCATGCTGTCAACTCCAAATTCTTGTCCTTTTTTTTTCTAGTTTCTTACAAGGACAGAGAGAGAAAGACAGAGACAGAGAGAGACAGAGACAGAGACAGAGAGAGACAGAGACAGAGAAAGAGTTTGGCTGGTTACTTCTAGGTAAGGGAACTCATAATCCAGCTAGAGTCAGATTCTTTCTTTCTTTCTTTCTTTATCTTTCTTTCTTTCTTTCTTTCTTTCTTTCTTTCTCTCTCTCTCTTTCTCTCTCTCTCTCTCTCTCTCTCTCTCTCTCTCTCTCTCTATCTCAGGGGCAGCTAGGTGGTGCATGGATAGAGCACCAGCGCAGGAGTTAGGAGGACCTGAATTCAAACCTCACCTCAGATGCTTGACACTCACTAGCTGTGTGACCTTGGGCAAGTCACTTTACTCCAATTGCCTTATCCTGGGTCATCTCCAGTCATCCTGAGGAGTATCTGGTCATTGGATTCAGATGACTCTGGAGGAGAAGTGAGGCTGGTGACCTGCACAACCCTCCCTCACTCAAAACCAAGTGCAAGTCATGTCATTATTTCTCTAATGGTATGGTCTTCTTTGGCAATGAAGGACAAACACACACATTTCTCTCTCTCAATCTCTCTTTTTTCTTGGCAGTGAATGGTTAAGGACATTCAAGCTGTCAAGAGACAATCTGTTATGCATTTCCAAATAGATTTCATGAAATTTTTACTCTTTCAGTATCCTTAACTATCATTTGGTCACAGAATCTTAATATTTCATAGACCACGTTTAGTTCAACCTATACAAGGACTAGAATCCCTCCCATCATATCCTGGGCAAGTGGTCATACAACCTCTCTTTGAAGACAATTAGTGATGCGGGTACTCATTGCTCCTTGAGGCAACCATTCTATCTTTCAGAGCTCTAATTGTAAAGATGTTTTCTTTAGATGGAATGTGTCTCTTTCCTTAGATGGAATTTTCCTTCTACTCATTGTTTCTAATTCTTTCCTCTGAGGCCAAGCTGTATACGTCTAATATATTCCTTCCCCTATATAATATATATATATATATATATATATATATAATACATATATATCTTCCCCTATATTTCCCACTATCAAAAGGT
Organism: Potorous gilbertii; assembly: GCA_028658325.1. Lineage (NCBI taxonomy): Eukaryota > Metazoa > Chordata > Mammalia > Diprotodontia > Potoroidae > Potorous > Potorous gilbertii. The sequence goes on along the minus strand of CM053770.1, from coordinate 646,075,285 downwards.
TATCTCTAATAGCCTGTCAGATGCTCCAGGAAAACTATCATATACCATAGTCTTTAATTCCTACCCTTATATAGTCTCCATTTCCTTCAGTGTAAAGATAAGGACAAAGAAGTTAAGTAAATATCAAAGACATGAAACTATTAGTAGTAAGTATTCAGAACTAAAACTTTAGTCCCCTGACTCCTAGCTCAGGGTTCCTTCCATTATAATGTGCTGCTTCCATCCTGTGAGGTTTAAAAAACTTGAGAAACAAGACTAATTATCCAGAATGGATAATTAGTCATTTTATTAATAATGCTATCACTTTAGTAAAAGAGGTCAGTGGCACTTTCTCTAATGCCAAAAGCCCTCATGGCAACTGGGTCAAGGCTTATATAGCCTGGGAAAAGGGGTGTCACTAGAGGATGGCAATCAATTTTGATTAGTTAGCAAGTAATGAGAGAGAATGAATATTGCAGTGAGGGGATGGACCTAGTCTACTGAACTTTGATTTTGTAATTTACTTCTAAATTACCCCCAGCCTTTGGCAATCTAATCAAAGAATTTATGCCTGGCCAAATCTGAGTAGAATACAGTGGGATTAAATTCCTTGTAAGATTGGGGGGGATCTGACCAAGATTTAGAAGAGTTAATCAGATCTCATTATCACAATGACCTTCAAGAGACTGAACTTTGAAATGAGGGCTATAGAAAGAAGGGAAACTCTTGATCTCCCAAATAATTGGTTATTAATAATCATTTCTCTCAATATTTAGTTCAAGGGATAATTTTGCCTTGGTTTCAATTGGGTGGTAATCAAACCATCACAATTTGGTCAATCAATCAATGTTTACTGGGCAGCTCATGTGCATGGCACTATGCCAGGTTAGATTGGGAGGGGTGTATATAGAAAATGATCCATTACAAACACTTGCTTTAAAGAAACAGGGGGACAAATGAGAAAGCCAAACAGCGCTATAAGATTTTCCAAAGAGGGATAGAACACTTGCATGAAGTGGTAAGAAGGGAAGACATTTTTGAGCTGGAAAAAGTTGGGAGGAATAGGAAGGAAAAATTCCATGCAGAGTATAAACATGAACCAAGTCCAGGAATCAAAGATTCACAGAATTTTAGGGTCTAGAGGATATCAGCAGTTATCTAGTCCAATCTGTACCTGAAAGGAATTCGCATCATAACCTACCAGACAATTGGTTAGCCAGCCTCTGCTTGTGGCCCTCCATCTGTTCACTTTCTCCCAAAACATCCTGTTCCACTCTGGGACAGCTCTAATTGTTCAGATGTTTCTTTCTTTGTGTCAAGCAGAAATCTACCTTTTGAAAACTTTCTCACATTTTCCCTGTTTATTCCTCTTGGAGCAAGCCCTCAATCCCTCTTCCATAACATAACCCTTCAAATACTTGAAGACAGCGATCAACCCCACCCTCCAATCCCTCCCCCCCGACCTAACCTTTCCTAGTTCCTTCAATTAGCCTATAAAAGGGGAGAGACAAGACAGAAGTACAGTAATAACATCTGCAATAACAAAATAATACCTAATTCTATAGCACTTTAAGGTTTATAACATCAAATTCTTGGTCATGGCAATAAACCAGAAATATTTCCATAGCTTTTATGATTCCTGACTATCCCTTAGCATCTTACCCCCTCATATGATTTGAGGACTTTTGTTTTTTGGAACCTGGCCACCTGTCTTTCATCTTTTTTATCTCTCTTGCTCTGGACTCTCTCCCTAAGGGCGTCACCTTTACCACTCACTCACATTCTTGGCCAATCTCTTGACGGCACACCCATGTTCCAAGACATCCCAGACATTCCAGGGAGAAATTGGAAGATCACAGGGTGCCAGATATCTGGCATAGACCCGAACAAAGTCTGGAGACCAGATCCAAGGCCATAGCTCAGTTATGTCCTTCTGAAATCCATCTTCTCTCATTTTCTAACTTTCCTCCTGATTACATGATGTTCCCTACATAGTGCCTGCACACTCTCATAAATTCAAAATCTCTCCCAAAGAGAGTTGAAGCCATTAGAAGAGTGGTTTCAGAGATGGGTAGGTATTATAACTGCAAATTATGATTCTCCAAGACCCCCTTAAGTGTTAGTTTCTAGGCACTGTTCTCACACCTGACCTTCCTTGAAGCAGATGAGTCACTGTATAGAATTTCCCATCCTCCATCCATAGGACCAATTTTTATGAATCTGAAAAATGCTGCCAGCTAAGAGCCTTACTTGTGGAAACTGGTAAATTTAAAAATAAAAAAAAAGCTGGTTCCTTCTTCTCTTTGCATTTTTGTCGTTCTAATCTGAACTCTGGGCTTTTGGTTTTTGGCCCATGAACTTGCTAGAAGCACTGGCACTGTCTCTTCAAAGAGCAGATTTATAGAGGGAGGTAAAAAAAAAATTGAGAGATGGGCCCTGCCATCAGTATAACTCAGGAGTGGGAATAACTGTATAGAGCCCTGTCCAAGAATCAAGCTCAGATCAATAAATTCCTATCTCCCAAAATAGTGGGGCTCATGGTTGAGAAAGCCAAGACACGGTACTTTTATGTTAACATGGCCAACTTTAGTTCTAACCATAGGACAGGAAAAGCAGTCATTAAAATGTCAATCAGTGACATGAGAAGGTCAAATTGGTGTAGTACATTAGAAAGACATTGGAAATAAAGAGAATTGAGTTTCTATCTTTACCCCTAAACCCAGGATAAAATTATTTAACTACTCTTGGCCTCCATTTCCTTATCTGTAACAAAGAGTGCTGGAAGACCTCATCTCTATAACCTTTTAGAGCCCTAAAACTTTCTATAGCTGGTCTTCATTTTTGTCTTTTAACCAGTTATCTTGGGTTGTATAGTGATGGTATTTTGGTTTTACTTATAACAACAGTTATTTTTGTTGTTGTTGTTAGTGATCCCTGAACTTCTTGGCTTTCAGTAAACTTTTCCAGAACTCTTTTATGAAAGGAAATAAATTCTACTGTCTACCATGTATATGCATATGAGAAATAAAATATAGAGATCAATTCATTTTTCATAAAGAAAACTTGATTTTGTCCATAATATTTTTCAGTATTATAGCTATTTGTCACAATTTTTTTTTCTCCTGTAAATAGGACTACTTTGGGAGTATTTCAGGATGATATTATTTTTTAAAATTATATATTACCCATGGCTTTTTGACAATCTCCTTTTCCCTCCTCTGCTCCCCTTCATTCATATTCAATGTTGGGAACCCCTGACTTGGAGGGGTTTGCTTCGGAGAAATTGAAAATCCAGAGATCCTTCTTTTTAAAAATGCCCATCATCTACCAGTATTGTTGTACAGTATAAATAATGAAAGAGTGATCATTTCAGAAGAGTTGAACTTGAATATCATTCAAAAGGCAATGGAGAGGGCACAGGAAGGGTCTGAATAGGCTGTCCCACATTACAAAGGAGAAGAAGTGGAGGAAAGGAAAGGCTGCCATCAAAGAAATGAATGGGCAAAAATAAACAAACAAGTAAAAAACAACAGGCTGATAATGTGATAAGAATACAAGATAACCTCTGTGCACTTCACTAGTATTCTCCCACTGTCAAGAGAAATTGAGGAGCTGCCCTGGTCATAGATGAACTTTGATAGCCACTTATCTGGGTAGGCCTCTCTGAAAGGAACCTCTTTTTTTCCTTGGCCCCTCCTTTCCAGTGGCTAGGTGGCACAGTGGATAGAGCACCAGGCCTCAAGTCTGGAAGACTCATCTTCATGAGTTAGAATCTGACCTCAGGCATTTACTAGCTATGTGACCCTGGGCAAGTCACTTCACCCTATTTGCCTCAGTTTCCTCAGTGGTTAAACGAACTGGAGAAGAAAATGAGAAGAGTATCTGTCAAGAAAACCCCAAATGGGGTCACAAAGAGTCAGAAATAACTGAACAACAACCGTCCCTTCTTGGCTTCCCCTTCCATCTATTTCCCTCTTTACCCGGTAGCTTGGGACATAGTTGGAGGGAGGATGTCCGGGGAGGTGGGTTGGCCTTGCCTTCTCTTCTCTCTTCTCTCCTTCCTTTCTTCTTTAAAAGTCCCACTGGAAGGTTAAGCCTTAAGAATGTGAATTTACTGATCTGAATAAAGATTCTCAGTGTTTTTTTGCAGGGTAGGAGGAGAAAAGAAAAGAAAAGAGAAATTGAGGATGCCCCATCCCCATCTTGTAGAGTGAACAAACTGTGGCAAACATGGGAAATCACAGATAAGAGTTGCCCAGGACAGGCAGGCATGGATGGATTATAATCTATTTCACTGCGGGGAATACTCACACTGATGAAATAAAAAATTCATGGGAGTATTCTAGTACATACACTTCACACCAGTGAAATTTAAGCTCCTTGAGGGCAGAGCTAATTTCATTTTTTCTTCATGTTTATATCCCTACTGCCTAGGACAGTAGCTTTCACATAGTAGGCATTCAATGAATTTTTGAATCAAAAATCATGCTTAAGGACAAACTTTAGTTTATGTCTGTAGTAGGAAAGAGAAGCTATCAAATTCATTAATTCACACTTTTTTTGTGAAGGCTGATCATTTTTTTTTTCTAAACATGGTCCTGTGCATTGATTAACACTAAAGGGACAAGTTGTTTGGATTTCACAAGTTTGTTTGGATTTTTCATGTTTTACATTTTTTTTTACCCTATCTCTTGCAATCACCTCAAAGGATCTTTCTTAGAATAACAAATGATTATCCTTTACAATGTATAGTGTCATGAATTTGCTATTTGTTCCTTCCTGGGGTGATCTTTTGGACACACCATATTCTCCACCTAAACCACCTAACCCTTGGCCTGTCTTTCTCATGAGAGGGAGAGAAAATCTCTTGATAAGATGACCTCTTCACCTGGGTCAACAAGAGCTGCAAATAGTTCTAAGGAGGGAGTCTTACTGCTGTCAAATTGACCAAGGATGTCACAGTTGAAGCTTGCTGTCACTACAGCCAGTTCAAAACCATCCCCTTAGCTTGCTGAGTCAAGCTGTACTGACTCCTGGTGATAGAATTTTAATGTGAGAGATGACAGAACCCTTTGAGTTAATGTGAGCATGGAGGTGACAGTTTTGAATGTCAGCCAAAGTAAGGAGGCCTGTCTGAAATTAATTTTGGGGGTGGCAGGGAGCAAAGGGAAGATGGAGGGAGATAGGATGAGTGAAGACTGAGCAGGATAGAGACAAATATTCCTTAAAAGGAAGAGAAAGTTCTGTTATGGCTATAGTGGTAATGGGCACGACTAGATAAGTCAATACAAATGGAACTTGGGAAGCAGGACAAATGGAATTCCATTGGTTTGGATCTATCAACACTTCATTGTGTGAATTGGATTAGGTCATTTTCAATTATCTGTGTTTCATTTCCTATGTGTAAATTATGGATGGAAGAAGTAGATACATATGGCCCACTGGCATCTCTTATAGCCATTAATTGTGAAATGAGGAGATTGGACTAAACATCTTAGAAAACATATCTTTTCTTGTGAGGATGGGGATTGCAATGACCCCAGTGACCTCCTCATCTCAAAGAAGATGGTCTGGGAAGCTGAAAAAAAAATAAACAAACCTGAACCACTTTCAGCCTTAAGGCCCAAGCCCCCTTCGCCTCAGCAGGGAATTCAATTAGCTGCCAACTCTCAAAGAGCCTACCTCTCCTCTGTAGGCATGAATAAACATCAGTCCTCGGGTCCAGCCTCCTCCCTTTCTTTCCCCAAAGTCTGGTCCTAATAGACCTAGATAAGACTCTTCTAAAAACTGACCAGCTTTTACTGGTTTGGGGATGGTGCCCCATTCCTTCCTAGGTTCCAATGGGGTAGGCCCAGTTCCACCTGAAATTTCCACAGACCTGACCTTCATATCACAAGCATATCCCCTCCATGTCGCTGGCTTGCTTTGCTGTGCTCTTGTATTTCCCTTTGTTGAACCATTGGCATTCTGAATGTGTCTATTTGTATATACATGTATGTGTGTATGTGTATATCATATATGTGTGTGCATATGTATGTATGTATATATATATATATATACACACATATACATAGGCAAAAAGGCCTATATACAATGCATAATATGTGTTTCATAAATATTTGTTGTATCTTCAAGGAGATATATATACATACATTTTATATATATACACATATACATATAAGCACACATGTGTGTACACACATGTAACAGGAGAGTGGTTAATAGAACAGCCTGGAGAGATAGTAGACCCCCAGTCTGGAATGCTGTTCTCCTTCCTCCTCTAAATTCTAATCATTCTTCAAGACTTACCACCTCCAGGAAGGCTTCAATCCTCTCCTTTTTGAACTCATAGCCCTGGTAATTTGAACCAGTCAGTCAAAAAACACTTAATATGTGCCAGGCACTGCGCTAAGCATTGGGGATGCAAAGAAAGGCAAAAATAAATTCCACCCTCAAGGAGATGATATTCTAATTACTCATGTAATGTTCATGTAATCTTTTTTTCCATAATTTGAACTCTTAAGTTTTCTCTTCCTAACTAAAATATAAAGTTAAAATAATAACAACTAACATTTATAGAGTCTTTTAAGGTTTACAAAGTTCTTTATAAAGTTTATCTCAGTTGAGACATATGTGTGTGTCTGTATATATACATGTGTCTATACATATATAGACACATGTGTGTGTGCATTCTCCACAGTACCTATGTTGTTTCTTCAGCATAATGTAGGCTGAACAGCTATTGGTTTATTGAGGAAGAAGATTAAGCCCTGGCACCAATGAGAAACTTGACTTTTGACAAATGTGTGTATGTGTATGTATTTGTATATATGTGTGTATACACAATTACATATATATGTATATACAACATTGTCTCTCTCTCTCTCTATATATATATATATATACACATATATATGTGTGGAGAGGGATGCTAGCTGGTGCAGTGGAGAGAGCGCTAGGCCTGGAATCTGGAAAAACTGAGTTGAAATCTGGCCTCAGACACTTACTAGCTGTGTGACCCTGGGCAAGTCACTTCACCTTGTTTGCCTCAGTTTCCTTATCTGTAAAATGAGTTGGAGAAGGAAAGGGCAAACCAGTCCAGTGCCTGAAATGGGGTCACAAAGGATCAGACAAGACTGACCTGACTAAAACAACATTATACATATGTATCTATATATCTATGTCTATCTGTCTATTTTTCTCTCTATTCCTAGCCTTTTGGGGGGAGTCTTCCCCATCTATTTAGATTATTTATTTGTCTTTTACCTGGTTTCTGATGAGCTCTGATGCTCGTTGCCAAATAGCTTTCCCAAAGGACTAAACATTGAATCAAGTCACTATCACACGGAGGCCAGGTCTTGATAACTTCAGATTAGCATCAGAATTACCTGTTAAAATAGGAAAGGAGAAAGGTAGAGATTTGGGGCCTTGTTAATTTATTAATACTTCCTGTTATGAAAAATATTGCAGGAGAGAAATAACGGTGGCAATACATTTAATCCATCAAGTCGCAGAAAAGGAAATTCTTTCTTATCTTTGTAAAGACCTTCCTTTTTGCTAGTCAGTCACTAGTATTTGTCAAATGTCCATGGGCACAAAATGCTCCACTTGGAAGTTCAGAAATTAATAACAAAAACAGTAAAATAATGAGAATTTATATATTATTCATAGCACTGATTATAGAGTTTTAAAGTTTGCAAAGGGCTTCACAGATACCACATTTAATCCTCCAAACAACCATGGAAGGTAGATGGTATTATATTATTATAGCCATTTTACAGTTGAAGAAACTGAGGCATAGAGAGGTTAAGTGATTTGCCCAGGGTCATACAGCTGGTCAGTGTTGGAGGCTTGATTTAACTTCAGGTCTTCCTGACTCCAAGTCTAATTCCTTGTATTCAAAGGGCTTAAATCTAGATGGAAGGAAAAAAAATAAAGAAGTAGACTTAGTTCTCTCCAGCGAATTGAATTGAATTGACAGGAATTCTCCCTCCTTCTGTTGTAGGAAAGTCAGCCATGGCACTCTGGTTGAGAAGGAGAGCTGGCCCAAGAGACCAGAGGAAAAGGCCCAGCTGTGACAAAGGAAGTTCAGTCACCTCTCAATGCTATAGATACTTCTCTAAGTTATGGAGAATGTAAAGACCTGAACTAATAAGAGGGATTTTCCCCATCTGAAAGTGGTTGGTATCAATAAAATCACAGGTCTGTTGCCTAGCCCTACATCATTTTTGTTTCCTTAGAAATAACTAGGTTGTACAATAAATAGTTTGGGTCCTAGAGTCAGGAATTCAAATCTTACCTCTGACATGTATGGGCTGTGTGACCTTGGACAAGTTACTTCCTTGTCTGTAATATGGAGATAATAGTAGCTTTTACCTCCCAGAGGGTTTAACAGAATTGAAAGAGATATTTGTAAAGTGCTTTGCAAACCCTAAAGCCTTATTTGCTTGCTAGTTATTTGTACTTTGGAGGTAGTTAGGGGGAATAGGGACAAGAGCTTTGAGCCTAAAGGCAGGAAGACCTGAGTTCAAATCCAGCCTCAGAAATTTACTTTCTTGTGAGCTTTGGCAGTCCCGTATCTTCGGTCTGTCTCAAATAAAAATTATAAAATGCAAATAATAACACAACGTGCTCCCCAGTGTTGTGGGGAGGACTCAATGAGATAATTGGAATGTTCTTACTATATACTGCTTGGCACATAGGAAGCACTTCATAAAGGCTTCTTTCCCTCTTTCCTTGCCTTATAGCACCAGACTCAGTGCTGAACAAAATGGGAAATGTTTATATTGGGTGCAAAATAAATATTCTGAGAGAACTGAGTGAGAATGAATGAATGAATGAATGAATGAATGAATTTGTATGACAGCCTACTGTAGTCAGTATATTGGGGCATGTTTTTTTAGGAAGTTTCTGACAGCAAGCCATGGGCTTGGCATGTTCAGTCTTCACAATACTACAAAGATCGTTGTCTTTTTAACTTCCAGGTAATGTTCGTAGTCTCTTTACCCGATCCAATTTAGCTGTCAGGCTCTGGGTTCTGGGGGAGTCCCTTTTTCGTCCAGATATTGATGCATGAGCCTCCACAGGCATAGGAGTGTCGAGTTAGTGTCAAGCCTGACATGGTTCTCAGGAAGTCAGCAACATTTTTCAAAAGGTAGAGGAGTGCCTATATCGTGATCAGCTTATGCTTTCACTAGGTCCAGTATCCAGCTAAAGAGACAAGAACGCGGGAGGACTCAGAAACTGAGATTCACCACGTGGGAAAATGGACTTGGGATCCAGGGAGATTCAGGAGAAGAGAGAAGCCACCACCATTGGGGTTATTCTTGGTCTCACCAGCCTTGTGACTGACTGCAGAAGGCTGCCAGACCTTTCTGGCCACTGCAATTATTCACTGAGCAGAAAAAGCTATACATATTTATATATTTATGTGCTCTATGTAGTTTTTTTGAGAACTAGGCTTCTTTAACCTTTTTTGTATTTCATGAAACATTTTGACAGTAGGGTGAAGCCTGTGGACCACTTCTCAGAATAATGGTATTAAATCTATATGTGTGTGTATATATATATATATATATATATATATATATATATATATATACACACACATACACACACACATAAAAGTATATACACATGTACATACATGTGTATATGTGCATAGCAACACACCTATACTACACGCATACATATATGTATATAAAGGTATACATATATGTATATACATGTATGCATGTACATAGCAACATACACCCACATGCACACATACACACACAGAGTCAACCAACCTTTGCTTGATGAATTCTTTGGTGGCATACCCACTACTTCTGGAAGCAGCATCTTCCATTCTGGGCTACCTGTAATTACTATGACTTATCAAGCCTAATGAACCTCTTAGCAAATTTATGTGAAGGTTGGAGATCCAGACTTGTAGCTCTTGCCCAACTGCAAAGAAGGATCCTTAGAGGCTAAGTTCTTCATTCCTGTTTCTTCTATGGGTCCTCTTGTTTACATCCACAGTTAGAGAAGAGGTAGAGTCAGAATTTTCCAGGAACCTTTCCTGACAGTCTAGGGCACCTGTCACTGACTCAGACATCTTCTCTAACTTTCTCAAGTGTTTCCTTGATCTGCTACTGTCCTACATTTGTTGCCTTAATAGCTTTCCTTGGGTGGGGTGAGGAGTGGCTCCCCTTCCTCAGTGATCCTTGCCATGCTTCTCTTCATGGGAAGGCCTCCTTTGCATTCCTCCCTGCTCATCATCTACTCAAGAAGCTCCAGATCCCTCATCATGGCTTTTGTATTCAGCGGGTGTTGTCTTACCAGATCTCTGTTTAATATCATTAGTCACCTTGTCCCTCAGAAGCCTCAGGCTCCTACAGTCTCTCCAAGGTCTTATTTTTCCCTTCATAGTGTGTCTCTACCAAGGGATGTGCTGGTATCAATTGGTAAATTTTCAGCAGGGGTATTTGCCCCTTAGAAATTGGCAAACTCTACAAATCAGGGATTGATTTATTGTTCTGTTGATTGTCTAGACTGAAGGAAGTGATGGAGAAAATCTTAATAATACATATTAAACTTGAAAGTTTATCATGGACACATTTTTCCCCTGAATGAGAGCTGTTAAACATTTACTTGCATACTCCCTGTTTTTATGCCACCTTTGCTATAGCTGGCCTAGTAACAACACAGTAAGGAGAATGTCCAATACGGGAGAGACTTCTTAATACAATTTCTATCTGCTTATTACTTAAAGTTCTGCTACTTTAATCAGATGTTATGCTTCATTTGTTTCAGTTGTGTGCAACTCTCCATGACTTCATTTGAGGTTTTCTAAGGGAAGATACTGGAGAGGTTTGCCATTTCCTTCTCCAGCTCGCTTTGCAGATGAGAAAACTTAAGCAAACAGGATTAAGTGACTTGTCCAGGGTCACATAGCTAGTAAGTGTCTGAGGCTGAATTTGAACTCAGGAAGATGAGTCTCCCTGATGCCAGACCTGGAGCTCTAACCACTGCACCACCTTGCTGCCCTTGATCAGATGACCTGAGTTCAACTTCTGTCTATCCTTCTCAGTTCTTGTGTGCCCTTGGGCAAATAATTTTTCTTCTTCTTGACCTCAATGTCTTCAATTAGGGACTTAAATTATCTCTAAATTCCCTTTCAGCTCTAAACCCCTAGATGTCATTTTGTCAGGTATCCATAATGCTCTTCTGCTAGTGAGTAGCTCTACTAAAGTATATAAGCTAAGAACCATGCAAAGACTATGAATAATAGAACTTACCCTCCAGGTACTTAACGACAAGTATGATAGAACTTGGTTGCAGTTGGATGAAGCAATGGAATTGAATTGAATTCATAGGAAATGCAGGGGAGGCCCTGGTCACAGATGAAAAGTGGACTCAAAGTTATTTTTGGACTCTTTCTGGAACCCTCTGTCTCCCTTACCAATTATTTAGTCCATAAGCATGTATTAAACACCTACTATGTGTCAGTACTGTGCTAAGAAATGGAACTTAGGTTAGCTTAGAAAGTATCTGTTGACTAAACAAATGAATATATTTTGGCTAAGGCCGATAGTGACTTGAGCTGATACTTCTTTAACTTTCTCCTGAAGACTTCTGGCAAGGGAATATTCACCAGCTGCTGGGGCAGCCTATTTAACTTTGAGATAACTCCCCCTGTTAGAAAGGTTTTCCTTACATCAAGTCAGCATCAACTGGAGAGATATCCTGTTTATGCTCTCCAGGGCCAAGCAGAACAAGGTTTATCCATCTTACTTAGGACAACTCTTCTGATAGTTCAAAACTGCAGGATGGCATAATATAAAGAATACTGCTCTTGCAGTCAGAGCACCAGAATTCAAATCCAACCTCTGAGGTTTCCTTCTTGTATGACCTTGGAAAAGTCACTTAACTCACTTCCCTGTGCTTCAGTTTTCTTATCGGTAAAAATTAAGACAAAATTAGATACTTTCTGAAGTTCCTTCTAGTTCTAGAAGGATGATCCTATGTCCCCAGAGAGTTGTCTTCAATATGAACATCCTTTCCCACATTGCATGATCTTGAGGCACTTCATTGCTTGATTCACCTTGCTTTAATTTCTTTCACCTTTCTTGTTCTCCACCTGAGCTAGGTGGTACAGTGGATAGTGCAGAAGTCAGGAGTTCAACTCTCCCCTCAGACACTTGACACTCACTAGCTGTATGACCTTGGGCAAGTCACTTAACCCCAATTGCCTCATCCTGGGTCATCTCCAGCATCCTGATGAATATCTGGTCACTGGATTCAGAGAGCTCTGGAGGAGAAGTTGAGGCTGTTGATTTGCACAGCCCTCCCTCACTCAAAACAAAAGTCATGTCATGTCACCATTTCTCTGATGGCATGGTCTTCTTTGGCAATGAAGGATGAACACACACTTGGTGAGTGTCCTTCCTAAAATGTAGTGTTTAAAATTGAATGCAGTATTCCATGTATGCTTGGACTGGATCAGGGTAGTTCAGCACTATAAATCTGCAGAACTACACAGCATATCTTTCTTAATGCAGGTTGAGGTTTAGGTTAGTCATTTCTTTTAGCTGTCATATTACACTGTATATGCAAAATGAGTTTCAATTCACTACAATCCCCAGACATACTACTATCCAACTATGCCTCCCCTGTCTGGGACTTATGATATTGATTTATTAATCCAAAGATAATTTTATATTTATCTCCATTACATTTAATATTTTCTAGATTCAACGTTCTATAAAGTTTATCAAGAACTTTTTTGAACTCTGATTCTGATTTTCAATGTTTTACTTCCCCTTCTGTCTTTGTGTCATTGTCAAATTTGTTAAGCATGCCATCTGTGTGCTTTAAAGTCACTGATAAAAATGTTAGTGCAGGGGTATGGACAGATCCTGGGAATACTCCATTTGAGACCTCATCCCTGTTTGACTTTGAACCATTCATGATTATTCTTTGAGTTTGACTTTTCAACCAATTATGGATGTATATTTGACTGAAATGAATAAATAAATGAGTTAACATCATCTGATTTGTTCATCTTGTTGAAAAGAATGTCAAGAAAGTTTTTCTCAAATGACTTCTCAAAATTTAAGTAAACTATGGCTATAGCAGTTCCCTGATCTACACATCAATTAACCTTCAAAAGAGGAAATGAAATTAGTTTGGCATGACCTGTTCTTGATGATGCCATGGTCATTGCTTCCTTTGTTAAATTTTCCCTATCCCTTTGTAGTAGATTCCAGAAGAATTTCCTAATGTCAGGCTCCCTACCTGGGTATGTGAAGATTCCACTGCCTTCCCTTTCTTTTAAAAATTGGGTCTTGCAAATATTTTTCAAATATCACATATGTCAATTTTTTTTCAGTACTACGGGAGAAAAATTGTTTATGCCTGGTAACTTGAACTCAACACAGGCAGCTAGGTATTATGTCCCTGCCTATTTTGGATAACTCCCCAGTTATAAGAACATTTTTAGCCAAGACGACAGAAGTCTATAAGCCCAGGGTTATGGAAGCAAACTGAAAGCTGAATAAATCTTTGTGTTCATTGTCTCATAATATTATCTCATCTACTTAGAACAGCTGTCCTATATTGCTTCTTGGATCCTCATCTTTTCCCCAACAGAGTGAAAAACCAGTGTCAAACCAACAAACTGTTTTTGTTTTCTCCCTGTGAGAAAATAATGATGCTTGCCAAGGTTTCCACTGACCTCAATGCACATTTCTTAAGTTACCTCCTTCACCTTTTCAACATCTCCGTGAGGCAGGTGGGAAGGATTAACAATCCCATTCTGCAGATGGAGAAGCACTGCTGCTATTCTCCTTTTACTTTAAATACATAACATGCCCTGAAGTATGTGTCAATTAATACATCTGTTTGCCTCTGATGAACATCTGAGAAATATCTCTGTAAACTGTGAGTCACTGTTCCACCCTCAGTTTTTAACTTGTCATTTTGCATCTGTAAAATTCTGAACATTGCTAAAGTAAATGGTAGGATCTAAAGAAGGAAGTTCCAATGTGATGCCAGGTCTTGGATTCTAGGGCCATAAGTCACCTAGGAATGTAAGCTTCTTGGTGACTATAGTGACATGATGACAATAACCCCATAGCTATGTAGCACCTGCTAAAATACTCGACTTGTGTCCAAGAAAATCTGAGTTCAAATCTGACTTCTGACATTGGCTATGTATCCAGGACTAAGTAACCTTTCTGGGCCATGGTTTTCCCATGTATAAAATGGGGAAAAGAATACTGTAGTGCTCTTTACAAGGTTGCTATAAGACTTTAATGAGAAAATGTAAAATTAAAAGGTCTATACAAATATTGTTGCAATTGTTACTTCTTACACATTACCGTCATCCTTACAACTGTCTATAGATACTATAGGCATTTAACTAATGAGAACACTGAGACCCAGTGAATTGAAATGCCCTGCTTGCTAAGTCACATACTTAGTATGTAGCAGAATCAAGACTTTAAGTCATATTTTCTCACTCCAAAATTGTAAATTGTTGTAGTAGAACAAGACTGTTCCCACAATGATGGGAATAAACCAAACAGATTCTTGGGGGTAAGATGTATAGAGGTAGATTTCTGACTCAATAGGGAAACAAAGCATCCCAAGACGGAGAACTGGACAAAAGTGAAACTAGTTTCCTTTGTAGGTAATGGGATCCCTATCCTTAAAAATCTTTAAACAGAGCCTGCATTTCTTCTTATCAGGGGTATTCAGCTACAGTTTGAATTAAATGGCCTCTGAGATTCCTTCCATCTCTAAGTTGCTATGATTTTGTGATATAGTTGATGCAGCATACTTCACAATCTTTAATCATTTTACATTTTTTTAACATTAGCTGTGTAGAGAGTCAAGATGGTGGAGAAAAAGCAGGGACTCACTTGAGCTCTCCCAAATTCCCCTCCAAACAACTTTAAAATAATACCTCAAAATGGATTTTGGAGTGGCAGTCCCAAAAAAGGATGGGATGAAATCATTTTTCATCCCAAGACAACTTGAAAGGTCTGGCACAATGGGGTGAAAGTAGAGTGCAACCTGACACAGTTTGGAACTATGCCCAAAGGTCTATAAAGCCATGAATGTCTTTTGACTGAGCAGTACCAGTACTAAATCCACATCCCAAAGAGATGTTTAAAAAGGGGAGGGCAAAGGACCTATATGCACACTTTTTTTGTTTGTCATGGCAAAGACTTACTTTAAAAAGCATATAATAAATCTCTAAATTACTTTCAAAACTTTTGCTTGTCTGTGTTTTCTTCCGAACTTGCTTTCTTCACTAGTTAGCATTAAAATATTATAATGGACAACCTTCTTTTTAATTTTTTTAGCATCACAAATATTTTCTGATCACCTAGGCTGTCTTTTTTTAATTAATCAATTAATTTTTAGCTTTCAACCCTCACTTCCATAAGTTTTAAATTTTCTCCCTCTCACCCCAACATGTTTTATAATCTGATAAAGGTTCTACATATACATTCTTATTAAACATTTTAACATTAATCATGTTACATAGAAGAATTAGACCAAATAGTAGGAATAATGAGAAAAAAAATAAACAAAAAAAGGAGCAAAGTGTATGCTTAAATCTGCGTTTGGACTCCACAGATCTTTCAATGGATGTGGATGCCATTTTTCAGCATGAGTCTTTTGAAGTTGTTTTAGGTCCCTGCATTGCTGAGAAGAGCTAAGTCTATCAAAGTCAGTCATTGTACAATGTGGCTGTTACTGTGCATGATGTTCTGGTTCTGCTCACTTCACTCAGTATTAGTTCATAGAAGTCTTTCTAGGTATTTCTGAAGTCTGCCTGCTCATCATTTTTTATACTACAATAGTATTCCATTACATTCATATACTTGCTCAGTCATTCCCCAATTGATGAGCATCCCCTCGATTTCTAGTTCTTGACCAACATAAAAGGAGCTGCTATAAATATTTTTTTGTCCATGTGGGTCCTTTTCCCATTTTTATGGTCTCTTTGCAATATAGACCTAGAAGTGTTATTGCTGTGTCAAAGGTCACATTTTTATAGTCCTTTGCACACAGTTCCAAATTACTCTCCAGAATGGTTGGATCAGTTCACAGCTACACTAACAATAAATCGGTGTTCCAATTTTTCCACATCTTCTCCAGCATTTATAATTTCACACAGGCTTTCTGGGAAGGATCTTTTGCTTTTGTTGTCTTTTGACACAGAGCCTGTGAAAACTACATATTTCCCTCACATAATTCTGATTACCCTGAGCCTAATCTATTCTTGTCCTGACTTTGCTGATGAGTTCCATTTCTTATAGTCTGTGGGCTTCTGATTGACTTTGTGTGTGGCTCTGAGGTGGAAGAAGTCACTCATTGTGGTTTTTATTGGATTTTTTTTTTATCATTATTGAGTCTGTTGCTATCTTCAAGATTTTTTCTGGAAGATATATTTTCAAGCTAGGCAGTCATGTTTAGGTAACCATATTTTTGCCAGGAGAGATGAATACATATTCTTAATATAAAGTTCTTCCCGCCCTTTCCTTCTTCCTTCCTCCCTTATGTACTTTTTTTCTTTTGAAATAGCTATGCTTTACATTTTTAGAGCTACATTTCAGTCATATCCCTCTAAGTCTCAATAATACTTATGAGTTAAAATTTGTCTTCTTTTATTAGACTCCCTAACTCTCATTTCTTGTTAATCATCAATCAATCAACCAATAAAAAGGCATTTATTAAGTACTTACTATGTGTCAGACACTGCGCTAAGTGCTAGGACTGTGCATTTGTGTTTAGACTTGAAAGATGATGTATTTTATTGATGAGTCCTTTCTTGGATCTTGCCTCTTGACAATTTCTTTTCTGATGATCTTTCTTCATTATAGCTACTTTCCAATGTCATTCAGCTTAGTGAATATACAGAGGTGCTTTCTCCAATGCTCTTCCTTCTCAGTTTTAAGTCCTTCTGATTATAGGCTTAAACAGTTTTTAGTTCTGATGTGCTCTTCCACTGTCACATCTTATCTCCAAAGTATTCTTCTGATGCTATACTTTATGAAGATCATTAACAAACTCACTATGTTCAGACAAGTATGACCAAGATAGCATAAAGGAAAGATCATACCATATAACGACTGGTTGAAGGATCTGAAGATGATTAAACCAAAGAAGAGAATGCTTAAGTAGTACATAATACTAACATTTAATAATATTTGAATGAATGGCTTGTGAAAACAGAATTGTTCTGCATGGTCCCAGAGGACTGAATGAGGAACAAAGGATGGGAGCTGTAGAGAAAAAAAGAAAAGAAAAAGATCCTGGCTTCATGTGATTAAAGATTTCTAGTAATGACCGCTATCCAAAAGTGGACTGAGTTGTCTAAGAAGGTAGTGGGTTAACTCTCATTAGAGATTTTCAAGCCAAGGCTAGATGATCACTTGTATTGAATGCTATAGAGGGATTCTCATTCAGACACAGGTTAGATGATCAGATCTATCTTGAAGATGCTGTTATTCTAAGCGCATAGATTAACTTTAGTCCTCAGCTGGACAAAAGCAGAGTGGAGAGGCAACTGAAGAAGGAAATGGAAGATTATTCCTCATCCCATGATTTCCTTTTGTGATGATGATGAGATACATTTAAGTTTCAGAAGATGTTTTCTCCTGAGGTCTTTCATTTGACTTCCAATATTTCTGAGGATACTAAGATGTGACCATGAAACAATGAGAATGGTGGCAGAAAGAACTTTCCAGCTAAAGATGTTTCTAAAAAAGAGGAAGGAGGAGTCAGCCACTCAGATAGGCAAAAAAAAAAAATCATTCATACAATTACTCCAAGCATTCTGGTAAGCAATTTGGGATTATGTTAATAAAGGACTTAAAAGGTCCATAACTTCTGACCTAGATATCCCACTGATGGGCCTTTACTCCAAGGAGGTGAAATATAGAAAGTCCCATTTATGGTAAATATTTATAGCCACACTTTTTATAATAGCAAGGGACTAGAAATAAAATATGTGCCCATTAAGTGGAGAGTGGCTAAACAAGTTATACATGCATGTCATAAAAACATTACTTTTACATTTGAAACGAGTAATTTGATCCAAAGTGAAGTTAGAAGAATTGGGAAAGCAACATCCACAATGACTAAAACAATGTAAGTGGAAAGTACAAGAACAAATTGATTTAAAAAAATGTTATTTCGTGGAAAGTACAAGAACAAATTGATAAAACAAAATGTTATTTAGTTATAATTATTGAGGTTATCCCAAGAAAAGATGAAAGAGTAGAGCGTCCTCCTCTGTGCTTTGCAGAAATGAAAAGAATTCCAAGTGTGGAATTCTGCATGTGACATCTGACTTGGTCGATATGTTGATTAGTTTTGCTGAGTTTTTTTCTTTCTTGCTTGCTTATTCTTTATTATAAGTGATTGTTCTATAGGTGGATAAAAGGAGAGTATATTGGGAAATGAATCTGATATAAAACCAAGATATCAATACAAAATTTTTAAATTAAGGAACAGAAAAAAATCCATAAAACCAAAATCTAATTGAGAAATTACCCATTTTCTTTCTATATGTGCTATATCTTATATTAAAACTCTTAAAATTTGCCTCTTGCTAACTCTTTTTAGAACTGATGATCCTAGCTTTGGTTTATGGTCTCATGTCTCTGGCCCCAAAGGCCCCTGATTGATTTGTTTAGGATTTACTTTTGTTTGTTCATGACACTGCTGTGATCCTTGCCTTGGTAAGACTTTCTCACCCATCCTCTTGGTCCCCAGACGATGGAAGGTTCAATCTCAACTCAAGCGCATAGTGTATACTCAGTGTATACCCTCAGAGGGCAAAAATCAAGCCAGACCTAGAGAGAATTGCAACTTGTCCCTGATACTGGACCTTGAATGCTTTCTATGTAGTTAACACTTGAAAGATGTTTTCTCCTTTTCTTTATATTTGTAACAGTCCCAGATTTCACCTGGACCATGATTTGGGCATTCTGACTGATTGAACAATTGGCCTGGAAAATCTATTCTCAAGTGTTTGAATTTACCAGTGACATTTATAAAACAGTGTATGTGTGCAGGTAGAGGAAGCCAGATTACTGGAGCAATTGATTAAGTCAGACTTCGACCATGCCTCCAACAAAATGAAGTATGCGGTGGTTAGTGGGGAATTCATGAAATGCTTTGCCAACAACCTGAGCGATTTTCTGAGGAAGGCTTCCTTCTAAGAAGCATTGGTTTGGAAATTAGGGAATCACAGTTGGAGATCTCTAGAGAAGCCCTTATGTTTTATCTTTTTTAAGAATCATTTTCTTAGTTTTAAGTGTTTCCTTGGTACATAGTCAAGCACTCAACTAAAGGCTTTATTATGATGCAACAACATAACTCAGAACTGTTTTCAGACAGTGCTCGACTTTTAATGGAGAGAAGAGACTTCTCTATTGAACTGATTTTAATTGAAACTTTAACCTCATACCCTGACCTTTGTTTCATCTCCCTGATTGGAGAAATTAGGCACTTCACTAAGTATTATAATGCCTCCAATTTCTTCAAGCAACTTGACCATTCTGGAAGCCTTTGGGTTTGGCTCATTCTCCTTCCTCTTTAGCACCTAGGTGTCTTGCATTCAGTGACTAGATTTTAGATGATAATGCTGGGCATAAGGTGTAAAATCCTGGCTAAAATTCGATCTTCTGAAAGATTTTCCCATCTTCCCTTAAATGCTAGTTAGCTATTCCTCTATTAATTATCTCCAACTTATTCTGTACACACATAACCCCCTCACACACACACACAGGAAATTGTTTGCATATTGTTGTATATAATTACATTGTATATGGTTGTTTGTATGTCATCTCCCCCCTTTATACCGGGAATGCCTTGAGAGCAGAGTCTCTTTTTGTCTTTTTTTGTAACAACTGCACTTAGCACAATGCCTGGTACATAGTAGATATTTAATAAATGCTTATTGACTTGGTAAGGGCAACATCTTTCTTATTATTCAGCCAGGGCTTAGGAGAATGAGGTTTGACTGGTTTTATTTAGGAAAAGTGAGTGGAGGTAGAAAGGAGCAATGGTCTCCGAGGAAAACAATAGGAGAATTCAGATAGGCACCTGTGGCTCAAAACGCAAACCTCTGTGTTTATGGGGACTGTGTTCAGTATTGGAAGCTTCTTCGATTTGTTTTGTCTTCAACCAGGGTTTGGTTCATGTTTAGTTCTCCATAACAAATGGAGAATTCCCTTAACTCTCACACAAGCAATTGGACTAATATGTCTACCAAGTCATTATCCATAGACTTTCTTCTTTATCCCTTGTCCATTTTCTAGACCAAGAGGCCTCCAGCACCTGTCTGCAGCAGATACACTAGGAGTTCTCTACCATAGGTCAATATCCTGAAGACTTCCTCGCAGAAAATGAATAGAGGAAGACCTATATGCCTTTTGGGGGCCATTTCTGAATTTCTCTTTGATATATAGCAGGCTGCTTAACTGGACGTAAAAGAACAAACAAACAATTTATCTTCTGAACACTTAAGATGACTATCTTTCCCTCAAGGTGAAGTCATGCCCTCCTCAGGAGTTCTATATGATCCTTTAGACTTAGAGCACATCTGTGGACCTGAATATATAGCATCATTAGAGAGTTGGCTTCCTTCCTCCAAGATCTGTGCAGTCCACATCATTCATAGGATTTGTGAAAGACAAGGTTTAGATTTCCTTTGCCACATCATAGCTTTCGCATAAACCAGCTCTTGTTTGGTCTAAGAACAGGACTAGGATCTAGGAATTTGGCTTTAATTGGAAGTCTTCCACTGGGTTCATGAATTTAGGCCATGAAATCCTTGCCATAGGGTCATTGCCTCTTTCTACTCTTATCCCTGGGCCACATAGTTCTCTGTTCCATATAATTCTTACATGGTTCTCCGGGTCGGGGGGATCTACATAGATATTTGGAATTCCTCTTAAGCTCACTCTCCATGTGTGTGTCTATCTTTTCTTTACCAAACTTCTTTGTAGCTCTCATCTTTTTCTCTTCCCTTTGACTTTGCTTTCCTTTTTAAAAGTCAAGTCCTAAAATGTAGGCTTGGAATTGCATAGCATCCATTGCGGTGTCAGTGGTGTACTCATTTGGCAACACATATACTAAAATTGATGTCAATGGGTGTGGTCAAGTACAAAACAATGTATTTGCACCTTTTTATGATATCATTAGTAGAAGAGGAATTCTCATTTACAGAGGTAATGAACACACTAACATCAAGTCGGAATATACCTAATACACTTTTTCTGACTTAGAAAGAAAGCATGATGCTTTTTGAGTAGGAAGAAGAAAGAAAAGAACATAGAAAGAAAAGTCAGAAAGAAGAAATCAGCAAAATATATAATATGCTAATGAGGAATATTTTGGAAAAAATAACAGGAGAATCTGGAACTTGAAATCCAGGGCTGCTCATTTTACTTCGCCATTCTCTATACCCAAACTGAAGCTTGTAGTAGGGTTAGATTTTACCCATAAGGGCAACAGGTGATCCTTTACAATATTGTGATTTGGGAGACTCAAGGGATCCCATCTGTGCTCTCTACTTCTCCCACCCTATGCAAGCCCTGCCTCTAGGATGGATCACATTTCATCATTAGGGATTCCTTTACTCCAGAATCTTGGAGGAGTAGGAAAGAAACTCAGGGTCCAATCACTTGGATCCATCCCTGAACAAGAATCCTACAGACCTGAAAAATGATTATCCATCTAGACTTTATCCTCTATCCTCCATCTAGACAAAGATCAAAAAGCCACCAGCACCTGCCTGCAGTAGGGGTTCTTTACCACAGATCAATAACCTCTCTGCACACAAAGGAACTGAAGAAAACTGACATGCCTTTGGAGGTCCCCTTCTGAATTTGACAGTACGACATTTGGTTCCTTCACTCCCTGCACACACAGTATATGATATATAAAGCAGAAAATACATTAGGAATGGTTAGAAAGGAGTATAAATGACATTTTGGGGATATATAAAGAATAAGTCGGTTCACAGGAGAAGGTGGCAAAGTCCTAATTCTTAGTATTTCCCCCTTTTCCACCCAGTTCCACTAAGATTCATTCCCACTTTTGGTTTTGATTACTTGTTTTTGTCTTTTAAAGGGAGTTTCCTAGACTAAATCCTTCCAGTTAACTCCCCATGAATCAGGTTTCTCTGTTGCCTTCATTTTGGTGCTTTCTCCATCTTTTTTCATTACTTCCTAGATTCATGACCCTGATTGAGCTAGCCTGAATAACCCCTCCTCTGGTTTATCCAGGGAGAAGATGATGCTGTTAATGACCCAACATGTGAGTGGTCTGTATTGTTGTTGGCAGCAGTATCAAATAAGGGACAATGGGTGAGTATGATGCAGGGCAAAGGGCCACAAACATGGAATTTACGGACCTGAATTCACATTCTGGCTCCAAATCTTCCTACTTATTTGGCTTTGGGCAAGTCATTTTTCCTCTTTGGGCCTCAGTTTCATTTTCCTGTTAGATGAGGGAATGGGAATTAGAGTGGATGACATCCAAGTTCCCTTCATGTCTAAAGTTATGATATTTGATTCTATTGTAATTTGGTATGAAGTAGTGTGGGGTAGTAGAAAGGACAGTAGAATCAGAATCATGTCAGCTGAGTTCAAATCTTGACTTTGATGCTTACCGGCTGTGTAATTTTTGGAAAGATTCTTAACTTGCATGTGGGCTGGGTGGAAGCACCATTATTTAATTCACATTTAGAATTGCTTCCATTACCAATGTCTCTGTTTTCTCTACCATCCTGCTATTTGTTCATCCCCTAGCTATAGGAAAGCTTGCTACCTACATTATAGTATTATAGATTGCTAGAGTTGGAAGGGACCTTTCGAGTCCATATTGTCCAACATTTTACATATATCAGCACACAGACCCAGAATTTGAGGAGTGTTTGCCCTCCTACCCTCTCCATCTAAATGGGTCCATAGATCTAGACCACTATGAACAAACTGAGTTCAAACCTTGAGAAGTTTGATCCTAAAAGGGGAACTCTGTTGTTCTCTTGAACTCTCTGGCTCATTATATTTCCATTCTGGAGCCCTGGAGAGGAATCACAGAAAGTTTACATTTGTCTCATATCTAGAATTTCCCTTTAAAAAAGGAAAATAAAACATTACTCAGTATATGATGTTTAAGGTATAGGACAGCTTTTTCTTTTGTAAAAAAAAGAAATTTACAAAAACCAAAATACTCACAAACATGCTTTGATAAAACCTTAAGCCTGAAATAGTAAGTTGTAGCTACTATTTTACTCTGCAGGGTGGTTATTACCTAAAACTCTCCAAACACAAACATTTTATGAAATGGTTGAATATTCATTTCTCCTTCCCCTCTGTTCCTCATTGTCCAAACAGCTCCCTCAAGGTGATGTCTTTCAGTAGCCGAGCCAAGGATTGGGTTCTTCCTCCTTTTATTAGTAGTCTCTACCAAGTAATGTAGTGGATGTAGGGGGCTTTTTGGTAGCATACCTTTTGATTAAGGAACCTAAGAATTCCTCTCAGGATCACCACTTTTCCATCAGAGGAAAAAATTCATATAGCAGAAAAGGCAGCCAGAAGCCTGAAATCCCAATTCAGACTGGATGAAGTGGCACATTGATATGATGGCACTTAAATCACTACCTGCCAATGGAAGTTCTAGAAAGAGATAATGATATTCCCTAAATTCAGAAAGATTAAGGAAGAGAATGAAAGTAGAAACTATCTCCTTTTAAACTGATGCAAAATCTCTCTGACCACAAGGCTATCGCCTGGGATAGTGTGTGGCATGGTTGAGGAGAGAATGAGGGAACACTTTAACACCAATATTATACAGTTGGTAAGTATCAAAGTCAAGATTTGAACTCAGCTCTTATGATTTCTATCTCACCATATTCTCCATTATCCCACACCACCTCATACCAATTGATCAAAATAACTTTAGTCATGAAGGGATCTTTGGCGGTCATGCACTCCAATGTCCACATGCCCTATTGGAGGCATGGGCGTATACAGGTATTTGTTGTTATTCAGTCATGCCAGACTCTTTATGAGCTCATTTGGCATTTTCTTGGCAAAGATACTAGAGTAGTTTGCCATTTCCTTCTCCAGCTCATTTTACAGATGAGTAAACTGAGGTAAACAGGGTAAAGTGATTTCCCCAGGATCACACAGGCCAGATTTATACTCAAGTTCTCCTAACTCCAGCATCAGTATGCTATAGACTGTACCATGTCTAGAGGTGGAAGGGACCTGGTGCATATACAGGCATTCACAATATGAAACAGATTTTTAAAATCCATTATACCAATGTATACATTGTCATTTGCTCATGAGGGTCATCTAATCTTAATCCAGAAATTAGTGGTATTAAATCCTAAAAGGAGGAGGAGGTGGCAAAAAAGAGACATGGAGAAAACAGTTCCTTACAATCTTTTACGATGTGGGTGTTGCATCCTTTTTGTGTTCTGCTATCTCCTACAGATCATCTCTTCTCAGGTTGGTTTCTTATGACTCATGGCTATGTAGCTTTGAGTGACTTTCAGGCTAATAAACACCACAAGAAAAAACATCATCCCCCTTCTTTTTCCCCTACACCCTTCCCCAGCATCCTCCTCTTGTTAGCATTGGCAGATGCCTCTAAATGAGACCCTAGAAAGTCATTTTTTTGATAAAGCAATGCTAGGATGCATAGGAAAGTCTAGCACTGTATTAGATATAGGAAAAGCAAGGATAGATACTTATGCAGAGAAAAAAATATTCATTTCATTTTGCTCATGTATTGATTTCCATTTGCATGGGAGTCCCATTTATATGCCAGGGAGTCCCCAGTTTTCCGAATTAATTCCCAATTCCAATGGTTGCTTCCTTATTTTACTTTTCTCTTTGGTCTGTATTTCCCCCTCCTCCTCCTTTTTATTTTTTGCTTCTTTCTCTTATTCCAGCTATCTTTTTTTTCTCCCCTCTTCCCACTCAGGATGTGTACTTTTCATTCCCTGGGTTCACACTGGGCATCACTAACCAGGTGGCATGGGGACCAGTAATTTCAGCTCCAATCTGACCTGGGAAGTCTTTGGTAAATGTGCGAGGGCATCTGATGCATTTCTTTCTGTACCAACAGTGAAAATATACATGACCAATTATATATAAGTCTGGAAGGCAAAGGAAAAAAATCCCTTTTCTTTCTATCCTAGTTCACCTTGGATCTGTAAGTTGGCAGCAGTTCACCAGCCTTTTACAAGAACTCCGTTCTATTGTCAATCCAGCTGCCGAGGCTTTGTTGTCCCATAATCATGTCTTTATAGGCAACCACACCAACTATTGTGGGGAGCAACTCCCTGAACCATGATTAGCCTGCAGTGATTATGTGTGGTTTTGTCAGTCACTTCCTAAAACTGGGTCTGCTGAGAAGCCCCCAGCCCATCTTCTGTGTGAGCTGCAGCTGCAGAGGCCAAAGCATACATTTGGACTCAAGGAGTATTCATTGTTTTAGCATTAAGGGGCAATCCTGTGATTTTCTTCTCTTATTTGCTGGACAATTACAGTAATAGGACATAATGTGGAGGAGTTGAAATGCCTAAAGATAAAGGTTAAAAATAAATGAGAACTGTAATGAATATATCTAGTCAGCAGATGGCAATAGGTGGTTTTTTGCTTTTCTTTGTTTCTGAAGTCACATTGACTATTTTCTGTCCCTTGAGTGGGTCTTGGGCTTTCACTGAAATCATCCTCTGTGCTTCAAATGTCCTTAGACTCCCTTTTTGCAAGTTTTGTCCTTCCTTGTCCTTCTAAAGTCCTCCGTAAGTGGCACTTTCTCCATATAATTCAATCTAAACCAATATGAATTTATTAAGTGCCTACTATGTGCCAGGCACTGTGCTAAATACTAAAGACATAAAGACAAAACCTAAACAAACAAAAAAAATGGAGAGACATTCTTCTAGAATGAGGCCTTCCTTCATCTGGCTCCCACTGGACCTCACCTAAGACTGTGTTTTAAACCTCTTGAGCACACTTACCATATAATATACTTATCCATTTGTGTCTCATTCAAGAGTGTACTGATAAATGTTTAACAACCAACTCTCTGAAGAAACACATCCATAACACACTTTAAAGTTTAATTTGCCTTATGAACACTTTCTCTGTCATGAGCAAAACAGCACAATGAGTCCTGATTTGTAGAATTTTCAAAATTCTGGGTTGTAAATGCTCACACTGAAAATTCAGCAATTAGTTTTTTGAACAGATTCAAGTTGGCTTCAGCACACTCTTCCATCCCTCTACTAAGCTATAAGCATGATGAGGACATCTTTTAAAAAAATAATAAATGTGTATTTATTTTACATGGATTTATAATCTGTCCCTCTCACAAAGTCTTAGTGAATGAGTAAAAAATACAACAAAACACAAGTTCAGAAAAAAAAAATAACCCTCTAATATTGGCTTTGCCCCCAAATATGTATTTCTTCCTACATTTTAAGTTCATCATCTCTCAGACAGAAAGTAAGCTATGAGTCTAATCTTCAATATCTTGACTTGTGGTTTATCATTCCATTGATCAGAATTCTAATACCTTTCCCTGTTTTTCTCTACAATATTGTTGTCATTGCATAAATTATTCTCCTAGTTACATTCATTCTACATCACTTCATAGAAGCCTTTCCAATTTCCTCTGAAATTTTCCATTTTGTAATTTCCTGTGGTATGGTAATATCCCATTACAGTCATATGCCATAATTTGTTTATCCATTCTCCAGTAGGAGAAAGACTCCTTAATTTCCAATTTGGGGTTAATATGAAAAAGATCTAGTATATATTTACATATATGTACATATGTGTATGTATATATGTGTATGTATATGTGTATATGCATATATATGTGTGTGCAAGTATATATGTACTACATATGTATGTGTGTATATATGTATGTATTATAGGATAAGAACATCTTTTCTAAACTGTTTCCCCAAGGAGTTAGACCAGTGTTCCATATATATATCAGGTGCTTAATAATTGCTTTTTAATGGAATCATCCTAGGCATGTGGGCAGCATAATAGGCAATGATGTCAGTAGGGTACAATGAGAGGGCAGAAATGGCAGTCCTCAGTTCAAATCTCCTCTTTACTACTTATTAGTTATGTAACTAGACGAACAGATAACAAGAAATAGGTATTGGTCCGAATCAGCAAGATCTCCTGATTCCCTTTGATCTGCCCCTGCTCTGGTTTTTGAACTCATTTGGCCAGGCTTCCTGGAGTCACTGTACGTGTGCAATCTCAGGGCATGGTCACTTCCAGCTTTGACTTCTTAACTCCAGTTGTAATCATACTCATCCAAAACTGTCCTTGGACAAACACTTTTCTTCTGCTGCTCTTCCTGGTGACCTCCACTTCCTGGTTCATCTCAACCCTACCCTGTTCTGATCTTTATCTTCTTCTGCCTCTGGGGAACATTTGGTAATCTCTGGTTTATTGTCAAGAAACTTTCTTCCGTTCTCCTCTTACACTTTTTATAGTTCCTAAGATCAGTTAGAACTTGTCTTTCTCCTAAAGATCCAAGGCTTCTCTCCTTTGGCAGTACTGGCTGCTTGTTTCCAGGCTTCCTTAACCAATTCACTGAGCCAAGAGAAATTGTTTTGCTCTTTGTTCTCCAAAACCACACTTCCAGATATCATTTATTCCCCCAACATTCCTTTAAAGTTCATGCCATCTAATGATGTCTCTACTGGTCCTTGACGTTGCCATTTACCAACCAACTACAACTTTTCTCTCTTTGACATCAAGTTCCTCCCTTTCTCCTAATACTCTGAAGAGTTCAATATTCAATTCAGTTCAAATTGAATTGAAATAAATGACATCATTGAATTTCAGTATTCACATTAGTTACACAAACACCCTGACCTCTTACTTTTTAATCGCTTCAGCTCCTACACCACCATTTTTACTGCTGTCACTCATATCGAACACCTCATCCTCACCTGGAATTGCTCACACTTCGAGATCTTGAGTCTTGAATCTTCGTTTACTCATAATAATCTCCTGTTTTCCCATGTCCTACACAATTACTCCAGACTTTCACGTTAATACCTATCATCTCTTATGGTTGTCAATAAACAATTATTTATTCAGCACCTACTGCGTGCCAGACACTGTGTTAAATGCTGGGGATACAAAGACAGAGAAAGGACAGTGCTTGTTCTCAAGGAGGTTACAGTTTAATGAGAGAGACAACCATCACATAGCTATGTACAAACAAGATATATGCACTATAAATTGGAGAGGACACTGTTAAGTGGGGTTGGGAAAGCTTCTTACAGAGGAGAGGATTGTAGCTAGGACTTGAAGGAATCTAGGGAAGCCAGGAGGCAGAGATAAGAAGAGAAAAATATTCAAATCCTAGCTAGGAAGAGTCAGTGAAAATGCCTAGAGTTGGGATGTGGATTGTTTTATGTGAGGAAAAACAGGGAAGTCAGTGTCACTGAGCCATAGAGGATATAGAAGTGAGGAAAATATAAGCAAGCCATCAAGGCAAGAAAAGACCAGGCTTATTTTATTTTGGGGGTGATGGAAGTCATTGGAAATGGCTAGAAATGGAAAATAAATGGGTTGGGGGGGTGACATGGTT
Source organism: Potorous gilbertii (assembly GCA_028658325.1). NCBI lineage: Eukaryota > Metazoa > Chordata > Mammalia > Diprotodontia > Potoroidae > Potorous > Potorous gilbertii. The sequence goes on along the minus strand of CM053770.1, from coordinate 646,046,644 downwards.
AGAACTTCAATAGTTAGTTTTCCTTTCTTCATACCTAGGTCCATAATTATTGTACTCTGGTGTGCTACGTATGAATTTGTATTTTTTCATTTCTTATGGAAATGAATCCTTGAAAACACTCTTGACTAGAGAAAGTGAAGATAGGGAGAAGGGGAAAGGGGAAGAGGATGTCAGATTTGGACATCTAGTTAAGGAGGTGATGGCAAGAAGAAATTAGGGAGTGGGGGGTCAACATTTGACAAGCATTCCCTCCTGCAGCCCTGTCCTCTCCTCTCCTGCTTTTGCATATTTGCATGAACTGCCGCCACATCCCTAGAATGGACCCTCCCTGTTCCTCTGTCTAGTGAAAATTTTTTTTCTTCAAAAGGTTGTTCAGGGGTCATATTCTCTATGAAACTTTATGAAATGGCATTTACTAGAAGTGATTTTATCTTTTTACAAACTGCTCATGTGACTGTTCTATCCCCTATATGCACAAACTTCTATTATAATTTTTTGTGGGTTTTTTTTTCTCCTTGCTGGATTCCAATGTTAAGCACAGTGCCTGGCACATAGTAGGCATTTCATAAATATTTATTTATTTATTGTAAGTTCTTTGAAAACAAAAATTGGGCCACTAAAAACAAACTCTGTATTCTTATTGCCTAACAGCACCTTACACATAAGTGCAACCTAGGTAGTACAGTAGAGTGCCAGACCTGGAGACAGGAAGACTCATCTTCCTGAGTTCAAATCCAGCCTTAGACACTTACTAACTATATGACCCTAGGAAAGTCATTTCATCCTGTTTGTTTCAGTTTCCTCATGTAGCAAATGAGCTGGAGAAAGAAATAGCAAATCACTCCAGTATCTTTGCCAAGAAAACCCCAAATGGGGTCGTGAAGAGTCAGACATGGCTGAATACAACTGAGTCCCAAATCTCATACATAAAATTTACTACTGTTATTTCATCAATATAAGGAGCTCTGTAGCCTTTACAAAAGGCAGATCAGCAATTTTTCAGTAATTTACAGACTTAGAAAGTGATCTGGGAGCCATGAGAGATTAATTGTCTTGCCTAGGGTCACAGAGTTAGTATGGATCAAGGTAGAATTTGAATCTAGCATCATCTAAACTGCAAAGTCAGTTCTTTATCCTAATGGCACTCTTACCTTGTATATAGTAGGCATCCTATACATGTGTGTTGGATTTCATTGTTTGACTAGGGAAAACCTTAAATGTTGATAAAAGCTTTGGGAGCCTGGTATATTTTTGAATGCATTTGTAAGTCTATTTCAAATATACCAGACTTTCAAGAAGCCACAGAATACTTAATTCATAGTGAGTGCATGTGTGTCTTTCTCTCTTGCCAAATCTATTCAGGGCAAAGAAGCTGACTTCAGTGCTGTCACAGTGATCAGTATGGCTCACCGGGGGCCATCTTAGCAATCGTTACAGATCGCCACACGGTCAATAGGTCTGTGGCAATCTAGACTGATGGTTGAGTCTGGCTCCAGCAAACTGGCCCAGCCCTGCTGTCAAAGGCAGACAGGAGGGCAGACACCTTGAGTCCATGTTCACTTCTAATTCACCTTTCTTCCCCAAAGGATGAAGTCTCCCGCCTGCTGTTTGACTCCTGTTTGTACCTGTGGCTACTAGATGGAGGCAGAGCAGTTCGGGTTCAATAGTTCTTGCCTGCCTGCATATCATTTTAATTTACATTGAACTTGGCAACAGACAAAGGACCCATAATGTAAAAGCACTAATGTGCTTAACGACTGTTAAAATGCACTTAACATTCCACATTCAACACGTAAAGGTTGGGTGAACAACTGTTGCCAAAACCAGTCATCAGATCAGTGAAGATTATCCTGCTTCTAAGACTGGTGTGATGCTGTCTTGATAACAGCATAACCATACATACCATGGAATGGTGCCCAGCACGCTTCTAAGGACAGTCTCCAGGAGGCTTTGTTTGGGGTAAACTCTTCTGCCAATCTTGATAGGACTTGACATTTCAGCAATACCCCCTTTCCAAATTTTTTTAGCTTTGCCAGAGTTTATCTCTTTAATCTTCCAGAGCAATAAGTAGGAAGCAGGTCCATTTCAGATGCTGACGACATCAAGACAAGTCAGGGAGAAAAAGTGATTTGCTCACAATTGCAAAGAGCCCAAGGAATGGGACAGATGTCACCTACAAATAGCAAGAATTAGGAAGAAATGGTCACTGGAAAGTAACCTGGAATTCCACACAATTGCCTTGTGGCAGGGTCTAAGTCCTGAGCAGCTCATTAAAAATTATCAGTAACATCCCAAGGGGCTTTCATTCTGTCCTAATTCTTTGAACAGCTGTTTGTGTGTAGGGGGTGCTGTTATGAATCCAAGGAAGAAAGCCTTCTTCGTGCAAGGAGAAATCTTCCCCTAAGTGAGTGCAGATTCTGTCATGCAGGGAATCTAAGAATGTCCTTGGATATTTGTCTATAGGTGGAATGGTGACTTCCTATACTTACTACAATGCTTGGTACTTAATAAGTGCTTAGCAGATGTTCATTGATTGAATGAATTGTTATAATCCGTATGTTTGAAACTGGACACACAAAGAGGGTATGCCTTAAGAATCTGGAACAAAATAAAGGAAGAAATCATTTGAATTTGGAGCTGATGAAAATTTATATAAATAATGAAGGTCAGTCAGCTATAAGAAAGAAAACCAAAACTCCTATGAATGAATTGTAGTGTTAAAAAAAGGCATTAACATGACTTTTACTATAAGGGGAAATATCATAAAAAGATGATGTGACAGTAGGTTGTGACACTAGCTAAGTGACCGTCACATCAGGGAGTCTCAGTTCCTTCATCATTAAGATGGGAATGATAATGTCTGACATTCCTACCTTAAAAGATCATTGTTAAAAGGAAACAAAATAAAGGACTCAAAGCACTGGGTAAACCCAAAAGTGTTGTATAAATGCCAGATGTTATTATTAAGTTGCTCATTCACTTATTCAATAAAAATTATTAAATTATTTTTTGGTGAAATGTCCTAGCCTGAGTCCACTGGGAGATAAAAAGATAAGTAAAATGTAGTCCCTCAAGGAACTTAAAATAGAAGTGAGAAGACATATATAGAGATTGATATGATACTAATTTCAATATGATTAATATACAAGAGGAGTTCAAAGTGTTATGAGATTCAATGATAGAGGAATTGCTTCTAGAGGGAGAATCTTTAAACAACACATGTTTTGAGCTGAACTTTAAAGGTAGCATGGCAATCAGCAGAGGAGGGGGCATTGTAATTGTAGGAAATAATATGAGCAAAGGAGTAGAGGGAGGAAAGTGCAGGATGCATTTAAGAGATGGCAAGTAGATAAAATTAGCTAGAGCACTGAGAAAATTAAGGAGAAAAATGGGATATAAGTTTGAAAGAGCATATCAATGTTAGCTTGTGGCAGGCTTTGCATATCAGGCTAAGGAGTTTGGAGTGTAGTTGATAGGCAATAGGTAGCCATAGAAGGTTTTTAACAGGAGAATGGCTTGGATATCAGGAAGTTTGCTTTGGCATTGATATTTTGGTTAAATTAGAAAGGAAAAAGTCTAAGCAAAGGGCAATAAATCTAGTTTCCTCTTAATTAAGGTTGTTGGTGAAACTAGTGTTTCTTTTGAAAACCTAGCAAGTGGACACCGATTTGAAGTATCATGCAGGTAAAATAAACTGATCTATTCTGATTATATATGGGCTTTATCCCTTAATTCTCTCCTACCTTTGAGACACCTAATGGATCAGATTCTACTCAGCATCACCACTTGTTAATGCCCTACTAGTTTAATTTTAATATACCAACCAAAGGTCTTTCCAATCCCACTTTGCGCAATCTATTTACCATACTATGTCCTTGGAGCCTAGTGAGAAGATTCTTTCTAAACCCAATAATGACTTTATGTACCATACATGTCAATCCTAGAGCAAGAACAAAAGTGCAGTGGCCAAGCTAGAGACATTTGACCTACTTCTCATGCTGCAGCCCAAGTCCCTGAAGTCTAAACAAATAACATTAAGTCATATCATTTTTGAGTGACTCATCTAATCAAAAAGGCTATATTCCAAAACTTAGCCAAGAAGAACAAGGTGTTTTCTAACATCTTCTCAAAAAATGATGACCAATTGAATACATTTTAATGTTTGTTCATAAGATAATCTCAGCTTTAGAGAAGAATGTCTGGTATCTAGAAAAAGGAACCGAGATAAATACGAATCTGTCAGTGTGTTTTCCACATTATCCTGTGGAGAGGGTGATCTGATTCTATCCACTGCAACTGGTTCTTTAAACAAACATATCTCTAGAGTAGAGAAACTATTTGAGCTTGAAGGGAATATCCCTTAAGAATATCTAACTCCCTTTGCTCACTAAGTAACCTTTTGCTTCTGTTGTAATTTGGTCTCTTGAGTAGAATTATCCATCTTCCATAAGGAGCTGTCCCATGGAGATGACTGCCTGATGCCAGTTCATTTGCCAATTTCATCCTGCACTGATACTTTTGCTTTTTAGTCAATGTCTTATGAGTTCAGTTAGCATGAATCCATTCCCCAGAACTGGGTCATATTTTGTTGGGCTTGATGAGCTTATAGGTTATTTGAAAACTATCCTGGGGTTTTTGTGGTCTACAAGCTCAATATGGTAGGTTTTAAACTTACCTGTTTCTATTTTTGTAATTATTGTGCATAGTTTCATTGTGTTAACTTCACTTTGCATCAGTTTACAGAAATCTTCCCATCCTGCTCTGTGATGTGGCAGACAAAATAGCTAGTCTAATCTTGAACTGCTTTAAGAGAGCCATAGATTCAAGGATTTAGGAGGTGATAGTCTCACTGTACTCTGTTCTGACCAAGCTGGAGTATTCTTCAGAATTCAGGATACCACAGTTTAGGAAGGACTTTGATGAGCCAGAGAGGGTCCAGAGGAGGGCAATCAGAGAAAGTCCAGAGGATGGTTACCAGATGGTTAAAGATCCTTGAGTTCAAGTTAGTCAGTCAACAAGAATTTGTTAAGCACTTACTGCAAGTCAGGTACTATGCTAAGTTATGATGGTACAAAGAAAGTTGAAAGCATGATCCTGTCCTTAAGAAGCTCACACAATAATGAAGGAGAGAGAGCATGAAAACAACTATGCAATGTAAAATATATATAATATAAAAGGAACATAATATCAAGTCACCTTTTCATTGAACCACATTGTTCATCTTATACTAACTTACTTAAGTTGGCTTAAAGTGACCACTTTAAATGACTAAATTTGTCCATAAACTAGAGTGTACAAATGAATAATGGTAACAGCTGATGTTTCTATGGATGTCTTAGGTTTGCCAAGGTCTCTATGTTTATTACCTCATTTAATCTTTAAAACAATTCTGAGAGACATATGCTATGACTATTAATATCACCATTTTGGAGATCAAGAAGCTTGGGCTTGGAGATTATGTCATTTACTAGTTGCAGTTAGAAAGTGCTGGATGGATGGAGGCAGAATCCAAATCTAAGTCTTCTATCACTCCAGGCTCATCCTTCTTGCTTCCATGCTCATTCACCACCACAGGAATGAGAGAGAAAGAGGTAGTGGACAGAGTGAGGAAAATGTGCATATCCCCCAAATCAGAACCCCAAATATTGGCTCATGTCACCAGGATGTGGATAAACTGTTGGTTACAAAGTGGATTTAGGATAGAATGTACCATTTGAAGTCTTACTGATGCTCTGGAATACTAAATGATGCCTGATCTCTTCAATGAAGAGATCTGACCCTGCTGACAAGAGTCCCCAGAAACCATCTCTTCACGCCTTATTGGTTTGGCTTCTTATGATAGATGATATGACACACAGTCCGCAGGGTTGTTGGTACCTGCTCTGTAAATGATCCTAGTACCACAGCTGAAGGCAAAGTGACCATCTCTCAATCCTAGCTGGGGGTTTTGACATTTATTTTTCAAGTATGGTGATCAGAGATTTATTGTGGTTGGAGGCTTCCATCTGCATCAAAACTGAGAGACTCTCCTACCTAGTCACTCTCCACTCACTTGTTGTTGCTGATGCTGCCTTACCATAAACAAGTAAGGGTTATTGCCCTGGTTAACCTAGAAGGTTCAACTTCTCCAGTGAGACAGGGCCTCACTAGTGGCCTGGAGAACATCTCATTGGATTGATGTGGTGAGCTTTAATTCCTAGTTTAAAGTAACATCTTTCAACTTTTGTTGAAAATGTCCTTGTCTATGAACTGAGTTTGTTTCATGGATGAAAACGTATGATCTTTATTTTTTAAAGAAGGTGCTAGGCAAACTCAAAACTTCAATTCCCATGCCTGCTAATTAGCCCGAAAACTATCTTTTCTCTGTCCTTTAGGTCAGATTCTTTTATTTTTATATCACTCTTAATTCCATATATATTCCTCTATTTCCTTATCTCCCCAGAAAGTCTGAGCTTAAGGAAAGTTTTCAGCTCCTCTCCTCCAAAGGAGCTAGGTGGCACAGTGGATAAAGCACTGGATCTAGAGACTAGAAGATCTTAGTTCAAAGCCATATACAGGCATTTATTAGCTGTAGAACCTTGGGTGAGTCACTTAAATTATCTACCTCAGTTCCTTTATTTGTAAAATGAAACAAAATAATAACAAAATTTGCAGGTGAGGAGGAGGGAATTTTTCTCCCCTTCCTCTCCCATATCAACTACTAGACCGAAAACATGGCAGACAATAAGAAACAGAAACACATGCCAGACAGACACGAGTACACAGAAACAGTTACCTAAAGAAGAAAGAAGCTTCAAGAAATGGGACCCTTGTCAGCAAGCCAGCTAAGGAAAATAACAGGGTATGAGATCCTGGAGATACCATATCCAATGGGAACTATTTAAAGGCCCTATAAAGAGAGAAGAATCTATCAGTGCCTGTAATACTGGGAGCTATAAGTTGCCCTTTTCACCTATGTGTCTCACATACATGTGTGCCTAACTATCATTACATTCTAAGGATGTGACCTCTCTTTATATAGATGTTATGGTTATTTACTGAGAAGTATATCTTTAAGTACTAATGGGCAGCACAGTAATCATAGGGTATGTCAAGCACGAGCTGGGAAAATATCTCTGAATGAGTTCAACCTTGTAACAAAGATTAAAAGAAAAAACAAACAGAAAGTAGATATAGGGGGGAAGCGGTTCAGAAAAAACAAACAAACAGCAAAGCAACTAAGCCTAACAGGGCATTAAAAATATAATATTCTCATCTCTATAAAGAAGAGAGGGAGGTGTATTTTCTCAACTCTTTTCTATCCTACAGGATTTTTTGGCCATTATAGTTTCACAGCATTCTGTTTCATTTTTATTGTTTCTATTGTTTCTTTTTCTTTCATTGACATCACTGTAATCATCGAGTATTGTTTTTCTGGATTTGCTTTCTTCCCTCTACATCAGTTTACATAAGTCTTTCCATGACTCTCTGAACTCTTGCTATTCATTATTTCTTATAACATAGCAATATTCTGTTTTATTCATAGACCACAACTGGCTTAATTTCTTCACTATTCTTCATTCTTCAGTCTATGTGTATCTACTTTGTTTCTAAGTCTTTGTATATGGTCGATTTTAAGGAGAAGGGACAATGTTGATCACTACATATCTTCTAGCATCACTTTATCAAATGAAATAATTGACCTCTTTGACAGACAAGGAAGGTCATAGGGGTCACTTATCTTTAGGTGATCATTTTAGAATCATGGATGCTGAGAGTTGGGAATCCAAGGTAATCTTTTCTGATCCCTTACATCTATAGAGATGGATATCTAAATAATCCAGAATAGTTATGAATGCTTTTTTTAAAAGAAATTTCAGGGCAAAAATGTTGTGTCATCTTCTAATAGTCCCTTGTTTTATCAACCTAATGATTAAGTTTTTCTCCTTCACATAGAGCTGAAATCTCCTCCTAATTGTATCCAACGGCACTAATTGTTCTCTATTCACCTTGGGTATGTTACTCTTATGTCCTTTATTAAGGATAAGCTTATTGAGGATGAGGGTCATAGCATAGCACCTAACAGTATTGGACACATTGCACAACCTTATTAAATATTCATAGATTGATTGATTTTTTTTTAGCATAGTTGGTATTCAACAGACTATGTATCAAGAAAACTGTGTTTCAGGTAATGTTTTATATTCCATTACATTTCTCTGAATGGCATACCTTTGGGCAAAGATGAGATGAGTGTTTACCATAAGACTATCAATGTTATTAATGACTAAATTCAGAAAGCACTTGAGATTGAGAAAATAGACACCTTTTTTAATTCAAGAGGCTTAGTAAAGCAAGATACATCATTCTAAATCCTCTCCAGTTCTCAAATTGGCATGGTTTTAAAGGGTCATGTAATTGGTACTTTTCTGATTTATTTACTCTTAACATTACTTTCCATAAGTAAGTAAGTAAGACATAATAGCTGTCCAAAAAGAAACATGAGCTTTTCAAAAAAGCTTTTTAAAGTTCTCTTAACCTTAAAACCAGGAAGTGACGTATTGTCAAATACAAACCAAATTGGCAAAAAAAAAAGACTTGGATTTCATACAAAAAAAAAAGCACTTGGGTGGCAGAAGTGGATTATGAACTTTGAGATTCTCTCCCTAAAAGGCATATCTCAGAAAGCACTAGGAAGTTGCCGTACAGAAAATATCTGACGCGTGTCTTTTCTATTCTAGCTGATTCAACAATTGGAAAAACAATTGTTAAGTATTTACTATGTGTACACCCTGACACTATGTAGTAGGGACTCAAAGATAGAAACAGCAGGACATCCTCACAAAATCTTTACACTGTATAGCTTAAGTATTGTCCAACTCTTTATAACCCCAAAGACCATAGTGTTTTCTTAGCAAAGATAATGAAGTGGTTTGTCATTTCCTTCTCCAGTGAATTAAGGCAAACAGAGATTAAGTATCTTGTCCAGGGTCACATATCTAATAAGTGTCTGAAACCAGATAAGAACTCAGGCCTTCTTGACCTCAGGGCCAGCACTCTATCCACTCAGCACCTGGCTGCCTCAACTTTAAAATTATGAATCTTATAATTTATAATCTTAAGAACCTTATAATCTTTGAAGCAAGGATTTTTACTTACATGGAGGGATACAGATGAGATACTTGGATATATTTGAAGAGTGAGACATTGCTGTCAGTTGGTAGGGATGGGGTCAGGACAAATGATGCAGGAAGTGATCAAACTTTACTTTGAAGGAACTTAAAGAAGTGGTTAATGGATGTTCATTCCAGGGGTGGAGAACTATGTGAACAAAGGAATAGATTTAGAAGAGAGAAAGAGAAAAGTGTGCTCGTTGAATTTGGCTAAAACATAGACTACTTTAAGGGTAGTGATGTGAGATAGGGTTGGATGATTAGTTGGAACTAGACTGTGTTGAACCTCAAATACCTCTGTGAGGAGTTCATACTATATTCAGTGGTTCTTGAATTGAGAAATGACATAATCCTAGTGGGATGTTGGATAGACTGCTTGGGCTGTAGTATGGAGGAGAGGTTGTCAGTGGTTATTCCTAGAAGTAGAAAATACAACATTGGCCTATGTATGAAAAATGAATATCTGAATTAGGTTGCTTTCACTGCAAGTGCAGAGAAAGGAGCTAGTATTTGAAGAAAGTGTGGAAATGGTCTTGGAGTAAGAATAAACTTAATCAGGTACTCTAAAAAATTAAATTTCTTTTCTTTAATTCAAATGGCTTCTAAACTTCAAAGTTTTCCAGGAAGTTTTCTCCCAAGAAGATGTAAACAAATTCCCTCTTACCTGTTTTATGTGTACACCTCTGGGACCTCCCACTTCACTGGCTTTCCCCTACAGAGCACTGGCCCTCCTTCTTGTACATAAGTTGACATGTTTATTTATTTCCCATGAATTTTCAATGGTTATTCAATTTTCTGTATATGTTTTGGATTCATCCTTATCTGTCTCATCAGTCTTAGACTGTGAGCTCTCAGGAGTAAGGATTCATTTTGATTAATACACTTCAAATATTTCATAGTTTGGCACTCTAAAGGCATAGTTGTGTGAACACTCAATGACGACGATGATGACGATGGTGATGAAGAACAAAGATTGCATTGATAATTTGTGGCAGCTGCCATAGTCAAAATACTGAACTGACAACCAATAGACCTGAAATTTTGGCCCAGAACACAACTTCCTAGCTAGGTGACCTTGCCAATTTTACAATTGTTCTCAGCCTCAGTTTCCATTTGTATAAAAAAGGAGGGATGAAGGAGTAAATAATAAAAGTCTCTTCCTACCTTGCAGGGTTACTGGTAGGATCAAATGAGAGAACAGAGGTAATATACTTTAAAAAATGTAGAGAACTTGTATTATAAGGGTTTAAAATGATAGAGATTTATCACATTTGTATAGCTTTAATAACTCAGATTTATTTTTACCTCATTTCTATTTATTCATTCACTTATCTATATCTATTTTTCTATCTATCTATCCATCTATCCAAATTCATTTATTTGTTTAAGACTAGGTCTCCCTGTCTTGATAGTCTGGAAATTAGGCAGTCAGTTATAGGTCAGTCCTCTTGGTGATCAACATGTTTTCTTTGATCTCCTTTTCTTCCTACAAGGGCTGGTTTACTCATCCTTAGGAAGTCTCATATCTCTTCTTTCCCCACTTTTCATGCCCAGGAGGTCACCATATTGGTAGAGGACTTGGTATAGACCCCTGATTGGCTTTAGCCTTACCACAGGTAAGAATGCCAGAGTTTAAGTGATTCACCAGCCCTGAGTTCTCCCAGAAGCAGAGACATAGGTGTGTGCCACCATGGCCACTACATTTTATACTATAGTGTCATTTCCTTACAAGATTTCTCTTACTTCTGGTGCCTTCTCTGTATTGATTATTTATAATTCATCCTTTATATACCTTCTTTGTACATCGTTGTTTACATATAGTCTCTCCCATTAGATGGCAAAGTCTTTGAGATCAGAGTCTGCTTTTTACCTTTATATGCTCAGCGCTTGGCACAATGCCTGGCATATAGTAGGCCTTTGGTTTATTGACTAAATGAGTGTGAGATGGATTGTGCAAGTACTATTGCATCATTTTGCATGAGCAAACTGAAGTTCTGAAATGTTCTAAATAACTTCTCCATGGTCATGTGGTTAATAAAGTATCTGAGGCAAGATTTTAACCCAGAACCCAGAGTTTAGATCCAGTATTCTTGACACCAGGCTACCTTACCTCTTGAGAACTGTGATTACATCTGTCAAATACACCAAATACTCCCTTTGTAAATGTAGATTGTAACCCCTCTATGCCTTAGCAGATAGTTTTAGGACTTGCTATGGTCAAGACGATTCATTGCATAGAAACCAACATTGAGATGAGCCTTCATGAGCTTAGCTAACACTGGTCCTTGAGTGGTAGATATCCAGTCCCTCATTAGATCTTAACAGCTGACTCCACAAAATCTGCTCCACTGGTATAGTCTTGAGAAAAACTAGAATCATTTTTTTGTCATGATGAAGTCCCCAGAAATACTACTGTCAATGAAGGAACGGACAAATTAGAAGAATATTGGTTTTTATGAAAAACAGAAAAATCTTATATATGTTTCATATTATATTTAGTCTCCCAGCCTCAAAAAAACTACAGTGGTTAGTTGTCCTCTCTGAGATGTGAGACTTGGAAAGCCTAATCTACCTGCTCTTCTAGAACCCTTTCCCCAGCATTAGCCACCATACCTTTGAGTCCAAGCCCCTCCTAAGTCAAGGTTCTCAGTGAAGCAATAGCTTGGTGATGACTCTTTGGCTTCTATTCCAAGTAAGCCTTCAGGAATTCCCACTAGCTCCCTCCTAGTGTGGCTGATGAAAATGCCTAGAAAAAGAGAGAGAAAAAGTTATCCTTGAGGAAGTACTTTCTTTGCTTGAGGAAAAAGTATAAATCAGGTAATTACTGGACATGTCAGTTAATTGTCTTACGATTCCACTTACCATAACTTCCCAGACCAAATATCCCTCCCTGGTTACCACTCTCTTATATGTTCCCTTTCTCCATCATAATATAAGTTCTTTGAGGGTAGAGACAGTTTTGATTGTTTAAAAAATTGTCTCTTCCTTAACACAAGAATAATAGTATCTATACCCCAGGGTTGTCGTAAGGATCAGGTGAGATAATATTTCTAAAGAACCGACCTAGCATCATGTCTGGCGTATAGTAGGTGGTTTACAAATGTTCTTTCTGTTGTATCCACAGAACTTATATACTTCCTGGCACCTAGCGCTTACTAAATGCTTCTTTATTCCTTGCTTTACTCTATTGATTTGATAGCAAGTACAATTCTTATTAATATGGGGCACTCTCATTAATAATTTGCAAAATGTTTTATATGCATTCTCTCATCATAACAATAGTAAAAATAATATTAATCTCTAGCATGTATGTAGAGCTTTAAGCTTTGTGTGGAGTCCATACAACAACCCTGTGAGGTAGCTGCTTTTATCACCCCCCCATTTTACAGGTGACAAAGCTGAGGCATATAAAGGTTAAGCAACTTGACCAATGATCACACAGCTAGTAAATATCTGAGGCTGAATTTGAACTCAGGTCTTTTTTGACACCAGGTCTAGCCCTCTGTTAACTGAGTCATCTAGTTATAGTGTTTCCTCGTGGCAACTCTGTGAGGTAAGTACCAAACGCATTCTTATTGACTAACGTGCTTAACATATGCAAGTCATGGAGAGCTGGGCTAAGCAGGTATTGCTTCATGGTTATGCCATGAGATGTCTGAGATAGCTTTTCATTCTGACTTGATTGACCAAAGTTCTTACAGGGTCCAGATATCCCCAATATGGATGTTCTAGTCTGAATTTCCTGAAAAGTAGAACGGAGAGTGGTTTGACACCAACTGCACACACACATGCAACAAAAAAAAAATACCTTAAAAAAGAAAATCCTGATCCAAGAAGTCCATGTGCTGGGCCTTCGGTAACCTAGCAATCACGGCATTAGAAGCCAGAAAGCTTTCCTTGTGGAGGGGGAGTTAATGGATTTAGATTATTTGTGGTTATCTGGATTTCAGATTGACACCATAAATATTCAAACTCTGAACTCAGCTGGATGTAGCTGCCACTGACTTTTGTATGACCTAGCTGGAAACTTTAAATCAGCTGTCTCCTTGACTTTCAAGGGAATGAAATCCTCCGAACCCACTAGATAGCATCTCCTCTGTGTTTTATTACCTCCAAAGGACCTCAGTTCAGGATAGACTATAACTACAACTGTCCTTTCAAATGCTGAGCCTGGATGGGATTGCTAAATCATTAAGGGCTCAGATGGGGAAAAGGGTGTCCTAGATTGTGGGGACAAACGGAGGTTTATTATATGAATGCTTATGATTAATATAGAAAGAAGAACATGAAGGATCACCAGATGCAGTGTATTATTAATGGACTGACAGAGATCTCTATCAATGGCTCTCTCTGTTCCGTAGATATTACTAGGGTCCCTTTTCCCCCCATTTTCTTCTGATGTTCATTTGTCTTTGGGAGGTAGATTTATAGGACTTCTCTACGGATACAGGAGACATTGTGTTCCTGGTGTGTGGAATGCTGCTCACAGCTGTTGTGTTCTCCAGTTGGCAAGCTGTGAGAGATGTCCTGTTAGAAAAAGGGCACATTCTTCCTGACTTTAGCCCACTTTGGAAATAAAGGAGGAAGGAATATGGCAGTTATGTGCAAATAGGGGTGGGAGAGGTCCTGTTAGAAATAAGTTATGTTCGAGACTTAAGCCTACCTGAAAGGTAGAGGAAGAAAGAGCACAAGAGATGTTTGCAAACCAAAGTAGGAGGGTCCCTCTTTTCAGAGACTGGGGATACCTTCACTTGTAACAGGCTCCCTCTTGCCCCTTGTGACAAATAGTGCTGAAGGTTTGACAACGCCAAATCCATCATTAGGATTGGGCCCTGCTCCGTCTCTCTGTCAGCGTAACAGATGTGGCAGCAGCCACAATGTCAATAAAGGTTATGTCCTGCTCCAGAGAAAAAAGGGCCAAAACACCATTTAAGTAATTGCTTGGTGGAAAAATCAGACCATCCTTCTAGCCTGGCAATAGCATTATCAAGGAACCTCTGCATGTGAGCGGCTTTTCCCCTTCCTTTTCCTGATGAGTTGAAAGGTATTGTCAGGGAAAGAAATGTGAGCCTGTTTAGAAAGGAAAGGGCAGGGCCCATACCATCCCAAGTGATGACTTCAGGACTGCTTCCTACCCTCCTGAAATCAACTCCAGGAGAGGGAGGGCTCTGGGACAACTATGGGTCCAGATAGGAATTTCCACCTGTTCTGTCCCAAGGTGAAATTAGGCAGGGTTCACTTTAGGACTGCTGGCTTCCCTTTTTGTATCTTCTTTCTTTCTTGGGGATTTTCTCTTCACCTCCCACCCTAGGTGTCCTTACTGGGTCCTCTTTTCTTCCTGATGCTAAAACCTGCTAACAGAAAAGGATCTGACATAGGCATTCAAGGCTCTGATGGTAAAGTTTCATGTATGAATGAGCAGGTGGTGGAAGTATTTTGGCTGTGATAGGCATAATGCACTTTCCTGGACTCACACATCAGAATAATCACGATGATAAGAACTGCGTTTATACCACATTTGAAGGTTTTATGAAGCACTTTCTAAACATTATCTTATTTGATACTTATAGTCACCTGTTGAGGCAAGTGATATTATCTCTGCTTTACAGATGACAGCACTGAGGCAAGAGACATTGAGCGACTTGACCAGTATCACACAGCTAGTGTCTGAGGCAGGATTTGGGCTTAAGTTTCCTTGCCTCCAAGTCCAGGGCTATACAACCTAGCTGCCATCTCTTCTACCAAAGTCAGCCTTGGTCCCCTATTCTCTCTGTCTCTGTCTCTCTGTCTCTGTCTCTGTCTTTCTCTCTCTCTCTGTGTCTCTCTGTCTCTCTCTGTATCTCTCTTTCTCTCTACCTCTCTCTCTGTCTCTGTCTCTCTCTTTCTCTCTCTCTCTCTCTCTCCCTCTCTCTCTCTATCTCTCTGTCTCTCTCTCTCTCTCTTCCTTTCTCTCTCTCTCCCTCTCTCTCCCTCCCTCCTTCTTCTGATTTCTGTCCTAGCCCTAGTTCCTGAGCTATGGAAGATAAGCCTTATCCTCCATGAGCCCCACCCTCTGGTCTCTATTGCCTCCCTTATTGTGAGTCTGGATACTTTTCTTCTACCAGGGCATTTCAGTTATCCTGTATCCCATAGAGTGGTAAACCATTAACATTTGTAGACAAAAAGTCACCATTTCTCTATGGACACCAGAGTACTCCAAACTCAGATTTTTTTAATGATAAGGAAAGTTCACTGAGAAGCCAGTGGCAGTTTTTATTCTGGGAGATTAAGTAAAAAGATGGTCTTTGTTACCACGTGCCAAAGCCTCCAGTTGCAATGTTGGTACTAGAGGCATCTAGTGTGACTCAGAGGTGAAGCACTGGGCCTAGAGTTAGAAAGCGCTGAGTCAAATTTTGCTTCAGACACTTACTAGGATGTGACCTTGGAAAAGTCACTTAATCTATCTGCTTCAGTTTTCTCAATGCAAAATGGGCATAATAACAGTACCTACTTTACAAGGTTGTTGTGAGTCTCAAAATGAGATATGTGCAAAGTGCCTGCCACATTGTAGGTGCTATATAGACACTCATTTCTCTTCCTCTAGTGTACATGTTAGTGACTTGACAAAATAGATCAAACATTGTCTGTGGAGAAAGCTCAATGCTTTGCCATGCTGGCATGGTTTCATGTAGAGGTTATCATCTGCTATAAAAATAATGGAAACATTTCTGTAACTGTCATCTGTTGCGTTTCACCAGATATCAGAGAGCAGAGCAATAAATTCAATTTGAAGATCAATTCTGTCCAAGAAAATCTTATACTCCATGCTCCGATGAAGAGGAGAAAAGAGAACAACTTCTTGGTTGGCCACTCTTCTCCAGTCTGTACCCATTGCCTCTGCTAGGACCAGAAAGGCTGTAAATGGAGATTCCTAAAATACTCCAACTAGCAATATTCCTCACTTGATTATAAAAGGAGGTATTGGTGGGGCGGAGCCAAGATGGCGGAGTAGAAAGACTCACCTATGCTAGGTCCGAACCCACAGCCCATAGATTTCCTGTAAAAAGAACTCCTGACAAATTCTGGAACAGTGGAAGCCACGCAGCAACACAGTGAAGGAGATTTCTGCTGCAGAGAGCCCTGAAAAACCGACCACAAAGGTACCCCGGGACGGGAGCGGAGCCCTGCCTGGCCGAGCGCTCCCAGCCCCCGCCCCAGCCACGCGGCACTGAGAGGAGCGAGCAGACCCCAGCAGGCGGCAGGGACCTGAATCTCCAGGCGGCCGAGAAGGTCCCTCCACCCACAGACGCACAGGTCAGTGAGAGAGACAGGCTGAGAGGGGAGCGGGGGAATCTCAGGGACTCGGACCCCCTGGGAGGCTGCGGCCGCGGCAGAGGCAGCTACGGGCAGAGACTCCCAAAGCGGGCTGGAGCTCCACCCCAGCTCCACTACAAAGGATCTCTGTATAAACCCCCTGAGGGAACTGAGCCTGAGAGGCAGCCCTGCCCCCACCTGAGAACCAGCAGATAAGCCCCCATTGAAGAGCACTCAGGCCTGCCGCCAAAAGCCCTGAGGCTGGGGAGCAGCATTTGAATCCCAGACCCCAAGCACTAGCTCAGCGGATCTAAACCAGGGGGGTGGAGAGGACTCTCAAAAGTCAAGTAACTGGCTGGGAAAATGCCCAGAAAAGGGAAAAAAACTAAGACCATA
>CM053770.1:645944958-646029303 GCA_028658325.1 Potorous gilbertii | reverse complement strand
ACTCCTGAAACGTCTGTAATGTACTAAGAGCTATCTGTTATTTTGTAAATGGTTATTCTGTTCAGAACTAGTCATTGAGTCAGGGGAATAGCTTACTACCATGCTGGGGTCAAAAAAGCTAGAAATGCCTTATCAATGACCATTAATACCAGGAAAATCCTTTCTTTACATTTGTATGACTATATACTAATTAAATTGGCATTGTTCAGTCATTTAGTGCACAAAATAATTTTAATGAGAGTATATTTTGCTTTGTATGATGTAAATGGTGTCTATGGAACTGTCATGACCATGGTAGGATCAGGGGAATCAATTTTGTCTTTTCCTGGTGAAGGAATTAAAGTGATTCTTACTAAGGAGAGGGAATCTTTACAATGTCCTCTGACATTATAACTTTGGGAAACGATAGTAGTTTGACTTCCATGTAGTCCATCACCTGCTTGGTCCTTGGTTGGATGTCTTAGACCTTCAGTTTCGCTGGCAAAGTCTTTGAGAATCTGATCTCACCACCATAACACAATGAAGTGCTAAAGGAAAGTCTGTGGTAAAAATCTCCTTAAATGCCCTCTCCCTATATCAGAACAAGAGCAATGGTCCACATTTATATAGCCTGTTTTGCAGTTTACAAAGCACTTTACATTAATTATCTTATTTTATCTTCACAACAACCTTGTAAAAGAGATGCTGGTATTGTCTCCACTTTGTAGATGAAGAGGCTGAGACTCGGAATGGTTAGATGACTTACCCATGGTCATATAGCCTGTAAGTTATAGAAGAGGGTTTGGAAATGAGGTCTTCCTGATTTTGAGGTCAAGATTCTAGTCTCTATATCCTGTTACTGTGGTGTAGTAATACTATTTCTCAGAAATTCATTCACTAGAATGGTAAATGCAATTAATTAGGACATCCTTGACCTGCTACCCCCTACTCCATATCCCCTGGTTACCACAGCAAACACAGTGGATTTGAAAGATGTCTTTGACCGGGTATTGGAAAAAAAGTTGAATTGCATCTCTCTGAAGCATCAAGAGCTATTGACTTTGGGAAGATGTCCTAGTCAGACCAATAGACTGGTTTAATAATTGCCTGCCCCATCCATCCAGAGTGGCTGTCAATCATGGAGCCACATTATGGGAATGAAAAGCTGTTCAAAGCTCCATAGATTTGCTCCCAGAATAACTCTTGGTTCTGTTGGCTTCTCTTCTCATTTATTTACCATCTGGGGTATGTGTTTGTGTGATTAGAACCTCCTCTCCACAATCTGCCAGACACAAATACCTTCCCTTGACCTCTCCCACACATATTCCCTGCACCAGAGATGCAGAATGGATGTTAGCCAGAGACAGAATCCAGGGAAGTCAAACTTGTTCCTTTCTGCCCCATTGCAGACATTTGACTCTTGCTAGGGAAACATGGATCTCTGAGCCCTGGGGATGAGGGGAGGCTGGTGACAGCAGGAACTGATTTGCAGAGGTCTAAGCTTAACATGGCCCTGTGGTGTTTCAGTCTATGTGTAGAAGTGTTTAATGACTTGGCAACCTGAAACATTTCAGTATAAACCCAGCAACTAACACAAACCATGATCCACTTCCTTTTTATTTCAGGAAGTTGTTTATTTATTTCACATTCCTTCACTTTAGAAATGACCTGGGCACCAAACTAATTAAAAAAATAATTTAATACGTATGAATAAATCCAACCCAAGCTGAGACCTTGTCAGCCAATTTCAACCTGAAGTGTAACCTTAGAGCTGAATTGTAAATCTCCTGTAATAGGGCCTTTCAGATATAGTATATCATCTGATACTTTACATACTTGTCAGAGAACACAATTCACCTCCCAAACTGCCTTCCCCAAGATTTTGAAACCTTATGTGTTCAGTGGGTTAACGAGGGGTCCTAATGTAAGTAGTTACAGGGTATGGAGGGAATGGAGCAGTCTCCAGCATGAAGGGTACTAAGGAGAAAGGGGAAATGGAAAATGAAAGGTGGGAAGGATGAAATCAGAGCTCATTTTGCTTGCTCTCCCTCTTTTTCTTTCTCCTCCTCCTCCTCTTATGATGCATTGGAACTCACATGGGAAATCAACTATAGCATAGGGTAAGGTAGCTGTAATGCAAAGGAAGGATGAGAAACATCTTTGAGTTTGAGCAGAACAGAAAAGGACCTGGAAAGGGTTTGTGCAAAAGGGGCAAGGTTACTGATTGGAGTGAATAAGAACTGAATTTCCCAGTGGGTGTCAAGACAGATCTTTTACCATGAAGAGGGAATGTGGTGTAATGGAGAGGATCTAAATTAAAATATTTGCCTCTAGAACTTAGTACCACTAAATATTTAGGTAAGTAATTGTAATGGAAAATAAAATAGAATCTTTTTCTGTTTTTGTTTTAGTATAATCAAGAAGTAAAATATCTATTTGAATGTTATTAGGTAGGATATTTCCCACTCATTTCCTTTGTTAATGAGACAGTAGTTCTCAAGGGATATGATGCCCTCTGACTCTAAAAAGTATATAAAGACTCTGAGATGCAGCTTTTATTTTGGGACTTGCTGACTGGAAGTGTTTGTTTGGCCAGATGAGGACTCTGGGAAGCTACTAAAGGAGCCCCCTGGCTTTGAAAATCCAGATGTTGGTGCTTCCCTCTCTGGTAACTATGGTCTGTTGAATACAGGCAGAGGAAGCCATTTCTTTTGACTTTTAATTTCTCTATATTTTCTTTGAAGTTCAGAGTGCTAACTCCCCTGAACAAGGTGAATGATATATGTGTTTGGTTAAAGGAATGATACATGTGCTTGATTAAAGTGATTGTTAAGCCCTCAAAAGTTGCCTTTCCTTTTATGAATGCAGATCTAAGAACCTATGATTTCAGGCCCCCCTGTGTATGTTGGAGTGCTTACTATTACAGTCACTTAAAATCCCTTAGCCTCAGTTTCCTCATCTGTACTGGAGAGAATTGAATTAGATAGACAACCTCTAAGATCCCTTCTGACTCATGATCTATGATCCTAAGAAGGAACTTGGTTATATGACATTCTTTTACATGATCATTGTAAGGTTTTTATAGTTGGGATTTACTCATAGTGTGTCATAGCCTGTCATATTTACTAGTCATACTCCATCCAACTGAATGGGGTGGCCCATAGATTGTGACTATGACTAAAAACTATCAGCCAACCCTTATCTGGGAGAAGCTTTCTAGTTGACACACACCATCAGGTGGCCATCAGGTGGCTTAGAAAAGATAAAACACAAACTTTGGTATCTAGGATCATTGCCTAGAAGAGAATACGAAGTCATCAGAGCAACCCACCCATCACAGATTTAAAAAAAAACAAAACTCAATACAGAGAGGTAAGCGTGCGTAGAAAAAGAGATACGATGAAACAACCAAGAGTAGGTTCATCAAAGATTAGTGTCCCGAAGGAAACAGGCTCAGGGAAAACAGTGGAGTGACATAAACTTAGACGACCTTAGTGACTCTCTACAGTCCCTTCAGGCTTTTTTATTGACCATGCACATTCTCAATGTGACTTGCTATCAATGTTATTTCTATGCATATCTCCCACTGATTTGTGGGAGAGTGTGCCCCAGATTTGTAGAGAAAAGTATCCATTGCTATTTTTTTCTTTCTATGCTCTTTGATTAAATACTTTTCATCTGAAATAATTTAATTATTTAGCTAGCTAGTGAAATTAAAAAAAAAATTGGGCTGGGGGCTTATGAGCTATTGTTTTAAGAGGCTCCAAAGACCACCTTTGAATATAGGGGAGTTTTACCTGGGGATCTCAGACTGAAAGGGAGTGTCTCAAATCCTATGCTTATACTACTTACTTGACAGGATAATGTTGAAGAAAGGACTTTGTAATCTACAGATTTAAATATAAGTATGAGCCACCATTATACTTATGCCCTCCATTTTCTAGCCAAATTATCTTCCTTTCTCATTCTCATGCATCCCATTGCACTTCTATGTCCATGTCTTTGTGCAGGGTGTCTCCTATGCCTAGAAACTTTCTTCTTCACTTCTATCTCTTAAAATCTCTCATATGAAACCTTCTTTGATAGCCCTAGATGTTAGGATCTCCCCTCAATATACCTTGCATTTATGTTTTTGTATTTTTATATGTATACTTGATATCTGATAGACTGTACATGACTTGCAGACAAGGACAATTTCTTTTTTTTAATATTTGTATCCCCAATCCCCAAAAGAGTACATGACATGTAGCTTAATAAATAATAATAGCTAGCATTTATATAGCATTTGTTATGTACCAGGCACTGTCTTAAAAAATATTAAAATTATTGTCTTATTTCATCCTTGCAACAACCCTAAGAGTGAGGGAGGTACTACTGTTTTCTATTTATTTTACAAATAAAGAAACTGAGGCAAGTAACAAGTAAGTGACTTGCCCAGGGTCACACAGCTAGCAAGTATCTGAGACCAGATCTAAACTCATGTCTTCTTGACTCCAGGCCCAGCATTCTATGCACTGCACCACCCACCTATCCTCATAAATGTTTCTTGATTAATTGACTTGGCAATTGATTTGATGTGTGCAACGAGTGAGAATGGAGAGTCAAGAATAACTCTAAGATGATGATGATGACAACCAGCATTTATAGGCATCTACTATGTGCCAGTCACTGTGTTAAACACTTTACAAGCATCTCATACAAATATCTCTCAACAACGTTGGGAGGTAGGCACAATATTATCCCCATTTTACAGTTAAAACTAAGGCATAGAGAAGGTAAGCAATTTGCCCAGGATCATACACATCTAATAAGCATCTGAGGCTTTGAATTTCCTGATTCTGGACTGAGCACTCTATCCACTGGGAACTGAAAGGATCAGAAAATCTTTGACAGAAAAAGGAAAGATTGAAGAAGGATGAACTTTTTCTTTTTTGGGAAGAGGGTGTTAGTTAACTTGGTTTAGTACATGTGAGGGATGAAGTGCCTGTGGGACATCAAGGAAAAGACTGAAATAGTTGAAGATGTGAAATGAGTTTTGAAGGGAGATCATGCTTGGATATCTAGATCTGATAGTCATCTGAAGAGCAATGGTAGTTGAACCCATGGGAACTGATGGGGTGACCAAGAGAGAAATGTGAAGAGAAAGGAGAAGAGGGTTCAGGATGGAGCTGATGATGAATCGGCAGCAGAAAACACTGATGAGGAACTGTTAGATAGGAAGAGAATGAGTTAAGAACAGAATCATAGAACTACATGGCTAAAGTCTCCAGGAGAAGATAGTTTAATAATATCAAAAGTGGATCACTGTAATTTAAGTATATCTTACATCATAGTTGTTTTTTACACACATCTTTCCCTTTATTTGATAAATAACAAACCCTATGAGAATAGGAACTGTTTCTTACCTGTTTTTGTGTGCTTGGAACCTCATATAGTATAGGGGCTTAAGGGAGAAATGGACAGAGTTCCCCTGCTCCCAAGACTAGTTACTCTCAGTTGTTCTCCCACAAGGGTTGTGTGGTCCCCATATGTACTATACCATTAGAAAGGGCAGAACCTCATGGCTTTGGGAAAAAATATGAGAGCAGAGGTTGCTACCCTCACTGAACTTAATTTAAGTTAATATCAATAATGTATAATTATAATAATAAATTAATAAAAAACTTAATTTAAACTCTAGGAGAACCTATATAAACTTATTGTATTTCTATATAGGTTTATAGAATTTAGCACTAAAATATTCCCTAGAAACAATCTATTCCAACCCTTTGTTTTACTGATGAGGAAACTAAGGCTCAGAAAAAGGAACTGACCTATCTACTGTCACAGGTACATAGTTGCTATCTACTAACACAGGTTAGTAAGGAGGAGAATCAGGTCTGAGCTCGAGACTTTAACTCTGAATTTAATCGCTTATTCCTCACTACACCACCCTTAGATGTAGTAGGAGACCAATACACCTTTGTCGATTTCCTTTGACTAAGGGAGGAAGATCATATAAGAAAATATCATACCAAGGTCACTAAAATGTCAAACAAATCATTTTTGAGTTCGGATTTTTATCCAATTGCAAAGGAAGGGCATTTGCACTTGGAATTAGAAGAAAGAATTTAGTTCTGTCATTCACCTGCTGTGTCATCACTGCCCATTTACCTAAACTTGTTGATTGCTACTTTTCTTCTACGTAAAATGGGGAAGACAAACTTGGTACTACTTACTTAAGAAGGCTGTTGTGAAGCTCAAAGAAAATAATGGATCTTAGGAAATCTTAGAGATCTCTCAGCCCAACCACTTCCTTTTACGTGAGTAAATCAGGAACCTACAACAAATAAATGACTTCCCCAAACTCATGGAGATTGCAAGTTTCAGAACCTACATTCAAACTAAGATCTTTGGGGCTTTATAAATGGATCACTATGGCCTCCACATCAAAACACTTTTATACAAGTCAAGCAAGCCATAAAATAATAATTATTATTTATTATTATTATACAGTTAATGTTAACTAAAATGATGCTATGGGAATGGAACATTTCTTCATGGTCTAATTAATTTCTTTTGCCATGTATATATCTACATAATAGAGGTTAAGATTTTAGGAATGACATTAGCAAGTTTGAGAAGGGAGGTTAAGATGGTGAATCACCTCAAGTATCATGCCACTGGAGGATTGGAATGTTTGTCCTGTGGGGGCAGAGTGTTATGCTAGATAGAGGGTGGAACTTGGAGCTAAGAAGATGTGGGTTCAAACCCTGTCTTAGGCACTTACTGGCATTATAATACTAGAAAGGAGACAACCTCTGTGGGCCTCATTCTTTCATTTGTAAAATGAAGTGGTATGGAACTGATAATCTCTAAGGCCCTTTAAGGTGCCCCACTATTGTTCCTGTAAGGAGAGAAGAGTTGGGACAGACATGTTATCACCGTTAACAGAATGAAATGTTGTCATGTGGAAGGGTTAAACTTGAATTTTGTTCTTAGAGACTAGAGTTAGAAACAGCAAAGGGATGATGTAGGGAGTTAGGTTTAGGTTTGACATAAAGGAAAACTTCTTATCAAAACTGTCTGAAATTGGAATGGGCTTGCTTAGGAGGTAGTGCAATTATTCATTCCTGGAAGTCTTCGAACTTGTCAGGTATGTTGTAGAATTTCCTACTCAGTCGAGTTGAGGAGATCTGTGAGATTCTTTCTAAACCTGAATTCAAAGACTGTTACTATAACTTCAGGGATACAACCTTGATTCCATACCACCCTTGACATGTCATCCTCCCTCTTTTCATCCAGTAGAGTGGTGAATGGTATCCAGGGAAATATATATTCAGAAGTGAATTTGGTGGATTTCATTCAAGCCAAACTGGTTTGACCAATGGCCAGTGGAAGGTCAACAACATTTTTCCTTAGTCAGATTGGTTTATGCTCTTTCAAGTGCATTCATAGGATGTCCTGGAGGGCTTTTTTATGAAGAATTCTTTGTAAAATCACTAATTCCTTATTAAATTCTTAAGTGAATGAACACCTGATAAATTTGTATTCCCCAGCTCACAGAATGAGGCACATATCCTTTCTGGAACTGAAGCATGAGGAACCTTCAAAAGAGAAATTAGGGAAAACAACCTTGATTTGGCCAGTCAAAGGTGCTTAGAAGTTAGTTTCTGGAGAAAGGAAAATAAAGACAGTGTTTTAGCTAATTTGGAATTTATCTAATCTTGGTGGTATCAAGTGAGAGGGTTTTAAGAGCACAAAACAGCCAGTGTAGAAGACAGTGAGAATGGAACATGTTTTGTTTTGTCCCAGTCTATGGAGGGCCCCAATCACATGAGTTCTGGGCTAGGCTTACAGATAAGCAGAATAAGCAAGTATATAGATCAGAGAAGGCCTTGGCTCTGCCTTTCCTTCCCCCAACTCCCTATAGATCCCCAGTCCCTGTTAACACATGAATTTTCTTTAATGCATGCTGAAGGCTTGAATTCCCTGCTTAAAGACCAAATGCTACTGGTAGGGGCATTGCTGAGCTGCCTTAAATTCACACTAAGGTGTAAATTGATCCATAGTGGACTTTTTTCCAGAAAAGCAGGCTTTGACAGAATGAAGTGAGAGGGAAAGAGAAAAGTCATTGAGCCCTTGAGGAAAGAGGAAAATAGTCCAGGAGAATGGAGGCACTAAAGGCAAGCTTCACCTCCTTCACAATTGTGCCTAAGGTGACTTTGAATGAGACTTGCCACATGTATAACCATCTCAGACTGTCTGCCCCTTGAAGGTAGGGTCACAGCTAATGTAGATTTGGATTCCCTGAACACAGTCAATATATAACTACTCAGGCAGTAATTCTTAGGTATCAGCATCCTTCTTCTGCGATGGATTTCCCCAGAGAGTGTTTCCCCAGAGGTATTTAGGCTGAGCTAAGAAAAGGTACCTGAGACTCAGAAGCAGTGAGCCCCCAGAAAACTGCTGAGGTGGAACAGCGCCAAGACTCTGATGTCCCCAATTCCAGATGCTGTGGCAGCCTAGAGTGACATTGCTTCTGTGAAAGAGTCTTGGTACTATTTTGGGTCCTTTAAAAAAAACAGATTGAATTGTTTCATTTTAATTTTGCAGTTTGAGAGGAAGTTATAAAACCTTCAGAGAAGTGCCAGAAAGAGGTGAAGAGAAGGAAGGATGACTCAGATGAACAGCCTCAGGATGCCATTAAAACCAAATTGACAAACCCTGGTTGAGAGTCTGCTAAGTACCCAGGGCTATATTCAGTAAATGGGGGTGGAGGTAGGGGGAGATGCAAAGATGTGGAAGACACAGTCCCTGCCCACTGGAAACTTTAAATCTACCTGGAGAGACAAGACATAGACATGTGAAAAATGAAAGAACAGACAAAGATTTAAATAGTGGCTCAAGACATCAATAGAGGGGTATTTCAAGGTTGCACATGGTTAATTGCTAAATGAACTGCAGAGACAAGGAAGAGAGGAGGAGCTCAGAAGAAGGAGAGCTCATTTCCAGCTGGGTCAATGGGATGGGCTTCATGGAAGAGACAAGTAGGTCTGGAAGGATGAGTGGGATGTGATAGATTTGGGGCAGAAAGGAAGGGATCAAATTTCTAGGCTTGTTTTTTAGGAACCTAAGGGGTCTGACTGTACTCTTATGAAGTGTATCATTGGCATTTAACATTCAATGAATCCCATGTTTTTCATGTTAAAAGAAGCATGATGGGGGACGCAACCTAGCCTGGTAGATGGAGCATAGAACTTGGAAGGCTAAGATGCTGGGTTCAAATCTCACCCCTGACACTCACCAGTTATGTTAGAATGGTTAGTATATTAACCTAAAAACAAATACCTGCCTTCACATTGTCATTATGAAGGCCAAAACAGATAATAACTATTGAAAAAAGTGATACAAAATAAATATTTTTAAAGAAAAGTAAAGTATTGTAATGTGATAGAGAGCTGCATTTGGCTTTAAAGCCCCATCTGACCCTTACCTAATCCAGGCATCATGAGTAAGTCACTCTGCATCTCAATTTCCTAGTACGATGAAAAGTGATGATGCCCTATCTCAGATCGATAAAGGCTGGGGGAGTATAAGCAAGTCTGAGAGTCCCACTCCACAAGACTATAACATATAAAACAACTCTATGTTGGCCACTGCAGCTTCTATAACAGCGCTGATGCATTCACATAATCTGGACAAAAGCAAATATGAGTTTCACAGAAAGTACGCTGCAACATGTTCCCAATGTCCTCTCTGCAAGTGTTATGCTAGGAATTGATACATTCCCGGAGAGATAGCATAAGAAAAGGAGATGGCAGAGGTGTCATGAAAGCCAAGGAGAGTGAATAGGCAGCCCAATAATACCCAATAAATTTTTATTACTTTATCCTAAAGGTGAATGCCTGCAATGTGAATCTGTAGCAAAACTTGGACTTCTTGGACATACCATAGGGATGAGAAGCAGTGAATGACTTGTGATCTGCACCAGGAAAGGGAATGCCTAGGTCTGTGAGATCACAGGCCCCATGAAGTATCAAAGAACCAACTCAGGCTTAGAAAGTGCTTTGTGGTTTACAGAAGACTTGACTTGACTCACACAACCCTGAGAGATGAGTGGTATAAGCATGAACTTCCTTACTTTATAGATAAGGACGCTGAGACTCAAAGAGGTTCTTTTCCCTTCCCACAGTCACAGGGCTTGGAAGAACTTGATGAGGTGGGTGGTACAGATATGATTATTCCTTCGAGTCAGACATCCTGCTACTGAGCATGTTCCCTGAGGAAGTCAAAGAGAAATCCTATATATACCAAAATATTCACAGCAGTACTTTTTGTGGTAGCAATAGAAATAAATAAATAACTGGAAATAAATTGACTCTCCATTGATTGGTAGGTCTATGGGAAAATCATGGTATAGGTAGATGGTATAATAGGAGACTTAAAAAAAGAGAATTTTTTAAGGTAGAATTTTCGAAATACAAAACTGATATTCTAGAAGATGGCAACATGAGAAGGGGAAATGGGGTTTATCTCACCACCTTGTTAAGTTCTACAAGCATAAGAACACAGTCCTTGTCTTAGATTTCAGTACTGTGTTTAGGCAGCCATTTTGCTTCCTAATTTTCCCAAATGCCTTCCTCTCTGATCCTACTGTTTCAAATATCAAATTCTTTTAACAAAGGACAAATGTTTATTCCCCACTTAGACATCGGGCTAAAAATGTAAATATGCCTGAGAGAGATGATTCATTAACTTAAATCTATCCTCACTAATATGTATATATATATATATATATATATATAGTATGTGTATATATACTCACTTCATTAATATGTATGTGTGTATATATATAGTATGTGTACATATACTTACTAATATGTATGTGTATATATATATATGTGTATATAAATATATATATACATAAATATATATATATTTTTTCAGAAACCAGAACAGACACTGTTTCTGATTAATTTCTTATTAGTTTTCTTAAGGTTTCCTCCTGGTATTTGTAAAGGGAATCTATTTTGTAATATTTTCTTCAAGTTATATAATTGCTTTCTCTCAACCAAATTTGGTGATCCAAAGGTGTTTCAGGAACCCTAGCACTCCTGACAAGGAGTAAAGAGATCTGGGTTAAAATTTCCTCTGTCATTGGCACCTATGCACGTACTGAACATTTTTGACTTTAGTTTTCCCATCTGTAAAATGGACATGATCACATCAGCCCTTGCATCTCACAAAGATGAGGTAGTAGACATGAGACTGTAAACATCATAAAGCACTATATGGATGAAGAACTATTATTATTGCATCATGTAAGAGAGACCTCAAGCCCTGGATTTGGAGTCAGGAAAAATTTGGGACTGAAACTTGGCCCTGATTCTCTCTGGCTGTGTGACCCTGAGTAATACTTTGAGAGAAAGATTTCTTTTATTGAAAAGAAGGAATGATAATACCTGTACCATCTACCTCAAAGGGCTGTTATGAGGGAGACATCTTACACATGCATTTTAACATTATATAAATGTGAGCTCTTTTTAATAAAGTCCACACTGAATGCGAGTGCATTTTTTTCAAGGACTCTAGCGGCTTTGACTCCTCAAGGCCCATTTCTCAACAGCATTCTGCAAACATGCTGCAGTCATGGTTCCCTAGAAGGCCAATCACTTCTGGAAAGAAAATGACCTCATGTGTCTTTGCTACCACATTCTTGCCTTTCTAAGAAAAGTCAGCATTATTGGCAACAGGAAAGAAGGAGATAAACAGCTCATCTGATGTCATTTTCCTGGGACGTGTGCCTCTGTTGGTATGTATGCGTGTATGTGTATATATGTGTGTGTGTGTGTGTGTTTAGAATGCATATGTGTGTGAGAGGGAGGGAGGGAGGGGAAGTGATCTTAGTTTCAATAAATAGAAGGAGCCAAGGTATGTAGTCAGAGGATCTGAATTCAAATCTTACCTCTGACACTACATTTGTCATCTGAAGTAAGAGGACTTTCTGGGCTCAGGTTCTGGGGGATTCTTAAGAAGACTAGGATGGAATTCAAATCCATTAGGCAAAGATTCTCTGTCTTATGTGTGTGACTGCAATGGAGATCAGCTTGGACCATTCTTGTTTAGAGTGTCCTTCCTATATTATCAAGATCTCGCCTCCATCATCATCCACTGGCCTCCTTTTCCATCCTCCCTCTTCCCTTCTGCTGTTGCTCCTCTTTCTTCAACCAATGTCCCATCAGGATCTATTTTTATTTGAAAGAAGGCAGGGAGTGGTGGTGGTAAAATGATAGTTACTTCCCCACCCAACTCCTCAAGCTGGGAGGCTTTCCTCAGGAAAGCACATCCATCATACAGGCAAGCTTAATGGAGAGGTGTGTGTTGTGGGGAGGCAGGGCGGGGAGGGGGGTCCTCATTCCTGGAAAATTGAGTTCTCTCCCATCTAAAGATGGATTTGGCCCATTCTAGCAGAGCAGGACCTACCTTTATGGTATGACTGAGCAGGGGAATTGAAAGCATCTCTAGTGCTTAGCATAGTATCTGGCACATAGGAGGACATTATTCAATGATTTTTCACCAATTGATTGATATATACATGAACTCATTATTATTGAGGCAGCTAGATAGAGTTGTGGATAAAGGGCTGGTTTCAGAATCAGGAAGACCTGAATTCAGATTCTGCTTTAAAACTTATGGGCTCTGTGGTCCTGAATGATTCTCTCTGCGTCTCTCTTTACTAAATGCAGTAACGGTTATAAGAATCAAATGAAATATTATATGTAGTGTTTTGTAAATTTTAAAGCACTATATAAATGTTAACTA
This sequence comes from Potorous gilbertii, assembly GCA_028658325.1. Lineage (NCBI taxonomy): Eukaryota > Metazoa > Chordata > Mammalia > Diprotodontia > Potoroidae > Potorous > Potorous gilbertii. The sequence continues at coordinate 646,016,520 of CM053770.1, read as the reverse complement.
TTGTTCTTATTTGTTCTACCTCATTTCCTGGTACCTTGACTATTTTGCACCCTTACAAATAGCCTGATGTAGCACTCACAGTAAATAGGTGTTGAATGAGTAATTTCTGAGTTTCATCAATGCTGTCGCCATGCCTTACCTTACTTAGTTTATATCGGCTTATTTGTGATTCTAAATATCGTTAGTATGTATACTTGGGCAGGTAAATATAACTCCCTTCATATGGCTTATCTCATCTATTTCCTTCTACTTGCCACCACAGAAGAAACTCACTAAAATAAATAATGAGCCTCTAATTCTTTCAGGGAGACAAAACACGGGGGTATCAGAAATAAATGATTGTTTTGTGCCAAAGACCAAAGCATAGACATTGTCATGACATTTGAATTAGTAGTGTAGGTTTCATGGCAGGTTATGAATACTTTAAGATTTTTATGGTCCAGTAGTAGTATTGAGATTTCTACTGATGAGGTGGCATCATCAATAGAGCGCTGGATCTAGATGCAGGAAGATCTGAGTCAACTCCTGCCTCAGACACCTACTAGTGTGACCTTGGTCATGTCACTGAACCTCTCTGAGACTCACTTTCTTATTTGTAAACCCATAGGGTTGTTGTGAGGATTAAATTAGAGAAATATGTAAAATACACTGTAAGTTTTAAAATATGCATATTTGGGTATGCATATGTGTATGTACATACATACACACATGTGTATTATGTGTGTAGGAGAGAGGTTAGCTATTTTTACTTGAGAACCAGGAACCAACAAACAAGTCAGAACCAGATTTATAGAGTTGAGACATTGACTACATTAGACTACATATTCATTCAGAGATTTTCCAAATGATGAGTGCTCCCATTTGTTACCAATACTTTGAAACCATGAGAAAAACTACCCTAAATATTTTTGCAAGCTTCATTTTATTTGTGGAGACCCACAATCTCTGGGTGCAAAGTGAATGAAATCTAGCCTAGTCCCATGATGACCTTGATGCGTGAACAAAGACATTGAATTTGGCCTCACTTCTATTATCCAGAAAGTAGGGATAATATTATCAGAATAAGTGGTAGGACTCTTTTACTGACTTGTGGAACTAAAGAAAACCAAGATTGTGTAGCTAATAATGCAGAACATTTAGGTGCTATTTAAAGGCAAAAACTGGCATGTGTGGGGCTATTGAACTGGAATAAAAACAAGGGTGGGGATGATGGTGGAGGCGGGAGGAGGATACTGGCTTTTTATATACTCCATCAATACTTTCCTAACCAACTAATCTCATCCCACTGCATAAGTCCTTAAAGGACAAAAAAATAAAAGAAGACCATGATGCACTTCTTAATTTGTTCAAGTTTCTCTTCCTAAGTACTCACTGGTTATGTCTACATAATGCTAAATGATTGATTACAGGCTGAACTTTATGCTTTATTACTAACCTGCAGCCTGTGCTGCCCCATAGTTCATTTGTCTTGTATCTTTCATTCTCTTGCCATCACTTTAATCTCCCATTCACTCACTTCATTCACTGGGACATGCACAGCTGATCCTGTATGAGATTCTCAAAGTATCTGAATGAATAAAACCCCCAAGAAAATAACTTCTCTGGGTCTCAGTTTCATCATCTGTAAAATGGGGATATTAATAGCAACTACCTCACAGTGTTATTGTAAGGATAAAATGACATAAAAAAGCAAAACTCTTGGCTAATATTAAAGCTTTATTATATCTAGACCAACCTGCTTATTTTACAGAGGAGGAAACTAAGGTTCAGAGAAATTAAGATTTGTCCAAAAGATATAGGTAGTCTGTAGTGAAGCCAAGATTTGAATACAAGTCTTCTGATGCCAGCTCTAGACCACTTTCCACTGCACCATGCTGCTTTGACGAATCAGATACTCATACACCCTACAGGAAGTTCTTACAGGGCTCAACAGAGACCTAGGGAGTTAAAGGTATCCCATAAAGATCTACAATTCCAAGAAGAGATGAAGCATCCTGAGTTTCCTCACACCTTTTAGAGACCTTTGGAATTTTCTGAGCATATTCCCAGATCATAAAATGTCCCTAATTCTTGCAGTTGAACCTGAATTCCTTGATTTGCTTATAGTGCCTCAGATGTCACTGCTTCTACAGCTGTATAACAACAACTAAAACGGATGTAGCACTTTAAGATTTGCAAAGAAATTTACGAATGTTATCTCATTTGATCTCCACAACAACTCTGTGAGATGGGTGCTTTACTATCCCCATTTTGCATATGAAAAAATTGAGTCTGGGAATAATTCTAATGCCCCCAGATGTACACAGTTAGGTGTCTGAGACAGCTTTTATACTCAAATCTGCTCGATTCCAGCTACAGGATTTTGTCTACTATGCTGTCCAGATGCCCTTTACGTAAAGTTTTGAAGCCTACAAAACACTTTACAACTGTATATACAACTATATATGTATATATGTGTGTATGTATTATATTATATTATTATATTATATATACATATATATTATATATAGACATATACATAAACATGTACATATAAAATATTTTACAAACATGTCTAATCCAACCATTTGATTGCAAACTCCCTGAAAGCAAAAACCGTCTTGGTCTTTCTTTATATCCTTAACACTTAGCATGGTGCCTTACACGTAGCAGGTGCTTAATAAATATTTGTTGATTTGATGTTTGTGGACAACCCTATAAAGTAGAGAGATACTGCAAAGATGATTATCTCCATTTTACAGGTGTGGAAAGAAAGGCTTCAGAAGTTAAAATCCCCCATCTACAATCCCACAGCTACTAAGTGTTGGTGCTGGGGTCTGAACCCAGATTTCTTTTTCCATTTCTCTTTCTACTCTACCCTATGGTACCTTGCATTTTCTGTGAATCTTTCTACTCCACCATCTTGGCTCCTCCCCCCTGGTACCTTGCATTTTCTACATAGAGTTCTGTTGATATCATAATCCTGAAGTTATTTTGGGTGTTTTAGGGAAGCCACCAAACATATGTCAGCTCAAGATCCATATATGAAATATATCAGGTACATCAAGAATCAACAATTTCATTGAGAATGGAAATTCCCTTCACTAAGCAGTTTACCATCCTTTGTAACTTGTAATCTAAGAGAATTTCCTCAGTTTCTGAGAAGTTAAATAGCTTTTTCATGGCCTCATAGCTTCTAAGTATCAGAGGTGAGCTGTGAATACAAGTCTTCATGGTAAGAAGTCCAAATAACCATTATTCCATCATGTCTCTCCTGCCATATACATGGGGACACAATGCTTGTTCTCATGCAGATAAACTGTGTATATTTTTGCAAATAGTCTCATTGTTTGATACAACAAAGGAGAATAAATGGGTATGAGTGAGTGGTTACTTTGGAGTACAGTCCAATGGGATGATTACAGATAGAATTCATGTCCCCATCATCTTTTCTACTTTATTGCCTCAAATTCATTTGTCTTCTTTATTTCCCTATAGCCCTTCTCACACCCTACATGTTAAAAAATAGAAATTACCCTTCATTCAGTGTTTTTATAGGGTCATAATATATGTACGTTCTGATACTGTCATTTCCAAGTTCTGAATCATTAGTGCAGGCTATCATATATCCTTGATACTCAGTCATTCCCTTTTGTTTGCTGTTCTTTGTCACATAACCTTTGTAGAAAGAACCCTGGACTTAGAAGACTTGAGCTTATTCTATGTATTAATTGATCCATGAATGAATGGATTGGGTGCACCTAGCAAAATGTAAGCTTCTTGAGAGCAGGGACAATTCTGCTTTTGTTTTTGTATGCTCAGAAACCAGCATGGTGCCAGGCACATATTAGGTGTTAAATAAATATCTGTGGAAACAAAGTGAACTGAGTTTAAACCCAAACTCTTCGACTCACTACTGCCCTGTGATCTTCAGTGAGCCCTTTCATTTTTCTAGGACTTATCAGAAAAATTTGCTGGTTAGCCTGGGTACCCTCAAAGGTCCTTGTCAACTCTCAAATCCTACAATCCTTTTAGTTACTCCCCAGACTGAGACTGCCCCAAACCCCCAAGCCCCCCAGAATGCCTTCCAACAGAGTCATTGCCTCCAAGCCCTCTTGAATGAGAAAGTTCTATGCTCTCCTTCCAATTTATCCCAGGCTTTTTAGCTCCAGCCCTCTGGGACCTTGCCAGGCCTTCCAAATGACATCCAAGCAAACCATGCTGAATTATGAAATCCTAGCATGACTAATACCAAATCACATGGTACATATTTTAATATTATATATGAAGCTCTGTCTAAAGACCAAGATTAATTTAATATGTAAAACAATAGATACTTCAAATTAATACAAGACATTGTAATACAAATGACTTTTATTCAGATTTGAATACTGCACACAAAGGCTATAAGTAAATTAGTTTTATTGATCTATATTCATAGAATTATTTAAATTTACCCTCTGGTGCTGAGAGCCAGGGATTTTCTGAAGCTTGCCGTTAATGCATTTTTCATTAGTGGCTAGTGCTGGGAAGCCCAAATTTCATTTGGCTCCAAAAGATTAATTTCCTTTTGACAACCATAGCCAGATAAAAGAATGGGAGTTTGAAAAGTGACCTCCAGGACAGTTCTCAGAAATATGAATTAGGAGGCCAGGAAAACAGAGAGAAAATGTTTTCTTTTCTTGACCGCACACGTCTATGTGATCGGAAACAACTGGTTCAAAGGAGGCATTTAAAGGAGCATATTGTTCATAGTGAATTGAAATTGAAAATCACCCAAATGGCAATGAAGAGGTTTGTAGTGGAAATTAGTAGGCTGCAACATATTTCAAGAAAAAAAAAGAATTACACAAGGAGAGCAGTATAAAGTGTGTTAATAAGGAAATGTAGCATGAGAAAAGGAAGATGGGCTAATCATGGGGCAAAGGCAAGGGAAGACCAATGGACAGACTATAGATTCCATTGTCTCCTTCAGGATGTAAAAGAAAGTGGAAAGCCTCCAACACCTTGGGTAGATACCCTGTGAGGAATTCATGGGAAGTCATGAGGACAACAGAATAGACTGACATGACTGGGTTGGGAGATCTGTATCATTGTAGATGATTTGCTTACCCTGATGATATCACAAATCCATTTGTGTTTTTGAATACTTGAATACTTTTCCTTGTACTATGCCTGGGGTGGGAGGAGGGAATTGTGACTGAACAGGAGTGTTAATAGGATTTAGGGGAGGGAGGACAAATATGCTGATGAGCCCAAAGGGTTTCAAACTAACGTTTAGGAATGATGACAACCTGGTGGTTTGAATTCATGATAATCCCTTTGCATGACCCAATAATGAAGAGAAAGAACAGTGAAAACAATGACAATAGCAATTTTAGTATTTATTTAAAATTTTAATTTAATACATAAATTTAATTACTACAATATTTAATATTTCCCAGAAGTCTTGATCCAATGCCACAATGGCACATTTTGACTTCCCTTCCCCCTCTAGATTTCAAAGTCAATGTTAGTAAATTTCAAATTATGTAGGTCCTAAGAAACTTTTAAGTTTCTAACTATTGTACATTTGCAATTCGAGAAGCTGCCTAAGAGACAAGGGGCTCATTACTTGAAGATTGCCCATCAATTGTTGAACTTCTTGGCCATGACAGCCTCTGAAAGATTAAGAACAGTTATAAATGGGAGCGATAGGGCCTGTATAGACAGAATTATAGACCATTTAAAGTAATGATGCTAATGATGATAACATGTGATAGTTAAAAGTCATTAAAAACTGAATCTACCCCACCCTCTCTCTTCCTACTGCCATCTCTTTAGTAGAGGCCTTTATTACCACCCACATGAACTCTTAAAATAACATCCTAACAGGTTTTCCCATCTCTGGTCTCCATTTTCTCTAATGTCGCCACAATGCTTTTCCTTCTTTCATGTCTTTCCTCAGTTTAAAAAACAAAAAACCAAAATGAAATCATCGGATCCTTATCGCCTAAGTAAAATGTGAGATCCTTTCCCTGACATTCAAGATCCTCCCCAATCACCACTCTATCCTTTTAATTTATGCTGTTATTTCAGTCATGTCTGACTCTTCAGGACACCTTTTGAGGTTTTCTTGGCAAAAAATGCTGATTTGCCATTTCCTTCTCCAACTCATTTTACAGATGAGGAAACTGAGGTGCACAAGGTTAAGTGACTTCCCAGGGTCACACAGTAAGTGTCTGAGGCCACATTTAAACCCAGATCCTTCTGACTCTAGACCCAGTGCTCTCTCCACTGTATCATCTAAATGCAACACTTAATCTGTATTTCACTCAACAGAACTATTCTTAGTCCCCAAATGAGCCTTACATTCTTTTTCCATTTCCTACCTCTAGGTTGTTGTTTCTCTTTGTCTTTACCTCCTGAATTCTGATTTAAATTCCCCTACCTCCATGTATCCTTTCCTAATACTCCTTTTAATATTTTTGACAACCTCTTCCACCCATCCCAGACTTCACATTACAATGTGGTCTCCTTGAGGGCAGGGAATAATAATTTTGTCTTTCTTTGCATGTCCAGTCCTTAGCACAGCATATGGTACAAAATAAGCATTTGAAAAAAACTTGCTAAGTAATTGACACTTATTATATGCTTCAAGTATCTGTATACAACGTATTTTCTTATTGGATAGGAAACTCCACATTTGTCTGTACCTCTGGCAAGGTCAGTATTTTACTCAAACTTTGTATTTTTCAATCCCCTAGAAGTTTGGGGTCTTGGGTAGGCCATTAATAATTATTGAATTGAACTGACTATCCAACTGAGATAATATATATCCTGGGAACACTAAAACAAGACTCAGAATCATTAAACTGACGCAAAATGAGTAAACTGACATTTTATGTTATATACATATTTATTATTATATATTACACATATTTTTTCAAATATATCACATACATATTTATACATATATGATATTTTAAACATAAAAAGAAATACAATGACATTAAACCTGCCACAAATTGGTAAAAAAAAAAATGTTATCCCAATAGTTGGGTAGGTAGCATGTAGTATATTGTATAAAATTGAGAGGGCTGGTCTTGTCACCCTAGTCATTTCTGAATTCATTGATTTTCATGGGATCCTTGTATAGAGCAGAGGGTCTTGCCACCATCCAGGACAAGAAGTGCAATTCAGGGAGTCTTTCAGTTGGCCTGAAAAGACAAAGGCAACATACAAAGTAGGATCATAGGATCAGAAATTTAGAACTAGAAGTAACCTTAGATGTTCTCTAATCTAAGCCTTCATTTTACAGACAAAGAAACTGAGAAACAGAAAGGTTAAATAAGCTGCCCATGATCACAAAGGTAGTGAATAGCAAAGTTCAGACTGGAATCAAGTCTTCTAATTACTAACACAGTTTCCTTTCTACTATGTCACAATGTCTTCTTCATGGGCTTAACCATCTATATGACCCATGTCAGCATGTATGGCATCTACTTGGATCATGGTTGTGTGGAATAACTTCTATTCCCTAGTAGACACATTATTAATCTTTTAAGTAGATAAAGTAATTGGTCACCTATGTCATGCAACTAGAGGGGTCTCAGAAATACCTCAGATATTTCCCCTACTGATTTTGCCCAGTATCTGAAATACCTCCATTGGAAATATGGTCTTTAAAAGTACAAACTTAAAGTTTTACTTCTCTCTTAAATTTTAAATTCCTTTGGAAGAGGTAATGTATTAATTAAACCATGAAAGTTGTCAGTATCACAGCTTGAAAGGTATCGCCTCTAAATCTAGAATAGTTTTGGAGTCAATGGTTCTTCATTTGAAGACTATTTCTACTATTGACTAAGCTCCATGACCTTGGAAAAGTCCATTCATCTTTCTAGGCCTCATTTAACATGTTTGGAAAATGAAGATGTTTACTTAGGTCTTCTTTAAAGAGTTTTCCATCTCAAAATTCTGCAATCCAGTGAAATTGTATTTCCATGATTCTAGTTGTTTTTGAAAGTGACAGGTAGTAGAAGGGAACCAAATTAATAAAACATTTATTTCTTTCCAAGCTCCTTCAAGTTCGCAAAACATTTGATATAGTTTATCCATTTATCCTCATGATAGCACTAAGCTGGCCAGTTTTGTTTGAGGCCAGGGTGAAGAAAGAAATTCAATTTGGTGTTTCCTAAGAAGACTCATTGCGGGATGCCATGGCACCAGGAATCAAGTGAAGGGTGGTGAAGAGGAGAGAGAAAGAAAAAAAAGAAAAGGTATAGGGCAGGAAGATCAATTTTGCTCACTTCTGATTTTATTCATAGGGTTGTCAACAAAATTGTTGTTGCTTGCCTTAGTTTTTGAAGCAGGTCAGTCATCACAAGGTGAGGTCTTTACTCCTGTGAACTGGATTTAATTGAGGCAGAGTCACACAAAGTCATCAGCCACACTCTCTCTTCCAGAGCCATTGGCAGAAGTCAGGATGACTGGCAATGGATTGAGATGCAGGGGATGACTAGCATCTTCAGTGTCTGACCAAGCTCTTAGCATTCCACAGTGCTTGCTTCAGTCACCTTCATGGCTGTTGGAATAAATTGCTCTCATACACCCATTCCACCAGGGAAAGTTTTCTCATGCTTGGGGTAAATATCCTGCTAACTTACAGGTAAACTTAACAGGTTTGAGGCCTGTTGATTACCCTCAATCTGGTTTAGCTTATCTATCAAGACGATTTACCAGGGTGTGGCCACTGCTCATGCTACAGATTTTTGGAGACACAGTTGAGAGTTAAATGTTTGGTGGACAACAATGTTGGATAAGCAGATACTTTTACTTCCCTGGTTGACCTGATTCTTAGACAGCTAGAGCAAATGCAAATAATGTGACCCAGTCTAATAGGAAGCCAGCTTCAAAGGGAACAGATGAGATGATGTCATGGGTCTTTTCCAACCTTTAGCATTCCCAGACTGACTATTGACTTGATCTCTTGCTTTAAAGAGATCAATGACAGTCAAGTTAATGGTACTTATTGCTAAAATTAATTTTGTTGGTACTCTCTACCATGAACTCCTTGTCAACCAGACCAAAATACTAACAGCAGCTGAATATGAGATCATGATTGGATAAAGTGAGTTAAACCAACAAACTCTATCATAAAACTCTTCATTGGATCATAGATTCAGTTATAAGGGATATAATATTGGGCCCTTGTTTTTACTGGCACAAATAAGGATGATCCCAGGTGAGGATTCTCCCTCTATCTATGAAAGCACATTCTTTGCATTTTATAATTTTAGTGAATTACCTAAAACACTGAGAGATGAAGTGACTTTTCTAACACCACACAGCCAGTATTCATCAGGGGCAAGACTAGAATTCATGCCTTCATGGTATAGAGTCTGGCTCTCTCTGACTTTGTCAGATTCAGTTATACTATGATTCAAAGCAAGTATTCTCTAGTTACACCAGTACATGTCACTTTCTGTAATAATTGTACTATAAAAACTTGCATGTAAATTGAATTTTTATAAATTCAATCATATTTTAATTACATCGGGGAAAACTGTTATTCAAAAGGAACATTCTGGTGAATCCTTTTATAAATCTGAGCAGCTCTCTGTTGTTAAGCTCTCTGAAGTTCTCTTTTTTCAAGTTTGGATTTTATAATGTATTGATTCTTCATAAAATGGGTCAGTTGTTTCAGTCATGTTCAACTCTTTGTGACCCGTTTGGAGTTTTCTTGGCAGAGATACTAGAATCGTTTGCCATTTCCTTCTCTGGCTCACTTTATAGATGAGGAAACTGAGGCAAAGAGACTTAAATGGTTTGCCCAGGGTTACTCAACTAGTAAGTGTTTGAGGTCCCATTTGAACTCGTCTTCCTGACTCTAGCACAAATGCTCTATCCACTACACCACCTAGCTGCCAAAATGGATCATACCCACTTGGGCATTGGTTTGAGGAGGCTTCTGTTTGATACTTGAATGTACAAAGAAGCAGATATTGAAACCCAGGTCAGAGGCTTCTTTAATCAGCAGTCAGGCTCTTGGGATTGCTTTAAAGGACCTGCATTGGGCCTTTAGAATTTTCCTTTTCACTCCTAATGAAGCTTTCCTGATCATTGAACTCCAACTTGAGAAAACGAGTCTTCTCACCTTCCTATAACTCTTAGCTGACTAGGTTGAACCATCTAATGTGACTTGTCTTTTTTCCACCTGTCTTTCTTCCTCTACTGATGTTACCACCTCTAGGAGATCTTAAATGGCAACCACTTCCTTCTTTCCCATTTAGCCCAATTTTCACACTACAAGAGGAAATTTGTAGGGATTTATTCAAAAGGGAAAAGAAAATGTACAATTTTATAACCAAGCTAAGGTAGATAGAAATTTAAGTAACAGAAATCTACCTAATCACATATTTGATGACACTAAATTTTCTTAAGTAATCTCAGCCCCAAAGTCCATTGGTATGGAACTTTCTCCTCATTGGTGGAGGTCAGTGCTTTTTGTCTTAATGAATGGCAGGACACAGTTGATGGGAGCAAGAGAAGAGAGATATCCTTGACTTTTCTGCCTTCCAGTTTCAAGAAAGAAAATGAATGATGCCAACCTCTCTTGGGAAAGAAAGACTAGGAAGAAGCTGGCATGATAGAGTGTTCCAGTTGAAGATTAACTTGGAATAACATATGCAAAAATGTATTACAAAGATCAAAATGCTACTTAAGTTCTAGTTATTTTACCTTCCTTCCTGATTTTCACCTCCAATCCAAGCAGTCTTCTTATTCTGGAGATTCCTTGGCCTCTATGACCCCATTTTGTGAGTTGTGGAAGGACCCAAGGCAGCTATGCTTACTTCTTTCCTGGCTCTATTCCTGACTGGATTTCTCCACTTTGTGCCCTAAAGGGTATCTTATTCCTCTGACCTCCTGTTTCTCAGCTTGTTTGTTGTATGTGCTGTCTTCCCCTGTGAGAATGAAATTCCTTGATGGTAGTGATTGTCTTTTTGCTTTAATTTATATTCTGGCACTTAGTGCAGTACCAGAACAGAAGTACATTATACCTGTTTATCTATCTGTCCATCATCTATCTATCTACCTATCTGTCTATCTATCTATCTGTCTGTCTGTCTGTCTATCTGTCTATCTGTCTGTCTGTCTGTCTATCTTCCAAGGAATCACAAACCTTGTTATCTGCCTTGCTGATTTGCCCTATATGCCATTGATCTTTGCCATTTCATCTGTAGCTAACACATTCATCCTGTATGTGATTTCTCCTCCAATTAGAATGTGAAACAGGAGGGGAGTCTTGCTTTCCTATTTGTATTTTCAGTGTTAATCACATTCCTTGGTGTATAGTAAGTGCTTAAAAATGCTTTTTTTCATTCATTCATACTTATTGTATTATTTCTAAGTGTTACATATGGAAAACTAAAGAATCTCCAAGTGGGAAGCCACCCTAGATATCAGCTATCCAGCATCTTTAGTTTATAGATAAGGAACTCATAGGAGAGGGGATTGTCCCAGTAAGTTAACGGCAGATTCAGGAGTAGAAGCTATGTCCTTCTGTTCTTGTTGTGACAGTATGCTGGGTGAGGAGGTGTATATTTATTTCTAGAGTTGTGACATTTCCGGAAAGCCTAATATAGTAGAAAGAGTGAAGGACATGGAGTCAGGAAATCTGGTGTCCAGTTTAACCTTGACATTTCATATCCATATTTTCCTAGGTAAGTAATTTCACCTCTCTTTGCCTCATTTTCTGTTCCTACAAAAATGGGACCAAAAATCTTTTATTGCCAACTTGGGAGGGTGATTGTAAAGAAAGCATTTCAGAAATCTTAAAGTACCTTGTAATTTTGTTGTCATAGTTCCAGACTTGATTGTATCAGCAGGGGAACAGGTTGACACCTTGTCTCTAAGTCCAAATTCAAGAAGTTATAGCATCTGTCTATGGTCACACAGGTGGTATGTGTCAGAGGTAGGGCTTGAAACAAGCCTGAAACATCCCATGCTGAGCTGCCTCTCTGAGAGTAGTTAAAATTACTAAACCCCAAACCTTCCTAACAGATGTATTGTGGTTGATTTCACACTATAAAGGGATCCAATCCAAGCTTCCTTTAAATAGCGAATCTGATTTATAAATACATTTTCAAGAACACATCTATTGTCTCTAGTGAGGTATGAGTGTGCATAACTATATACAGAGGGGAGGAAAATGAGAAGGGGAGAAATAGATCACAAATACTTTCTATTTTTCTCTCTGTGGAGTATATCAGGGGTTGCTTTCTCTCCAGAGATTGAGAGGAGCAGGGAACTCTCCAAGCCTTAAAGCACTTAGGAAGGAGAAGTACTATATAAATGTGAGTGATTTCTTGTGGATACATTGTGGGAGCTTTCTGAATTTGCTGTTCTTTTTGACAGATGATTCAATTTTTCTGTCTGTATTATTTTCTCTGGGGGGGGGCCAGGGAGAGTGTTTGACAACAGAACCCATCTGCATGAGTCCTTGCATTTGTCTATCCTTTTATTGGCCCTGGAACAAAGGAGGCCGAATCAAATAAATGACTCAGAGCAATATATTGAGTCTCTCTAAATATTCATAACCAAAGTTCTTGGAGAATTTTGGTGGGGAATTTTAAAGAAAGAAATACTTTAACTAGAAAATAACACAATAGGGATTAATGTATATGTTTGGGTTTGCTTGTTTTTTCAACCCAGCTGTTTTTAGATTTGGAAGGGAAGTCGCTGACTTGTCACATCCTGGGAGTTTAAAATTCCAACTTGAATTGGAATCCTTTTTTTATTTTTTTTCTCCTCAGGGTGACAGAGACAAGGCATGTCCTTTGTTCTCTACCCCTTAGAGTATTTCCCTCATCAGTCCAGTTCTGCCTTCTGAGAGAGAACAGTCTCTCAGCTGAAAGCAGCCTGCCCTCAGGCTAGAGAATGAATAAGGCCAAATTGCCTGGTCACTTGTGCAGAAGCCATCCAGATGGGCTCTGGGTTTAGGCCACATGACATATGACCTAAGGGCTAAGATGATGAGAAGAACCACCTGAGGCCCCTAAAAACACAGTATCAAACAAAGAGTAAGGAGAGGTAGAGGAGTATGGCAGAAAGTGAACTAGACTTGGAATCAAGAGGGTCTGAGTCCTCACCCTGACACTAACTAGCTGAGTGACTGTAGACAGATTATTTAATCTCTCTAAACCTTAGTGTCTTCATTTGTAAAATAGGAGTCAGGATGAATGAGTTGAATCATGTGGTTGAAATACCACCCTTGGCAGATGCTAGTTCTATGACCTTAGGCAAATGACCAAGCTTCAGGCAATCCTCCAAGAACTTAAGCTGTGGATGGGTTGCCATCTGTACAGGGGGAAGAGTCTTCACATGTAGAAGTACCCACTGACTTAATGATTTAGTGAAATTTTGAGGACCAAATATGACTGTGTATGTGAAATTCCTTGTTAATATTAAGGGAGTACGGCCTTTTTGTTGGGATTTTCACATTGGAGGGGATCAAAGATCATCAGTTCCAACATTGTCATTTTACAGATGAGGCAACTGAGGCCTACAGAAGTGAAAAAAATTCTACAGATAATGCAGATGGTATGTAGCAGAGTTGACTCAAATCCAGGTCTCATGACTTCAAACCCAGCATTCTTTTTGAAAAAAGTAAATTAAACTAGTTGTTTTGTTTGTTTGTTTTTTAATGAATAAAAACAGTTTCTTTCCCTTCTCCTTATCTTTACCCAACTAGGAAAAAAAAACCTCACAGAACCAAAACCCTTGTGACAAATATACAGTTAGAAAACATCTTATATTTGTCACAGCTCAAAATAGATGTCTTATTCTGTATCTTGAGTCTATCACCTCTCAGTAAGGGAGTGGGTAGCATGTTTCCTTATTGGTCCTCTGCAATCACAGTTGGTCATCATGTTTATCAGTTTTCAAATCCTTCAAAGCTTCTTTTCTTTCCATTATATTATTCTGTCCTATGTTTGCTATTAATAGGTCACCGAACTTAACCAGCTATTTAGTACAAACTGTCTCTGAATGAGAATCCTCTCTGCATCATCCCTTTCAAGTAGTTGTCTGTCTTCACCAGTGAAGAACTGATATTCTCCAAAGGCAGTTCATTCCATTATTGGATATCTATGATTATTAGAAAGTTTTTCCTTACCTAAGGAAATACCTGCCTCTCTGTAATTTTTAAACATTGCTCTGTGTTCATTCATTCATTGAGCAAATGTTTAAATGTCTACTTAATAAATAAAATAGAGATCAGAAAGAACTAACTTTGGATCCAGGAAGACCTGGATTCAAATCCTACCTCTGACACATATTAAGCATATGACCCTGAGCAAATCTTTTAACTTCTTAGTGCTCTAAGTCATTTTCTAATAGTATAAGTTACAGAGAAGTTACCAATCTGTATAGGTGGAGAGGGTTTCCCAATCATTCCCCGTGTTAATTAAATCATTGGTCTTTTCCCTACTAGGTGCCAAGCATAGTACTAGTTACTACAAAAACAAAAATAAAATAGTTCTTACCCTCTAGGACCAAAAAGAACACATCTAATCCATTTTCTACATGATAGCCTTTCAAATACTTGAAGACTGCTATTATTTCTCCAAATCATTTCTTCTGCTGGCTGAAGGTAACCATTCACCCAAACCATAATTTGGTCTATACCAATGGCTCCCAGACTTTTCAAGAATGAAGAGCTCTTTACAATGTCAAAAACTTTACAGACCTGCTTCATATTATTTTCCCTATTATTTATTACATGAGCAGTCCTCAGACTCAGCCTTGGAATCCTTAGAAGCCCCTTTGCCCTTTTAACAAGTATTGAGGATTCCAAAGAGCTTTTGCTTATATGGGATATTTGCCCTATTAGAATTTAAAATGTTTTGTTATTCTTATAAGAGAGATCTTGGACATCACAGATTCTCTGAAAGGGTCTAAGGGACTCCCTAGAGTCCACCAATGAAACTCTGAGAAGTTCTGGATAACACAAATCATAATGTCACAAAGAAATTATGAACTCAGTCATGCTTTTAAATCAATTTGCTTGTATTAATCATAGCTGTATGTATATACATTTAAAAATAACAGTTATGGAGCAGAGATTGAATTAGCTTATGAGAGACATTTCTGGAAGCGGTAGATGTAGTCTCCCTGTGAATCTCATTACATATATATGTGAGAGACCCATTGTTTATTCAGTCTACAGGAGGCTTGCTTGTCTGTTTATTCTATTGAGTCACGCTGCATAATTTTGGGGGGGCTAAATAAAGATAAAAGTGGGAATACTCAATACACATATGGATTTGAGGAATCTCTCCAATAACTCTCTTCCCCCACCCCCAGCTCCCAATTCTCAGCTGAACTTTTCACCTCTGATCCAGATGTTTGGAATTTTGCAGAAATTTTACCATGGTCGGTGCCTGTAGTCAAAATTTCCCAATTTTGGAACAAAGTTCTTCTATGTACATTTAATAAGTCCCTAACTCTGTCCACCCAAAAGCAACACTAGTGGGACAAAGTACACAGAGTTGAGCTTCCTTTCATCCACAACATTGCTCAAGCTGAATACTATGTAATATTTTTTATTATTTATGTCAGTCTTCCATATTTATTTTAACAGGGTACAAATATTGAGGGGGAGAAACATAGGATAGTTTGCTTTAGGAGCTACATCACTCAAAGATGACTTCTGACTATGTATCTCCTGAGGATGATTCTAATGATCCTCAGAGCAGATTATATGCATGGTAGTATGGAAGGTTCTAGATGTTTAATGACCATTGATACATTATCTCAGCACTTTTGGAACTTAGAATTTTCTAGTACAGATAGGATGTAGATGTAAAAGAATAAAACATCCAATAAGAACTCAGTTACAGACACTAAATACACTAAGGGTTGGGTAGAGGGAATGTGCATTCTGAGATAAAGCTGATCTAGGAGTCCAACCAAAGAAATAAATCACATAGTAACATGTAAGTTTTAGCTGAGGTCCAAACTCTGTTTAATATCAGTATTATCTAATGTTAACACTAAAAGAAAACTCTGACTAATATTAAATCCTGAAAGAAAGAACATAAAATCACAGTCTTATCATTTAATTGCCCCATTATCAGTCCCTGGTTTAGCACCTCAAGTGTGTGGGTAGCACTTCCTTTCAGCTTTTGTTCATCAGACCTCCTTTGGCATCAGTGCTTATTTCTGGGGATAGCCATTTCCCACTGGTGTAGACAGTGACACTAACACATTTTCTTATCTTGTGCATTTTTTTCAGTGTCTTCCTATATATCTTCCACAAAGGATCTACAAAGCCAACTGAAGACCTTTCTCTAGGTCTTCTAATATTTCTATGGATATCCATGGGTCATTCATGTATTGCCTCTCATTTTCAACATGACTGGTCAACTTTTTTTGTGACTCTATATTTCCTTGATAATTTTATATCACTTTTGTTGAGCAAGTTGTTAGTAATATGCTAATTCTTACCTGTACCCACTATGTCTTTGTATTGCCTTTTTGGAATCACTATGGTGCAATGGAAAGAGTCCTGGATTTGGAGTCAGAAGATCTGGTTTAAATCCTAACTATATCACTTGGTACCTGTGTGACCACTGGGCCCATTACCCCTCTTGTTACTGAACCCTATGGGTCTCAATTTCCTAGTCTATAAGATGAAGGGGTTAAACTAGATCTTCTCTAATGTCCTTTCTGTTTCTGTAATCATCAGATCTACCATTAGCCAAATCCTAATCATCAGATAAGCCATGTAATCATCCAATATACGAATTATAGTTGTAATACTTACAAGAAACAATAATATTCAGCTTAAAGTGAGTTCAGCCAACTTAAACTCATTTAGCTTGATGAGTGCAAGGGCTAAAGGCTTTTAACTCTATCTTCTCAGAAGAGAAGAATTGGAACCATTGATAGGTCTGACATTTAAAAGTTGGAGAGTGCACACAGGAGAGAAACCAGCATGGTGGAATGTCATATGGAGGATCTGTTGAAGAACCTGAGGTTGATGGCCCAAAGAAGAGACATTTGAAAGTTTTTTTCAGGTATTTGAGAGACTGTAATGTGGAAGAGGAATGGAACTAGTTGTATTTGGTCCTAGAGAGCGGAATCAGGAGCAAATGAGTGAATTTTTACCAAGAGAACAATTTAGTATTTTTGTTTGTGTTGTTTTTAAATACATTTATGTCTTTTTAACATTCCTTTCTTCTTACAGATTGTGTACTGTGTTCTCTCCCTTTTGCCCACCTTACCCCCACCCATGGAGAAAGCAAGAAATATGATATTAGTTATACATTTGAAATAAGGAAAAACATATATCCACATTAGCACTCAGAATCTATCAATTGTCTCTCTGGAAAGATTTCATCATAAGTCCTTCAGAATTAACTTGGCTCCTTGCATTGATCAGAATAGCCAAGTCATTCACAATTGTTCATTATACAAAATTGCTGTTACTGAGTATTATATTTTCTTGGTTCTGCTTACTTCATTCTGTATCAGTTCATATAAGTCTTCCGAGATTTTTCTGAAACCATCCTGTTCATCATTTCTTATAGAACTCTATCGCAATCTTGTATCACACCTTGTTCAGCCATTCCTCAATTGATGGGCGTTCCCTCAGTTTTCAGTTCCTTTCTACTACAAAAAGAGCACTATAAATATTTTGTGGCATATAGGTCCTTTTCCCTTTTCTTTGATCTCTTTGGAATACAGACCTAGTAGTGATATTGCTGGGTCAAAAGGTATGCTCAGTTTTATAGCCCTTTGGGCATAATTTTAATTTAAATTGTTGTCCAGAATGGATGGACCAGTTCACAACTCCACCAGTGGTGCATGATTATACAAACTTTTCCATATCCCCTCAAACATTTGTTACTTTCCTTTTCTATCATGTTAGTCAGTCTGATAGTGTTTTTAATTTTTTTGTTTCTCTAATCAGTAGTGATTTAGAGCATTTTTTTTCAAGTGACTATAGAGAACTTTGATTTCTTCTTTTGAAAATTTCTTGCTCATATCCTTTGACCAATTATTAACTGGAAAATGACTCATATTTTTACAAATTTGATGCAATTCTTTACATATTTGAGAAATGGGGCCTTCATCAGAGAAACTTACTGTGATTTTCCTTTTTTCCTGTTTTTCTTCTAATCTTGTTTGAATTAGTTTTATTTGTACAATTAAAAAAAACCTTCAATGTAACAAAAATTATCTATTTTATTTCCTATGATCTTCTATGTCTCTTGTTTGGTTATAAAGTTTTCCCATATCTAAAGAGTTGACAAGTAAAGTTTTCTATGCTCCTCTAATTTGCTTAAGATATCACCATTTTTGTCTGATTATGTACCCATTTTGACTTTATCTTGGTATAGAATTGCAACAGCAAGAACCTGGCATACACAGGAAGGCCTGCTGTACAGATTCTTAGAGCTGCTTTTCTAAAAAGAAAGCAACGTTTGTGGGGTCAACAATGTATTTTAATCAAGCACACATATCACTGACTTAGTTCAGGGGAAAAGATCAGCACCCTGAACTTCAGAGAAAATATAAACAAAAATTACAAACAGAAAGACCAACAGACAGGGCTTCCAACTGTCATACCATAGACAATGCATATGTAGTTACCAGAGAGAAAGAAGCAGCAGCTCCTGGATTTTCAAAGCCGGGGCTCCTTAGCAGTTACCCAGAGTCTCATCTAACACAAGAACCTTCTTCCAAACCAGGACCCCTCATGACCCTGTGCCTCATCTGAAGCCTATTAATGGGCATGGAAGATCTTTAACTCTTCTTAACCTGCCATTAACCTTACATTAACATTATAATGATGTGAAATTTTGATGTACATCTCATTTCTGCCACACTATTTTTCAGTTTTCCCAGCAATTTTTGTCAAATAGTGGATTCTTATCCCCAAAGTTTGGATCTTTTGGTTTACCAAATAATAGATTACTGTGGTCATTTACTGTGATTTAATTTGTACTTAGTCTATTCCACTGATCCACCACTCTGTTTCTTAGCTAGTACCAAATCGTTTTGATAATTATTACGTCATAATACAGTTTGAGATCTGATACAGCTAGACCAACTTCTTTCACATTTTTAAAATTTATTCCCTTGATATCTTTGAGCTTTTTTCTTCCAAATGAATTTTATTATTTTTTTCTAGCCCTATAAAATAATTTTTGATAGTTTGGTATGGAACTGAATAAATAGATTGATTTTGGTAGAATTGTCATTTTTATTATATTGGCTCAGCCCATCCCTGAGCAGTTGATGTTTTTCCAGTTGTTTAGATCTGACTTTATTTACATGAAAAATTTTATAGTTGTGATCATAGAAAGCTTGAGTTTGTCTTGGCAGGTAGAATCTCAATTATTTTATGCTGTCTACTGGTATTTTGAATGGAATTTCTCTATCTCTTGCTTCTGGATTTTGTTGGTAATATATATGATAATTTGCATAGGTTTATTTTGTATCTTGCAACTTTGCTAAAGTGGTTCATAATTTCAAGTAATTTTAGTTGATTCTCTAGGATTTTCTAAGTATAACCTCATATCACATGTAAAGAGTGATATTTTTTTTGTTTCCTCGCTGCTTATTCTATTCCTTTAAATTCTTTTTTTTCTCTTAATGCTATGGCTAACATTTCTAGTACAATATTAAATAATACAGGTGACAATGAGATCTTTGCTTCATCCCTGATTGTACTGGAAAGGCTTCTAGCTTATCCTCATTACATATAATGCTTGCTGCTAATTTTAGATAAATAATATTAATCAATTTAAGGTAAGTTCCATTTATTCCTATGTGCTTTAATATTTTTAATAAGAATAGGTGCTATATTTTGTCAAAGACTTTTTCTGAATCTATTGAGATAATCATATGATTTCTGTTGATTATGTTATTAATTTGGTCAAGTATCCTGGTAGTTTTCTTAATATTGATTGAGTCCCACATTCCTGGTATAAATTTCACATGATCATATTGTATGATCTTTGAGATATATTGCTGTAATCTCTTTACTAGTATTTTATTTAATTTTTTTGCATCAATATTCATAAAGGGAAGTTGGTCTATATATTTCTTTCTCTGTTTTGGCTCTTCTCAGTTTAGGTATTAGCAACATATTTGTGACATAAAAGGATTTTGGTAGGATTCCTTCTTTGTCTGTTTTTCCAAATAATTTATGTAGCACTGGGATAAACTATTCTTTTAATATTTGGCTCACTTGGGAATTCTTCTGGTCCTGTGATTTTTTTTCTTAGGATGTTCATTCTTGACTTGCTCATTTTTTTCCCCTGATATTGGGTTATTTAGGTATTTAATTCTGCTTCTGTTAATCGGAGTAATTTATATTTTTGTAGATATTCATTCATTTCATTTAGATTGGCATATAATTGGACAAAATAGCTCATAACAATCATGTTAATTTCCTCTTCATCAGTGGTGAATTCACCCCTTTCATTTTTGATACTAGTTAATTTGGTTTTCATTTTTCCTTTTTTTAATTAATTTAATTAATTTTAATTAATTAATTTAATTAACCAAATTAATGAATGGCTTGTCTATTTTAATGCTTTTTTTCTTCATCAAACCAGTTTCTAGGTGTTTTTTTTTATTACTTCAATAGTTTTATTACTTAAAATTTTTTAATCTCCCCTCTGATTTTCAGGATTTTCAATTTGCTATTTAATTGGGAATGTTTAATTTCTTCTTTTTCTAGTTACTTTTAGTTGCATGCCCAATTCATTGATTTTTTTTCTGTATTTGACTGATGCAAGCATTTAGGAACATACATTTTCCCCTACATACCAGTTCAATTGCATGCCATAAATTTTGGCGTATTGTCTCATTGTTGTCATTTCCTTTAATGGAATTACCTATTGTTATTGCGGGAAAAATGGATCACACTTTTTTTTAGGATTAGATTATTTAATTTCCAATTAATTTTAATATATATTTCCACTGCTCATTATTGGATGCAATTTTTATTACATTATCCTCTGAAAAGGATGCATTTACTATTTCCATTTTTTTTTTTTTTACATTTGGTTGTGAGGTTTTTATGTACTAAAACAAGAATTAATAAACTGTGGCTCATGGGAAGCCTGAGGCTCACTTGTGGCAAGTCAAAGGATTTCAAGTCAAAAGATTTCTGCATTTTTTGTGGGCCACCCGAAATTCTTTGGCATGTCGGAAGCAGTCCTTGGGTCACAAGTAGCCTATAGGATGCAAGTTGTGCAGGTCTGTACTAACTCAGTTTTTGAGTAGATGCCATGTACTGCTGAGAAAAAGGTATATTCCTTTCTATTCACATTCAATTTCTTCAGAGGTCTAACTATATCTGTATCTAACATTTCCAAAATTTCATTCACTCCCTTAACTTCTTTCTTGTTTATTGTTTAGTTAGATTTATCTAGGTCTGAGAGGGGACAATTGAGTCCCCCACTAGCATAGTTTTGTTATCTATTTCCTCCTGTAACTCATTCAACCTCTTCAAAAATGTAGATGCCATACCATTTGATACATCTATATTTAGTATTGATACAACTTCATTGTCTATGATACATTTCATCAAGATATAATGTCCTTCCTTTTTTCTTTTAATTAGATCTGTTTTTGCTTTTGCTTTGTCTGAGATCTGCTTTCTTTGCTTCAGCTGAAGGTTAATAGATTCTGTTTAAGCCCCTTACTTTAGCCTGTGTGTATTTCCTATTTCAAATATGTTTCTTGAAAACAACTTATTGTAGGATTCTGATTTTTACTCCTTTCTGCTGTTGCTTTCTGGTTCATGGGTGAGTTCATTCCATTTATATATATAGTTATGATAACTAATTGTGTATCTGCCTCCATTCAATTTTTCTTTGTTTATCCCCCTCTCACTCCTTACCCTTTCCCTCCTCACAAGTATTTTAATTATGATCATGATTCTCCCCAATCTCCCCTTCCATTTATCAATCTCTCCTCCCATTTTGTTATTCCCATCCATTTTTATTTCCTTATAGGGTAAGGTAGATTGCTGTATCCTATTGAGTATGCAACTCTCAAAATATACTTAAAGTCATTTTCTAATCATTTAATTAAATATCATGATTCTAAATGTGAATATTTCAGTCATTTCTCTAAAAAAATCAAAGATTTTCCCTAGTTCCTTACCATTCGTACAGGGACTCCAAAGTCCCATAAACTTATTTGTCTACACACCAAATATCTGTAATTGGTATGGGCCATCTTGATTTCTGTGTCTATTTGCTATAGGCCTTAGAGGGATGTCCAAATAGTGCCTGGAGGCCCCTCAGTCTGTTACATTAGCTATGGGCCTCTTTCAGGTTGGTATGTCCTTGCACACTTCACTGAGTCCTAGGCTAGAGAGACTCTCTAATAAGGGAGATTTGAAACAAAAAGTACTTTGAATATCAAAACCTAAAGGTTGGAATCATTTTTGGGGAAAGACAAGGCAAGAGGAGGAAGAAGCATAATTAGTCCTGCTTGGAGAGCTTGGGTGGTTATTCTGAAGTTCATTAGATCATTGATTTGTGTTCAGTTACTGAATGGATGGCATTATTTGCAATAAGCTTATGTGGAGTCAGCTTTATAAACCCTTAACAAATGAAATATCTCCCCACTCACCTGAACATTTTCCACATTCTTTACTAATGTATAAGGTTTCCTCACCTCCTCTGGGTCTAAGTCCAATATTCATTGATGAGGATGGGAATGGGAACATGTCTCTTTTCCTAAAAAAAAAAAGTGGAGGGAGTCATACAAGAAAGGAGTCATATGAGTTTAGCAAATAGTATATGAAAGACTGGAATGTGAACTCCTAAGGCAAATACTGTAACTTACTTTTTTTAAATTCCCCCTGTACATAGTATTCATTTCATAAGGGTTTATTGAATCAAACTTGCTCATAATAGTAATTGATTTTAGAGTTGTTAAGCTTATGAGAGAATCTAAAGATCTTTATACTCTCTCAGGCCTGCAGGGGACCGTAGTGTTCAATCCAATACCTTTCAACTGAGGGAATTGAGGGCTAGAGACATGAAAAAGCAATGAAAGCACCAGATCTGGGCTTTGTTAACTCCAAATAGAGCACTTAAACAATATAGGTGTGTATTTGTTGGCCTATGGGACATTGCTATAGAATCTCAGGGTGAAAAAGGATCTCAGAAATGTTGTCCAAAATGAACCTGAGTAGGAACCCCTACTAACACTAATATAACTTTGATGATCTAGCCTCTGCTTGAAGATCTCCAGGAATATGATCATTTACACCCATAGCAATCCATTTGGTTCCTAAATGTATCTAATTGTTAGAAATATTTAATAGCCAATAACAGCTAACATTTATATTATGCCTACTCTGTGCTAGGTGATGCTCTAAGTAATTTATACTTACTATCTCCTTTAGTCCTGATAACAACTCTAGGAGGAAGGGGTTACTTTCCTTCATTTTACAGTTGGGAAAACTGAGGCAAGCTATAATTAAGTGACTCGCCCAGAGTCATACCACTAGTAAGTGTCTGGGGCTATGTTTGACCTCAGGTCTCACTGACTCCAGGCCCAGCTCATTATCCACTGTGCCACATAGCTGCAAGGCAAAGAAAATCTGTTTTCCAGACTCTCAGGATGCATTTATGCTAAGGTTCAACTGACAGAGACCTAGCATCATCCCCCTCTCTACCTACTTGTTTGCTGTACCATAGTCAGAGTTATCCTGGGTCCCTTCTCCTACCTTATTTGACAACTCAGAAGATATCCTGATGTCAGGGATTCATACTACCTCATTGCCTTCCCTCGTAGATAATGGGGTAGTCCTCCTATTAGCACTAAATCCACTTTTTGCCTCAAATTCTACATACATGTGAGTGCTAAGTGACTTTGGGCCCCAGATCAGAGTGCACAGATTATCTAAGCATTTCTGAGGAGCTGAAGATAGGGGTGGGAGTGAGGAAGTGGGGGTATGGAGCAATGGAAAGAGGTGTGTGTAACCCTCCGTGATGTTCCATGTTGGCTTCTGTCCCCCTTCCCATGACTGTTATCCCTGAATATCCGTGCAACTCTTGAGGAACAGTTCTCTTTGCATTTGCTTTGTATATATAATCAAACTCTACCTTGCTGAAGATGCCATCCATTCCTATTGAATGATATTATTCTGTGTGTATATTATAGTTTTTTAAATACTTCATAGAATCTCAAATTTAAAAGGAATTTCAGAGGTCATGGACTCCAAGTCATATTGGAAACCGTTATCACTGACAAGCAGTCATCCAATCTCTGAAGAAGTTAGATGATGGAAAACATGATAAGTCATTCTACTTTTGGATGGTTTGAATTGCTAGAAAGTCTTGGTTTTTTTTATTTGTTTTGTTTTTTACTATCATATGGTCAAAATCTGCCTTTTTATAACTTCTTCCCCCTGTTCCTGCTTCAGTCTTATGTGATGGAGCAAAACAAGGTGCATTAGTCTTTCACAGGAGAGACTTTTAAATATCAAAGTCAGAGATCACATACCCTAGCCAAGAGTTCCCTTTTCCAAGTTAAACATCCTCTGTTCTTTTATTGTATTCTCTTAAGATGTGACTTTCTTTGTCCCTTTAACATCTACATGGCACCTTCCTTGGAATAGGATCCAGTTTATCAATGTCCTTTCTAAAATGGGGCTCCTAGGACTGAACAAAATATCACAGATGTAGTCTGATGAGGGCAAAGTTCAGCAAGAGTATAAACCCCATTGTTTTAGATGCCTGTGCTTCTGCTGCTACAAGATTGTTTTTCTTTGACTACATTACCACACTGTTGACACATATTAAATTCACAGTCCATCAAAAACAACGAAACAAAAACAGGAAACCATGTTTTCCATTGTTGTATTCCAGGAAATGGACCAAACTCAATCATACCTATGAGGTCATATTTACTTCCTTGTGTTGAAATAACCAGTCATTCTCCATGCTTTGCTATTTTGCACATTTCCATCTGAATATAACCTTGTATGAAGTGCTAAGACTGGGTCATCACTAATATTCTTCCAATATCATGTCTGTGATATTTGACTTAGTACATATATGTAGACCATTAAAGTATCATAGATTTAGAGCTGGAGGAGTCCTTAGTTCAGCCTTCCCATTTTAAGGATGAATAAACTGAACCCAGAGAGATAAATAATAAAACAAATGTCATATGTTAGTGAACCAAGATTTGAGCACAAGTCCAATGACTCCAAATTGGTCAGTAGTCTTTCTAGTATATCATACTGCCTCTCACTTTTTCTCCCTTTCTTTCTATTTTAAGTTTAAATTCTCTTGATCAGATCCTTAAGGGTAAATATATTTTTATGGTTCCTCATTGTTTTTGCTTCATCCCTCATCAAGAGCCCACTGTTGTTGCATTGTAAGCGTGGATTAGGTGATACAAATTCTATTTTCCAAAGCTACCTTCTTGACCATCTTCTCATTTCCCCACATCCTCCTTTGAAAACCTCTATCTTTAAGTCACATTAGTGATGATTAGGTCACCTGTGCTACAAATATCTTCACTTTCCTCTCAAAGACATCGTAGTCCTGTAAAATGCTTCTTCTGGTGATCCGTTTGTCTTCAAACCAATCACCAGGAATTGGTGGTGCTCAACAGGTGTGACAAATTTTAAGAGTCTCTCTGTTTCAATCCAGCTACATTGCCCCAGAGAGATAGCACGCCTATCTCCCAATTGTTCACATCAGATCTACATACTATAGTTCCTCTGGAACCTTTCAATACTAAGTTACCAATCATGAGTATTTCTTTTTCCCTGTCCCAAGTACTAAATGTCCTCTCTTTTGGTGGCACCCATGGACATTTCTCATTCAGTTGAGGGAGCAGCTTTTTTCTCAGAGTTCCTGGGTCATTAATTATGGACAAAAGCCTCAAACTTTATAATTATCCCCAAGAGTTTAGTGGCACTTTTCCCTTTCTTTCTGTGTGTCACACTCTCCTTCCCTTCAACTACCCTAGACAGATTCATATTAACTGCAACTTCATCAGTTTCTTTTCTTTTTAGTTTTCCCATTGAAGACATGCTTTCTTTTCTTCTCATAACCTGAAGAGTGGAGAAGCATTCCTTTAGCCGTTTCAACTTATTTTGTAGTAGACAGAAACAATCCACATTAAAAAAAAAAAACTATATGTGTATGTATGTATGTAGCTAGAACCTCAATCAAAAAGAATTATTTTGTCAATCAATCCATAGACAACTATTAAGATGCTATGTGACAAATACTGTCATATTATGTTGAGGAGAAATAACTATACTGTAAGAAAATAACCTCATTTTAAAGATTTAGCAAAAGAAAACCAAAAAAAATCATGAAATACACCATATTCAATATTTTTTCAACTATTATGCTTACTAAGTCAGTAAACAGAATGGAGGTATTTTGGATTTTTAAAACAAAGGTTGAAATGTTGTTTTTTGTTCATCCTTAGCCAGCCAAAATAATTAACAATAATATCAAATACCTTTATAATTCTAATAGGAGATTTTTTCCTCCATTCTTTTGTTTTTATTCAATTACTTTAATCATGTAATTGCAATTAGTTGTCCCATATTATGAAGAGGAACCACCACAGCACAGTGTTGGGTTTTTTGTTTGTTTGTATCTGATTCCCCTCTTAGTAAACTTCCTGATCTTCTAAATTATTGCTAACTACCCTTTATTCATATTAAGAGAGGAGAACATTGATTCAATCACAAATAACAAATCATTTGCATAGTGCTTGTATGTATATTATAAAGTGAATATTTCTGCTTGCATTTGAACATTTCCTATCTCCAAATATTCACCAACTCAGATTGATTTTTTTCTTCAGAATATTCCTTCTGTTTATGCCTTCTGTTCTATCCCTATTACCAGACATTTATAATATCATGTTTGGATTGCTGTAATAGCTTTCTAACTGGCACTCCTATTTTTTCCCCCTTTGCTTCCTTCAGTTGATCTTACTTGCTGCTGCCATACTCTTTATCTTCAAATGCAATTTCTTTTTAAAATTTTATTCACTTTTCAATTCATAAGAATTCATTTTCTTTCTCTCTCACCCTACCCCTTGATTTATAAAAAAAAAAAACCTTCAAAAATATGCAAAGTCAAGCAAATCAAATTTCCACATGGGCCATGTCCAAAAATATAGGTCTCATTCTCCATCTCTGTTAAGAGATGGGAGGCATGCTTCATGTTTGGCCTTCGACATCATGATTGGTTACCACGGTGATCAGTTCTTAAGTCTGATGAACTGTTTGTTTTGACAGTGTTGTAATAATCATATAAGTTGTTCCCCTTGCTTTACTCACTTCATGTTATATCAAATCATACTACTTTTTTCCAGGTTTCTCTAAAACCATCCCTTCATCATTTCATACAGAACAAGAGTATTCCATTATATTCATATACCATAACTTGTTCAGTTATTCCCCTATTGATTAGCACTTCCTTAGTTTCTAATTCTTTGCCAGTCTAAAAAAACTGCTACATATATAGGAGTTCTTTCATTTACCTTTTCGGAGTGGTATAGGCCTAGTAATAGTATCACAGCATAGTTTAAATAAATTAGGAACATAATTGTATGTTTGTAGAATTGAATTAAATTGGACTACCAATTATCTTTCTCCCTCAATTCACCTTTCCTCCTTTTGCTCTAGAGGGGAGCACCATTTTTTTCCCTATCAACCACATTCACAACTTATTCGTCACTCTCCTTTACCTTACCTTCTACTATTTCCAACGAGCTATTAAATCTTGTTGATTCTGCCATCCCATCATTCTGACATCTCTTCCATTCTCTCCACAACACAATTTCCTAATGCTTGTCCTCAGCACTCCTTTCCTAGATTATTGCAATAATTTTTTAAATTATCCCACTCTCTCCAGTTTGGTTACTGAGTTGTTATTTCTAAGTCTGATCAAAGCACTTAAGAGACTCCTTAGTGCCCTCAAGATAAAATATAAATTCCTTTGTCTGACATTTACAATCCCTCCCAAGCTGGCTCGACAATTCTCTCTAGGCTGATCACACATTAGCCTGTTTGTTGGTCCCTCAGTTCATCTCTACTTCAATGTTTTTGCCAAGGCTGTCTGCCATTTTTTAAAATTTCACCTCTGCCTGCCTGTGCTTCTTTTTTTTGAAGCTCCTTTTGAAGCTGAACTGAACTGCCATTCTTCCATCACAAACCTCATTTAATTCCCCCATCTTTTTACTACTCCATTCCCTGCTGAATTAACTTATTTTTATGTTTTTAAAAATATGTTTTTTAATTTACTTTTCTTGAAATACTGTATCCCCTTGGTAGAATGTAAGCTCCTTGAGGGCAAAAGTGGTCTCATCTGTGTTTTTGTACCAGTAGCACCTAGTTGGCAGAGAGTAGGCACTTAAAAATGCAATTGGATTGAATTCCATTAATCTTATAATATTTTCAGTAATCATAAAATTTTCATAATTGTTTCAAATAAAAAGGAAGCTATCCAGGGAAAGAATAACAGGAAGCTCTTTTTATACTTTCTTCTTCATTTTCTTGCATTATTTCGCTTCTATACTGTACCTCTCTGCTTAAGCAAATCTGACATGCTTTTCTTTATCTTACCTTTAGGTTATTGACACATTTCCAGGGTGTAAAGTGTATGTATTTTGGTTTGCAAGGTTTTCCCAATGCATTATGAAAGATGCCAAACCCCTCCCCAACCTGGGATGAGAACTTTATATGGGAGCAGCACTGATGTCAACAAAGCAGTTGAAAGCAAAGCAATCATACCTGACCTCCCCAAGATTTGTCATGAATAAAGTGAAAAGTACATAATCCTCTGCCAATGATGGAGATTTGACTCTACCTTCCTTCCTCCTGAGAAGAGAGGGGTCCCTGAGCAAAATGAAAGGCCAACGATCTGTTCATCCACTTCAGACAAGAAAGAGACACTGACCTCAGCATTGGTAACATATGTGGAATCCAATGTGAAAACTATAGACGGTCAATTAGTTTTGCTGTGGGGTTTTTGTTGTTGTTTTTGAGGTGGGAGGGAAGGGAACATTCTTTCATTTATAAGTGCACTGAGTATATTTCTTTGTCTTATTTCCTAATGTTTTTCAATTATAATGCAGAGCCTCAGAGCTGATGAAATCATTTTTTTAAAAAGTGCTCTTTTCTTCAACAACAATATTCTTTTTATTTTTTTTTAGAAGAAGAATGGAAGTTGAAATGTCTAATGTTCCTGGTATAATTTGCTAATGCTCTCAGAAATGGGAATATATTTTCAGTGGCAGATGCATGATACTAAAGGCAGGTTTTTTTAAACTTTCATTATTTATTTTAAAATGTCCTCTCTGTGGGAGAAGACCATGTTAGCTAATCAGTTGTTTAAGATTTTAAAAGTCTACACGTTGTGTGGCATGTGCATTGGACTCATGGTCTTCCTGTGGGGTCAGGAATCTGTTCATTGTTAGTACATTTTTTTTATTTGTTGAAGTATTATTTAAGATCAGAGCCAATTATGTCATCCACATCTCTGCACATCTTCATTGATAGTGGCAATATAAATATAAATTGTTGTTTTTATGACAGTTATGTGGCAAAGTGGATAGTGTTTTGGACTTGGAGCAAGGAAGAACTACTTTGAATCCTGCTGCATTAGCTCACTAGCTTGGGGACCCCAGGCAAGACATATTACTGACGTCTCATTTTCTCCATCTGTAAAATGGAGGTAATAGCACCTACCTCACAGAGTTGTGAGGATCATTTTGAGATACTACATGTAAAATTATTTAATAAACCTTAAAGGGCTATGTAAATGTTTTTTACTATAGAAGGTGATTTTTGGAAGCTTACTTATAGTTCTTCTCTTTGTTTCCTATGGAGTATAAACTAGAGTTTTGTTCATTGTAAATGCAGTTAGTTGGTGCAGGTGGATCAGTTAGTCCATTCTAATAGTGTCAGGAGAAAGAAAGGCTGCTCCTCTAGGATCAGGGAACTCAATCCTCAGGGAATGATTATTGTGATGATAAGACCCTGGGAGACTATACTCAGAGCCAGATTTGTAATCAGGGATGTTGCCCTGGGGCAAAAATCCAGTCACCCTTTTCTGCTTAAACCTCTGCTTGACATTGCATTATATTACTCACTGTTTAACCTTTGAATTAGTAAGGTCTTAGCAAGTATTTTCAAAGTGGTGCAGTAAAAAGAGCCCTGCATCAGAAGAGATCTGAGTTCTAGTCTTAGCTGAGCAAAGTCAGTCCATCAATAAACATTAGTTGCCTACTGTGTTCCAGGCACTGTGAAAAGGATTTTACTTCTTTGGATCTCAGTTTCTTTCAGTAAGGTGATTGAATTAGTAGCTTCCAGGGAAGCACTCTGTAAACACTAAGCACAAGACAAGGATGAGTGACTGACTCTAAATAAATATTAGCTAGTTTGCAGAGTGGGCCAACTGGGCTCAGAACAGGAAGACTATCTTCTGAGAGCAAATTCAGCCTGTGTGATCCTGGCCAAGTCACTTAATCCTGTTTGTCTCCATTTTCTCATCTGTAAAATGAGATAGAGAAAGAAATGATGGACTATTCCAATATCTTTGTTGAGAAAAAACCCAAATAGGGTCCCAAAGAGTAGATGTAACTGAAAATTAATTGAACAATAAAAGATGAAGTCAGGGAACCATAATGTTGAGGTTTGGGGTGCTGGGGGCCCCAAAATACTGACATGCTAGGTATTGCTGAATGAATTCTACTCAAGCCTCCTTTCAATAAAACTGAAACCAAGTCTATTAAAGATTCATTATATTGGGTTGACTCTTAAGAAGCTTAACCATTTGTGACACGTATTGAGAAGCAGGTCAGATAGAATTTCAGCTAGACAGTATCTGAACTGGATTGAATCTGAGCACCTTCATGGAGGTGAGATGGAGTTTATATACAGGAAGACTGTGGGAGAGATCTGAGGGTGGTCTAGTCTTGATAAGACTAGGGTAACTAATGATGTAATCAAGATTGGGAAACAGCTGGAGGCAACTGGGAGCTATCAGACAATGGAGGTCCTGGCTAGGTTAAGGGTAAAAGAATTGAGTATGAAAGACCAGATTAAGAAGGAAGATTCAAGGCGAGTTCAAGGAGGTTCCCAGAGTCTGTACCCCATCACAGAGGCCTGTCACTCATAGAACCTGATCCTAAGAGAACTTATTTTAAATGGATCATACCCACCTATCATTTTATCTCTTCTATAGTTCTAATTATCATGTGGAACTTCTGAAGAACTTTAAGGATGGTTCCTACCACAAAGTGGTAGTGAACACTGAAAACTTAATTTGGGATTTGAGTGAGTGGAATTAGAAAACTTTGGAGAAATATGAGATGACAGCTCTACAAAATGGAAAATGCAAGATAGGTGAAGGGATGCAAATCCCACTTACTTCAAATAGAAGAGTCTCTGAAGACTAGTAAGATGGTTATCAAAATGAGAGCTGGCACTGTGCAGTCAAATTTTATTACAAGGGACAAAACTGATACAGTTTCTTGAGTTCCCAGGAGCCCTCCACCTTTTAAATGGCTTAACAGGTAGTTTTTGAAACCTCAACTGCAAACTCCTTAGGTTTAATGTACCTCTATATCCTCCACCCAGGATGTAGCATGGGGCTTTCTATGTATCACTCACTCTACTGTTTAGTGAATGAAATGAATCTGTGATGTTTATTTCGGTTAACTTACAATGTTTGTATGCCATAATGGAAATGCTAATGAAACTTTCATTTATATAGTACTCCACAGCAAAGCCTTGGTCAGTCTTGGAGAAGAGGAACTTAACATTTTTGATGAAGATGAATCTCTTCCAGGAATAATGTTTTTGAATGCATAAAACATAGAATTACAATGGAAACCAATTATATTGAAATATAGTTATCAAAATACGAAAAAAAAAAAAAAGAAAGAAGAAGAAACACAAGTTCATGGACCCCAGGTTAAGAATGCCTGCTTTAAAATGATATATAAATGTTTTATTATTATTTTAAAATCAAATATGGTATAGCACAAAAATTATAGAATTCTAACATTAGAATACATGCTGTCAGTCATAGAGTAGAGCCTCTTTTCTCCTAGGCTTGTTTTTCATTTATTTTTTATTTTCTTTTAAAGAGCTCTGGGGTATGGCTCTCTCCATTGCTTCTATGAACATTTGATGATCTCGTCAATAGATAGTGGATGAAGCCATAGCCCACTAGTGTGGGGCAAATGAGGCTTGAATCAAGGGTGCTTACATGTGCTTCTTCCCCATGGTGATGATTTGTCTTGTCTCTGTAAAGCAAGCAAAGTAGGATCTTTTGCTGTTTTTGCTTTATTATGATCAAGAAGTATAATGCCTCCATTTGTTCCAGGATCCTTGGCCATTTAGATTGTAACGTCAAGGATCCTGGAAGGGTGAATTGTAAGGAAAAGTAAAGTAGGATCTTTTGTTTTTTTTGTTTTAGTATAATCAAGTTCCTCTCATTGAATCTTGCCTTTATCAACCAAGAGTCTTTACTAGGAGTAAAGTGCAGAAAGAAGAGTTTCTTTAACTAGAAATGGATATGTATTTGTAATGCTAATGTGATTAAAGATCTTCCCCACCCATTAATGGACCTGTCTATTAAAGGGAGTTTGATTGGGAAGATTTGTAGGAAGACCCACACCTTTTGTTAATGAGGCACTGGTTCTCAAGGGTTGGCATGCCCTTTGGCTCTAAAAAAGGTATAACTACTTTGAGGGTCTTTTTACTTTGGGGTTTAGTTTTTGCAAGAAGGTTTGAATGCCAGACAAAGACTCCGGGAAACTGAAAACCCAGATATTGGTGCTTCCATCTCTGGCAACTATGGTCAGACAGTTGGACCTATCTGTTGATACTGGATATATGTGTTCCATATGTCAGTTTGGAAGTGCTGTCTGTTGATTTCCTGAACTAAGTGAATGATATATATGTGCTTGATTAAAGGAGATTGTTAACACCTGAAAAATTGCCTTTCCTTTTAGAAAAGCAGATCAAAGAACCTGTGACAGCAGGCCCCCCTGGGGTGCTTACTTTATGTTAGGCTGTTTACTGATACAGTCTCCTAGATTTTTCTTGGATTGCAATACCAGACAGAGTAGCCACCCCATGTTCTCCATTTTTCCCCCTCTCCCGTCCATCTAGCACCTGTTGTTGTGATCACCTCTCCTAGTATCTCCCAAGTATCAAGGACTCATCCGTTTGTTTTTTTTTTTCATTTTAAGTAGCACTTTTTCCAATTACATATAAAGATAGTTTTCAATATTCATTTTTTATAAGATTTTGAGTTCCATTTTTTTCTCCTCCCTTCCCTCCCTCCCCTCTCTACTTCCCAAGATGGCTAGCAACCCAATATAGGTAATATATGTGCAATCATGTTAAACATTTCCATATTAGTCATGTTGTGAAAGAAAAATTAGAACAAAAGGGAAAAACCAGAAGAAAGAAAAAAAATCATAAACCAAAAAAAAAAGGGAAAGTAGTATGCTTGAATCTATCTTCATTAAGATTGCATAGTTCTGTCTCTGGATGTGGATAGCATTTTCCATCTTGAGTCTTTTGGACTCATTATATTGCTAAGAAGAGCCAAATCATTCATAGCTGATCATCACACAATGTTGCTGTTGCTGTTAAATGTTCTTCTGGTGCTGTTCACTTCACTCAGCAACAGTTCATGAGTCTTTCCAGGTTTTTCTGAAAATTATCTGCTTGTTATTTCTTAGAACACAATAGTGTTCCACTACATTCATATGCCACAATTTGTTCAGTCATTCCCCAATTGATGGGCATTCACTCAATTTCCAATTCTTTGGCACCACAAAAGGAGCTGGTATATTTTTGTTCATGTAGGTCTTTTTCCCTTTTTTTATGATCTCTTTGGGATACAGACTTAATGCTGGTGTTACTAGACCAAAGGGGATGTACAATTTTATAGTCTTTTAGGTATAGTTCCAAATTGTTCTCCAGAATGGTTGGATCAGTTCACAACTTCATCAACAGTGCAAGAGTGTCCCAGTTTTCCCACATCTTCTTCAACAGTGATCATTTTCATTTTTGTCATATTAGTTAATCTGATATGTTTGAGGTGGTACTTCGGATTTGTATTAATTTGCTTTTCTCTTATCAATAGTGACTTACAGCATTTTTCATATGTCTATACTCTATATCTCTTTGAAATGAATTTTCTATAAGCATAAATCCCCTCTAGCACAGGAGGTAATATGGCATCTAGGAAAAGGGGAACTGACAAAGAAGTTAAAAAAATCTACATTCTCATTCAGTCAAATCTAATCTAACTCAATCCAATCCAATTTAATCCAATTCACATTTTTTAAGGACCTGCTATATGCAAGGCACTGTGCTAAATTCTAAAGCTACAAAGAATAAATGGAAACTTATGTCTGTCTTAAGGAATATACATTCCCCTGGGAGTAAGGTATTGATACCATATAAGCAGATAAGTACAACAAGTTATTCTATACTTGCTTTTATTCATCACTTCTTTCTCTGCAGAGAGTGTCTTTATATATCCTTTATTTTTAATTTGTATATTTATAATATTCAAAATTACTAAGTCACTCAAAGTCATTCTTAAAACAATATCGTTGGTACCGTATACAATGTTCTCTTGGTTCTTCTCAGTTCCCTCTTCATCATTTTGTGAAAGTGTTTCCATGACTTTCTAAGGTAAATTAGATCATCATTCTGTATTGCACAGTACTATTCCATCACAGCTTCTTCTCTTGCCCAAAGTTCACAGAACTCAGATTCAAACTGAATTGCTGTGATGCTACAACTTGAACCTTTCATACACATTGGCTTCTTACTTGAACATAAGAGGTCTTTCCAGGTCTCAGTCTGTTTTGTCCCTGAGCTCCATATGAAACACGTTTGTCCTTTGTTGCTGAAGAAGACCATGCCAGAGACTAATGACATGACTTGCTTTTGACTTTGTTTTGAGTGAGGGGGCTGTGCAGGTCACCAGCCTCACTTCTCCTCCAGAGCCATCTGAATCCAGTGACCAGATATTCATCAGGATGACTGGAGATGACCTAGGATGAGGCAATTGGGGTTAAGTGACTTGCCCAAGGTCACACAGCTAGTGAGTGTCAAGTGTCTGAGGTGAGATTTGAACTCAGGTGCTCCTGAGACCTACACTGGTGCTCTATCCACTGCACCACCTAGCTGCCCCCTATATGTAATAAATAACACACACACATACACACACAGACACAGAGACACACAGACAAACACACAGACACACAGAGACACACATACATACCCCTTATTGTTTGTTTGTTTGTTTGTTTTGCTAGGATATGGTTTTGGCCATTGTTTCCATAAATATGTTAATAATCTAGTAAAAAAAAAAAACATCTACAATTAAGGCCCCAGCTACCTAGGAGGTCAAAGGAAGTACAATCAAAGCCCAGCTTCCTAGGGGTCAATTGGGGGGGTGGGGGTGGGGCAGCAATGACAGCCTCTGGAGCCAAAGAGACAAAGCTGAAATGTATTTCCTTGCATTCTTTCAGAATAGGAAAGAAAGAACTATCCAGGAGACTGGAAGACAGGTACTCCAGGAATTTTAGATAGATGCCTTCCAGACACGCATTCATCACTCAGCCTACCATAAGGAATGGCAATCTGAGTCTGATGGTACTGGTTTGCTTAATCTCACTCTTCTCACATCACCTTTTCAGGCACCCTACTTCACAATGAACCAAAAGAGAGAAGGTTATAGGATTACCTGGGCTAAGGTATGCCAGCTGTCACTGTCCAGGGCCAACTTAGGATGAGATTTTAAAGGAGTTTGCCTTCAATGCTTCTTTCTAGCAACTGATTCCTTACCCACTTCACCTCCACCTTCTTCATTTTCTTTCTCTCCTTCCCACAACCCCTCATACCTTCTTACTCCTTCTGTTCCATCATTTCTCCTTCATCAAAACTTACTCATACTGGAGGCTTTTCCACTTTTCTTTGGATATCATAAGGTTACCACTGGAACTCATAGATTACCCCCTATTCCTTTCTGTTGTCATGTCATTTGACTGATTCATTTTATTTTTCATCATACATTTCTTTATTGACATCCTTCATTTCAAACACACACACACACACTCACACACACACACACACACAGAGGTTAATCAATTAACTAGCCTTTATTTAGCACCTACTATGCACCAGGCACTGTGCTAAGGGCTGGTATGCATACAGATGCACACATACATCTACTGATGAATGAGATCTCTACATTTTGCCAACTGCCTGCTATAATCTGGATAATAGTCATTCTTCATCCACTTCATTGTTCATGGGTGAATGGTTAAGTTAAACACTTTTGAATGACTAAGGTGATCACAGTTACTGGAATCAAATGGGAGGCTAGCTTTATGTCCATACAGGAATGCTATCCTGTCCTATAAGACTTCTTTCTTCTTTAACCACAAGTCTCCTTTTCACCAATGAATACCATGGAAATAAGGATTGATTACCTGTCCTAGCTCAGTGGGAAAACAACAAGCTTAAAGTATTTTACTATCTGAATTATCTCAATGAAGTCATGGCTGTGGAATGTACAAAGAGCTCTACTGATGATGGGCCATTATGATAATTGACTGTGATGGAGTCTAAGTATCATGACCACATTTGCTAGAACCTAGACTTTGGGGAGTTTTGGACAACAGATGGATTGCCTGGAAATTTTCTCAAATGGAGCAGATGATATCACACGGATCAGCTATGAAAAGACCCTCCAAAAACCAAGAATGACTTTGCCATTGTTTTTCCTTTCCCTCCACTCCTTTCTTCCCCCCTCCCCTTGTTTATCTAGATACTGTCTGTGTTAATCCACAAGCAACAACCTATTATGAACTCCCTAAACAGGCTCTTTGTTGCCAATTTAATATCAGTTCCACTGAGCTGTTGTTCTCAGCACAGTATGTTTTCTTATTTTGTGGAACTTCCTTTTTCATCAGGGGAAATGTTTTCTCAATGTGTAGTTTTGTTTTAGTAACCGTGAGTGCCTTAAAAGGGACAGAAGAAAAATGTAGAGTTTCCAATACAACAAGGATATTTTTAAAGGGAAAGAAATACTCCCCCCCCACCCCACCCCCACCCACACTCCAGTACTTTAATACTTTGATAAATCAATCAGTGGGGGAAGCATCAAGGTAAAGTGAAAGTGGTAATCATATCGCTTCTAGAATCAGAGGGTCTGGGTTCAAATTCTGCCTCTGAAGCTTACTACATGAGTGACCCTGGTCAGTCACTTAACATCCCTAACAATCTATTTTTGCATCTATGAAATGAGACAGTTTGTTGACGTCTGAGCTCTCATCATGGCGGTCAATCTTTCATTATTTCAGATGACAGTCTATTCATGTATGTCTGTATATTTCCTATGATTCTCATATATATATACATATATATATATATATATGTATATATATATGTCCTCCTAGAAGGAGACCTATTCACTGTGCTAGGGACTTTCCTTGCCTTCTCTCAGCATCATGTAGATACCATTGGATCTGAGGGGTTTTGGTTAGCCCGTGCTTTCACCGTGTGACTGGTCCATCTTTTTTTGTTTTTTTTCATGTTGGACATTTTTCTAAAGACGTCCAGTTTTCCAGTGTGATTCCTTCTTAAAAAGGGCATTGGGCTGCTTATAGACACCCACCATGTATGTACTCTTCCGTTGCATGATCTTCACTTTTACCTCTTTTGGGTCCATTACATTCAACCACATGCAATCAAACAACACTATATGAGTGTTAGGGGGGAAACATGGGCCTTTGTTTACTTTACAAAGACCTATTCTGATGCCTCAATGTGGATTCTTGAAGGCTTTGCCAAGGGAGCACAAGCTCTTGCACATTCTATTACAATGGAGCAATATTACTTTCTAAGAATCAACTTGGCTAAGGCTGGCCACTAGGTGATAAATTCTTTCACTGTGACAATCCATGAAACACATGTGCACACATTTTTTAATTATGATTAGAAAGTGTTAGTGACTCAGAAAGGGCAACATGTTATAGTGGGTAGTGTCCTGAAACTTGAGAGAGGGACATTTGAATTTGAATCCCATCTCAGATACTTATAAATTATGTAATTTTTAAGTTACTTAAGAAAGTAACTTAAAATTCCTCAGCCTCAGTTTCCCCATCTGTAAGATTCAGAAAATAATAACAACTACCTTTTAAGGTGTTAAAAACATGATTGATACTGAAAAATATCAAGGAAAATTTATTAGAGTTCAGAGGAATTGAATGCCTTGGCTAAGATGAACTCCATTCTTCAAAAAGGGGAAGAGAGAAAGTGAGATACAGAAGTGAGGGCATTTTTATAATGTTAGTGCAGGATAGACCCTCCCATAAAAGGAAGGATTGCTCTGTTCTCTTTCAGGTCATAATCTTGACATGCCCACAGTATGTCATTAAGCAAGCGCAGTTGGAATTTTAGGTGGCCCTGCCAGTGACCTCAGCTGGTTTAAGCTGGATCAATTCTGTCTTCTTGGGTTTTTCTCAAAGCCCCTAACCATTTTGTAATTGGTCAGGGCCACCTGTAGTTTTTATTCAATAATCTTGGGGGCTAACAATCTTGGTGAACATTTAACCCCTGCTCTCTCTTACCAGTTTCTGACCTTCTTTACCTGACTCTTCTAGGCCACAACTCTGATTAACTATCATCACTAAGAGTTTTGACCCTGTGGAAACAGAACACCTTCCTCTGTTTCCCACAAGGGGTGTTGTGCCCATAAAATGATAGAATGTATACAAATCTTAAAGTCTATATGAATATCAGCTATGATTCTTTCTTGAGATGGACTTGTAACTATGTGTAGTGAAATAAACATTTTTCTGAATATGCCTTTTGTATGATCATATAAACCAGATAATCTTTATTTGGCATCTACAAACCTCTAGGATAGATCTCAGGGGGTCTATGAATGTTTAAAATATTGATAAATAGATTTCAAAATATTTTAACACTGAAAACTTAATGTAATTGGTTTCTATTTGATATAATTTTTAAATTTTTAATCTCAGTATTTTGTTTTATACATTTAAAGACCCTATTCAGAGAGAGGATCCATAAAGTTCACCAGATTGCCAAAGAGGGCACCAAAACAAAAATTAATTAAGAACCTGTGATAGAAATGCTAATCATTTTCTTTTGTTCCACCTCGCCCCCCAACAACAAAACCCTGTTGAAAAGTAGAAAGCACAAGTTTAAAAAAAAATTATGTGCAAAATATTTTACATTTGCTTCTATTTCTGTCTCTCTGTCCATCTGTCTCAGGAAATACTGAAAGTTATTTGAGCTCTAAACACATCACTGAAAAGAATCAATGAAATGATAATAAAGGTCCCACCTTACCAGGCACTGAATTCTCAGCTTTGAAATATGAAGACAACTTTTTCTACAAGGCTGCAGAGGCTTTACTTAGCGGCCATATGAATTTATAGGTTTTATTTTTGGCCACTGGAGGGCTCTCATATTTTTCCACTAATGAAATAGAAACCTTGAGCATGACTAAAAACTGAAAATGAAAGATGAAAGTTTAAGTTGGGTGCACTTCATGGTTTGTGCCGAAGGCTCGGTATAAGCGGAATTTGGGAGAAATCCAATTTAACACTTGGGAGAAGTGGAATGGGCTGCGTAGGGCATGCCCCACGTCACTCACAATGGGTGACCTTTTGGGATGCAAGGTTCCCAGGTCTGCTCAGTCATGGAGGTCATTGGTTTTCGAAAGGCATTAGGTAGCCCACTTCTTCTCTTCTTTTCAGTGCCCTTCCTTTCTCTTGGTTCTTTTTCTCCCTGGCCTTGTTAAAAGCAATTGCTGGCACCTACCCTTTGTCTTGTTGGAATGGTGTCTCTGATGTTGCTGCCTAAGATGCTGATTTCAGTTCAATGGGAGAAAGAAATTGTTATACAATGGAAAACTTGGCTACAATGACTATCTTGGTAGGGGATAAGGTAGTGAGTTCCATATGACTGAAGATATCCAAGTGGGGCCTAGATGGGCACTTTGTGGTGGTTGGGGTGGGGTTATCTTAGCAGGGGTTCATTCTGCAAGTTGGATTACAAAGCTCTGAGATTTTCCCTAAGAAAAACCAACATTCAAATAAGCAGAACAATGAGATCCTATGCAAGCCATAAACTCTTAACTCTTTACCAGTCATGAAGGTTATTCTTGCTGGGGACCTTCCTGACTATTATGCTTTTTTCTGTACTTTGAACCCTAGCATGGAACCCATCTGTGTCTTAAAGAATCATAACATTTAGAGCTAGAAAGAAGTGGGAGATCCACCACTGCTCCAGCTTCCTTTCTTATAGAATAAGAAGCTCAGACCCAGAAAGTTACAGACTATGGTGAAAAGAGTGCAAGGTGAGGAGGCTTGAGTCTGAAGCCTGTCCCTACTTTTTCTCCTGCCTCACCCTTCCCCCCCTACACACACACACACACACACACACACAGACACACACACATACACACACACAGACACTCAGACACACACCACACATACATATATGCACACACACACACACACACACACGCACACACACATACATACTTTGCAAATCTCAGATTTGCATCTGGTCCTTACTTCTCACTCATTCTAACTCACATAGCTCTAAGCCACTTAAACTTAAAGATGATTGGTTCTAGGAATGATCAGCTCAGTTTGTAAGGGAAACAAACCTGATGGGACACAGGAGGGTATCTCCTGGTTCCTAAGCACAGCCTATTGGGTCCTTATTCTGAATGCTTAGTAAATACTTATTTCAACTGAAGGGAAAAGATTACTTCAATGTTTGAACCTCCAATCAGGCCATTTATATAAGGGCTCAGTTTTTTCTCTTCCTAAAATTATTCAAAGAATCATAGTATATTTGATATGAAAAGGACCTTAGAGATCATATAGCTTAACCTAAAATGAGAGTTCTATACATGAGGAAATTGATGCCAAAAGAAGGAAAGTCACTTCTCCAAAGTTGAATGTCTAGTAAGTGCTGGATCCAGGACTCATAGTCAGCTCTCTCTCTCTCTCTCTCTCTCTCTCTCTCTCTCTCTCTCTCTCTTTCTCTCTCTCTCTCCCTCTCTCTCTCCCTCCTTCTCCTCCTCTTCCTTCTTCTTCTTCTCCTCTTCCATCTCCCTCTCCCTCTCTGACCCCCACTCCATCTCTCTCTGTCTTCTGTTTCTATCTCTCTGTCTCTACCTCTCTCCTTTTCACTTTCTCTCTCTCTGCCAGTCTCTGTCTTTTTGTCTCTCTCTCTCTCTTCCTAACTCTATCCCCCTCTCCTTCTCCCTCTGTGTTTTGGTCTTTCTCTTTTTCTTTCTATCTCTCTGTCTTTCTCTATGCCTCATTCTGTCTCTGACTTTTTCTCTCATTCTTCCTCACCCTGTCTCTCTGTAATAAATTTAATTATCAGTGACAACAAAAACATCCAAATGAACAAAACGATGATGTCATATGCAAGCTATAAACCCTCATCCATTTACAATTTTTTCCATGTATGTAAACTCTCACAGAATCACAACAGTAACATTTTTCCATGCCCTGGTTTCCTGATGCAAAGTGAGTGCTCTTGCCTTGACAGCAGGCGCCTTCTTCCCTTGGCCTTGACATGCACATGGACTCCATGCTATTACTAAGACTCTTTCAAGAGAATTCAACTCCAGTTTTTCTGTGGAATAACTTTATTCTGCCTCAGAGACTCAGACTATGGAAGAAGACTTCACTTGCCTTAAGCCCACAGGAAAGAATTGCTTCATAACCAAACATCCTCACAGAGGTAAGGGTTTATGTCCTTTCAGACAAGATGCCTCTTTTAGACTAACCATTGTAGCTGGAAGTCTTTTAAGTACACCTCTGTATATTTTCCACCATGTGGGATGGTGTATACTGAATATAGTTTAACTTTTACCTGATCACAGGGTCATACTTAGGAGTAGCAATTACTTCACTATGCTCTAAAATACTGGTGCCCTTAGGGCCCATTGAAGTATGGTAGTGTTTGCCTTGAAGTTAAAATAATAATTTAAAAAACATTAAATTAAATGACTCCAAATGGCTAAGTTATTGACTTTTTGTGTGTCTGTTCTATATAGTTTCATAGTTTTTGTTCTTCTTGTCAGTTTTCACATTTCTTTTCTGTCCAAGTGTCTTCCTATAGTAATAATCCCTCTCTTCCTTATAACCTGCTGTTTTTCAGTTACTTTGAACTTGTAAACCAGAGAATCAATTGGAATGAGGTTTCATGCATGGCCAGAGTGCCTCACTTGGCATTTCCGTGTGGAAGATTCTGGGAAGAAGATGGGATCTCTCCATGTAGAGTATAGTAAGGAGTAGCATTGTATACTAAGGAAATATTCTCAAGTGAGTAAACTAAGGGAGTAAGGTCAAGAAGAGTAAAAACACTGGAGAACATTTAGGCATGTTGCAACTCCACCAGCTCACCATATACTCATGACCAATTGGTACCAATGATCAATTTTCTGTTTTTAATTTATGGAGTAGAACAAACGCTGCCTATCTGCTCTGCCAACTTACTATTCCTTTCAAATATCCAACAAAATTATCATGCAGGGGCAGCTGAGTGGTGCAGTGCATACAGCAGCAGCCCTCAAGTCAGGAGGACCTGAGTTCAAATGTGGCCTCAGATGCTTGACACTTGCTAGCTGTGTGACCATGGAAAATTCACTTAACTCTGATTGCCTTGCCTCCTCCTCCAAAAAAAGTTGTCATGCAAATTTCTTTTTTTTTTCTTTTCTCTCCCATTATCCCTAGAGATGGCTACCATTACATACAAAAAAAATATGTATATATGTATATAAATTCTACAGAATAATTATATATATATATATATATACACACACATATACATGTATAAATAAATATGTATATATATAATTATTCTGTACATACTTCTACATATCTACTGCAGAAAGCATCTTTCTTCATATATCTTCTATAGTTAATTTGGGTATTTATAATAGACAAAATAACTTATTCAATAAGATAAGCTGAGGCAGAAAGAGAAGCTTTGTTATTGGATGATACTCTAAGTTTTCTGTACAGAAAGAGGAAATAGATGAACCATTCAGGAAACAGATCCCAAGTATGACAGTGGTATGAAATAGAAGGGATGGGGGATGTCAGTTACCCCATGTCTATTGGCATGCATGTTCTCCTCTCTCCAAAAAGCAGAGCAGCTAATAGTTTCTGGACTTGCCTTGTTGATTATTCTCCCTTTTTAAAGATGGAGCTTTCATTGAGAAAGACTATTATTACAGACCTGGTCCTTACACCTTTCTTACCTACCCACCCACCCCTAGCTCCTCAGATTAGTAATGCTGTCACCAAATAACATGATTCTTACCAACAAGGTAGGGTTGATTGCTGGCATGAAAACTATGGTACTCAGAGAACTGACCATTATATCTTTGTTTTGAGAAGAAAACACAGCCAAGTAGAGTTTGATATACATCTTAGATTTTGTGAGAGTAGATTACAGGTTTTAAACAGAAGACAGATGGGATGTGATGCACTAAAATTCTACAGGATAATTGGGACAAAGAGATAAAAAAACAAAAACAAAAAAAGAAGAAATTCAAAGAAGGAAAAAGCAGGTTTTCATAGGAAACGTTATATTTTTTAGAGATTTGCGGAAGATAGAAACATGGGCAGGTAAGGGAGGATAAAGAAATACAAGGACATCTCAGGGTCCTGTGAGTAAGATACATATCAGAAGTGCCAACCTGCTGAATGAGGAGAGATTGATCATGAAGCTAAGATCAAAAGAAAGATTGCTTATTATTAGGGAAAGAAGAGGACCGGTCTCAAAGAAGGCCAAGGAGTGTGGGTGAATGAACTAATAAAAATAGTCAATAAAAGGAAGTTAGAAGCACTTACTTTTATTTTGCCCTTGTTTTTTCTGTCCAGGAAATAATCTTTGAACAAATGGCTAATAGGGATTTGAAGTCCAAGATACAGAAGGAACTGGTAAGATAAAAGCTTCATACTTTTGATGAATTAAGTTATCAGGCCCAGATAAACCATATTCCTAGGGGTACTGAGAGAGTGTCTGGATATGGTTAAGGATCTAATCTTAGGGGTCTTTGAAAGGAGAATAGGAGAGCACAGGAAAGACACCAGTGTCATGGTTTTCCCAAATAGGAAGAAAGTTGAGTTTGTAAACTATAGGTCAATGCATATAACCACTCTTGGCATTCCATTTCAGAAAGGCAAATCTGTTTGCTTGATTTCCAACAAATAAGA
The DNA here is from genome assembly GCA_028658325.1 of Potorous gilbertii. Classification (NCBI taxonomy): domain Eukaryota; kingdom Metazoa; phylum Chordata; class Mammalia; order Diprotodontia; family Potoroidae; genus Potorous; species Potorous gilbertii. The sequence goes on along the minus strand of CM053770.1, from coordinate 645,972,204 downwards.
AGTCAAACAACTTAAAGTCAAACCTGAGCCTTCTGGTTCAAAATCGAATGTCCTTTTTGCTAGAGTTAATGTCAGTCAACAATCATTTTTAAAATACCTACTATGTGTCAGGCACTGAGTTAAGCGGTGGGGATACAAAGAAAAATAAAAATTATTTTGTCTCTCAAAGGCTCGGTCTAATGGAGAGGGAGGGGGATGATATGCAAACAAAATGCCTTCTCTCCTCTCACTATAGGTCTTTCCCCATCCCCCTGTCCCTTATGGGATCATTTGTCTCCTGAAGGTTGCCTTAGATCTACTTTATCATTTCCCATAACACAAATCAACTATTTCTTCCTTCTTAGGAGGATCCTCACCCTTAATTCCATAACACCAAAGGTTCTGTGGACCTTCTTCCCTTTCTCTTATATTTATCTTCTTCCTTCCTCCAACCTCCTGACAGAGAGAGAGATGGGTAGTTGGGCATTCAAGGTAGGAACCAGAGTGAGCAAAGGTATGGAGGTGGGACAAGTAAATAAAAGGGTTTGGCTAAATGCTAAAGCATCATACATGTGCAGGAGAGTAGTGGGAGATAAGGATCAAGAGGTGAATTGCTCTCTGACTCTTCAAGTATTATTTCTTCTTTGTTTCTATATAGGCAGGTAGGTGGCACCACAGTGCCTAGAATGCTGAACTCAGAATCAGGAAGACCTGATTTTAAATGTGGCCTCCTACTATCTGTGTGACTCTGGACAAATCATTTAGTTTCGGTTTGACTCAGTTTCCCTAAATGTAAAATGGGGGAAATAGCTAGTCCCTACCTCTCAGGGTTGTTATAAGGATCAGTTAAGATAATATTTGTAATAAAATTTGTAATTTGTTCCTGGCACGTAGTAGGAGTTATATAATGTTTTTGGGTTTTTTTTTGTCTTCACCCTTTCTTTTCACCTAGAATCTCTCTTCTTCCATTTTTAAAGGTGGGCTTCATTCTTGCCGGTAATTTTGAGAATAGAAAGATGATTCTCACATCTCTTTACTTTCTTTTCCATGAGGGAAACTTGCATACCCTTTGAACTTATAGCATCCACTTGTTCAGAAACACAAATATCACTCTCTATGAAGGTCATTGGTAATTCTCTTTGTGTCTCATATTGCTCCAAAGGGTAGTTTTTAGGGCATTTTTTCCCCTCAAGGAAACTACTGGGTCTCAGAATTCAATATTTGTTAGGGTTCTCCATCATTGCCCCCAGTTGCTCAAAGGACTTTATAGGGAAGGCTTTAGGACCTAGATGCCCTCAGATTGACCAACTGAATGTGCACATGAAGGAGACATGTCTCCATAGGCCATGTTTATTCCCATTGCCTCTAGAGTCCCTACAGCCAGTCTCTAAAGCTAGAAGGGGTCACAAATCACAGATTTAAAGTCAAAAGGATCCTTAGACAATATCTTCTCTAATCCTTTCATCTTATAGATAAGGAAACTGAGGCTCAGAGAGGTTAATGGACTTGCCCTAGGTCATACAGATAAGAGTACCCATCAGGGATTTAATCCTGGATGCGTAGACTGTAATGTCAGCATTCTTTTCATTGCATAAATCCTCTGAAAAGTCTCACCTGTAGATAGATACTCTCCAAATCTTGGATAATTGTAGAATCATAGTATACAGGTAGAAGGGAACTCTAACCTGGAGATAACTCTCCAAATCTTGGATAATTGTAGACTCATAGTATACAGGTAGAAGAGAGCTCTAAAATCACCACCCTACTCACACATTTAACAGGTGACAACACTGAGGCCTGAGGAAGCTAGGTGACTTGTCCAGGGTCATATAGAATCCATATCTGTAAATGTTGAAATAGCTTGGGAAGCCACATTTAAATGTACTACCTGCCCCTATTCTCTAATGGTTTTTCTTGGCATTAATTAATTGAATCACTTAAGTATAACACTATACTTCATTCTCCACACACACTTTTTGTTCATTCTCCATATACTCTGAGAGTGAGTGACACTGGCTTCTTTGCTGTACCTCTGACAAGATACTCTGTCTTCCAACCCTGGTCATTTTCTCCGACTGTCATCCATGCCTAGAATATTCTTCCTCCACCCTCTGTGTTCATTGGCTTCCTTTAAGTTCCAGCTATTAAGTTTCTTCCTACAGAAAGCAATTTCTGATTCCTCCTTAACTCTAGTGCCTTCCCTCTGTTGATTATTTCCAGTTTTTCCTCTCTATATGACTTGGTACATGTTTGCTTGCATGTTGTCTCCTCCATTAGGCTACAAGCTCTTTGAGGTGAGAGACTATTATTTGACTTTTCTTTCTATCTCTACTGCTTAGTACAGTGCCTGGCACAAAGTAGGCACTTAATTAAGATTTATTGACGCTCAAATACCCCTCTTAACACAATCCATTTAAGCACCCTGGGCTTCTTACTATTCAACTGGTACTAATCATCATCTAACCTGGTCACTCCTGTCTAATCTTAGAAGAAAACAATACCTATGGATCGCTACAAGCTTTGTTCTATACTTGTTACCCCTTCAGGTACAGCACAGATTTCTACTTGAAATAAAGGGCTGCCATCAGTTTAAATCTGGTACTTTTCCTGGATACAGCTGTTACTGTTGTTCAGGCATTTCAGTCATTGTCTGATTTTCTGTGACCCCATTTGAAGTTTTCTTGGCAGAGATATTGGAGTGGTTTGACATTTCCTTCTCCTCCTCATTCTATAGATGAGGAAACTGAGGCAAATAGGGTTAAGTGATCTGCCCTGAGTCACACAACTAGCAAGTATCTGAGGCTATATTTGAACGCAGGTCTTCCTGACTCTAGGCCCTGTCTGCTATGCCTCCTAGCTGCCCAGATAACAATATACCACTTCAACAAAAGAGGATCAAGTTTCAAGTTAGAAGATCTAAACTCAGGTCTATTCTAATGTTTACCAGATATATATTTTTAAGGTGCTTAACCTCTGTGAGTCTCAGTTTCTTCATCTGTAAAATGGGAGAATTGGATAAGACGGTCTCTAAAGGCCTTTGCAGCTGTAGATATAGGGTCCTATCATCCAATTTGATGTGAATTCCAATAGTGAACCTTTTGCCTCTATCCTATGGTTTCACATCCATTTAGACCTATTTTGGGGGAGCAGTTATAAGCTCTAACTCCCAAAGTGAGTGTTTAGCCCCTATAAAGTGCTATCATTGCAGCTGGTATCACCCTCCTCTAGGTACCATCTGTCTTGATCCTTTAATCTTTTACCATATAGCAACCATTCCTTTAATCAATTCCACTGCCTTGCTTTCAATCTCCTCCTGTTTGTGCAAGGTTTGGGGGACTTGAATATCTGAAGCCTCTTCATACTGAGCCTAAAATAGCACTGACCTTTCCCGCTAGTATGTCACCTGGCACCTCAGATCTAATTTCCTTGGACACAAGTTCTACTTGCTCTCATCATTTTTACTTTCTTGATCTGCCTTTTGGAATGTCTTTTGAAATCATTGATTGTGTCCTCCCCGCTCCACTCCAATCTGAAAGTTTCCATTCCCTGCTTTGAATTGTATTTGGAACCCCTCCCCCTCTCCTATCCTGAACTATGTACTCAAAAGGATACTAACTGAAAAAGGAGACCCAAAGGATAGGTGATTTCTTTTCCAGGAATGACCCTTTTGTTTCCTGAAATGGAGTGCTACCCCCAGACTCACTCTGACCATAGGCTTAGTGTTTTTTCAAGCTTGGGATGAACAAAGCATCAAGTAGTTCAGAGATAGGTCGTTTGTTTTTTCACTTAAATTAGGAATTAAGTCTTTCCAGAGTGCTGTCCTGGGCAACTAAGTGGCACAGTGGATGGAGTGCTGGGTGTGGAGTCAGGAAGACTCATCTTCATGAGTTCAAATTTGGCCTCAAACATTTACAATCTGTGTGACCCTTGAGCAAGTCACTTGACCCTGATTGCTTCAATGTCCTCATCTGCCAAATGAGCTGGAGAAGGAAATGGCAAACTACTCCAATGCCTTTGCTAAGAAAACCCCAAATGGGGTCGCAAAGAGTTAGACATAACTGAACAGTAACAACACGAGTTCTATCCTAAGGAAGCAGGTAAGGTAAGACTTCCAAAATTACTTAGTTAGGTTTCTATGGACTCCATTTAGATAGTCGCCTCTATAAAATTAAACATTAAACAACAAGTTCTCTTGAGCTGACATCCTCTTTATTATTTCTGATTACTCCTCAAAAAATTGGGCAGGATTTTGAGTAACACCTTGTGCCTTAGTACTTCAGTGGATTAAAAAAAGTATTTAAAAATATATTTATTTTCACCTGCACTTGGGATTTTGGGAGGAACTCCCACTAAGGAAATTCCATTCACTGTTACAAGTCAGTAACTTCTCTGTCATTTATAAATAGCAACTATTTCTTAATAATTCTCTATAGCTAATAGGCGTGACTTCACCCTTAGAGAAATAAAATACATTAATAGGTCTCAGTCCTATGGTATCTCTCTGTGAGACTTCTAGTAATAAGAAGATACTGCATCTTCAGAGACCAAGAACTAACCAGACCAGCTTGATGAAATGACAGGGCCCAGGTCAGGTTGTGTTTTCACCAGGTAGAAGTATTCAATGGAGTCCCTTCATCTAAGACCTATTCTTGAAGAGATCTCAAGCCTATACCCTACTGACTTTTCTGTGAATGCATAAGAAATATAACTATGAATTTTTTTGTACCTAAGTCAAGAGATGAGAAAGGTACTCTCAGTCCATCAGTCAATACACTTTTATTAAGCACCTACTATGTGGCAGGTTGGGCAGCGAGGTAGCATAGTAGATAGAGTATGGGGCTTGGAGTCAGGAAGATATGAGCTCAAATTCAGTCTCAGACACTAGCTATGTGATCCTGGGCAAGATGCTTAGTCCCTATTTGCCTCAGTTGCTCATCTGTAAAATGGGGAAACACTGGATATGGAAATAGCAAACCACTATATTTCCTTTGCCGGGGACAAAATTCATGAAGTCACTTAGAGTTAGACAAGACTGAACAACAACAAATAGTGCTGGAGATACGAACAAAGGCACCAGACAGTCCCTTCTCTTGAGAAGCTTGCAAGCTAATGGGGGATACAACAGACAAAACACTATGTACAAATAAGCCCTCCATCAAGGGCAAAGATCCTGAAAGGGGCAAAGGACTGAAAACTTTGGGACACTGGTACAAGGACCAGGTCAGAGAGTGCAGAAGCAGCTGGACCCTATGTATCATCTGGTGGCTTCCAATCCAAAACACTAAAACTTTGCAAGTATTTATGAAGTACCCACTCTGTACAATGCACTAGGGTTACAAAAAGAAAATACGTCTCTGTCTTTAAGGAGTTTACCTTCTTTTTTGTCCATCGTTATTGGATCTGTTTTCATATTTTTTTTAACTTTTTGTTTAGTATTTTATTTTCCCCCAGTTACTAGGAGTTTACATTCTGCTGAGGGATACAACATGTAGACATAGAAATGAAAATTATTTCATCAATTTGAGGAGGGAGAGAAAAATAACTAATAGGGATTAAGTATGAGGAAAAGACTTCCTGTTAGAAGCAAGACAAAAGCCAAGCATTGTCAGAAGCTAGGGATTCCAAAAGGCAAAGGTGAAGAGGGACATGGAAGGCAACATGTATAAAGACAAGGAAGTGGGTTTGAGGGACAAACTGTCCACTGAGGGACAGTGTGCCTGGAACATCTAGGATCTGAAGGGGACAAATGTGAATTAAGTCCAGAAGGTAGGCTGCTGCCAAAAAGTCTTTAAATGCTGAGCTAAAGTATTTTATCCTGTAGACAATAGCAGCCCCCAATGGTTCCACTGTAGGAGAGTGTCACAATCAGGTTCATGCATTAAAAAGATTTTTTGGCAGCCATGAGGGCAATGGATTGGAAAAAGGAAAGGCCAGAAGTTAGGAGTTGAGTTTAGAGGCTCCTGAAATAATATAGATGAGAGATGAAGAGAGCCTGGACTGAGATGTTGACAGTGTGAGCAGAGAACAGGGATAGATATAAGAAATTGTTGTATTCATCCTTGGTTGCTGAGGAAGATCATGCCATCAGAGAGAAGATGACATGACTTGCATTTGACTTTGTTTTGAGTGAGGGAGGGCTGTGCAGATCACCAGCCTCACTTCTCCTCCTGAGTCATCTGAATCCAGTGACCTGATATTCCTCAGGATGAGTGGAGATGACTCAGGATGCACTGGGAGACCTTGGTCCCATATGGTGGTGGTAGAATCAGTGAGACTTGAAAACTCATTCTCAATGGCAGATGGGCGGGGGGGCAGTGGAAGGACATCAGTGCTTGCAGGATGGCTGTGCTTTTAATAGAAATCAAAGCATTAGGAACAGGGATGAGTTAAGGGAAAAAAACGACATAACATCACTATAGTGAAAATATGCTCAATAGGAAAGTATATGCCAAACCTATACAGAATTGTATGCTGTCATGGGGAGGGAGGGGGGTAAGGGGGGAAGGTGTGGGGGTATAAAATCTTAATTTTAAGGAAGTGATTGTAGAACATTTATAAATAAATAAAATAAAAATTTTTTAAAAAAAAGGAGACAATGAATTTTGTTTTGATCTCCAGGATATCCAGTTATAGATTGTCAATGAGTCAGCTTGGTTATACCTCTGCAAGAGGTAGAGACGTGAATGGGAGGGGAATGAATGGAGGCAAGAGTATGGGAAGCATTTTCTTTCTAAGAGTTTTCTTGTGAAAGGGAGGCAATATATAGGGCCAATAGCTTTCTTATAAATAATTGTTCTTGATACTTACATGTCAATAGGGCTTATATGGTCCCTTCAGGATGTAGGTAGGGGAAAGGAAAAGCTTAGACAGACTTCTTACCCATCTCTTAACCTTATACCATCATCCATCCTATCTCATGTGAGGTTACTTAAACCTGATAGCTCCCTTTTCAAAATGATGGTGGTCAAGAACCATCTCTGATCCCCTGGTAGTAGGAACAGGAGCAGTGCCCTATTAGACTCAGCTCTGCATGGTCTCACCTCTACCAAGTTTGTATGAGTGTGTGTGCGTGTGTGTGTGTGCATGCACTTTGTGTGTGTGCGTGTGCATGTGCTTGTGTGTGTGTGTATGTGTGTGTGTGTGTGTTGAGTGGGGGGACAGGATGGTGGGGTTATGGATGGTCAGGGAGGTACAGAAGGGATTACATAGGATTGGATCACATGGAGTTCCAATGACTAATATGTTTTCTCCATCCCCACTTCACCTTACTTCTTGGGGAGGTCCTGTTTTAGTCAGGTTGTGGGATATCCCTGCTTTGCAAGCTTTTTAGATCCTGGCTTATAGCCATGGTTGTAGAGGTGAGGCCACAAGTGGGAGAGTCCCTGCCAGGCAGACATGTTGTATGTAACCTGCCTCTTGGGACCCAGCAGAGAATTTGGAAATTCACCTGCCATTGCCATTCCCACTGACTCTGAGTCTCATCTCAGTAAGATTAAGTAACTAGTCAGAATTACGCAGAAAATAAGTGTCAAAGGCTGCTTTTAAAGTCAATTCTTCTAACTCTAAAACCAGCTTTCTATCTGCTACTTCCAAGCTGCTTCTGACCTTAAAATAATGTTCCTTTGACTCATGCTTCTATATTGAGTTAAAGTGTATAATTTGCAAAGTCTTGCAGCCAGCATTACCAAAGGAAGAGAAGAAAAGAGGTCTGGCTCTGATTTTCCCAGACCTTAGCCCAGGGGCAGAGCCCAGAATGTTGGTAATCCTGTCTTTCCAGGGTCATCCTTCTGATTTGATTTTGGACTTTGGAATTGTAGTAGCATAGAAGCCCTGACATAGTCCACTTATTTCCCCAACTGGGGACTATCCCACTCCCACCTACTCCCCAACACACATACACACACACACACACACACACACACACACACACACACACACACACACACACCATTGGAGGCAGCAGCACAAAACTTTGCAAAGGGTGCTGTAGTATTTATAGCAAATGGGCTTGTGTTTAAATCATAATTCTGCTACTTTTAATCTAGGACTTTAGACAGGTAATTTAACCTTCCTGGGCCTCAGTTTCCTCATCTATAACCTAAGGGAGTTGGATTAAATAACTTTTAAGGTCTCTTCCAACTCTAAAACCAGAATTATGTGATCCTGCTACCTCTCTGTTTAGCCAGATCCCCACTTTTCCCTGCCACCAGTCTCTATCTTTACCTTCTACTTTTGAGCAATCTTTATTTGTCACATTCCAGAAGGGAATCTTCCCTCAGTCTTAGTTAAAAAATGAGTAACTTTCCAGGTAAGAAAAATAAGATTCCATTCAAGCTTTCCTGATCCATTAATTCTCTACTATGAACATACATACCTACATAAGATCATAGTTTTGAAACTGGAAGGGTCCCCATAAGTCATCTTGTCCAAACACCATCCCTCCTCCCATTACATAGAAGAATAAACTAAGGCTCAAGGGAACTTTTTCATAGTTATACAAGCAGTAAACACGGGAGACAGGATTTTTAATTCAATTCTTTTGACTCTAAAGATAGTGTACTTTCTACTACACCATATTAATACATAATACACATATATACACATTTGTATGCATGCTGTAGTAGTTGCCTGGGATGTTTTCCTTCATATGACTCATCTTCCTTCTCCCATGGGTGAAGTCCTACAGTCCTTTTGTTGTGTCTTTTCTGTTGTGTCTGATGCTTCATGACTCCATTTAGGGGGTTTCTTGGCAAAGATACTGGAGCAGTTTGCAATTTTCCTCTCCAGCTCATTTTATAGATGAGGAAACTGAAGCAAAGTTTAAGTGATTTGCCAGGGATCATACAGTTGGTAAGTATCTGAGACCAGATTTGAACTCATGAAGATGAATCCTCCTAATTCCAAATCCAACACTCTATCATTCATATCATCTAGCTGCATACTAGTAGTACTACTGCTAGACCCTCCATTTTGTACAAGGGTCCAGCACAGCTTGCCTTTGTTCTATTTCTTGCCCTGTCGAGTTTCTAGACTTTAAAATCATGCCTTACATGCTGTTGACTCATCTTGGCTCATTGTTTCTTGACCTGGCATGGCCTACTAGTCCTATGGCCTACTGGAATAGTCCTCTCCAAGGCATATTCCTCTTTTTCTCTTGGTGAGTTCTTATATTTTATCCAAGGATCCTTGTTGGCCTGCCTTCATTCTCTCAGCCCTATCCTTGACTTTCTGGTATACTAAACTGTGACCTGAGCCAAGTAGGTGGCATCTCCTTTTCATCCCACCTGGCCCCATACTTTCCAGTTTCCTTTATGTGTTATCTTTTCTCAATAGAATATAAACTCCTTGATGGCAAGGACCTTTGAAGAAAACACCAATTTAAAGATCTTTTCGCTTGTATTCCATGCTAAGCATGGTGGCTGGAAAGAGTAAGAACTTGAGATAAGTTTGTGCCCTTCCTTCCTTCTTATATCTGCTGTCCTCCATTTAATCTTCAGCTACTGAATTCTAGGCCAGACCCCTAGGCTAAAGAAGAATTGAAAATTTATCTTCAGAGAAATGGAAAGATGGTGGCCAGACTCCCCTAGAGCCATCTAGAAACAGCTCAAGGAGAAGAATTATTCAGGGCTGAGTGAAGCTTCCAGGCACTGGAATGCTAATTGGGTATACAAAACTTATACACATAAATTAAGAGTGATCTATAGAGAGTGAAATATAAATATCAATCCCAATGTAAAGACCATTTTGTGAAGAGTCATCTATAAAGCACTTATGTTATTTTTGTTCTGGAATGGAACTTATAGTAAAAAAAAAAAAAAAAAAGAATGGAGAGTCCTTCTTTCCTTGTGAAAGTATCATAACCTTGATCTCCAGAAGAGTAGAAAGAGGATTCTGGTGAAGAGGTTTTATTTGTTATTCTAAATAGACTGGATAGGTAGAGTTCAAAGGAGAGAGACACACATACACACAGAGAGACAGACAGAGACAGAAACAGACAGAGACACAGAGAGAGACACAGAGGGAGAGACAGAGACAGCAACAAGGACCATAATAGTAGATGGTGAAGATTTCATAGAAGATGAACGGGTGGGTGAGATTTAATAGGAAATTAGAGAAAGAAGAGCATCATAAGTAGTACCACAAAAGTAGTTTTTCATGGGACCACAAGGTTTCATGGTCTTAGACCCAGAAAGATCTTAACTCAGTTCTGACCTCTGACACATGCTAACTGAGTGACCCCAAACAAATAACTTAACTTCTCAGCATTCTAGGTCACTAAGACTATGAAGTTTAGAGAAGATATCAAACTTCAGGTAAGTAGAGCATCCTCATTGGAGGAAGTCTTGTATGAGTGAAATCATAGATCCAGTCTCTATCCCCACTATATGCCTGGCACTATTCATATAAAAATGAAACTCTCTGCCTTCTAGAACCCAGTAAAATAATTCTAATCCATCTTACGCACACACACACACACACACACACGTACATACATATATTCATATATAGTCACTCATAAACATACACATAAGCATAAATACTCAGAACAGTACAATGATGAAAGTGATGCTTTGAGGATCTGTGATTTTCACGATCTGGATCCACTAATAAAGATTAACCCCTTTCTAAATTAGTGATCTTTGAGTTTCACGTGACCAAAATTCCATCACCCTGTAGCCAAGCTAAGACATAGGTCTATCTGGACCTAGCTAGACAAACCTTTAGACAACAGAGATTGGGGTCCATTACTAGGCTCATATTTGAAGACTTTCCTTCTCAGTAGTGTTTGCCAAAGCCTACACACTCTACTGCCATAATCATCAAAAGCCTTTCTACCATGATGGAATTTTAGTGGGGTAGGATTATAGTATATATGATGGAATAGGAAATAGGATGTCATTGAAGGTACCACAGAAAGTCAATGTAATGAAAGTGATGTTACTGTTAAGATGATAAGCAATGCAGAAAAAAGCTGAGTATGCCCTGCACAGCCTCTGGAGAGGAGACACACAGTTCCATATCTTACCATAGTGTAATGAATTGCCTAAGCATCATGTTGTTTGAATATAGCAAAAGCTCAATAAGTTAGTAAATACTTTAAACTTTTTAGTTTATATTATTTTACTCTTAAATTCTAACCATGAAACCTTTACAAAGGAGGTGTCTCCTAATTCTATACACTGGGGACACCTTGGTTTTCTTGTTGAGTTTATAATGAAAATGTTTGGACCACTGTTCTCATGCTCTCTGAACTCATCCCATGCTCCTGGAATGATTCCCAGACTGCATTGGGTAGTAGGGGGTGGGGGAAGGATGGAAGGGAGGGTAGAAAGCATACTTGACTTGACTTCCAATGCATGTTCTCTTGGCCCTGCTTAGATTTCTAGGTGGCAGGTGGTTCCATTTACAGCTCCATTGATAAGACTCAAGCACAAGGCCCTTTTGTCTCCACAACCTGTGGAGCAATGTGGCAGGTGTAGCTGGTGCTACCTTGCTCCTTACCATAAATATTTCTCTTTTCTCCTTCTACCTCTGTTTTCTTTTCTCTTTGTCTCATTTTCCTCCCTCTTTTCATGTGCTTCTTTCCTTTCTCCTATCTTTTCATTTCTTCTCTTGTTTCAACTATAGACTTTCTTTAGCAACACCCAAAGGCACCACCTGGCATTGCCAACCTTGCTGTTAGCTGAACCCCTTGCTCTGATTAGCTTTGAGCCCAAAGGATGCACATATTCCCCTTAGTGGCATTCCTGGCGCAGAAGAACCACATTTTCCTCCCTGTTCCACTCTCTTGGAAGAAGAGGTTTTCATATTCCTGTTTGGCGGTGCTCATTTTCAAATTCATTAATTAATGAAGATTAATCAATAATTAAGTGTTCTATAGCCACCCAGAGGCCATTTCATGGTGCAGTGATAAATTTATTGCCTCCTTCAGGGAGCAGAGTTGGGAACTGTCTGGTGCTACTCACAGGTTAGTTTATTGTAGGATGTCTGATAGACAACCTCAGACTCAGAGCACTGCCTGCCCTCCCTGGCCCTCTCTCATCCAGGGACCACCATCAAGCCCACATGGCCCAGCTGCCGTATGCACAGGGCCAGGCCTTTCAATCTGTCCCTCATAGATAGTGGGCTTGAGTCCCTGGAGCTGATCTGTGCTCTGGGCTGGGGCTGAGCCAGACAGATTGGGAACTGTGCCCTTCGGCATCGAATCCTGTAGGGCCGTCCTGGCAGCAGCTGGTACTTGTTGCTCAGAGCCCCACTGCCATGTGGGAGATATAACCATTAAGTCCTGAGATCTGTCTCCTGGCGCTAAGGGGAGGGACCTTCATGACTCTCTGTGACTTACAGGGAGCTCACAAGCTGCCCAATCCTAAGAAATTCTGCCTCTTGAGGGGAAAAAACAAAACAAAACAAAGCTATCCCCCTCATTTCAAAGAGAAATGAGGAAGTGTGCTAATGTGTGCACGGTATTGGATATGAAATCAGGGAACTTGAGTTCAAATTCAGGCTCTTTCAATTAATTTACCTGTGTGATTTTGTTCAATATCCTTGTCTGAGTGGGGACCTCAATTTCCTTATGTATACAATGGGGGAAAAGCTTGGATTGAATTGCCTCTGTCATTCTATCCATCTCCAAATCAAGGCTCTGAAAACCTAGAGGGTCCTACTATGGACTAATAGACAAATAATAGTGACATAAGGATAATAAAAGTATAATACTTATAAATGTATAAATTATAATTATAGACTAAATTATATTTTAATAATAAGCTTTCGATCTGGAAGGGAATTTAAAGAATATTGGATTCAGCCTCTAGAAAGAAGGGAACTGAAGGTCACAGTGGAAGTGCCCCCATAAGGCTATACAGATAATAAGCGTTAGTGCTCAAACTCAGATCTGACTTGTAGCCTACTCCCTGGGTTTGCACGGAGTACTTACTCATCGGTTGTCATAGGCTTTACAACTGGAAGAGGTCATTTAGTCCCAACTATGTTGGACTCCAATTATGGCACCAAATATGTAGGACTGAAGCATTCACATCACTTCCCTGAACCTTAGTTTCCTCTTTTACTTTTGATAGAGTCAGGGAAGGACCTTTTTCCCAGGGCATCCAACATTGTGCCAAGCCAATAAAGCTGCGGAGCAGGCAAAGTTGTCTCCAGCACACTCAGTGTTTCTTTTCTGTGTCCATTTTGCTCTGAGGGAACTCTTTTTTTCTTCTTTCAAGCTTCCAGTGTTCTTCCATTCTCTTCTCCCTTCCTCTCACAATCAAAATTCATCTCAGATTCTTCATTTGCCCTTTGGTATAAATGTTTGAGAACTTTAAAATATTATTGCTCCCAGCGAGATTTATGTTTCAACAGCAATCAAAGCTTGTAGCTTTAAGCTGAAGGGAATGAAGTTCTAAACAATCCTTCCAGTAATTCTCACCTTCAGCATCAGAATCTGAGAGCTGGAATGAACCTCAAAGGACATCTCATCTAGCATATACCCAAATAGGCATCCTTTTTGTAACATTTTCAACAAGAGACCATCTAACCCCATTGTGAAGACAACTAAGTTTGAAAGAAAGGAAGGAAGGAAAGGAAGGAAGGAAGAAAGGAAGGGAAGGAAGGGAAGGAAGGAAGGAAGGAAGGAAGAAAGGAAGGGAAGGAAGGAAGGAAGGAAGGGAAGGAAGGAAGGAAGGAAGGAAGAAAAGAAAGAAAAAGAAAGAAAGAAAGGAAGGAGGGAAGGAAGAAAAAGAATAGGAAGAAAGAAGGGAAAGAAGGAAAATAAAGAAAGAATGGAGGGAGAAATGGAGGGAGGAATGGAGGGAGGAGGGGAGAATGAAAGGAAGGAAGTAACAAATGAACAAACGAAGAAGGGTTTATTAAGCACTTAATATTTGCAAAGTTTTGTTCTGTAAGTGTTGATGACACAAAGAAAATCAAGACATTCTCTGATCTCAAAGAGGTCACATTTTAATGGGAGAAACTTTATGCATACATACATACCTTCATATATATATATATATATATATATATATATATATATATATGTATGTATATAAACTGAAACTGTATATATAGTTTCAATTTCAAGTCTAATGGCTAAGTCATATGGTCTTTAGGTTGCATTGGTAAAGCAGATGGTAATACATTTTCTTACATGTCATGTTTATTGATTAAACTTTATCCATTTCTGATATTGAACCATTTAACAGCATTAAGAATGTTGGTGGGAATGATTCTGTTTTTTCCAGGGTTTAGCATATATTATGTTCCATTAGACAGTGTTGTAGAATCTCCAGGAGAAGATTTCATATCCACAAGGGTCGCTTCCCACAATGATGGTTGTGGGGTCTAGATGGAAAGTAGGATTGATGATCTGGGGGTACTGCCACTCCTAAGGCTCTGGACTTACCTGCACATTGGTGGTAGTTAGTAATTGATGCTGTTGACAAGGAAGGTGTCCCCTTCTCTCCCATCAAAGTGGTACTCCTTTAAGTGACACTCTCCTATGGAGTGGTACTCCATGCAGATTAAAACCTAACATAACACTTTCTTATCTTGTACAATTCACACCCAAGTCCTCCTAAAAATCTTTCCCATGGGACCAGTCACCATGGTTAGAGCCACCTTCTAGGTCTCTTGATATGAAGTGTGCCAGTATAGTACATTATAGTATAATACTTCATGTTTGCTATCATACTACATGACCAGCCAACTTCCCTTTTTTGGTTATATATCTCCTTGTTGATATGTTTTCTTCCACTTTTGTATGCAATTTTTCATTGGTATTAGGTTATAATCTATTTATGCTTACTAGGCATGTCTCCATGCCCCTTTGATAACCCACAATTTTGATTCTTCAGATACTGTGTTATTCGGTTACTCGTCCATATAATATCATGGGACGAATATCGGCTTTAAAAAAGATGAGTTTGTTGTTTGTCATTATTGTTTGAAGGAGAAGTTTGGAGTCATTAAAAGCTCAATGTACTTTCCCAAATGCAATTCAGCCCTCCATCCTTCTCTTATACAATTTTAATCTGTGAGAGAGCTAAGCATATGTTTCACAGGATGTGTGTGTGTGTGTGTGTGTGTGTATGTCTGTGTGTAAGTGTGTGTGTGTGTGTTTAGAAGCTTAGGCACACTGACATTTGTAGAGATGATGGTGACTGTGAGAAGAGAGCTAGCTGGTGTTAAGAAGTGTGGGTAGGATCTCTGCAAACAGTGTAGACAAGATCGGTTCCCTCCTGTCTCCCTCCCCTCCTCCTGGCTCCTAACTATTCGCATGGATGTCCTGACATCCATTTAGGACAAAATGAAAATTCAGCTACAGTAAAAGAAGCTTGGAAAGATTTCGTCCCTTTCCCCAGGAACAAAGGTGCTTTCACATATGATCTGACTCAAGGGTAGCCAATCTTCCACCCCAAAGCCAGTGTTTTAGCGAGGCTTAGCCAGAACTGAAAGCAAGTCAAGGAATAAGAACAAAGTGAAAAATAAAATGAAATGAAATAGACAACATAAAAAATTACAAATGGATGAACACTGTATTGGTATACAGTATTATTTAGTGTATCATACTTGGAAACTTTGATGGGCGCATGACTTCACTGTTACTCCCTTCATTGTTGCAAATTACAGTTCCTTTATCCCAACTTATCCTGTGTGATTCTTCTTCATGTCTTCCCATGAATCCCCCATAATATTTTAGAAAATCTTGGCATGGAATTTAGCTGTTATTAATTCATTTGATCACTAGTTTTCACCAGCTCCACCCCTTTCATAAGTATAAAGCATTGAGTACCTATAAAGAAAGTCTCATACAAATAGGATAAGTTATACTTTTTGCAACCCTAGAAAGTAAGTAGGATAGGCAAAATCATCTCCATTTTAGAGACAAGGAAACTGAAGATGGAGGAAGAGATTTAAATGGAGAGTAATGAGAACTTTTGTTTTTCAATAGGAGTAGTAGGAATATGCCCAGAGGACTCATGTGCCCGGGACAGCTCAGAATTAATGGAAGTTAAGGGGCCAGACTGATTCTCCTCCCTCTCAAGCTAGAGAACTTTATTTTCATAGCTGATAAAGCCCAGAGAGTAGACTTGTGAGAAGCAAAACAGCAGTTTCTTCCTTTGTAACCACTTCACTCTGGAGTGAGGTCTCACTCATCTTGAGTGAAAGATGCCTGATCCCGGAGAGCAGATGGGGAAACACAACCAAGTCCCTCGATAATATTCAAGAAGCTGGGGCTAGGAAGAAAATAGGGAATTACAGCGAGGTTCATGAACTTTTACAGTCATTAGAGAAGGATGGTTCAATTATGTATTTTACAAGGGAAGATTTTTCCATGAATACCAAGAAAATTAAGTGACAGAAAAGATGCCATAGCCTGTAAGGTGAAAAGTTGGGATTCATATCGATCTCTGAATTCTTTGCCCAGAGTTCTTTCTATAGAAACATCTCATTTTGTTATCCATGAAATACTCCTGATAACTTTTGCTTCTCAATAGTCAAATATAAGCGCAAACCCATATATAAAACAATATGATGATGAGATTTTTTTATTTGAAAGGTAGCAATATATATATATATATATATATATATTTATAATAACTTCTAAAAAGTGTGATATCATAGGTCTTTTTTTTTCTGTTTTCTTAAAACAACATCTCAAACTATTGCTTCCCTGTCCCTAGAATAAAATGCAAACTCCTCCATTTGGCATTTAAAGCCTTTTATAATCTGGCTCCAGGCTATCTTTCAGATTTATTTCACATTACACTCCTTCTCATACTCTGAGTTCCAGCCAAATTGGGGCCGCCTTGCCTTTCTGTGTCAAGATCTTTTTGGATCCTGACTGTGTTAGCTATCCCTCCCAGCTTTGTGTCATTTGCACATTTGATGAAAGTGATGTCTATGTCTTTATCCAAGTTATTGATGAAAATGTTAAAGAGCACAGGGCCAACCACATATTCCTGGGGTCCTTCACTAGCGATGTCAATTCTGACCTAACCATTAAGTCCTTTATTCCTGCCTACCTTCTTAATCTAGCTAATTGTGCTTTGTCCAGTCCATATCTCTCTTCTCTGCCAGAATATCATGAGGTATAAATTTTTGAACCACATTTATGATTCTATTAATGTAGGACACTCAGTAAGTAATTTTTGTAGTGGTTTATATCAGCGATAGTTTACAGTCTTGGACTGTTGTTTGCAGCATTGAGAAGTTAAATGACTTGGCCAGGATCACATATCTAGAATCTGAGGTAGGGTTCAAATTCAGGTCTTCCTGGTTTCAGATCTAATGTTCTATTCACCATGTCATATTGCATCCCCATAAATCAATTATAGTAATGGAGTTGAAAGTAGGATTCGTAACTCATTCTTCAATTTATCATTTTCTTCTTGGTATTACACATCACAAGTGGGGCAAATGCCAAGCAAGGAAGTGTTTTCAGGATTGGAGTACAATTAGATTTGACACTGAGAGGACCATGAAAGATGATCAGGGAGAGAGAGAGGAGAGGTGAGGGAGAGAAAGAGAGAAAAAGCTGGAGAGAGAGAGAGAGAGAAAGAGAGGGAGGGAGAGAGGGAGAGAAAGGAGAGGGAGAGAATGAGAGAGACAAGAGAGAGGAGAGAGTGAAGAGGAGGGGAGAGAGGGAGAAAGACCAGAGGAGAGAAAGAAGGAGGGAGAGAATATTAACTCCTATGTTAAAAAAAATCTCATTCAAAACTAAGTGCCCGACAAGATCAAAACAAAGGCATCACTGCTTCCCATTCTGGCCTCAGTCCCACCTGTGCTTCAATCTGAGCATATCTCTTGCCTACTACAGGTATTGACTGAGGCTAAAACTGTTCCTAGGTGTTGCCAAGGGTTTGGGCAGAGGGGCAGGAAGGACAGGAGAGTATTATGGAAGTTCAAGCTCAGAGGGCAATTAAGGAAAGGTCAGTGTTAACCTTCAACTCCTGACACCTTTAGGAAAGTTTAAAAGAACAAGGGTGCATTTTCTCAAGCCAATCTCTGCCTCAAAAAAATGTTTCTGGCTACATTCTAACTACAAAACTCCATGAGCTGATGGAGAATCTCTTTAGAAACTAGTTAACTTATTTATTCAAGAAACAAAATCAGATTTCTCTGTCATTTCTATATGTAGTGAACTGAGCTCAGACCCTTATTTCCTCACCTCTGGGGTTGTTTGATTCAGGTATCCTGAGAGAGCCTTAGAATCAAGGATTCTCCCTAATCCTTATTCTAGGATAGGGGCATCAAGCACATAGCCCACAACACCCCCTTGTATGGCCCAAACCAGACTAAAATGTAATCAGGAAAATATTTAACATCATTTAACAAAATAAATAAAAGTGCAACAAAACCTAAATAATACTGTATTTTTAACTAAGTCAATATGCGGCCCACAGGAATCCTAAGTGTATGGATGAATGGTCCTAATTTTTATTTGTTTGGTCTCACTGCCGTAGAAGGCAATCATAAATACTCAGATTTACATATTTCTTTTTAAGCATTACAAAACATCTTCCTCACAATGACCCTTTAAGGTCAGTAGTAATATTATCCTTATTTGAGATCAGGAAACTGAGACTCAGAGAGGTTAAGCAAATTAATTACCTATATAACTTAGTCAACAAAATCTGAAGTTGGCATTGAACTCATAGTGACTGACTCTGCTCTGACAAATTCTACCTTAAATATCCTTTGGTCTCTCATAAACAGAGGCAAAAGGAAGAGTCTAAGTTCTCTCAGGTCTAACCCAGAGAGCAGAAACAGGATTGGAGGAAGAGGAGAACATTGACAAATAACTGCTAGTCAATTACCAAATAATTCCTGCAGCCGGTAGTACCATGGGCAACAGCACCATGGCCACATAATCACTCCATCACCCTCATTGCGGTCATCATTGTCACTATTACCAACTCCACTAACTTCATCCATCATAGTTAATACTATTGCCATCATCATCACTACCATTGTCATCAATAATCATTCTCAGGAATGAATGAATAAATGGAAGCATTTATTAAGTGCTTACTATGTACAAAGCACTATGCTGTGGCTACTGGGGATGCAAAAAGAAAAGTGAGACAATGGTTGCTCTCAAGGAAGCTGCTAATGGGTGAACCATCCATAAGGAAGTTTCAACTGCAAGTGAAAGGGGAAGGTCCTGTGGTATTGAAAGCACAGTGGCAAAACAAGTAATTTCTCTTTTTTAATATCATTTCCATTGAAAAAAATAACATCAGTTTCTGATGTGGAAACATTTGACAGTGCCAAGTGTTTGGAAGGCAAGGACTTTCTTTCCTTGATTTTCAGTAGTTGTGGCTGTAACACCTGCAGGAGGGACTACATCTTCACAGGAGCAGCTTTCCAGGGTGTTGGCTGACAGAATGGGGCTGGGAGTAGGGCTGTTCTCTAGGCTTTCATGTTCAGAGTCCTGGGTTTTTTCCATCAGGTTTGAGAGAAGATGGTGGTCAAGGTGGCAGTGGTTTGACTTTGCCGGCACATGCTTCTTCCTGTCTGTTTCTCAGGGTGCCTTGCTGCTCCAGATAAGTTGACTTGTCTGATCTGTTTATGACACTTTTTGGCAGCTGGTGGATATGATAGGCTCCTCTCTACAGGAGTTGTTTCTCCAAACTTTATGAGTTTGTCCTTCATTGCCAAAGAAGACCATGCCATCAGAGAAATAATGACATGACTTGCACTTGACTTTGTTTTGAGTGAGGGAGGGCTGTACAGGTCACCAGCCTCACTTCACCTTCAGAGCCATCTGAATCCAGTGATCAGATATTCATCAGGATGACTGGAGATGACCCAGGATGAGACAATTGGGGTTAGGTGACTTGCCCAAGGTCACACAGCTAGTGAGTGTCAAATGTCTGAGGTGAGATTTGAACTCAGGTCTTCCTGCCTCCTGCACTGGTGCCCTACCCACAGCAGATGACCTGCACAGCCCTCCCTCTCTCAAAAAAAAAAGCAAAGTCAAGTACAAGTTATGTTCTTATTTCTCTGATCGCATGGTCTTCTTTGGCAATGAAGGATGAACACATACACACAGATAACATCCAAACTTTGAGGACTGGACTGGAAGCATGACCAGTGACCCAAGGGCTCCTATGCCTATCTGTTTGTTGATGTTGCTGATGTTGATACGGTTGGTAGAACACCTCCCACAAAAAGTTTTTCCTTTTAATGATGGCTTCAGGGTCTAGGTTATTTTTTCTTTTCTTTTCTTTTTTTTTTTTTAGGGGAACATTGTTATTCTTAAGGCTCCTGGGTTCAAGGTCCTGTGCTATCTTTATCAGGGTCTAGGGAAGATGGTGGGTAAAGTGGTAGTGGTTTGACTTCCTTGCCTGTGCTGACTCTTTTCTCCCCCTCCCCCCGACTCTGTACCTTGATGCATTGCCTAGATTAGCTTGTCTACCGTGTGAATGAGTTATCAGTTATTAGTTATCATCACTAGCTCCACAACTATCATCATAATTTTGATCATCAAGATTATCACTACCTTGAGTATCACACCATTTTTACGTCTACATTAGCTTCTTTGTCATCACCACCTCCACCACTACCACCAATAGTGCACTCAACATCACCACTGTCATCATGATTACAGTTTGCTCTCGTCATTACCACCCAACCAGCAGCTATCGATTGAATTATTGATGTTTCCAATCCAGTGTGCTAAGACCTGGTCCATGAAGCAGAAGTCTTAGACACTCTGGGGAGCACCATATTTCAAGCTCTGCTGGATGCTTGTCTACCTAGCATTTGCAGCATAGCCAAAAATCCATCCTAAACAGGTGCAGAGTCTTTTCTGTTCTAGCCTGCTCTTTATTTAACATCACTAGGCAATTGGCAAGAAACATGTGGCTGAACTGCCTATTAAACCAGGAGGTTCTAGTAGAGTTCTTGGCTTGGTCTCAGCTGTGGGAAAAGAAGGAAGAGACCTGAGCATATTATTTGCATTACAGCTGCCTCCAACCTCTATGAAAAGCTACACCCACAGCTGTGAGGATAAAATCCACCCCAAGGGCTCAGAAATAACCTAATCTGTAGCATCATTGTGAGCCTGAGATCTACCAAAAGCCTCTAGTGACTGTATTCTACCTTCCCTCACCACACCCACCATATTACAAACAAAATCAAACACAAAAAACGACCCCCCAAAAAAGGAGATGAAAAACCAAAAGAGATCAGTTTTCTCAAGTTTATAGAAAATAGTGGAGTCCCTAAATTGAAGTGAATTTGATTTCACAGAACACCATTGATTAAGTACAATGATAATTCTGTATTTCCTTTGAAAACAACTGAGCCTCAAATTGAGGGACCTGGAAAGCTCCATATATCAGATGCTAGGTGGTGCCATCTATTGGCTTATATATAAGTTGCAATCCAGCTCTATTAGACATTGTAAATGGATGCAAGAAAGACAAAATCTAGGTTCCAGGATGATGCATTGTTATATTCTTGGCTCAGTTATGAATTACAAACCCTTCACCACACCAAGTTTACATATTTGTCACTTTTATAATGCAACTCAGTGGGGAAGGGGACACAGAATTACTTGCATATAATATATTGTGAAAACATCTTTTAAGATAGCTATTCTGAAAAAAGGGACATATCAGACATATATATATATATATATATATATATATATATATATATATATATATGTACACACACACACATATAGGTGTGTATGGTTTTTTCTTTGACCTTAGATCTCTAGTTTCTAAGCAGTTGCTAATTATAGGCAAAGATAAAGTGAGACTCCAAAGATTTTCCTGCACAAGTAGTTTTTTGCTGTGTTTGACAATAAGAGTTGGATGGTATAGAGGAAGATTATAAACCCCATGAGGTCAGAGGCTGAGTCTTACCTAAAATCTATTTTCCCTAGCAATAGACAGAATCTCTCTAAGCCACAAATATTCATTGTTGATAGTGGTTCTTAATGTCACAGACGGCTGAGGTTCATTCATTGATGGTGTTTTGAAAAGATGAACCCTACAATTCCCTGACTTCTGGGTACATCTTCCCCCACCACCTTGTCTCCTACTATCCTCCTCCCCCCACTCCTTTCCTCCTAATGCTTCCAGGAATAATGAGGCCCATAAGCTCTGGTCAGATAATGCTTTTATAATGTAAAGGAGGAAAACCAAGCCAAGTGGATTTGTGCCTCTCTCTAATGAAAAGTTGGCCTTGTCTGGTTTTATCAGACTAATGAAGCCCCCTCCCTTTTTTCTGGCCCTGTGAGCGCTTCACAATGGGGGCAGTGAGCTCTCTCCACCATAGCTCTCCACAGATGCTATCTGCCCGATTCTCTTTGCAGAAAAGTTCATTTTAAAGGGATCCTGGTTTGATTAAGGCTTTGTGAGCTTCCCAGACTCATTACAAATCAATGGAGATGAACTGAGTGCTTAATACTCAAAAGCTAGGGTAATAAAAGCTGACTTATTACAAGTATGGGCTTGGAACTCTCCTGGGTGTTTGGGGTTTTATTTAGCTTTCTTATTCCCTCTGTACCTCTACTCCTACTCCTATCTATTTTTAATGTCAATATCTAAGACAAATAGCAAAAGAATAGTCCTCAAGAGTTTATCCAAATCATAGCCCCCAAAGAACATCATTTCATATGAGGTAGTAGCTAGAAGAGCTTTGAATTAATTTCAGTCCACTTCAACAAACATTGATAAAAGCACCTACTATGTGCAAGTTGTCTTGTCATCTGTGAAACTAACCAAACATTTGTTTTTGACAAACTGTAAAAATCCGTATCATTAAAGAAGTTCTTTACTTGGCATCTTTGAACTTCTAAAAATATATTTTGGTATTTGCAGTTTAATATTGGTTATCTTTTTAATCCTATGTATTTCATGCATTTAAAAACATTCTGAAAAGGCTGCTGCCAAAAAGGTCCAGGACACACAAAAGGTCAAGAGCTCCTGCTTTAAAGTAGTATCTTCCTGCTGTGTACAATTCAAATGAAGAACTCTAAGGAATATCAGAGAAAAATGGTTGTGCAACCAGAACCACCCCTAATCAATTTGGCAGATCTGTCTCCTACTCAAGAATCCTTTCTTCTTTAAGAGTCTATTTCTGCTTGGTTTGAAAATAGGTCATCAAATCTGAGAGCCTTTCCATCTGTAAACAAAGAGAGGGTGACCACATTCTCTATTTGCCATCAAATATCAATTCTTCCCATGAGATCTTTAACTTGTGCCAGCTTACCAAGTCTTGTTCTGGGCTAATTAGTTCCAAAGAAGAAGTGAACTTACCAGGGACACCAAAAACCTGAACTTTTATTCCATAGTTTTAAACTCTATAGAAGGAAGTTCTTGAGAGGAGAGGAGAATAGGGAGAATGGCCAAGGAAAAAGGAGTCTGGATGTGTTCAGATTACAGGCATTGAAAGAGAACACACCTCTGAGTGGGTTCAGAGAATTACAGGTGATATCTAAAACTAAGAACACTGCAGAAGGAAGAAAGGGATCCTGGGACACCACTGTCATGACCTAAAATCCAATCTCTCTCATGGTGTGAGCACTTCTGTGTTGTCTTACACAATGGGGCAGTTCATGAATGACAAAGCAGAAGCATTCTCTCAGGCAGGTCAGATTGGTTTCTCACCTGTTTTGTTGTCCAGATGTGTCAACCACATTGCTTGAGGGATGAACATTTCTAGCCATATATGGAGAAGTTCTAGAAAAGGGGCCAGGAAGCTGTGAGAGACTGGAAGGTAGGGAGTGTGTCTAAAGTCAAGACAACCTACTACAGGAAAGATTAGTTCCTCCCCCCAATTTTTGAGACTGCCATTTTCTTCCTCATAAAGTCATAATTTTCTGACTTCCTATTTGGAATCTTCTGGAAAGAATTGTTGAGGGGTATATACTGTAACTGATCTTTCCCTGATCATTTCTCTGATGTCGTCATCTTCTTCGAAAAAGGATGAACACAGACATGTGTATGCATGTATACATGTATGTGTGGTTGGAAAGTAAAAAAACAATAAATAATCAAGTTTTCCCTGAGGAAGTCCCTGAAGATGTCCCCAACTGTGTGTCTGATTGACTTGGCCCCAATGATCTCTTTGGGTTGCAGTTTCACAAATGATACTCCACTATCTGTATTTATTCTTTCTCTTGGCATTATCCTGCTGTCCATGAGTGAGTGTGGTACAGGGGATAGAATTTTCAACTTAGAGTCAGGTGATTTGGGTTTGAATCTTGCCTCACACATTTATGAACTGTTTGACCATATCATTTAATATTTCAGAGCCTCAGTTACTTCATTTATAAAATGAGATGAATGGTATTCACCCTACTTGCCTGACAAGGTTGTTCTGAGGAAAATGATTATTTGTGTTATTTAGTTCTCTTTCTTTGTCTCCCTCAGACCCTGGTCAAGGAAAGGACTTGATTAAATATATTGTCATTCCTAGTTAAACACATTTCAGTAAGGGATAAAGACTTAATGGGAGGGGAAGAAAGCTCTCATTGAGATATTTAGAGCTCTGTGACAGGTAGTAAGGCATAATAACTCCTAAATATCACCTGAGGCAATATTCTATTCTGCTTCTAGGAAAGGCATCTCATGATTCCAGGCCTTCCATAATGTGACACACCTTCTTCTTGGAACCACATTCTTAGCATCTCTCATCACCTGGTACAACCAAGAAGCAGAAAATAGGGATGACTCAGCAAATATTTTAAAATCTAGCTTCCTCAGGGAAAACTTGATTATTTATTGTTTTTTTACTTTCCAACCACACATACATGTATACATGCATACACATGTCTGTGTTCATCCTTTTTCGAAGAAGATGACGACATCAGAGAAATGATGACATGACTTGCACTTGACTTTGTTTTGAGTAAGGGAAGGCTGTGCATGGGCACCAACCTTACTTTCCCCTCCTGAGCCATCTGGGTCTAGTAACCAGATATTTAACAGGATGATTAGAGAAGGCCTATTCAGGTACTCACTTAGAGTGAGGTAATGCCCATTCAGTGAATAGGCCTCTTTAAGAAGTAATCAGAGAATGGCCCCTTTAATGAGCAAAAGGAAAAAACAATTAAATCAAGCTGGAAGGGAAAAAGCAGCATGAATATAAATGTATAAGCACATATATGTATATATGGAAGAGAGGACATAGAGACAGAGAAAAGAGAGGTAGAGAAAAAGGAGAGAGGGAGAAAAGGAAAGGGAGAGAAAGAGAGAGAGAAGGAGAGAGAGAGAGAAAGAGAGAGAGAGAGAGAGAGAGAGAGAGAGAGAGAGAGAGAGAGAGAGAGTTTTTTTCTTTTTATACTCAGAGCTGGAAATCTTTCCTGCAGGTTACACATAAAACACTATTTTCTGACAAGACATGTTTTTTTAGACACTGTAGCATGAATGACTGACTGCCAACAACTTCAGAGTCTCCTTATTCAAGTGTCTTTTCTTGTATATCAGTGACGGCCCTGCCAGATGGAAGGAGACTGTACTGAGTAACCTCTTACAGATTCATAAAGTTCAATTATACCATCCTGCAAATTTCAAAGGGATGTCCTTATAAAATAATGGTTCTAATAATTTTTCTTTATGCTAAGAAACACTTACTGTCATGGGCACATAAGGAAACCAACTTCTCTCTTCTTGTAGTCTCACTTTTCACTAAGCTTATAATGAATGGGTCCAGGATCAACTCCCCAACTGATGATATGCCTCTATTTTGTACAATTTAGCAGTATCCTCAAATTTTTTGAGAATCAAATTATTCTCTATCCCCTTTCCCAGTAGCTAGAAATTCTAATACCTTGGGAAAATGCTTTGAAAACTCTCATTGAGGAGTACTCCTTGGCTATTATCATTCATAGCACTGCCCAGGAATCAAATCTTCTAGCCAGATGCCAGCAGACACTGTGTCAGGCAGTACTACCCACATGCAGGGTGGTGACTGCATTTAGAACAAGCATAAGAGGGTGACAAATCAGGCACTAACATTCCTCAGTGGCAAAGTATGTTATTTTTTAATTTTTAAATGTTAATTTATTAATTTTGAGTTTTCAACATTCATTTCCACAAAATTTTGAATTTCAAATTTTCTCTTCATCTCTCCCCTCCCCCACCCCATAACATCTTGCATTCTGACATTCTGATTATCCCTTCTCTCAATCTGCCCTCCCTTCTATCACACCCCTCCCTTCCCTTATCCCCATCTTCTCTCTTTTCTTGTAAGGCAAGATAGATTTCTATACCCTATTACCTGTATTTCATATTTCCCAGTTGTATGCAAAAACAGTTCTCAACATTCATTCCTAATACTTTGAATTCAATTTCTCTCCTTT
Organism: Potorous gilbertii; assembly: GCA_028658325.1. Classification (NCBI taxonomy): domain Eukaryota; kingdom Metazoa; phylum Chordata; class Mammalia; order Diprotodontia; family Potoroidae; genus Potorous; species Potorous gilbertii. The sequence continues at coordinate 645,945,899 of CM053770.1, read as the reverse complement.
CCTGCCTCCCCACCCATCTCCACTGAGAAGGTAAGCAATTCAATATAGGCTATATATGTGTAGTTTTGCAAAAGACTTCCATGATAGTCATGTTGTATAAGACTAATTATATTTCCCTCCATCCTATCCTGCCCCTGATTTGTTCTATTCTCTTTTTTGACCTTGATTCTTCCCACAATTATTCTAATGATTCCCTTCTCCCATTTGCCCTCCCTTCTATCATCCCCCTCACCCCACTTGTCCCCTTCTCCCTACTTTCCTGTAGTATAATATAGATTTTCATATCAAATTGAGTGAGCATGTTATTTTCTCCTTAAGCCAAACGTGAAGAGAGTGAGCTTCACTTTTTCCCTCTCACATCCTCCCTTTTCTCCTCCATTGAAAAAGCTTATTCTTTCCTCTTTTATGAGAGATAGTTTGCCCCATTCCATTTCTCCCATTCTCCTTCCAATATATTCATCTCTCACAACTTAATTTTATTGTTTTTAAATATCATCCCTTTTTAATCAACTCACCCTGTACTGTCTATATGAGTGTGTGTGTGTTTGTATAATCCCTCCAACTACCCAAATACTGAGAAAAGTTTCAACAGTTACAAATATTGTCTTTCCATGTAGGAATGTCAACAGTTCAACTTTAGTAAGTCCCTTATGACTTCTCTTTGCTGTTTACTTTTTCATGCTTCTCTTCATTCTTGTGTTTGCAAGTCAAATTTTCTTTTCAGGTCTGACTTTTTCATCAAGAATGCTTGAAAGTCCTGTATATCATTGAATAACCATTTTTTCCCTGAAGTAATATACTCAGTTTTGCTAGGTAGGTTATTCTTGGTTTTATTCCTAGTTCCTTTGACTTCTGGAATGTAATATTCCATGCCCTTTGATCCCTTAATGTAAAATATGCTAGATCTTATGTTATCCTTCTTGTATTTCCACAATATTCAA
>CM053770.1:645933646-645944858 GCA_028658325.1 Potorous gilbertii | reverse complement strand
GATCTCTTTCAGGAGGTGATCAGTGGATTCTTTCAACATTTATTTTACCCTCTGGTTCTAGAATATCAGGGCAGTTTACCTTGATAATTTCATGAAAGATGATGTCTAGGCTCTTTTTTTGATCATGGCTTTCAGATAGTCTCATAATTTTTAAATAGTCTCTCCTGGATCTATTTTCCAGGTCAGTTGTTTTTCCAATGAGATATTTCACATTATCTTCTATTTTTTCATTCTTTTGGTTTTGTTTTGGAATTTTTTAGTTTCTCATAAAGTTATGCACTTCTATGGGTCCCATTCTAATTTTTAAAGAACAATTTTCTTCAGTGAGTTTTTGAACCTCCTTTTCCATTTGGCAAATTTTACTCTTTAAAGCATTCTTCTCCTCATTGATTTTTTGGACTTCTTTTTCCATTTGAGTTAGTCTATTTTTTAAGGTGTTAATTTCTTCAGCATTTTTGGGGGGCTCCTTTACCAAGCTGTTGACTTGCTTTTCATGGTTTTCTTGCATTGTTCTCACTACTCTTCCCAATTTTTCCTCCACCTCTCTTGATTTTCAAAATCCCTTTTGAGCTCTTCCATGGCCTGACACTTTTGTGCATTTATTTTGGAGGTTTTGCCTGCAGAAGCCCTGACTTTTAGGTCTTATTCTGAAGACCTAAATTGTTCCTCCTCATTGGAAAGGATGGAAGAAAATACCTGTTCTCCAAGAAAGTAACCTTCTATTGTCTTATTCTTTTTCTCTTTTTTGGGCATTTTCCCAGTTAATTACTTGACTTTTGAGTTCTTTGTCGGGGCTGAGCTCAGAACTGTGATTCAGATCAGTGGCTCAATTGCTCCATGGGCTTTAGGTGGAGATCTCCTAGGGCTGTCACTTGGGGCTAAGATTCAAATCAGCTGCTCATTTCCCCCAGGGGTTCTAGGGAAAGACTCCTCTCTCCTGGGTGAAGGGGCCCTCCCACTGACCTTTGAAGCTCTTTGTGGGTTGAGCAATTTTGGAACTGGTGCTGCCAGTGGCTTCCTGAAGTCTGTTTAGAGTCCCTTCCAAGTCAGGCTACACTCTGTGCTTTCTGGGATGTGCTGTGTGCACACTCCACGTTTCCTTGGCTCACAGAGTATGGTTTTAAATAGCTCTGAGAAAGGTGCAAGATTCCTAGCAATGTGCACAAGTGGTCTCTCTATCTTTGTAGCCTACTGTTAACCATTAACATAACTCTCCATTTCTGGTGGGTCTCACTTTCTCTTTTGATAAAATCAATTTTATTTTGGTGTTTGGTAAGTCTAAAATAATGTTTATATATATATATATATATATATATATATATTCACACACATATGCATGCACATATATGTAGTATGTAGAATATTTATTATATATTAAGAATATATGTAATATATGAATGTGTGTGTGTGTGTGTGTGTGTGTGTGTGTGTGTGTGTGTGTGTGTTTAGAATATAGAGAATTAAGGCTGGTAGAATTTCCCACCAACCTTGTTATATGGGAAGCTTTCATGGCTTCCTGAAAGGTCCAAATCTAGTCATCACGCCTCTGTTTGCTTTTCCTCAAGTCAAGTTAACAAGCATTTATTAAGCATCAGTTAAGTGGCAAGCATAGTGCTAAACACTAGAGATTTAAGAAAAAGAAAGCATCTGCTCTCAATAAGTTCACAGTCCAATAAGCTTGCTGTCCTGCTCTGGCTAAGCTTCCAGCTTCTCCAGTCTCACCCCACATTATGGGAACATACTCCTACAGGGTGTTTCTGTGTTGATGACCATTTTTGTTTTCCCTTTGTTTCTCCTTCTTCATATGTGTGTATGCATATACATACACACCTATATGTGTATAGACATACATATATACATATACATATACACACATATGCATACATATGTGTTTTTCCCTTCACCATCCTAAATTCTTTCATCACATTTAATAGACTTTTTTTTATCTCTCTGTGAAAGGTTAACCTTAAATAAGGCACATGGTTAATCTCTACTTTTCCCATAATGCCCTGAGAGAGGAGAGGGTTTCCTCCCAAACACACAAAGTTAGCCAGTCTCAGAAGACAGGACCTGGTGGTAATGAAATCTGGTACTGGGAGGAGCCCTGTGGACACATAAACCAAGGTGTTATAATGAGGATTCTCACCATTTGTTCATCTCAGTGTATTAATCTTAGGGTTCAGTATAATAAGAATCAAGGTCAAAAACATACATAGTGATTGATACTCGTTTGAAATGTCTGTTCTGTGGTGTGATATCAGATATTAGGTTGCTCACTGAAACCTTATGACTGGGATATACTTAAAGCTGTACAAACTGTTGCTTAGAATCAAAGTGAGGGAGATGGTTGAGGATGGCTTTTTTTTTTTTGATAGTGGTGGGGGAGGATATAGATTCAGCTAGAGAAATTTTGTTTATGTGGAACCAAAAAATGGAAGATGGGAAAAGCAAAGTCAGCACCCACTATGGAGGAGATGGTCTACAAACACAGTAAAACACTCTGGACAGCTGGGGCCAAAGAGCTGTTCACTAATATATTAAAGAAGAAAGGCACACTTGAGGGAAAGTACTCAGCTAATAAATCAGAAAAAGGACGACAATCATTGCTCTAAAGTAGCTGAGTTCCTGAACTGATACACAGGGAAATAGACATTAATAACAAAGCTGGGGAGAAGGTGGGGTTATTAGCAATGGATAAATATGAATATTTTGCCAGCATGAAGTAGTCATTGATGGAAAGTCTGCTAGAGAATATTTGAAAATTCAGAAACATGAGTCAGTGGTCTGGGAAGAAGTGTTTTGTTGAGGCTAAGGATGCTGCCATTCTCTATACGAGAAAGGCTACCTCCAATCCCTATTAAAACAAGAGGAAAATATCTGTAAATGTCATAAGAGGATCTATGGAACCAGAAAGAAAAAAAAACAATCTTGGAGGAGAGAAGGAGGGAGACTACATAAAACAATTTTCGCTAAATGAGCTTTGTTGGTTTTTCTGATGGAATTCTAAAATGATGCATGCTGAAAATGGAGTAGATGCAATACATTGGAGGTAAAAATCTCAATGAGAGTCACTCAGGTGCATAATAGGAAAAAAATAGACACATATATTGGTGGTGTGTACAAAGTCTTTCTGAACCTTATGGACCCACAACTCAGTGAGCTTTCCTATCTTTTTAAACATGTAAGATTCTAAAACTCCTCTTCCGACATTGCAAAACATTCTGTGACCAAGCCCCTGAATGACGTTTACTTAAACCCCACATTGAAGCAAAAGTAGACAGGAAGTCCACATTTCACAGGTTAAGAGATTTAATGGATAATTTACCATCAAGCCACATGATCGAATTAGATGATATCTGTCCACCAACTCAATTCAGTTTTATTCAATTCAATTTTTTCCCCAAGTTCCTAAAGTGTACAAGACACCCTGACCAAAACTGTATCCTCTTCTTCTCTCCTGTCTTTTTTCTGTTCCCTTATCAGCTCAACCACTTTAGGAAACGGTCAGAAATCTCCTCAATCACCCATTCAATAAGCATTTGTTAACTCACTGCTATAAGCAAAACCCTAGGCTAGGCATTGGGGATACAAAGACAAAATCTACCATTTTGAAGCTAACATCTCCAGCTTTCACCTTCAACTAAAAAAGAGAGCAATTAAAAAAAAAAGGTAGAAAATGAGCTAGAACTTCCATGATTTCTTTTATAAACTGCCATCAGTGGAACTGCCAAATGTGAACTCTAACATCTCTTTTCTCTTCCTCCTTCCCCCCTCCCTTCCTTTCTTCCTCCCTTCTTTCCTTCCTTCCTTCCTTCCTTCTTATCTTCACAACTTATGAATAGATAGAAACTAAGCAGTGAGAGGTGGAAGGTACAAGCAACTAAAGCCATCAGGAAAGGAGAGCAGGTGACAATATCACCAGATGAAGGTTGTCCCATACTCGGAGTCTAGGCTAGGTGATTATCTTTTAGGGGAATAAAGGGGGAGGTGTGACCAGCGTGTCCCTACTATCTATCAAAGGGAAGCCTAAAAAGGCCCAGATCTTATCCTACAATAAACCTGGTCCCTAACACTTCCTCTAGCATAAGAAGGCATTTCCTAGAACATCAGAGAAACGGAACAAGACACCCCTCTGCAGTTATCACCTAGAGGACTCTTTCCTCCTCCCTTGCTACATTCACTTGTTCATTTAATAACCTTAGCTTTCTTCCACAGACCTCAATATTCCCAAACAGTCTTTAGTTCAGTCTACTTTGTGTTAATTTGTCAATAGAATGAGAGAGTAGTCATGACCTCATGACTTCAGACCATGCTCCCGTACTGACTTATTTCTAGTTCTATCAGTAAAGTTCCTTACACTACCTTCTGGCCTGGTAAGATTTTTCTAAGACTAACTCTGGTCTAAACTGATTCTTTCTAATTAGAGATAACTCCTTTCTCTTTTTGTTCTACAGACCAGTTAAAAAGGAACATTTGTGACTCTCATTGTGTATCACTGACCTCTGTCTTGTCTTCTGATTTCCTTATTATTAATAGGTTTTCCAACCCTCATTCTATAGACATTTTGGTTGGGTTCAAGCCCCATCTCAAGGCTTCTCTTCTAATTGTTATTCCTGTATACTCCTTTTGCTTTGAAGTTTCCTCTACTTCACTCCTTTCCTTCATTCTCTCTTTCTCTGCATCCAGATTTACCCTTACCTGCAGAAGCAACTGGGTGGTACGGTAGATCCATCATTGGGTCTTGAGTCCAGAAGATCTGAATTCAAATTGATCCTCAGACACTTAATAGCTCCGTGACCTCAGGTGGCACTGGATAGAGTGCCAGGCCTGGAGTCAGAAAGACTCGTCTTCCTGAGTTCAAAAATAGTCTTATCCATTGCTAGCTGTGTGACCCTGGGTATGTCACTTAACCCTGTTTGTCTCAGTTTCCTCATCTGTAAAATGAGCTGGAAAAGGAAATAGCAAACCACTCCAGTATCTCTGCCAAGAAAACCCTGAATCAGACATGACCTGAGAACAACTGAAAAATAACAACAGTGACCCTGGATAAATTTATTTGCCTCAGTTTCCTCAACTATGTGATGAGGATAGCAATAGCACCTATAACAAAAGGTCAGGAGGATCAAATGAGGTGATGTTGGTAAAGCACTTATAAGGCACAAAGCTTGACACTTAGCAGAGCTGCACTTAGTAAATCCTTTCTTCCTGGAAGGGTTCTGTCCCAACTCAGCCCTTTGGCCTGTTTCTTAACCCTTCACCTCCCACCACTCTTCAGGGAGTCTGACAGAGAATGAAACAGAGGTGTAAATTGTAGTCCATTTGGAAAAAAGGACAGTGTAGCATTGGTAATGGGGTCAGTTAGTGAATTTTTCTGATTACTCATATCTATGTTTTATTTTGTTTGTCTTTGAATGTGCTTTGAGACACCCTGCAGCTATAGAGAAGAGTGCCATAAAAATAAATACAGCGAAACACGTCTATAATGTTCTCCCATATACATCACTTGTATTTGAAATTCCCAGCATGATGCCCATGTAACTAATAACCCGTGCATGATATTTTCCTATGGGACATTCTCTTCACAAGGTTATGCTGGAGTTTCACCATATGCATATATATGTATATGCTTATTTTAAATCCCTCTCCAAGCTCCCCTATGTGTCTGCCTATCTCTTTCCTTTCCATCATTCTGTCTGTCTGTCGCCTGCTTTCTCTTCTGCTCCCCAGTATGTTTATGCATGCAAAGAAGAGCCTGCTGGAGGAATAATGGAAGCTTGTGATTTATCATTGCATTATAATGGGTGCCCTGCTTCCGCTGAAGGAGGTCAACCTCTCCTAGAGATACCACAGTCCCTCCTTATTAACGTACTGTTCCCACTAATGGTTCAGAGTAGGGCAGGCAGGTCTTACAAGGAAGGCATTTAAGAAGAGTGCTCCTTTAATGGAAGCTGGGGAATTTATAGGAATATTTTCAGTGCCACCCTCCCTGGAGATGGCCAACTACGCGTTTGCCCGAACCTTGGAACAAACAGAGCCATGCTCCTATACTAGCGTATCCAGAAGTTTAAAAGGGCATAGAGGAGAGATGAGAAGAGTATGATATGGATATTCCGTACACCCTAGAGAAGAACTGGGATCCCCGGAGATTAGGAAGAAATCTCTGTACCATTTCTCAAATGGGAGTTACAGCGTGGCCAAGTAGATGAACATGGTATAAGGAAGATTTAGGTTTGAGTATCACCTTAGATACCTACTGTGTGTGTGATACTAGATATGTATTTTATCCTTTATAAGTTAGTTTCCTCATATGAAAATAGGGATAAGAGCATTTACCTCAAAAATCCTAAGATTAAGTGAGAATACCTATGTACGTATAGACATAGAATATATAAACTATATTTGTAAGTTCATAGAATATATAATGTACATGTTGTATATAACATATATTAAATATATTATAATATAATAAATATATAATATAATCTATACATACAAATATATATATACATACATGTACACATATTGCAAACTGTAAATTGCTACATATGTATAGCCTTTGATAGCTATAGTGGTGCAACCATTCAGACAACTTCTGTCCTTTTCACAATCAACAGCAACTCATGTCAAGGATGCTATAAGGTCTAAAAAGTGCTTTTCATTCCATAGTCCTCAGACTTAAGTAGTACAAGTATTATTATATCTCTTTTACAAGTGAGGAAACTGAGGCCCGAGAGGTGAAAATGCCTTACCCTGGCTCACCTGACTACTAAGTCAGAGGTAGGACTCAAACCCAGGTCTTTGGATTCTGAAGTCCAGGGCTAGTTCTGTTTCACCACTTATTGCCTTCCCATAATTTAAATTCATCCTATTTATTCCCTTCCTATAAAGGTACACATTATAACTCTAAATAGTGTGAAACTTCACACAGGGATGTCGTGATTTGACATGATTTATTACTATTTTTCAGATGGGGGTAAAGAGGCAGGTACTTGCCAAGGTCACAAAACAACTGTGACTGTGTCCATAGGCAGTCAACAGATTGACCATTTTTAATCCTTTCCCCCCCAGCAGTCTTAAATGATTCAATCAATCAGATCAGCCATGCTGTTATCCAAATTGGCTGCTAAGAAGGCAGAAAACACTAGCTCACCTAGCTTTCTATCTTGGTTTTTTCATTATAGTATACAGACCCCCTTCAATTTTGGTGAATGGTCTCTGTCCTTCCTGGCACTCATGCACAACTAAAGCTAACATGGGGCTCTGTCCCAGGGGGTAAACATAAGCTGGGTGCTTCCTCCCCATGTATTTTCATTTTTTCAATAGTCTTCTGCTGGCCTGTGCCATCAGGGGACACAACCATGCTCTGGCTATCTTTCCCTCCTCTCTTTGTGGAATCCCCAACTGTTTTTGGTAGTCTGCCACCTCTTTACCAACGAGGCAAAGGTGAGACTAACTCTACAAGTGGGGAACCCTGCATGTGTAGGTGCATTGGATGTGGATGTAGATGTGAATGTATATGTGTATGTATATAATCTCTATAACATTTTTGATTATATTTTTGAAAGAATCAACAGACTTATGAGAAAATTTCTGTATAGGTTTGTGAAATTTGTATTATGTTCTACTTCTTCCCTCTCACATTTCTTAATCTTCCCTCAAAATGTCTCAGCTATCACTACCATTTACTTTCTGTGTTATAAAGCTGGAAGGGCAATATCAACCACTACCACCACCACCACCATATCGTCATCATCATCACCATTATCACTATCAACAACACAACAATAAAATTATGCATAAACTTTCCTTTACATACAAGGAAATAGAAATAACTCACAGTGCGCTTCAATTTGCTTTATCCTATCACCCATCCCATCACCTTCCAAATTCTTCTTATTCCTTTTGTCTGACATCTTTGTGGATACTTGGGAGTGTGCACCATGTTATATTCATAGTTACTTCAATATAGTGGTGGTACCATTTCCTGTGGCCTAGCCGGGGCAGACCAATCATCAATCTTGGCATCTGTCAAGGGATGCAATTGAGCAGGTGCAACTTGAGCCCATCCATATTTAAAGAGTTAGTGTATGAGAGAAAGGAAGCAGCAAAGGAGAATCTTCCAAATAATAAAGGATCAAAATGAGCAGATGAACCATGGAACTTGAAAGGCCATATGTGAGGGATGGTATACATAAAACAGGAACAAGTTTCAAGACAATACAAGTAAAAGGCAAAATTTAGACAGTAACAGTTTGATATTGGGTCAATATGGTGACCATTCTAGTAATCTTATTTGGCTGCACTCAAGTAGTCTGGGTTGTGTCTCAATGTTTCCATGTGGACACATGGGGTTATATGTCTAGTCCCATGAGAAGTCAGATCTACCCTCACAAATAGTAGTTAGAGTTGTGTCACATCATGGCATGCACATGGACTCAAAGAAAAACTCATATAATTAAGTACATTATTCAATAGCAAATCAACATCTTCAGTCTTCAATTTCCTGGACCCAGGTAAAATAGAACCTAATTCATTCCTGATTCTTTTTAAGACTGATGAATCTAGCAATTTTCAAGAGAAAAAAAAGAAAAGAAGGTAGGAAAGGAAGAAGAAAGAAAGGAAGGAAAAAAGATACTCTATGGTAGTAGAAATGGTCATTTGAACCAGCTAACCCTCTAATTGTTATTGGAAGAATCAGACCTTCCAAGGGCAAGCTATGTAGGTACGTCAAATGGCAGATGACTTTCTGAGGGAGGAAAACTTTAAGTGAACCAATATTCTTTTGATGTGTTTGAAATAGTTTGATACTTGGACTCAAGGAACAGTTATTAATATTTTGATATGTTTGGAACTTGGGTTTCAAATAGACCGTAACAGACCCAATCATATGAAATTCACCTGGGATAAATGTAAAGCCTTACAGTTGGAATTAAAAAATTAGTGATGGAGGTGGAGTCAAGATGGCTAAATAAAAGCAGGAATTTCCAGAGCTCTCCCTCCAAATCCAGTCAAATACCTATAAAAAAATGACTGTAAAATTTTTTTTGGAGCTGCAGAACTCACAGAATGATCGAGTGAAGCAAATCTACAGCCCAAGACAGCCTGGAAGGTTGATAAGAAGTATCTTTTGTGGCATACTGGGAACAGAATGCAATCCAACTTGGGCCAAGCCAGCACAGACTGGACCTGTGTAGGCTTCAGGGGAACTAAATTTCTGGCACCTGTGGTGGTTTCCAGACTTCATGACCCCAAAACCCTGAGGAAAATTGGAAGATCACTGGAAAAAACCTGTTGGACCTGTGTAAGAGACTAGAGTGGATTATCCCAAGCCCCAGGGTGGGGTAGCAGGTGGAGGGAATTGAGGCAGCCGCAGCAGCAGCAGGGGAGGTGCAAGAGGCTGTTTCTGGAGCTGTAGGTCCACAGATTGTGTGTGTGGGAGTTATCAAGTAGCTGATGATACACCTTTCCCACCCCACTGGAAGCAGAGAACTACCTTGATAAAGAGCTCAAGTCAAATAAATGGCTGGGGAAATGAGCAAAAGCCAGAAAAAAATCAGACTATAGAATCTTACTTTGGTGACAAGGAAGGCCAAAATATACAAACATAAAAAGACAACAGTCAAACCTCTTGCATCCAAAGTCTCCAAGAAAAACATGAATTCATTTTAGGCCATGGAAGAACTCTAAAAGAATTTTGAAAATCAAATAAGAGAAGTAGAGGAAAAATTGGAAAGACAAACGAGAGTGATGCAAGAAAATCATGAAAAATGAGTCAATTGCTTGCTAAAAGGGTCCCAAAAATGCTTAAGAAAATAATACCTCATAAAATAGACTAACTCAAAAGGCAAAAGAGATCCAAAATTGTCAATGAGGAGAAGAATGCCTTAAACAGCAGAGGTGGTCAAATGAAAAAGGAGGCCCAAAAACCTCACTGAAGAAAATAATTCCTTAAAAATTAGAACAGAGCAGATGGAAGTTAATGACTTTATGAAAAATCAAGAAATTATAAAACAAAACCAAAAGAATGGAAAAAAATACCAGACAATGTGAAATATCTCATTGGAAAAACAACTCACCTGGAAAATAGATCCAGGAGGGGAGGAGCTAAGATGGCGGAGTAGAAATATGCTAGCTCCAAACCCACAGCCCATAATTACCTATAAAAAGAACTCCCAAAAATTTTGAGAACAGTGGAAGCCACGCAGCAATGGGGTGAAGGAGATTTCCCTTCCAGAGAGACCTGAAAAATTGATCCCAAAGGTCCATCGTGCACCAGGTGGAAGCAGAGCCCAGCCCTGCCCTGGCCACCTGGCACTGAGAGGAGGAACAGATCCGAGCAGGCTTCAGGGATGGAATCTCTGGTGGCTGCGGAGGTCCTTCCACCCACAGATGCACAGGTCAGTGAGAAAGACATTTGGACTGGCTGAGAGGGGAGCGGGGTGTCTCCATGACTCGGGCCCCTTTGGGAGGCAACAGCAGAGGCAGTGGGTGACCAGAGGCTCCCAGAGCAGGCAGGAGCTGGGGTCCATTAGTGAAGGGCTCTTCATAAACCCCCTGAGGGAACTGAGCCAGGAAGGCGGCCTTACCCTCACCTGAGCACCAGACCTTAAGCTCCCATTGAATAGCAGCCAGGCCTGCCACCAAAAGCCCTGAGCCTGAGGACCAACATTTGAATCTCAGACCCCAAACACTAGCTGGGCAGATATAGGTGGGGGTGGAGATGAATCTCAGAAGTCAAGTAACTGGCTGGGAAAATGCCCAGAAAAGGGGAAAAAAAATAAGACCATAGAAGGTTACTTTCCTGGTGACAAGATGTTTCTGCCCTTCCTCTCTGATGAGGAAGAGTCAAGGCCTCTGTATCTCAAACATCTGAAATAGATATGCAATGGGCTCAGGCCATGGAAGAGCTCAAAAAGGATTTTGAAAATCAAGTTAGACAGGTGGAGGAAAAACTGGGAAGAGAAATGAGAGAGATGCAAGAAAAGCATGAAAAATGGGTCAATACCTTGAGAAAGGAGACCCCAAAAAAATGGTGAAGAAAATAACACCTTGAAAAATAGGCTAACTCAACTGGCAAAAGAGGTTCAAAAAGCCAATGAGGAGAAGAATGCTCTCAAAAGCAGAATTAGCCAAGTGGAAAAAGAGGTGCAAAAGCTCACTGAAGAAAATAGTTCTCTCAAAATTAGAATGGAACAGATGGAGGCCAATGACT
>CM053770.1:645893382-645933146 GCA_028658325.1 Potorous gilbertii | reverse complement strand
ATGGGGGGCAGGATAGGATGGAGGGAAATATAGTTAGTCTTACACAACACGACTATTATGGAAGTCATTTGCAAAACTACACAGATATGGCCTATATTGAATTGCCTGCCTTCCCAAAGGGAATGGGTGGGGAGGGAGGAATGGGGAGAAGTTGGAACTCATAGTTTTAGGAACAACTGTTGAGTATTGTTCTTGCTACTAGGAAATAAGAAATACAGGTAATGGGGAATAGAAAGTTATATGGCCTTACAGGACAAAAGAGAATATGGGGACAAGGGAAGAGAGGGATGATAGAAGAGAGAGCAGATTGGTGATAGGGGAAATTAGAATGCTGGGTGTATTGGGGTGGGAGGAGGGGACAAATGGGGAGAAAATTTAGAACTCAAAATTTTGTGAAAATAAATGTAAAAAGTTAAATAAATAAGTTTATATTAAGAGTCAAGAAAAAATAAATGAAAATAGAACCAGGAGAAGAATTTAAAAATTATTGGACAATCTGAAAGCCATGGTCAAACAACGATCCTAGACATCATCTTTCAAGAAATTATCATGGAAAACTGCCCTGATATTCTAGAACCAGAGGGTAAAATAGATATTGAAAGAATCTACCAATCACCTCCTGAAAGAGATCTCAAAGGGTAACTCCTAGGAATATATGGCAGCCGAACAGAGCTCCCAGGTCAAGGAGAAAATATTGCAAGCAGCCAGAAAGAAACAATTCAAGTATTGTTGAAACACAATCAGGATAACACAAGATCTAGCACCTTCTACACCGAGGGATCAAAAGCTTGTAATATGATATCCCAGAGCTCAAAGAAGCTAGGATTAAAACCAAAAATCACCTACCCAGCAAAAGTGAGTACAGTACTTCAGGGGGGAAATTGTTCATTCAATGAAAGAGAGAACTTTCAAGTATTTTTGATGGAAAGAACAGAGCTGAGCAGAAAATTTGACTTTCAAACTCAGGAATCAAGAGAAGCATGAAAAGGTAAGCAGGAAAGAGAAATCATAAGGGACTCACTAAAGTCGAACTGTTTACATTCCTACAAAAAAAAAGAGAATATTTGTAATTCTTGAGAATTTCTCAGTATTAGAATAGCTGGAGGGATTACATACATAGAGACAGAGGGTACAGGGTGAATATAAAGGAATGATATGTAAAAAAAAAATTAAAGGGTGAGAGAAACATATTGGTAGAATGAGAAAGGGAAAAATAGAATGGGGTAAATTATTTCTCACATAAAAGAGTTAAGCAAAAGCTTTTTCAGTGGAGGGAAAGAAGGTGAAAGTGAAAGGATATGAGTGAACCTTCTCTCATTGGATTTGGTTTCAGGAGGAAATAATATGCACACTCAATTTGGTATGAAAAAGTATGAAAATCTATCTTACATTGCAGGAAAGTAAGGGGAATGGATTAAGCGAAGGTATGATGAGGGAATGATAGAAGGGAGGGCAAATGAGAGGAGGAGGTAATTAGAAGTAAACACTTTTGAGGAGGAACAGGGTCAAGAGAGAGTGGAATAAATGGGGGGCAGGAAAGGATGGAAGAAAATACAGTTAGTCTTTCACAACGTGACTGCTGTGGAAGTTTTTTTGTGTGACTGTATGTCTAACCTATATCAAATTGCTTGCCTTCTCAATGGGGATGGGTAGGGAGGGAGGAAGAGAGAGAATTTGGAACTCAAAGTTATAAAAATGAATGTTAAAAATTGTTTTTACATACAACTAGGAAATAAGACATACAGGCAATGGGGTAAAGAAATCTATGTTGCCCTACAAGAAAATAGAGGGGATGGAGATAAGAGAAAGGAGGGGTATGATAGAAGGGAAGGCAGATTGTGGGAAGGAGTAGTCAGAATGCATGTTGTCTTGGGGTGGGTAGAGGGGTGAGATGGGGAGAAAATTTGGAACTCAAAATTTTATGGAAGTGCATGTTGAAAAATAAAAATAAATTAATAAATAAAAAAGTAATGTAACTGATATAAGATGGAGAACTGTGACTAAACATCAGGTCATCTGAAAAAAAAAATGGGGGAAGGTAAGGTCATTATGAACCAATACTTCGATATGGAAGCTAAAAAATGCTAATATAATCTTAGGCTGCATTTAGTCAGGTATAGTATTCTAGATTAGAGAAGTGACTATCCCATTGTACTTTTCCTTGGTCAGATCACTTCTGGAGCACTATGTTCAGTTTGAGACACCACCTTTTAGATGAAGGCTACAAAGATATAATCATTTGGTGAGTGTCCAGAGGAAGGCAAATGGGACTATAGAAAGACTCAAGTTCATTTCATGTGAGGATCTGTCGAAAGATATAAAAGGTTTTTTCCTTGGTGAAGAGAAGACTTGGGAGGAAGGTGGACATGGCAGCTGTATGAAATACTTGAAAGGATGCCATGTAGAAGAAAGATTAGACTTGTTCTTAGCCTCAAAGGACATAACTTAGAGCAAGGAGTTTAAATTGCAAAGGAGATTTAAACCTGACATTAAGTGGAGGAAAAGAAACAAACTAAAATTTAATTCAAACTCTACAAAAATAGAATTTATTGCTTGAGAAAGCAGTAAGTGCATGTCCCTTGTATTCTTCAAGCTAAAGCTGGGTGACAAATTGTGAGATTTTTTTGTGGAATAGATCTTTATTTATGTATGAATTGGCTTTGTTATCTTGCAAGGTGTTTCTAAGTCTGCAATATTGCATATAATTCTGCAAAACTGATGTATTTCTTCTCAGCATTCACAAGCTTTGATTTCCCTATCTTTAATTTTTGATGTTGTTTTTGAGTATTATCAGTCATATCTGACTCTTTGTGACCCCATTTGGGGTATCTTGACAAAGATATTGGAGTGGTTTGTCATTTCCTTCTCCAACTCATTTTACAGATAAGGAAACTGAGGCAAACAGAGCTAAGTCACTTGCCCAGGGTCACATAGTTAATATCTGTATCTGGATTTGAACTTAGATTTTTCTGACTCCAGGCCTGCATTTTATCCACTGTGCCATCCAAGATGAATTCCCTGACAGAGACCTTGGCTTGGGATCCATTCATGTTTCTTGTTCCACTCAGGGAGTGGGCCTCAGCACTCAAAGTTCAACCTAGTTCCCAATGTTGGGTATGTTTTTAAAACCTTCCTAGCATGAAGTAGAGAGACCTACATCAGTGGAAGCATCTACCATGACTGTTCAGAGAAAACTCAAGCAAATTATTCTATTAGAGACTCTTGGACAATATAGGAATTCGTCTTATTTGTCTGTACCTCAGTTTCACCACTACTTCATTGAGAATTATAGTGTCTCCTTCAGACATTAAGAAATTTGGTGAAATAGCTCAACTGTCTGGAAACTGAGTTATCTCAAACACATAGAATATACAAGGATCATAGAAGCATAGATTTGGAGCTGGTGAGGACTTCGGGAGCAATCAAGTTCAAACCTCTCATTTTTTTAGGTGAGGAAAATGAGGTTGGAGAAACCACTCCATGGCAAAATCATGAGTTTGGGTGTGTGGGAGGTGACCAAGGTGCTGAAATTTAAAGGCATTCTGATAGCACTTTTGGTTTTTTTCAGAAATAGAGAAACAGCATCTCATGGGCAAGAATAGCTAGTTAAAATGGAAAACTACCAAATGGTAGCATCATTCTGAACCAAACCTCAAGGGGAGTTCCACTCTTAGCCCTGTCCTGTACTGTTCTCCCATTTTCCGTCTATGGCCTCTCTAGCCTCAGGTTTTTAGCATCTCCCTCTGCTTTTCCTAACTCCTTTGGCTGAATAAAGATTGTGATTCATGCCACTTGTTTTGATTTTTTTAAATTGTAGGATGGCTCTAATTCATAGGCTTAAGTAGGGTTGAGATAATTTAGTTTCTCTCCCTGCCCCCTTACCCCCACCCCCTTTGCATACTTATGCACCAGGCTGAAAAAACAACTGCAGAAAAATCAGACTGAGCTTAGATTTGATATTCTTAGAAATTGCTTAAAGGTACAAAGTCTTATTCTAAATCATTTTCTTTAAGTAATTAATTTTACCAAGGTCTATTGATTTAAAACAATAAGCATGCAATTCACTACTATTCTTCATTTTATATGGATTCTTATTCACTGGAGTATTGCTTTCTCCATGTAGAGTCTAAATTCATTCATTGCTTTTCAATCAATTATCATCTTATCACTGAATATAACACAATTAATTGTGTATTGTTAAATAATTTATTTGATGATTGTAGTTGCCAAAAAACAATAAACTATTCATTTTCTCTGTGTAATTAATAATTATATACAACAGAAAAGAATCCGTCATTATTAAAGCAATTATCATTTAATTATTTCAGTTAGCAAAATCCATTAAATACCATTCAGTCAATTTTCCTACAATTATGTTATTTAGTAAATTGCGTTTAATTTACTCTTAAAAATCAATGCAAAACTTTTTGAAAATCAATTTTCCAGAAAATTTAGGAGTAAATTGAATAAGGAATAAGATGAAAAATAAAGAAAGAATAGGGCCATTTCAAGGAGGAAAGGAAATAGTAAAAATATGGAACTGTATTCAAAATTCAGATTTTCAAAAGACAGTTGACATTTTCAGATCTCAAAGCATATTCCATGCTATAAGTATTAGGTTATCTTGAAGAAACTGGGTGGTGGCTACACATTTTCAGGATGAGTAAATTGAGCCAATAAGAGGTTGTGTACTTTGAAGCATTGCCCACATTGATCTCTTCCCTTTCTGACCACCCATAGAAAAATGTCTGTACTATCCATTTCAGCAATTGATTACATTCAGCCTAGCACTTCATTACATGCTGTCTCTTATTGTTCTCTCATTGTTTCATGCACATAAATCCTCTCTTTCCAATAACATCTTAAGTTCTTGGAGAGCCTAGACAATAAGATATACTTTTGTCTCTATGCCCCGTAGCACAAAACACAGCTCTGGGCACATAGAAGGAAGTGAATTGAACCTAATTGAATTAAAGTAACTGAATTGGTCACTGACAGGGGAAGACCCCCTCCCTTGCAGAGTTCTATCAGAGAAAGTCAAGAATATTGTTTGACCATGAATGATAATGTGGCTAGATCTACATGACAAAGCAGAACCTGTATTTCTTTGAGAGTTGTTTACTTTATGAGATTGTGAATCTGGAGAGTTAGGTATGTTGTAGAATGCTTTGGCTAATGAAGCTTCTTTGTCCAGCACAGGTACCGTCCCTGGCTCCTTCCAATTACCCGGCCCTCCAATAAATGTTTTCAAAGGTGTTGCTTTACAGATAATAAACATAGGGATGGGACCTATAATTTCATCGATACAGGGGACTCCCATGAGAGTAAATCCTCTCCACCAATAGAAGTTGATGCAGTGGACATACATACATATACATATGCACAAACACATGTACATATACACACATATTTTAAATCCTTATTTCAAAAATTTGCCCTGGGTGGATCATAATCATTTCATTTTTTTTATTTCTACATCTTCTGCCCTAGACCTGAGACCTAGGTCTCTACACTGAGTATTTAGAATCCTGGCTCCAGACCCTGTGTAATTGATTAACTCATTGTGGTGCTCGGATTATAATATCCAATCTATTTGGGGGTTGAGTATTGTGCAAAGTAAACTATTTAGCCTACTATCTCTTCATCCTGTCCAGCTATCAACTCAATCTCAATCTCTGCCTGATAGTAATTTTGAAAATCATTCCTTTACCCTTTACCTTTTCATAACAAACAACCTGTTTCTTCACTATACTCTCCTATGTGTGTTGCCTTTCCCTATTAGAATGGAAGCGTCTTGAAGGCAGCTGAGAATACCTCTCCCAAATACTTGAATACCTAGTACTTAATATAGTGTCAAGTACCTGATAAGTGCTTAATGATTTTTTTTCCATTCATTCACATCTAGCTAAGCAGTACTGGGCCAGGAATCAGGAAGACTCAAGTTCAATTCCAGCCTCAGATACTTAGTAACTGTTCAAGCTTTGGCAAGTTATTTAACCTGTTTCTGCCTCAGTTTCTATATTTGCAAAATAAGGATACTAATAGCACCTACAGCCCAGGTATTTATAACGGATTTGCAAACCTTAAAGCTTCATATAAACACTACTACTATTATTAAATTTATAATTATGTTGTCATAATTATTAGCTAATAGGTAATCATCATTTACCCTCAGGCTGTCATTGCTCTGAAGTTCCAGACTTTAGAAACCCTTGAAAATTTCCCTATTCCTCCTCGCTTAAGTTGGACTTCTACTCCCCTGAATTACATTCCTCTCCTTCCCTTTGACCCTCTCTTCTTGCCCCTAAGCCCTCTCATTACACCTTGATTCTTAATTTGCTCTAGGTTCAGGCATGAAGATGAGTGGTGTGTGTGTGTGTGTGTGAGCACATGTGTGTGTGTGTACGTGTGTGTGTGTACATGTATATGCCTGCCATGTGCTATGGATTTAAACAGGGCCAACTTTCCACCCTATAAAATTGAAAGTGTTTTAAAAATACATGTGTTGCCTTGTCATCATTGGTGATGCTGGTTTGCTTCCTGCCTTTCAGTCAGTGAGAGAAGAGCCAACATTGAACTGTCAACTTCTGGCCAGTTTTGCTTACAGCTTCCCAGACTTTGCTAATATACAGTCATTGTAACTCAAGTCAAAATTCAGCATTCATTAAAATCTTCTCCATCTCATCTGCTTTTCCATTGCCATATCTGGTTTAAAAAAAAGTCATCAACACATTTGCATCTTAAGCTCCAAATCTGTATTTAAAGCACTGAGCAGGGTCCCTTCCATGCTGACAGCTTCCTTTTTAACTTACCCCAGACTGGGTTATGTAGTGTGTGGTGTCTTAATTTGCAGGATATGTGTACTGGCATCATGTTTAATTAGGCTTCGATGTCAACTTTCAATCTCACACAAACCACATCTAATAAAATATCTACAGCACTTGGCTTGGGCCTGACAGATCTCCTGCTTAAAACCTGCTCCCTCTCACTGAGTCAGTGAAGAAAGCTGCTCATGAACAAGAACATAGAGGCCTAATTTCATATTCTGGACAGCACTTTGACCATAATTGCAAAGTACAGCCAAGTGAGGTAAGGAGGAAATTGTCCAGGTGTACCTCATTTTTAAAAAATGGAATTAAAATCAGCAAGTATTTGTTAAACACTTACTGTGTCTAAGGTGCTGTACTAGGTACTTGGGAGACAAAGACAAAACAAGAAGTAAATCAGAGGTGTCAGATGGGAGATCTGCAAGCTGCTTATTCCTATGGTACTAAAATGTAATTGGGAAATGTTTAACAAAATTAATAAAAATACAATAAAATGTAGACAACATTAAATCTTAAAACTTAGTTACCATATGAGGATTACTTGCTCCTCTTTCTATTTGCTTTTGATACCAATGAAATAGAGCCTGCCATTAAGGCACTTCCATTCTTCTATGTAAATCAAATCCTATTCTTCATCAATAAACATTATTGCTTTTTTTATTATTATTTTAAATTCCATTTTTAAATTTAATTTTTAATTTTAAAATTCTTAAATTATTCATTTCTTAACATTTTTTTTAATTTTGAGATCCCAGTTCTCTTCTTTCCCCTAATCCCTTTCCCATCTACTGAGAAGGCAAGCAATATGATACCAATTATATAGTTTGATCATTTTAACTATGCTTTATCTCAGTACTTCATTGTCCTTCTCTGGCAGTCTCTCCTAAGACTTTTATCAGAAGGATGTTCTATTTCCAGATAGCATTTTATGTTTGCATAAAACATCTGACTATGTCACTCCCCCTCATCAAGAATGTTGAATGGCTCTCTATTACCCTTGGCCTGGCCTTTAAAGCTCTATATAAACTGTATCCAATCTACTTTTCCAAGCTTATGTCGCATTATTTCTCTTCATTTGTTCTATTTTCCAGGAAAACTGGCCTACTAGTTCTTTTCAGAACTTGGCTCTCTCTCTCTCTCTCTCTCTCTCTCTCTCTCTCTCTCTCAACTGTACAAGCTGTTCTCTCCAAGATGAAAATGTACCTCTGTCTCTTAAAATCCTCAGTTTCCTTTAAGATTTACTATGGGAATAAAAGGAAGGAAAAAGTATTAAGTATTTGTTATATGTCATATACACAAATAATATCTCATTTTATCCTCCCAACAGCCCTGTGAGATAGGTGCTACTATGATCTGAGGCAGACAAAAGTTAAGTCCGTTGCCCAGGGTCACACAGACTGTAGTGTGTGTGATCAGATTTGAACTCAGGTCTTCCTTTCTCCAGTTCTGGGTCTTTCTCTACTGAGATACCTTGCTGCCTGTATGAAATTAAGCACATATGCTATCCAGTATGAGAAATGTTTCTTGATTCCTCTAGTTGTAAAGCTCTTTGCACAATGTCTGACATATAGTAGGTTCTTAAGTTCTTGTTTCCTTTTCCTACCCTCCCTCAAATTATCTTATATTTATCTTTTTAAAGATTATACATTCTAGTAATAGACAAGAAATTTGAAGGAAAGACATTTTTGTCATTGTGACCTTCATGCCAAATAAATTGTTTTGTATGTAGTAAGTACTTAATAATTACTTCCTGAATTATATTGTTATTTTTTAAATAGTTTTATTTATTTATTTTTAGATTTCAACATTCATTTTCACAAAATTTTGAGTTCCAATTTTTCTCTCCATCTCTCCCCTCCCCCCACCCCATAACACCTTGCATTCTGATTACCCCTTCCCTCAATGTGCCCTCCCTTCTATTACATCCCACCCTTCCCTTTTTTTTTTCTTGTGGGGCAAGTTAAATTTCTATACCCCATTACCTGTATTTCTTATTTCCCAGTTATATGCAATAACAATTCTGAACATTCATTTCTAATACTTTGAATTCCAACCTCTCTCCCTCTGTCCCTCCCCACCCATCTCCACTGAGATGGCAAACAATTCAATACAGGCTATATCTGTGACGTTTTGGAAAAGACTTCCATAATAGACATGTTGTGTAAGACTAACTATGTTGCCCTCCATCCTACCCTGTCTCTCCCTTTTTTTCCTATTCTCTCATTTGACCTTGTCCCTTCCCAAAAGCATTTACTTCTAGTTACTCCCTTCTCCCATTTGTGCTCCCTTCTATCATCCCCCTCACTTCACTTGTCCCCTTCTTTCCTACTTTCCTGTAGAATAAGATAGATTTTCATACCAAATTTAGTGAGCATGTTATTCCCTCCTTATGTCATATATGAAGAGAGTAAGCTTCACTTTTCCCCTCTCACCTCCTCCCTTTTCTCCTCTATTGAAAAAAGATTTTTCTTATCTCTTTCATAGTGATCGTGATAGTCTACCCCATTCCATTTCTCTTTCTCCTTCCAATTTTCCTTTCTCACCCCTTAATTTAATTTTATTTTTTTATGGATATCATCTCTTCTGATTCAAATCAACCTGTACTCTCTGTCTATGTGTGTGTGTGTGTGTATGTGTGTGTGTGTGTATAATCTCTCCACCTACTCAAACACAGAGAAAAGTCTCAAGAGTTACAAATATTACCATTCCATGTAGGAATATAAACAGTTCAGCTTTAGAAAGTCCTTTATGATTTCTCTTTCCTGTTTACCTCTTCATGCTTCTCTCAATTCTTGTGTTTGAAAGTCAAATTCTCTATTCAGTTCTGGTCTTTTCATCATGAATTATTGAAAGTCCTCTATGTCACTGAATGACCATTTTTCCCCTTTTTTATTTTTAACACAGTTCATATCACATAAAACAATTCCAACTTTTGGTCAAGTGATATTTCTTTTAAAGCATTTACAATATAGACCACAAGCAATTTCTTTTTTAATTTTAGCCAGTTGAAACACAAATAATAACTATGTATGCTAATTTCACAAGCCCTTGACCTAATTGTCTCCACACTATTACTAAGAATTAAAGGACCCTAACTTATTGTTGCTGTTCTAAAATCCTAAGCCTAATAGCTTAATTTTAGACTTAACCTCGGATGTTCCCCTACCAACAATCTATAATTTAATAGACCTGGTATTAAGCTTACAAATCTTTTGATTACAGGAAATTGCCTCTAAGAGTAGGGACATTGCAGGGAAACAATATCTCCCTGACTTCATGTCAATTCCAGGCAGGAGTAGATTGTCAACTTGCATTCAGTTAGATTTAAAGTCTGCCAAGTGTCAGTGGGGAAATTGAGTCAGGAGAATCCTCCTTCTGCCCAGGCTGAATAGCCACTCTCCCACTCTTCCCATGAGATCCCCCTTTTCAGTTTATACCAGCATCTCAAAGGCTTACTGGCATCATGGATATTGGAGGCTCAGACTGCCTTTCTTGCTATCTATACCTGGAGTTAGATTCAGAAGAACAGTCAGCTAATAGTTCCATAGCATCTTAAAATATCAAGTTCCAATAACCAGGTTTCAGATATGACTATAATTTCACATTGGCTAAGGAACATCTTTTGAAGCAAGTCTTAAGTGACTTACATGCCTTTCTATACATGTTCTAGTTCCTGATTCAATAGCAATCATAAAATCAAATTTATCATTAAAACCTTAACTTTTCCATCAATACCAAATTTTACCTGAGGTTACCTGATTCTAGGAAATTTAGACTAAAATTCTTTTCCCCAAACTAAACATGTCTCTGATTTAATCTTAGTAGTTAATTCAGTCAATTGTTTTGATACTAATTACTTTTACATCACTTTATAACATGTCCAATTTTTCTCCCCATCTCTCCCCTCCCTCCACCCCAAATACCTTGCATTCTGAATACTCATTCCCTCAATAGACCCTCCCTTCTATCACACCCCACCCTTCCCTTATCCTCATCTTCTCTCTTTTCTTGTAGGGCAAGATAAATTTCTATATCCTATTACCTGTGTTTCTTACTTCCTGGGTATATGCAATAAAAATTCTCAACATTCCTTTCTAATAGTTGGAATTTAAATTCCAACTTCTCTTGCTCCCTCCCTGCCTACTCATTCCCACTGAGAAGGCAAGCAATTCAATACAGACTAAATATGTGTTGTTTTGCAAAAGACTTCCATAATAATCATTCTGTGTAATATTAACTGTATTGTCCTCTATCCTACTCTCTTCCCCCTTATTTTTTTATTCCCTCATTTGACCTTGTCCCTTCCCTAAAGTATTTATTTCTAGTTACTCCCTTCTCCCATTTGCCCTCCCTTCTATCATTCCCCTCACCCCACTATTCACCTACTCCCCTACTTTCCTGCAGTATAAGATAGATTTTGATACCAAATTTAGGGAGTATATTATTCCCTTCTTAAGCCATTTGTGGAGAGAGTAGCTTCACTTTTCCCTCCTCCCCTTCTCCCTTTTCTTCTCCATTGAACAAGATTTTTCTTATCTGTTTTATGAGTTATAGCCTGCCCCATTCCATTTCTCCCTTTCTCCTCCCAGTATTTTTCTCCTCACCCCTTAATTTTTATTTTATTTTTTTTGTTGATATTATATCTTCTGGTTTAACACAGCCTGTACTCTGTGTGTGTGTGTGTGTGTGTGTGTGTGTGTGTGTGTGTGTGTGTACAATCCCTCCACCTACCCAAATACTGAGAAAATTCTCAAGAGTTATAAATATTTTCTTTCCACGTAGGAATATAGACAGTTCAGCTTTAGAAAGTCTTTTATGATTTCTCTGTCCTGTTTACCTTTTCGTGATTCTCTCGATTCTTGTGTTTGAAAGCCAAATTTTCTTGTCAGTTCTGGTCATTTCACCATGAATGCTTGAAAGTCGTCTATATCATTGAATGACCATTTATTCCCTTGAAGTATTATACTCAGTTTTGCCAGGTAGGTGCCTGAACCGAATTTAAGTTCCCTTTGGAGGCCTGGGAGGCAGGGGCCTTGACTTCTTGTGGCAGTATACCTTGTTCTTCCTCATCTGAAAGGATGGAAGGAGACACCAAGAAAGTAACCTTCTATGGTCTTATTTTTTCACTTTTTTGGACATTTTCTGAGCCAGTTACTTGATTTCTGAATCCTTTGTCAAGAGGATGATCCTATTGTCCCTTCTTTCCCCAGTGCTGGGCTCAAGGCGTAGATTCACCTATATGGGAGAGCCTTCTCATACTGATCTTTGAAGCTTTCTTTGGCACTTGTGGGTTGAGGGATCTGGGACCCTCCCTGCTGGGGATTCTGCAATGGAGGCCTGTTCTTGTTCTGTTCCTCCTCTGTTGCATGGTCAGGGATGGGCTCCAATCTGCTCAGTGGAATAGACCTTTCCTGTAGGCCTTCCAGATTACCTTCAGCTGGAAATCTCTTTCACTTTGTTGTTCTGTGGCTTCTACTGTCCTAGACTTTGTTGAGAGTCATTTTTACAGGTATTTTTGTGGGCTGTGGGGGAAGCACTAGTGTATATGCATCTTTCTACTCTGCCATCTTGATTTCACCTCTGACTATATTGAGTTATTGAACACTTGCTTGAATCCAATGCTTATGTATTCATTTGGAAAATCTTTATTAAGGGTCAAAATATATGAAGCGCAGTGCAAGTCACTGAGGGGATACAACAAGACATAAGAAACGATTTTTAACCTCAGGGAACTCACCATCTAGTAGAGTGGATGACACTATATAAATATAATTAGAACAAGAGATAAGTCTGTCCTCATTTTTCATTGGGGAGACATGAAATGACTTCGCAGAGGAGATGACATTTAAAATGGACCTTAAAGGAGGTGGAGAAGGTAGGCTAAATTCATTCTAGACAGAGGGAACAGCGCAGACAAAGTAGTGGAGGTAGGAAAGTATAGCATATCCTTTAATATTCCAGTAGCAGTTGCAAAATGCATATGTGAAAGTACATAATATGAGGTGAGAATGGAAAAATATGTTGAAATCTAATTGTGGAATGCTGTGGAAGACAGCTGAATAATTATAAGATTTACTCAAAAGTAAACCCATTGAAGGATTTCTGCTATTTTACCAAGGGCAGTTAGGTGGTGCTGTAGTGGATAGAACTCCAGTATTGAAGTCAGGAATACAAGTCAGGAATACTCCTTTTTTTGAGTTCAAATCTAGCCTCAGATACTTCCTAGCTGTGTGATCCTGAGCAGGCCACTTAACCTTGTTTGCCTTATAAATCTATAAAAAGAGCTGGACAAGAAAATAGCAACCTACTCCAGTGTCTTTGCTAAGAAAACAGGGAAGATAAGTGGCACAGTGAGTAGACACTGGACTTGAAATCAGAAAACATACGTTTGTAAATTCAAACCCATCATCAGATATTTATTAGCTGTGTGACATTGGGCAAGTCACTTAACCCTGTTTGCCTCAGTTTCATCTTCTGTAAAATGAGCTGGAGAAGAAAGTGGCAAATCACTCCAGTATCTTTACCAAGAAAACTGCAAATGGGATTGAGAGTCAGACATGACTGAAGAATGACTAAACAAGATGTTTTAACAAGATTAATCTGGAAGATGATGTCCCTGATATTGCAAAAGATTAAAGGTAAAAGGAAAAGGAGAGGATGAGATGGATAGATAGCATCATGGAAACAATGAACATGAGCTGGCACTGAATTCAGGAGATGGTAAAGGATTAGAAAGACTTGGTGTTCTGTGGTCCAAGGGGTTATGAAGAGTTAGACATGACTGAACAACAAAAATCTAGACAAGCTCTTCAGGATAGATTGAAATGGAAGAGCGAGGGTGGTGGTCATAGAATTAGAAAAGGGATTAGAAACACAAAAGATACTTCCAAGGAAAAATCAGCAAGATTTTTGTCGTTGATTGTATAAAGAATACGACTGAACATGACTCTAAGGTATCAAATCAGAATGGATGAAAGTGTTTTGGATAAAAAGTTGGCAGAGGGAACCAGTGTGTGAAAAATGAAGGCCTAATTCATTATGGGCCATATATAGCTGTGCCTCCTTCTGGGATACGATGCACCAAGAAGGAAAAGTTTAATTTGGGCATAACATTACTGTTGTTTTGGGGAGAGGCAGGAGATGTGGTAACCTAGCTAGTAACACACAGAAGTTAACCAGTGGAATCAAAGGGGAGCAAAAACATACTTCAGCTTCTTCCCAAAAGGCCCTGAGTCAGTGCCTCTTTGGTTAGTACATGTCTGGGGAATGTACCTGAAGTACATATATACATATCCTGCTGATGAGTAGATTGTCTCTAGGGCTTCTATGATGCATGTAGAGAAATTCCTAGAATAGAAGCCAGGGCCGGTCCAACTTTTGCCAGCTGATATGATGGATTTCTGTCTATGAATGATGCAAGACCCATATCTTCTATTGTCAGTTTTGAGGTTCCTGCTTATTGGGAGTATGGCCTCTTTGGAGCACCAATCCAATGTTCTTACAGATAACTCTTAATGTTTATCACATCTCTTCAAGGGAAGATGCCATTTTCATGATTGTCATGATTAGACAAATCAAATATAAATATGGCATCACTGTCAAGGTTGGAACTGTTCAAATAAAAAGAAAACAGGACAATCCAACCCAAAGCCTAGGGGATAAGTGTGAGTGTGCATGAACAGGACCTAGCTTCTGATATTTTTTTTCCTTTAAGGAGCAAAAGCAGTTGTGGTTCACTCACGTTGACCTACCATCACAGTGGCCTAGCATAGAATTCATTACCAAACCACCGTCTCTTTTTTTGCAGAGAACAATGTTTAGATCTTTGATCACACTGCAAGACAGAATGAGTGGTGCTTAATTTCTCTGAACTGCTTTTTTCAAAAATCCTTTATTACAGGGCTTGACTTTCTGGGTAGAGGAAGAAAGCAGGAATACATTTGGAAAGGAAAAATAATTTCTAAAAATCTATAAAATACATCTTTTTAAAAGAAATAATCAGTTCTTCAGGATATTGGGAGTGAAAATTATGAATTTCTGGTTTAATCCAGATTTCCTGGTATTCATGACTTCTGGGGTTCAACCACTTTTTTTCTTAATCCATCATCCCAGCTTCATTCTCTGATTCCTACCTTTTGATTCGATGTTCTGGCTTCATCTTTTGCTGTCTTTGTAAGTGTTGAAGTTCAATATCAAATTCGCATAATTTTAGAACCAAAGGATTTCAAAGCTGGAAAGGTTCTCAGGAATCTGATCCGTACCTTCAGAGGAATCCATTTTATTATATGTATGTATACATATATATATGTATAAACATATACATACATACATATACATACATAGGCATGTATGTGTATAATATTTATTTGTAATATATTTTTATATAACATAAATATATTTATATACAATATATTGCATATATTTGTAATATAAAGTTCATGTGGCTCTCCAGCTTTTGCTTGAAGACCTCCAACTTAAATATTCATAGTTGCTGCAGATGGACCTCAACTATCACCATGTTGAGACATTTCACCATTTTGTTTCCCCTTCTCTGAATGCTCTTCTGTTCTTACTAATATAACAACCATTTGTGGGATGTGTGGGTTGCATCCTGCACATTGTAATTTCTCGCCTCTCTCACCTAGAAGTACGGATGTACTCTCTGGATTGGCTCCACTCATTCTAACCTGTTCTCATACTAGCAACTCTAGATTCCTGGAGAAAGGTAGTTGCCATACACTGACACTCAAATTCTCTGAGCATTCTAGGAGTAATCCTGTTCAGAAAAAAACAATTCATCCTACTGAGCAACTTAGTTTTTGAGCCCCCAATGTTGTGTTTCTATTTATCCAACTATCATTAATTGTGACACTTTTGATCATAAATATAATCAATCACTTCAAACTAAAGCAAAAGAGACAATAGCAATAATAATAGCATAGACACTGAATTTTTAAAAACAAATGTACAAATGATAAAATGTATCAGAATGCCTTCATATCCCGGGTCAACCAGTCCTGTCAAAGTACTCATTATCTGTAGGGAAAGAGTCGTCTCACCCTTGCAGGAAAGTGATAGGGAAGCACATGAAGAAGGATAATCACATATACTAGAGGGAAATGCATAACTGAACTGTGTGTTTAGATGCCATTGGTTCATTCAGAAACATTTACATGACATGAAAGTGCTTCGTTAGTAATTACTCCTCATTGATTTACAACTGGGCAAATCCTCCTCATTTTTTGAACTGAGTAACATTTACAAGTCCTTTCAATGTACCATCCAACACCCTAAAAGTGTGTTCAAGAAGTGTTATTTCTTAAGGGATAGTGATTTCCTTTAAACCAGAGAACTACAAAACACTTCTATTTGACCCTCTGATCAAGGCAAACCAACCTAGAAAGCTCTTCAGTCACCAAAATTCTTCATTTTTATGTCAGCATCTCTTCCTATGTATCATCTTCATAATTTGTCTTTTCTCTTTCTATTTTTCCCTTTCAAGACAAAGGAGGGCACAGATGTACCAAAAAGTGCTTCTGAGATTATTTATTTCTGTTTAGCAATTAGAGGCAAAGAAGAGCAATATATGCGAATGAAACTGTTCCATTGAGGTTGGGTCTATCCTCCAGTTAATCAGGAATGAAGGCCTTGAAGCCTTCTGTTAGATGGCTGCTCCAAATACCTCTTTTCGTTATATAGGTCTGACAGAGTTACTTTTCCTGTCCCCTGATATTTTTTGTAATATTTACTTCTGGGTTCTTTTCTCTATGTTGTGAGCATCAAATTTCCACTTCCTAACACTTATACCCTTATCAGAAGTCTAAATCAGAGCCTTCTGTCACTCAGTGACCTACCTTTCACCTAAGAAGGTAACAACTTACCACATTTCCCTTAAGAAACTGACAGTTTTTATTCAATCATTCCTCAGTCTCCAATCTTATGATTTCTCATATTTTTCATTTTACTATCTCAAATCTTTTTTTTTTTTTTTTTTTTTTTTTTTTACTATCTAAACCCTTAAACCAACTATATGCAAGTAAACTGAGGGAACATAATGTCTTGCAGCACTATGTTTTCAAGACATCCTTGTTATTCTATGTCTTTGAAACTGTCTCTTCAAACTCATATTTTCCAGTTTTTATTAAATAAAAGTTATTTTTCTGTCCCTTTAAGCAATCAAACTTCATATGCGGATAAGGCATCATCTTACATCTTTTACAAGGCAATGTAAGCCTCTATATTTATTCTATAGTTCATTTTCTATCTAAAATTATTTAAATACCTTCTGAAAAGTCTTTTTAAATACAGATATTTTAACAACTTTTATTAAATTAAAATCTTTTGTTA
The DNA here is from genome assembly GCA_028658325.1 of Potorous gilbertii. Lineage (NCBI taxonomy): Eukaryota > Metazoa > Chordata > Mammalia > Diprotodontia > Potoroidae > Potorous > Potorous gilbertii. Next base: position 645,915,972 of record CM053770.1, on the reverse strand, counting down.
CTTTTTATAGGTATCAAAATGTTCATGTAACACAAAAACAATATCTTGCATCTTTCATCCTTCTGAAACAATGCATTGTCTTTACACAGAAATACTTTCCTTTCCCTTGTAGCACTAACCTGAATGCACAATACCTTAAAGGGATAGTACCTTATAGAAAAATATGGAACTTAGAACTGAAAGAACACAGTGAATATGTAGGTAGACATAATCTCCCTTTTTTTGAGCAATATAACAACCACACAAAAAACCCCAAAAACAACAAACCAAAAACCTTGGCTCTAAAGTAAGATTTCTAAGCTTCTATTTCTGATTCTGTCATCCAAAAAAAATCTTGCTCTACCTATGCACAGATACTACCAAGGGCCTCATCTATTTAACCTACATCTGACTGATGAAAGCAGCTGATCAGTTTGACAACAAGAAATATATTTTCTGTGTAACTTAAGGGATACAATGTGAAGGAGCAAGAAACACATGGAGTGACTCAGTATCCTGCACTGGCTGAGTCAGTGCTGATTTTTTTTACCGTGTTCAGAGGAATTGTCCAAGGCAGGCTATGATATTTATGGGATTCCTATATTCTTATAAGCAAATTATGAAGTTAGTGCCTTTCTCCGTGAATGACCACACCTAAGCTTTATTTGTTGTTATATTTCTCAAAATATTACAACTGTCAATATTTTCTTCTATACCTTGGAATCACAACTCCTCTCCTAGAGCAAAGTTCTGACCTTGGAAAAGTCTCCCATCAATCCCTCAGTCATAGTCACTTTGCCCAGGGTAAGCTAGGTGATACAGTGGTTAGAGTGCCAGGCATGAAGTTGGGAAGAGTCATCTTTTTAAGTTCAGGTATGACTTCAAGCACTTACTATCTGTTTGACTCTGGTCAAGTCACTTAACCTTGCTTGCCTCGGTTTCCTCATTTGTAAAATGAGCTGGAGAAGGAAATGGCAAACCATTCCAGTGTCTCTGCCAAGAAATCCCCAGATGGGGTCACAAAGAGTTGGACTAAAACCGACTGAATAACAAAAGGGCCAAAGGATTGCTGACATATCCTCTGGACAAGATTCCCCAATACCCTGTCCAGCAACTATATCCTAGAATGTAATCTGGAAGCACTGTTACTCCTAGCTCTGTTTAATTTAAATACATGTAAATAATGGGGCTAAAATTTGGCCATCTTTGTCTTCCCCTTTTTACTTGCTCTAAGGTGTGAAGCAGCTTTGTCAGCTGTAATGAAGAGAATAATGAATGCCTGGTGACTTCTCTCCCTGTATTTACCAACTTTTCTTCTTATTTGTTTGGTTAACATCACAAGGGAGTAGGAAAACTTAGACTTGAGGTGATATTAGCCAAGATACACCTGATTTTCCACCACTGTAAGGACAGACAGACAGATGGACAGACAGGTCTTCTCATTGTTTGGTGATCAGGACACCCTCATTATTGCCTCCAGGCTTTTACTCACATCTTTCTTCCTAGAATCATACCTCATCTCTCATCCCTATCTCTGTACATCCTATTCCTCCTCCAAGACTCAGCTCAGTAACGCCTCCTTCATCCTGTGTTCTTGGACCACATGCATTCCTAATGGTCTCTCTCTCTCTCCTTTAAATTCTGTAACAGCTTCAATTTGTTCCTCTTCTGTGACTTGAAATATAGTTTATATAATTAATTGTGGTTGCTGTAATCTCTTATTTGGTTGCTAACCTTTTCATCAGAACATCTTTCCTCTTCCTGGCTAGATTTTAATCTACTTGAAGGCAGGAACCACATATTATAAATAAACTTTGCATTCTACATCACATGTGTCTCGTGAAATACACATTAGTCATTAGTTGTAGCCATGTGTATGTTACATATGGCGGAGGCGCATGGTATGGGAGAATGGGAGTGGGAATATCTTAGAGAGGTTTTCAAAGAAACACACTGACAGGAAAGATAAAGAGGCTCCTTTAGTCATACTATCCAGGTACACATAGAGAGAAATAGTTCCTTATCTGCATCTGGACATTAATTTCTATTTAAGCTTCTTTTTCCTTTCTCCTGGTCTTTACTTCTTCAGGTTTTCTACACATTCTTCATCTCCTCGGGAAGAAACTGCTCTTTCTTCCCTCTGAGACCCAAGACCTGCACACGGCTTGGATCAGGGCCTGTTGGAGGGCCAATACCACCTAACAGGCTGGGCAATGGGGGGTACCAGGTGATGAATGAATGCATGTAGAGCAAGGTAATAAACGGGAGCCCCAGTCATGTAATCTTCCATTAAAATGAAATGCATACCAGGCACATGGCATTTCTGCAGCTTGTACCCTCTCCCACAGAAGATCATGAATAAAAGAGGGAAGTGTACTGCTGACAGATGCCAGCATGCATAAAGGACACTTCCTATAAAGGCAAAGCTCCGGCTAACAGATGGATTAAAGATGTGAGATGCAGGAAGATTTACCAGTCTAAATAATTCAAGGGAATGTCGTATGGCAAGCCAGCACTTTTCGAAGGGAGCCAGCAGAAGGTACAGATGGAAAGGCAGGCCAGGCCTTTCCCACAAACCCATTAAGAACGATCCTTGTCTGAGAGGCAGTATGTTGAGGAAGGCACCAGGAGAGACTGGCAAATGGGAAATTTGCCTCTAGAGCTTGTCCCGCAAGGTCAAAAGCAGAGTTAACGGTGAAGAGTATGACCTTTTGGTGAGACAGGGAGGGGCTTTTATCTGCTTTGTTTTTTTGCCTTCCCCTAAAGCTCCTTCTCACTTACCTGCCTAAGTTTCTTCCCATCCCCCTTCTATGTGAAGAGATGCCACTGGGTGTTTCTGAAGCCAGACAATGCCCCAGTGATCATGCTGGCCTGATTTCAGTCTGTTGATGCCTTCCATTCCAAATGAGGCACTTGAAGGACTGAGGCAAAAGTTTAAATTTTAGGTCCCAGAGAGAAATTTTGCAAAGGGTGCCTGCCTGCCCAGACAACACCTGCCAGAATGTATTATCACTCTCCGCGAAGTTCCAGGGACATTTATTTCCTATTCCTCTCATTGGAAAATCAATCATAAACTTCATAAACCTGAAGAAAATTTGTTTTATATAAAGGCTACAGAATAGATCTATGATTTCATTGTTATAGGGAACTCCCATGTAAGGGAACTCTTTCTACCATTGCATGTCAGCTTCTTCTCCACAACTTATGGTCTTAAATAATTAATTCCCTAAAACATTGAGAGGTTAAATATTTGTCCATAATTACATATATCTAGCATATATCAGAGACAGAATTTACATACTGCCTTTTTCTCTCTCTCCTTACAGAAACTAATCTACCTATTGATCTATATTTCTATATCTATAGCTATCTAAATAAAGCTGTGTACATGTCTACAAGTATGAATGAAGATATGTAGCTAAGGATTGATATCTATATATGTATATGTGAAAATATAAATAGCACTATATAAACACATATACATAGCATTGTCATCGTCATTATCTTGCATTGTTGGTATATTTTGTTATGTACACGTCCTATCTCTTCCACTTGTTTGGCAGTCCCATGTGGGTAGATACTGTGCCTTATTTGTAGCTCCCTCATTCCCAAAGTCAAACTGTAGTTAGGTCAGTACCTTATCCAAAGAAACTTCCTAAATGGTCTCCTTACATCTAACTCATCTCCCTCTCTTAGTCCTATGCAAACAACATTACCTGGTTAATTTTTCTAATGCACAGCTCCTACCATTTTATTTTTCCATCCCCCAATAATGCCTCTCCATTGGCCACATATAAAATCCATTCTCTTGAGCCTAGCTTTTAAGGACTTCCATAATGAGAATATTTCCAGGCTTATCTCAAACTACTCCCCTTTAGAATTTCCATATCACTGCCAAATTATAAAACTCATTCACTGAAGTATATTGGTATATTTTTCTGTCTTGGTTCAAACTGTTCCTTCCACCTGGGATTCTGAACCTGTCAACATTTTTGTTCAAATCATAACCATCCTTGAAGATCAGCTTATATTCCACCTCTATCATGAAGTCTTCCTTAATCTTCCCTTCTCCTTCTTCCCTAGCTAGAACTGATATCTCCCACTTAGGAAATTGCACCATTTTTTAAAAAAATCATCAGTAGATCAGAGCACTTATTTTACCCTGGTCATCATTGTGTCAGGGATTGGGGACAAAAATACAAATATTTAAAGAGTCTTATTCTCAAGGAGTTAATATTACATACTTACTATATCCTGTTTTGTCATCAATGAATTGTAGACCTTATAGACTTGTAGACCTTATCAACCTTAGAGACCTTCTAGATCAACTGCTTCCTTTAACAGATGAGGAAGGTGGAGCCCAGAGAAATGAAATGACCGACCCAAGGTCACCGAAACACAATTAGCATTTATTAAGCACCTACCTTGATTAGATTAGTAACTGGGGATACAAATAATCTATATGAAAAAGTTAGTCTCTATTCTCAAGGATCATATATTCTAATAAATAATATACACATTAATGAGTAATATAAAATAGATGCAAAATAATTTTAATGCTACTCTGATTCTTACTCTAACATAAAGAGTAGCCCAAGAAGGTAAAAAAGCCAATAGAATAAAGGTTTGGGTAGATCTGATTGATCTTGTGTCTATTGGAGATAATATGATGCCAGAGCTAGAACTAGGAATTCTGACTCACAGAGTTAATCCAGTCAGGATGGTAGCATTAAGAAGCCAGAATACTCTCTCATCAGGTCTACATAGATGTAGTTATTCTTAGCACATGTTCACAAACAAGCAAATGCAAATTATATACAAATACAAAATAATTTCTGAGGGGAAAGCACTAGCAATTTAGAAATCATGTTAGACCTCATTTAGGAAGTGGAATTTGAACTGAATCTGAAAGAAATTTAGGCAACTTCCTCATGATCACATAACTGATCTTGTCTACTGATTCCAAGGCTACTGCTCATTTTTACTATTCCATGTTGTCCATAAATCTTCTTATTAGTGCTACATTAAGAAAATAATTCACAATTATTGGTTTATTTCTGGTGACTAAGGCTGCCCCTCAGATCACTAGCTAAGTGAGATTCAGAAAGAAGAATTGTTCATATAGAATTTCTTAAAGATAGTATCAGACCACACCATGTCCTTGGGTATTTTTGGCTTTTCCCTGTTCATAAGATCAGTCAGAATACAGTGGAGAAGACTAGCGTACTGGGTGGGAAGAAAATGATTCCTGTGTCATCTTGTCCCCTTCCCAGCAGGACCTAGTGGCAAAAACACATGAATTTGCCTATGTGACCTGAGAGGAGATATTCTGAAAATGGACTTTCCCAGCCTGAGTGATAGAAGCAGAGTAGACACTGATAGTTTTTCTTCCAAAAGCACACTGCAGAAGCATGTATATATTTGCCAAGTTGGCCCAATAGTATAACTCATGGGTAGTGTTTCTGAACTCCATCCTTCTGTGTAGAAGAGATTTCAATCTTCTAGGCAAAGTGGCTCCTGAATCTATTGTTTTAGCTCAAGATATAAATGATTTACTATGCAATTTCTTTTTTGCAGGATTGCCTCATGGATGACCTCAAGTGCAAAAGTTCCAAAGTTTGAGAGTCTAAGGATCTAACCATCTATAAAGAGTGTGGGCTAAGAAATGTGATAAACTCTGGTGCTACAAAAATAAAGGCCAAAAAGTATCTGTGCTCTCAAAGAAATCAACCTAATGGAGGAAGTGGGAAAGAAAACAAGATACTCCATCTTCTGTCTTAATATTTTCACTAGTTGGAATGTTCTTCCTTCTCATCTCCACCTCTTGCTTCTCTGACTTCCTTCAACTCCCACCTAAAATCCCAGTTTCTATAAGAAAATGTTATTAATCTTTTTTAATTCTAATGTTTTTCTTTTGTTGATTATTTCAAATATATCTTCTCTATGTATTGTTTGTACTTCATTATTTTCATGTTATCAACCCCATTAGACTGTTAACTCCTTGAAAGCAAGGATTGTCTCTTACCTTTCTTCATGTCTCAGCACTTAAAATAATGTCTGGCACATCATAAGCACTTAATGCACGTTTATTGACTGACTAAATGCCTTTGTACAAACAAGATATAAAGGTTAGAGTCTAAAGATGGATACAAAAAAGAAGGCTGGTCTCCCTGGATTGCAAAGTATATGGAGAGGAATGACATATAAAGCTAAAAAATTTGGAGAGGGACTGGTCATGATAGGTTTTGAATACCAAAAAGAGGATTTTCTATGTGATCTTGGAGGTGATAAGCAGCCAATGGAGCTAATAAACTCAACAGAGTAGAGGAGTGACATTGCCAGACATGAACTTTGGGAGCATTAATTTGACTATTGGATAGATGGTGGAATTGAGTTGGGAGAGACTTGAGGCAGGGACACCCACCAGAAGGTTAATGCAACAATCCAAGATTGAGGTGATAAGGGCTTGTACCAGGATGGTGGTGATATCAGAGGTGAGAAGCGGGTGTAATCAAGAAATGTTAAAAAGGTGAAATTGACAGGCCTTGTGAACATGGTGTGAGTAGGGGAGAGGATGAAGGTCAAAGATGGTATTTTGAGACTAGATGACTGGGAAGATGATTATACCCTCAAAAGCAATAGGAAAATTAGGAAGTGGGGAGAGTTTTAGGGGACAACAATGAGTTCAGTTTGGCCAAGCTCATTTTAAGATATCTTTGGGCTATCTAGGTCAAGAGGTCCCATAGGCAATTGGATATGTGAAATGGAAGATAAAGACAGAGATTAAGGCAACATACATAGCTCTAGGAGTCAATAGCATAGAGATGGCAATTGAATCAAAAGGAACTGAACTGAGGAGATCATTCAGTGAAGTAGTACAGAAGGAGAAGAGAAAACAGCCTAGCATAGAACCCTGGAGCATCCTCATGATTAGTGGATGTGACTCGGATGATGATCCAGAAAAGAAAATTTACTGAGCACCATTGCTTGGTAAATTATCCATGTGAACCTAGCAGCTAGGGAAGGAATAAAGGGAGCCCATGACCCATGACTTGGGGAAGCAAGAAAGCTGAGCCCTGCCACATCTTGTCACCCCTGTGCCTGATTCACACAGTGCAGGTCCAACAGGATGGGTGTTGCTTGTTCAGCAACCCCCAAATATGATTGCCTTTTAGGGGGGTGATTAGAGGCTATTTGAATGCTTTATGTGTTTTCTGCATCTTCTTGTGAGTTACTGAGAGTTCTTTGTGTGCTTTATGTATTTTCTGTATCTGTTTATAGGCCCCTATGCATCCTTTGCATCGTCTGCATTTTCTGTGGAATAAAATAAAGGTTGCCCCATACCCAATATTCCTATTGTTTCCTTAATTGCTTATAGGGGAGATTGGGACTTCTTTTTTCCCTATCTGTGGGAAATCAGACATGAGCTATACACACCTCAGCTATATTCGTAGATTTCTCCGAGTAAATTCTACGTAGGGGCATAAGTTTTTGTTTGTTTGTTTGTTTTTTAAGCTCTTTTCTGAAATTAGACCTTCTCTGCACGATGCCATTACCTTGTGGGGCCTTGCACCACAGAATACACTTTATTTTACATTCTGATTATTCATCGGAATGAAGCTAAAACCCGAATACTCAATTCTGTTCCACAAACAAACAAAAAAATAATGCTAAGCGTAACAATGATGGCAAAAATCACCTTTATAAAACGATTTATTAAATGACATACCTTTATAATGACTTGCAAAGTCTTGCGTGCATTATCTCACATTCTCACAACAATACTGCGAGGGTGCTGTAGATTTCAGAATTATCCCCATTTTAGGGGTAAAGAAACTGAGGCTTAGAGAATTTAACTAATTTGCTCAGGATCACGCAGGTAGTAAGTAGCTGCCTCCAAACCCAGTACGCAATGCACCATACCACACCAGGTGCTCTGCTGCGGAATCAGGCTGCAAAGGCAAAAATCTAAAATAAATTCCTGCTCTCAGGAAGATTATGTTCTACTTAAAGGAATTATGTTGTAAAGCCACAGTAAAGGAAAGAACTCATTTGTAATGTGAATCATCTGCCATTTCCTTTTTAATTCCAGATATAGAATTGCATCATGTTTTCCTCACTGTGAGACAACTGTGGAGGACTATTCTTCTTGTGGGTCAGACCAAGCTCGTCACGTGGAGGGTCTATTGCAATCTTCAAATCAGAAACTTGTAGAGGGGGAGTGTTTCCCCAGGTTTCCTGATTCCTTTTTCACTTTGACCAATTTATACAAGACCTGTAGTTGTATAGATTATATAAGGTGGGGCAGGTAGGTGAGTATTACTGTTGGAGTGTAGTACTTCAGTTTAGTCTAATAGACCACACTTCTAATGCCAAGCAATGACTCTTACTCCCTATTTATCTTAACCAGTTACCACTGACCTGAGTTTCTAATCTATGGGGAAATTTTTAGGATGATCCCTTTGTTGTCACTCACTTTCCCCAAAAAGTGGAGTTTTCCTCTCCAGCAACAATGTCCCAGAGTCTTTTTTTTTTTTAAACACTGGCAGGTCCTGGTGTTCTAGAACTTTATTTCTGAGAGCATTAAATTCTTTACTAACTCTCATTACAGGATAGCCTTGTAAAAGGTTGGGGATAGGGAGGAGGAGAGAGGCACGGCAGTTCATCATAGGCCAGATGCTAGGGGTGAGGAAAGAGTTCATTGCTCATTTTTTTTTCTAAAAGTGCAATCATTCTTTGAGGTTGGGAGGGTAGATCCATTAAGTGAATTACTAGGATTAGAGAACTCTTGATGTTCTTAATTCCAAGGATCCAGTATACACAAGGGAACATTTCTGTTGTTAACTAAGAGCCTGTGTGGAGGTTTTGTGTAAATGGGCAAAGGCTGAGCTATAGTCCCTAAAACCCGATACTATCTTTAATCTATAAATACCCATTTGAATGTGAAAGTGGGGGGGTGTCCAAATAAATTAATGAATTAGCTAAGGAGAAGCAAGATGTCAATGCTATTGGAAAGTACTTCAAGATTGTTGCATTTTTTTTTGCCTTCAGTTTAACAAACTTATTAAGCATCTCCTTGATCCAAACCCTGTGCTAAGCATTGGGGAGACAAAAGTAGAAATGGCAGAGAACTTGAATTCAAAGAATTTAAAAGCTACTTGTGGGGAGGGGGATGAAACATTGTGGATAGTCTATTCACTTGATAAAGATCTACCCCTTCTGCAATTGAGGAGATTATTGTCATGGTTGTGACCCCAAATCTCCTGGCAGTCAATTATCTTGTGAGCACCTCTGAATTATGCAAGGCCAATATCTAGGCTATGGACATACACTATTGTTACCGCTTCTGTGCTCAAAGATTTTCCACCTTAGTAAGCCTGTCAAAGCTCAGGTCTTCTGAGATGGTCTCTGAGAATCCAGATTCACCTTCATGTCATAATGAGGACATGTAGTAAAAAATTATTAAAATACAAATTAGACTGTGATTATTGCATAGGAATGTTAAAGCAGTGAAAGAAGCAGCAAAGAGGTAAATGTAGGCTTGGCCTCCGGAAAAAAATCCCTAACCAGTTGTTGATGTTCATCTTTAGTTTTTAAAGAAGACCAATGACATCATAGAGCGAAGTGATGTCATGACCTATATGATGGGCAAATTGGATTTAAGTGACAGAATTGTGCAAAGTTATCAGCTTAACTCTCTCTTTCAGAGTCATCCAAGTTCTTTTGCAAGGCAAAATCAAGATGACTGATGATGACTTGGGCTGCGATGGATGATTTTGGCATCTTTGATGTCTGACCTGGATCTCAGTGCTTGGTAGCACCTACTTCAGCACCCATCATGGCCATTCCCCTTCACTGCAGGTTTTTAAACAAAGTTTGTATACCCACTTCTCAGAGAAATTGTTGAGTAGATTCTTACGTTGCAATAGATAACCTTTGAGTCCATAGGACCACAGTTTTCCAACTGGAAGGGATCTTAGTGATTATCTAGTCAAATCCCCTTGTTTTAGATGGGAAGAACTGAGATTTGAAGAACCTTGTGCTCTTGCAACTTGCTTGGGGACACACAGGTAGAATTCTGAAGTTTTCTGATTCCAAAGTCATTTCATTCTATTATAGATTGCAACATGCTATACTTTTGGATTTCCAGGAATACAGACTCACTTTTAGCTAGAGGTGCAAAGAAAATTTATTGGGGGGCATAGCATCTTAACTGGGCCTTGAAGTAAGGAAAGAATTTTAATAAGCAGAGAGATGTAGAGGTTGGTTTTTTTTTCAGTACTCGTGGAGGAGGCAAGGAGAAAAAGTACATGAATACATGGAGGCAGGTTCGTATAGGGGGAAAAGCTGACAATAGTAAGTAGGTCAGCCTGAATAGGGCAGAGGAGGTATGTAGTGGGAAATAGAGCTTGAGAAGTATATTGAAGAAAAACTGTAGAGTGTCTTGAATGCCTTGTAGATATATCAAAAAGAAACAGAGGGAGAACCATATTTAGGCAGCTTAATACCAATGGTATCTCAGAAATAATTTTGAGACACATAGAAATATAACTAACTGGTAGGAAGAAACAGTTTCATAGAGTCTAGGTATCTCCTGATGGAACACATCTGCATTAATTGAATGATGGCCTTGAGTAGAAAGTTGAGGAAATGCAATCATTTATGGACTTCAATATTCTTTCTCCTCTTAATTTTCCCATATTAATCAAAAATAGCTCCAATTTTGTCCTTAATTCTTCATAATAACTATGCTGATATCATTATCAGAGGGGATTCGTACTTCAGGTAGGAATTGTATTAAATAATTTTTTTGAAAGTCATATTTTTTTAAGTTTTGAGTTCTGAATTCTCTTCCTCCCTTTTCCCCCTTCCTCCTTCCTTAGACAATAAGCAATCTGACCTAGGTTATGCATGTGCAATCATGGAAAACATTTCCATATTGGACTACATGATTTAAAAAAAACTTAGTGATACTTTTTATTGTTAAAACTACGCTTACTCCCTAATCACCATGTCCACTTGAAAGACATCCTCCTAGTAAAAAGAAAAACAGTTTAGCAAAACCAACCAATATGGCTAAAGTGTCTGTTAGCATAGTCAACATTTAATGCCCATAATCCAACCACTCTTTTCCAAGAATAGGGAATTTTATTATTTTATATTTTATCATTGGTCTTCTAGAGCCAAAATCAGTCATTAAACAGAATCAAATTTATGTCTTTGAATACCAGCAGTAAAAAATATGCGCTTATTAAGTGCCTACTATGTGCCAAGTACCATGCTAAATACTGAGGATACAAAAAAGAAAAGCAAAAGACAATCCTTACCCTAGAGGACAATCTAATTGTTTCAATTTATTTCATTATATTCATTGTGTATGTATATTGCTTTTCTCATTCTGTTACTTTAGTCTATGCCAATTTCTACAAGCTATGATTCTCTAAATTCTCTGAATTTACTGTTTCTTGGGTTTATTCTTCCAAGACCCCAATGGTGTCTGCATTTCCTCCCAGAGAAGGAAAGCTAAGTGATGGACCTACCCCTACATGCACTTGATAAATTTTGTTGTTATTGTTTTGGGGCTTTTTTGCTTTGTTTTGCTATTTAAGAAATTGAATGCTAAAATTACTACAGTAGCTTCAGTTTGGAAGAGTTCCTTTCCTGCACTCAGAGTTCATCTATTTTCTTTCTGGAGGTGGATAGCATTTTTTAATCATGAGCCCTTTAGTATTGTCTTGGATCATTGTATTGATCAGAGGAGCCAGGTCTTTCACAATTGATCATCATTGAAACATTGGTGTTGCTGTATACAGTGACTTCTTGGTTTGATTCACTTGATTCGTCATCCCCTGGTATTCTTGAAGACAAGTTATTTGGCACCTTGTGAAAAAGGTCTTTCCCGGTCTCCTCTAGATGCTAGAGAAATTTCTTCTAAGGTTACTTTCTACTTTATAAGCATATTAGAGTTACCTAATAATTGATACATTGTTTTCATGGGTTATGTGGAAGCCACCTTGGCTGATGAAAGCTAATATTAAATTTTTAGCATGAGCATTTCTACCTTGGAGATTGGCAAATGCCACAAACTAGGGTATAATTTGTTTTGTTGATTATCTAAACTTAATATATTAATAGTAAAAAATAATATAATGATGTTAATAATAAAAATAAAATGTTAATAATAAAGATAAAACTTTAAAATGTTTTGTGTTTTTTGTAAATTTACTTCCAGAAGACCCATATGCTACAGCACTTACCAGCACACTCCTTCTTATCGGGAAGTCTCAACCCTGCATCTAAGTAAATTTTCATCATTAGCATTTCTCAATCTCTGTCTTAAGTCTAGACTATCACCAAAATAATAAGTTAAGCCCTAATTGATCATATTTATGGTGAAATTGCTTATCTAAACCCATTTTCTGCCATACTTTTTTTTTCAAGTTTTCTCAGCAGTTTTTATTGAATGTGGAATTTTTTCCAAAGTAGTTTGTCCTGAGTTTATCAAACTCTAGGTAACTGTGTTTGTTTGTTTGTTTTGGACAGTTTGATTTATTTGGTCTGTTCTACTGATGAATTTCTCCATTTTTAATTTTATCCAACAGATTTGTTAATTTCTACTTTATAATATAGTGTGAGATCTACCAAAATCAGGTGCTCATTTCTGAATTTTAAATATTATTTCCTTTAAAATTCTTGACCTTTATTTCCTCAGTGGATTTTGTTATTATTTTGTCTATTTTTATCTTTTGGTAGTTTTATTGCGGAGAGCACTAAATCTGTAAATTAATTCAGGTAGTATCACCATTTTTATTATACTTCCATGACTCAGTCATGAAAAATTAATCTCTCTCAAATTATTTGTCTTTTTTTTGCTGATAAGAAAGTGTTTTGTAGCTATATCGTTTTGAGTGGATGTTGTTAGGTTACCTTCCAGACATTTCATGCAATTTGTAGTTATTTTGAATGGAATTTCTTGTCACTTGACAGCTTTTAAGGTAACTTCCTGCCTCTGTGACTCTATGATTGAATACTAATTTCTAAGTTCTTAGACTTCTTACTCTACAAAGTAGCCATAATTGATTTAGACTGTATCTAGAAAATCAAACTGGCTCAAGAATAAAAAAAATCTGTATTTTAACAACTAATTTAAAAAAATTAGTAACTAACTTGACTGAACTCAGCATTATTTTTTTTCAAAATTAGTTTGATTGCAGACATTCTGTAAAAGTATAGTTTATGAATGACAGAACCGTAAAGAGATAGCACTTGAGATCTGGAATCAGGAAGACCTCGGTTTAAATATCAACTCTGTTACCAGAATCAAATAATAGCTCTCTGAGCTTGTAAAATGGGTATAATAAATATACTTGCCTCATTGAGTTGTATGAAAATTTCTTTCCAAACTTTGAACTCCTTTATGAATGTTAATTTTCTTCTTTTCTTCCTCCTTCTTGCTTCTCTATCTTTCTGTATTTATATATTCAGCCCAGGTTTCTCTCCCTGTCACCAATCTCATATCACCAAACTGGCTAGAGGATGTTTTGAAATGGATGCTTCATAGATAGCTCAGATTCCACATATAAAAAAGGAAATTAATTATCTTTACCACCTTCCTCATCCTTCTCCCAAGCCCCAATCTCCTCTCAACTTGCCTGTTGAGAAAGGCATCATTTTTTATTTTTTTTAACCACCTGGGTTCAAAAACTTGGAGTGATCCATCATGTTTCACTCTCCTTTTTCTCCTTCTCCCTCCACAATATCCAAACTGTTGTCAATCTAACTCCAAACCATCTTTCCCCCTTCTCTCCACACACAGGGAAACTGTTCTGGTTCAGGCCCTTGTCCCTCCTTTCCTCTGTATTTCTCATAGCTTCATAATGCATCTCACTGCCTAAAGTTTTCCTTTCTCCAATTTATCCACCACATAGCTTCCAAGCAATATTTCTAAAGCACAAATCTGACCATACCATCCTCCTATTCATTGAAAATCCAATGGCTGCCTGTTTCCTCAAAGATAAAATACAAACTCCTTTGACATTCAAAACCTTCACCATATGACCTCAACCTTCTCTTTGCTGATTTCATGTTTGAGCAAAACCACTCCATTTTATCATTGCTCGGATATGACAAGCCATCACTACCCGGTGCATGTGAACTGGTATGCAATGCACTTTTCCATCATCTAACCATCATATAATCTCTACTTTCATTCAAAGCTCAGCTCAAATGCTCCATCCTACCTGAGGCCTTTCCTCATCCCCTCATCTCTTGCCCTATCTCCCCAGCTATCAGTGTCACCCCTTGAAATTATTTTGTATCAACTTCAAATAAGGAAACTTTTATTTAAGAAAATGTGTAAATGTAGCGTTCTTCTCTCCCCGCACCTCATCCCAGCAGAATGTAAGCTCTTCCAGGGCAGGGCTTTTGTTTTTTTGTTTTTTTTTATCCCTAGGACCAAGGACTGGGCTGGCCTCTAAAGGTTGTTTGATAAATATGTGTTGATTGATTGAGCAATGGGAATGGACCTCACAGAGGGAAATAAGGAATTTTCACTCAAGTTAGCTCTGAATAAAGTTGCATGATTTTTGCAAGCTAGCAAATATTTCGGATCATTGCTTTCTTTGAGCCTAGTTCTGTTGTTTGTGCAGGTGAACAGAACAGATTCCAGATGTGCAGCAGCCCTGGGGGGTGGGGTGGGGGAATATTACCTTTGCTTTCCCCTTGCACAATCATCTTAAAACCTTCATAAACCTCTGAAACTATATTGGGTATTTAAAGGCAAACATTATTAAATATCGGAAGTTTCTTTTCTTCAGATAAGATTTCTTTTAAAACAAAAAACCCACTAGGGAAATTATATGCAAAAAGCTGTTAATATAGCACTCAGGTATAAATTTATACCCCTATTCTCTACCACTCCCCTGGGGCAGAAGGCAGGAGATACAAAATCTGAAAGCATCCTAGTAATGTACCATCAACCGTATTTCACACCAGCTATATAAAGCTATTTTAACAGCCTAATGAGTAATCTAAAATATTATATGTAGTGCAAATGAATTAATGTTACTGGAACAACCTTAAACTTGAATATTTGCTAAGTTTTTTCAGGTTTCCATTTGCTAAAAGAGATGACAGCTCTGCTTTTTACCTCCTATATACTATGGCAATCACCTCTCCACTGACACTGAACTTGATTTCCTCCTCCAAAAAAAAAATGTCCCCTTCCTTCTCCTTAGGTTTATCCTTAGGATGATGCTCCAAGTATGATGGAACAGGCTGGAATAGGAAGAGAATGGAAGCTGTTTCTCTGACATTATTTCAACACCTTCATTTCACTCAATTTAATTTAATTCTGTCCTTCCATAAGTACTTGTTATATGTCCATGTGTAAACAAGCATGGTAGGAACAAGAACTGCAATTAAAAAAATGAAAGTCTCTGCCCTCAAGCAATTTACATTCTACTGGGTGAAAACATGTATGGAGACAGTAAATAGAAAAATACACAACATGCATACAAAATTGTTTCTGGGTGGGAAGAGGGCTGGGAGGATAAGGACTGACTGGCTTCACATAGGAGGTGGAGCCTCAGTGGATCTCTGAAGGAAGATGGCATGTTATGGAGCAGAGAAGAAGAAGAAACATGTTTTAAACAAAGAAGGCCTTTTGTGCAAAGACATGGAAATGGGAGAGAAAGTGGTGGGTTGGATTAGTTGGCCAGTTTTGCTGTCGCGTAGTGTATGAATCAGAGTAATTCATATCAGCTATCGAAAGGTAAGCTGGAACCTTATTGTAAATGTTTATAAATGCCAAAGAAAGAAATGTGCATTTATTCTAGAGGTAATAGAGAGCCACAGAAACATCTTGAAAAGAAAGGTATATGAAATTCTGCCCTTAGAACTCCCACTGGAAACCTAGGGAAGTTAGGTGGTGTAGTGGGTAGAATACTGGGCCCTTAAGATTCATCATCCTGAGTTCAAATCTGCTCCCAGGCAAGTCACTTAACCCTGGTTTGCCTCAGTATCCACATCTGTAAAATGATCTGGAGAAGGAAATGGTGAAACACTCCATTATTTTTGCCAAGGAAACCCCAAATGGGATCATGAAGAGTAGGACATGACTGAAATGACTAACCAATAACAAACCTTAGGAAAACCAACACTTGAAGCTACTATCCTCCCCTTGGAGTGAACGAAGGATATAAGAGCATGAAAAAAATATAAAGGTCATTGTACATCTGTCAGCTAAGGATATTGGCCATACTAAGACATGGAAGGAAGGGTACAGAAAGAGGAGGGTGAGAGTGAAGATCGACCACTTACTTAGCCTAATTCCTAATTTTCCTCCAAGATTGGCTTTATTGCAATAGCTCTAAAAACCTCCCCCAGTACTATAACTATCTTCAGTCTCAAGTTTCTGAATTCAGCCTTATACTCACAACCCTTTCTCTGAGTTTCTTCCACTTAATTATAACTAATCTGGAGCTACTGGAGTTTTGTTCTAGAGGGCAAAAATTATCACATGCATTCAATCATCAGGAATGGAGGAACAGATAGCATTAATTGGGCTTCCCAGTAGCAGGGGAGACAGCAGACTCTAGCTCATTTCCTCCCTTTCTTTCTCCCTCAAACCATAAAGAAATCATCACACCTTACATCATCTCCTTCTCACAAGGTCCTCTCTTTTCCTCTTTCCCAAGAAGACCAACTTGTCTTTTGTACTTCTACCATAAACACTCTCACCCTCCCCGCTATCAAGGGTGAATAAAAACCACTGTCAACCCTCCAAACTTGGGTAAAGGAGAGATCATCCCAAGGGCTCCCTGGCAGGATAGAAAAAACAAAATAAAACATGTGAGCCTATATCCTCTAGATGGGCCCCAATCATCTCTTAGGTCCCTTTCAACTCAAATTCCATTTTCTAAGTTCTTCCTGCCACTCAACTGAATTTGTCTTAATTGCTTCTTGTATTATTTTCACTTAGCAAATTACATAGTTGATTTGAAGGCACATTTGGCATGGTTATCTTGGGCAGTGGTTTCCTAAGACACGCCGATTCTCATTCCAGCTCTGGCCCCAATAATTCTAAACCATGAAAGCATTTGAACCTGAACTAGTATGTCCTTTTGGGACTACAGTGTGATGGATATGCTGTTGGGGAGGGAGTACTTTTCCTGTTGGAAATCTGCTCTATTCAAGAGGAATTCTTCTACAGAAGGAAAGTAGTTCTGTAGGAGAAGTTCTGTCTCACACAAAATGGACATGATACATTTTAGTCAGCTTGTCCCAGCTTAGGGTGATGGGCAAGGGTTTATTATAATAGGGTCATATCTAGGGAGAATTTCCATGAACATAGCTTTCCAAAAAACAAACAAACAAGAAAAAAGAGGCATCATTCCGAAACTAAACCACATGGAGTCAGCCTCCAGGATATCAGGATAAAATGTTCCCCCTACAAATTTACTCCCAAGGAGCAAGGAGCACTTCAAATCACCAAGCCTTACTGAGAGACACCTGGAAAGGCAAAAACTATTCTTACTGCTTGGTTTTCTGTTCTAGAATATGTGTGTGTGTGTGTGTATGTGTGTGTGTGATGCTTGTGTATACATGATGCTAAAAATACTTTGTTCATCAGTGTACTAAGCAACTCTCTCAGTTACTTCTCCATAAACCCAGCAGTTGAGCATTTAAAAGTCCTCTTTATTGGCTTTCCAGCAGTAGAATTCTTAAGCTCTTCATAGAGTTGCTAATATGAACCCAGGCCATTACAGGGATGATTTAAAGGCACAATATGGTGTATTAGTAAAAGAACCAACACGAATCATAAGTGTTGAGTC
This sequence comes from Potorous gilbertii, assembly GCA_028658325.1. Lineage (NCBI taxonomy): Eukaryota > Metazoa > Chordata > Mammalia > Diprotodontia > Potoroidae > Potorous > Potorous gilbertii. Next base: position 645,898,159 of record CM053770.1, on the reverse strand, counting down.
TTAGTTCTAACTATCCTCTTAACTATGTGGCATACCCTTGGGCAAGTTCATTCCTCTCAAAGATTCAGTTTCTTCAAATGTAAAATAAAGGGGAGGCTATATGATGATATCCAAAGTCCTTCCATCTCTGATACTCTCCCAGTCTATAGTCAATGTATCCTCCCTCTGATACCTGCAATCCCCTACCCTTCAGAGAATGGTTTGATAACTGAAAAGTCTAATTAACAACAAAACATTTTTTAAAAAATTGATTAAAAAATGATCACAACGAAAAGGGGGTTAAAGAGGCAAAGAGAAAGAAAGGGCATGAAAGAGGGAAGTACAGTGGGAGAGATACAGTGGGAGAGAGAAAGGAAAGAATGAAGAAACTCTCGCAAAGATTGGTGTGCCGAGTATGGGACTCACTTATCCACCAGCTGTTTGGAATTGATTGCGTGCATCCTCCATTCGGAGTGGACTCTTTCCTGTGTTCGTCAGACGTCTGCAATGTGGTGATTAATCATTCATGTCAGAATTTCTAATCCTATTCAATGGAAAACAAATGCCATGGCACACAGCCCCTGGCTTATCCCATGCACTTAGCATGTTCAAATGAACTAGGATGTCTGGGACAAAGATGGTTTACCAGGGACCCTGAATGGGAGTTCTAGGCAGCCCCACATGTTGGAGATGCCCTATGATCTCAAGGGCCTAGCCTTTTACTGGCTGAAAAAATTCACCAGCAATGAAAGGTCAGACTGTGATAGTTAACCAAACAAGCATTTAAATCTCTGTAAAAGAGAAGGAGCCTGAGTTATTTATATAAGTCCTTTCTCAAAGGAGTCAAAGAATTCATGTGAGGTATTTCAACAGACCTCCCCCATCCTTGTGTAGGTAGGGCCTCCTACTATCTCAGATTATGGGGAAATATTCATTATAGAGAAACAGGGACTATGGAGAATAACACAAGACTACAAGGACAGAAATGTCCTCAAGAAATGACATGCCCTTGAATGATTACTTTTATGTAGGGGTTTTTCACCTCCAAGAGACAACTGTATTTGGGTAATCATAAAGCATGGGAAGTCATTTGACTACCTATAAGTGAGGTCATGTAAAAGGGAGGGGAAGCATTACTGGGAGAGAATCAATATTTTGGATCATAAACAGAGCTGGTAAGGCATTTGGAGCCCACTCATTTTATAGATGAGGATGTTGACAGATGATACTAATTCGCTCTTATATAGCATTTTAAGGTTTAAAAAGTACTTGATATGTGTTAGCCCATTTGATCCTGACAACGGTCTTATGAGGTAGGTACAAGGATTATCCCATATTACATATTAGGAAAGCATTAGTTAAGTTACTTGCCCCTGATCACAGAGCTACTAAGTTGCTGAGACTTGATTTGAACTTAGTTTTTCCTGTCCTAGCCCAACACTCTGTCTACCTAGATATAGGTGGATAGGCTTGGCTAGTTAACTGTCTGCCTTGTTCACGGTCACATAGCTAATAAGTGGTAGAGCCAGGACTTACATCCAGATGCTCTGATTCCAAATCCAGGAAGGTAGCATTACTGATTTATATACGATTTCCCTGGGGCGATGAAGAAACAATTTTTCTTACCTCCTAACTTTGTTCTTAAATAACTAAATCACCCTAAACTCTATAATCTTAGCTAAATTAAATTTAAACTCTTAGCCCTACCCCTGATAGTCTAACCTTGAGCTCCCCAAATTAAGTTGACCATGAAAAACTTTGGGGTTTGATGAAACCCATAAATGCTAATAGGAAGGGCCTGGGAATATACTACCACTAGGATAAAAGAGACCTAGGAGAATTTCAAAGAGTAATCTATGGAATTAAGGCTATCTTAATGCACAAATTTGTACTTTTATATATATTTAAATATTAAATATCTTAAAATGTAAAACTGGCAACTATTGAGCTGGTATCGCTCAGGGAGATACTGGATACTATGGGCTGGAGTCTGCAAATAGCAACCAGGTTCAGACCACATCAGGGGCCATGGTGAACTCAGTCCATGAGAAGAGATTTACAAAACATTAAGGCTTAAACATTAATAAATGTTTGTTGAATTAATAAATGTTTATTGAGTGATATAAATTTCCTATTACTGAAATTCTTGGCTGCCTCCTCTTTTCTCAGGGTATTTATTTTCTCACCCCAGCCAGCCTCTTCTTCCAAATTCATCTCCAGACCAATATTTGACTCTGCTGAACCTTTTGGATAAAGAATATATATTATGTAGATCTCAACATACATTAAAATGGTAACCCTATAGAGGCTGTATAACAATATGTAGGTAATGACAGTAGTAGTGGACACTAAACTGGGCCTATAGCTGAGAAAGAGAGGCATGATGACCTAAACTGCTTTTTGGACCCTGAAAATCATTTCTTAAACTGACACCAAGATTATCATAAAAACAAAGGCTCATTTTTTTCAAGGCTAACATTTTAGTAGTGTGCTATACTACTAAACTAAAAGTGAAGGGTCTTAATAGTGTGCCAAATGAGGACTGGATAAAGGAATTGAGATGCTTACCTTAGAAAAGAGAAAATAATAGCTGTCTTAATGTATTTGAAGGATTGCAACGTGGAGGAAAGAACAGAGGACAAAACTAGGTGGAAAATTGCAAACGCAGTTTTTAGCTTAATATAAGAGGAATTTTTTTTTCAAGCAATTAAATGTCCATGAGTAGAATGGATTCATTTGTATTTATTCTACTTATATTTATTCAGTACCTACTTATAAGTATCTTTGTTGTCTTCACTATTAGAACATGAGTTTTCCATGAGTAAGGGTTATTTCATTTACTGTATTTCTATCCCCAACACCTAGCACAGTGCCAAGCAAATAGTAGGTATTTAATAAGTTATTATTAGTTGATTGACTGATTGATTGATTACTTAGAGAGGTCATGGATACCATCTCATCAAAGATTGATCTGACCAATTGTCAGATGTGCTGCACAGATGATTTTTCTTTATGTACCTATTGTGCTAGAATGCCTTCAAAGTGTCTTCCAACTGTGAGGCTCTGTGATTTTAATAACTAACTCATAAAGTTGTTGTGAGATATTATATAATGTTGTGAGATATTATATAATGAGATATTATATTAAGAGATTCCCTTAGGGGCTATTTCATCCAAATCTCACTGTCATTGACTGGTTAGGTGCCCAGAGAGACTGGTTGTTACTACTCTCAGGGTGTATGGACAAACCTTTGGGTTGTTGACCTCCCAAATACTAGCAGGTTCCACTAACGTGCTTCACCTTAATAATAAGCAATAGACTCAGATATTTAGTAAAGTCATTTACTCAACTTACAAATAATTTAAATCATTATCTCCTAACACCAGGAGTATACTTTTTAAAATATATACTCAGAGTCTGGGAGGGGGGGAAGTGTAGATGAACCCCAGAGTACAATGAATTGAGACACATGTGAGTGACAAATATGGCTTAGACAGCTGACAACTCAGGAACTACATATCTGTGATATTATGAATTGCTCTACTGTTTAACCGAGTGTCTGTGCTGGGGTACAATGTCTTGGCCAGGCAGGAACCTCAGAGCATCTGCTGGTCTCCATTATACAATCCTTTAATGAATTTTTTTTCACACCTTGAGTTACTGCCTGGAGTAAGAGATGACTGTGATCTCAAGTGGGAATACTACAAAAGTTCTCCATGACCTTTAGCTTCAGATAGGATAGGATAGGCAGAATTTTCATTGACTCTCTTACAGACCTCCTCTACTATTAGGAATCTTAAGTAGGTGACTGGCTAGTGGGAAGATTGGGAATGCAGCCTATGCTCTGGAGACACATTAATCCTCTTAAAGGTTAAAGATTCTTCTGATGAAATTAAAGTAGTCTAGCATCCTATCTTTTTGTAAGGTAGGGAATGTTTATTTTGCTTTTGAAGGTTTTCCTCTTTACCTTTCAGTCTCTGGTCTTTAACCTCTATAAACCTTAAGTTTGTAATGTAAAGTTAAGCACTCCCATTGTAAAGTGACTTGTAATCTATGAAGAACTGTATACCTGTTAATTTTTGAGTATTATATTTTTATGGAGTTTAGTTTATAGGTCTAGAAACTCAGGCTAGCCTTTGGAAAGTACTGACACTGCAAAGATGATAAGAAACTGAGTTTTGTTACTGAGTGAGAGTATGAACTCACTTCTTTTCCTGGAGGTTTTAATGAACAATTTAAACTAAATTAAGTAGGTTTCCAAGTGATAGTGAACTGGAAGACCCATAAAAGTATTATTTTCAGTTCCCTTAGACAGACTGGGTCCATCAGAAAAACAACTAAATCAGAAGCAAGTGAAAGATTTGATATCACACAAGAACATGAACAATGCCAGGCCATGCCCTGTACAATATCCCAATGAAGAAGAGATACTGTTTCTAAAGTACTTTCCAAACTATAAAGTGCAATGTATTAGAGATGACAATCACAGCGACAATGATGATGGTGATAATGAGGATGATGATAATGACACCAATGATGGTGATGATAACGATGGCAACGACAATGATGATGATGATGATGGTAATGGTGATGGTGATGATGGTGATGATGATGGTGATGATGGTGATGATGATGCTGATGGTGATGATGATGCTGATGGTGATGGTGATGATGATGATGATGGTGATGATGGTGATGGTGATGGTGATGATGGTGATGATGATGATGATGGTGATGATGGTGATGATGATGGTGATGATGGTGATGGTGATGATGGTGATGATGATGATGGTGATG
>CM053770.1:645865186-645892882 GCA_028658325.1 Potorous gilbertii | reverse complement strand
TGATGGTGATGATGATGGTGATGGTGATGATGATGGTGATGATGGTGATGATGGTGATGGTGATGATGGTGATGATGGTGATGGTGATGATGGTGAGGATGAGGATGATGATGGTGATGATGATGGTGATGATGATAATGATGGTGGTGATGGTGATGGTGATGGTGATGGTGATGATGGTGATGTTGATGATGGTGATGGTGATTGATGATGACAATGATAATGATGATGGTGATGATGACAATGATGATGATGATGATGGTGATGATGATGATGCTCAAGAAGGCCCAGTACTCTTCATCTCAATGGATGGATCCACAGGAACTGTATGTTAAGAAAGATTTCAAGTTGACTTTTGTTTTCAACTCAGCCAAAAAGACAAGCAGATACCACAGATCTAAATAGGCAGGGTCTGGAGTCCTGGAAGTTAGAGTTCCCATTATTAACAAGTAGGAGACAACAGTGACCACAATGCTAGAGGAGAGGCTGCTTGTTCCCTGCTACATTTTCTGCTGACTGCTAAGTGTTGGTGATTTTGGTGTCCACTGATATTCATTTTAGCCAAATGGAATTTGGTTTCTTCAGCAGAGCCATGCCTGTGACTGAATTGAGAAGAACATAACGAGATTAGTAAAAGCCATCAGAGATGAGTTTAGTAACTGTAGCTGACCAAAATGGCATCATGAGTAGCAAAGCTATTGCTTTTAGATATTTAGCTTTTAAACACACACATATCTATACATATACACATGCATATATTTTATATGTTATATAGCCATATTTCATATATTATACATATATACATACACATATACATACATGCATACACATATGTTTATATATTATGAGCATGTGAATATAAACACCTGGACCTATAACACATATATACACATTTGCATATATGCACATATATACATATGAATATATCTAGATCTGTATATGCACACATATGTACAGATGTGTTGTTATTTTTCTTCAGTCATTTCAGTCATGTCTGACTCTTTGTGACCTCATTTGAGGATTTTTTTGGCAAAGATATTGGAGTGATTTGCCACTTCATTTTGCAGATGAAGAAACTGAGGCAAACAGTGTTGTATAGGGCAGTTGCTCAGGATCACACAGCTAATAAATGTCTGAGTTCAAATTTGAACTCAGGTCTTCCTGATTGCGGTCCTGGCACTCTATCCACTGTGTCACCTAGCTCCCCTATATATAGAAGTGCATATAGGTTTGTATTTCAGTGCATGTGTATATGTATGCATGTATATGTGTTGATATTTACACAAAGACATATAGATTTTGTGTGTGCATGTATGTGTGTGTGTGAAAGAGAGGGAGAGAGAGAGAGAGGGAGAGAGAGAGAGAGAGAGAGAGAGAGAGAGAGTGGTGGGGGGAGAGGGAGACTTAGCTGGGAACAAACTTTTTCCTTTGAATCTAAAACTGAATCTGAGCTCTAACCAAAATGCTTATAATATCCCATGTCCCATGTCATGCTTACCAATGAAGAAAAGAAAAAAAAATGCTTCCATTGGTGGAATAAAGATTCACTTAGTAGCCTTTCTGGAACATCATTAATACTTTTAGCTGGTTACAGGACTTTTAACCTATATCTGAAGAATGTCACTCATTTTTTTAAATGACAGTCTTCAATATGATCTATAGGCAGGAGCTCCTCTCTGCCCTACCCCTCTTTGCTAAAAAGGTGAACTCTATTAAGAATTTTGAGCCTTGCTCAAATGTAGAACAATATTAGGGGTCCTAGGTCAGAAAATGAAAGCTGGAAGGCACTGTAGAATTTATAACCTGCAATGTCATAGACCATTTCAAAAGAAGGTTATTAGTATACAGATATAAAGTCATCTGTCTTGGTGAGGAGAACAGATCATCAAAATAAAGAAGCCAATTAAGTATAGATAATTGTGAGACATTCATATTTTAAAACCTTGACTTTAGCAAGTTCATAAAGATAGATAAAGAGCCTAGGTGTATGCTGACCCATGTGATACGGTCAGAATGAACCAACGTAAAGGTTCTCAGAATGTGAACTGGTGGCCTTTTAGCAGATGGAGAGATTTCCATGCTTGGGTCATGGTATATTCATAAATCTGTTTTCTGAGAAGAAAGAGGAAGCAAAAACCTACTTCCATTGACTATTGTTTTTTCAAATGTAAAATCTTGCAGCCACTAGGCATATAGGGGAATGAATTTGAGAATTGCTCCCAGTTCCTTCCCTACTCAGTCAGAGCCCACCAGAGAGGAACAGGACATCCCAGTGGAACAGAGAAGTTTTCATTTGTTCATTCTTCCATGGGAGGACATTTCAAGTAAATGGCCACGCCCTCTGAGACACAGAAGTGAATTAAAAGTGGATTTAGAGCACATCCAGCAATGACAAACTGCAGCTCTGAAAGGAATAAATCCAAAGTACACCTTGCCTTTGGGGCTGCTGAGGGAGGGACTGGGAGAAGGGAGTGGAATTCACTTAGCACTTGCAAAACAGCAGACAAATAAGCCAGTGAGAAATCTTCTTTTTACTCCACTAGCAATATAAAATCTTCAGGGCAAAGAACTGACTTGTTGTTTATATATCTGGAGGGCTTATGGCAAGAAATTGGGTAGAATTTGGACATCCTACCCCACAAAACAATGAACAGAAGTAAAGAAAAAACAGGCATTATCAATGTATCTTAGGTCTGATTCTCTGAAGTACTTGTACCAAGATAGACACTGAATATTAACAATAAATTTAATGGTAATAACGATAGCAATACTACATTAGTTCTCTAATTAAATGATAAATAATTAATAATAGCTAATAATTAGTTAGTTATTAAGCGAACGCTTATTTAGCACCTACTATGTGTCGGACACCATACTAAGCACTTTACAAATAATATCTCACTTGATCCTAACAACAACCCTGAGAGATAGGTGCTATCATACACTTATTTTATAGAAACTTAGGCAAGGAGAGGTGAAGGGACTTGTCCAAGGACACCGAGGGAGTAAATGTTTGAGACTGAATTTGAATTCAAGCCTTCCTGAGTCCAGGGCCCCTGAAGGGTACTTGTGTGTGAGGTACATGAATAAATAAATGAATAAAAAGCATTAAAATGGTATTCTATTCCTAGTAATGGGTTAAGGGCTGTGGATACAAATAGAAAGCAAGGGTTGTTGCCCTCTGAGAGTCAACATTTTTAGGGAATGGTCACCAACAAAGGATATTTTCATGTGACAAATTATAGGGATGGTAAATGGTACACTTGGAGAATTAATTGACATACCCTTTCCAGAAACTATACATTGTTGATTGATTACTTTTCCCAGAGTGAGAGGCAGAAAGGTGAGAGAAATTCTCCTTCAGAAGAAATCACTGCAAACACTCATCTGGGAACTTCCTAGATTCCACCTAGACCCTGTCTTGTTGAGTGGCTTCCAATAAACTATGCTTTTTGCTGCTATACCATGGAATTAAGGAAAACAGCAGAAGAGTTCCATGCTAAGTCAAATTCATGGTCCATTCATTCTAGACTCTGTCTCTTAAATTAATATATCAAGGCATATTCAGTAGTAGAGGATAGTAGCTACCATTTACGATACCACCCTTTAAGTTTATTTCCTGCTATGTAAAATACTACTTCTTTTTTCTTTGGTTAAATTGATCTTTACTCAGATTTTGGAGAGTAGCTCTCTAAGTTCCACTGTTATCCATCTGGAGAATTAATTACATTAGAAGAAAGCCTAAGTACCTAATATTAATGGGCAACTAGGATGTGCGGTGGATACATTGCTAGACCTGGAGTCAGGAAGACTCATCTGCCTAAGTTCAAATCTGACCTCACACGCTTCCCAGCTGTGTGACTCTGGGCAAGTCACTTAACCATTTACCTCCATTTCCTCATCTTTACCATAAGCTGGAGAAAGAAATGGCAAACTACCCCAGTATCTTTGCCAAGAAAACTCCAAATGGTATCACAATGAGTTGAACATAACTGAAATGGCTAAATAACAGCAGTACATGGTAACACAAAAATTCTTCCGCTCTATATTGATAGTGACTTGTGCTGTAACATTGCTTGGAACTTTGTAAACTGTTTGCTAAGACCTTCATTTTGGGGGTGGGAGAGTACTGTGGTTAGCAAACTCCAAACTCAATTGTGTGACATGGAAGTCAAAAGAGCTTATGGGATGTGGGGTTACATTAAGAGAAATATAGATATGTTGCAAGAATAAGGGCATAGTCATTCCATTGCACTCTTCCCCAGTCAAACCACTAGAGAATTGTGTTCTGGCCCCACACATGTAATATAGACTGAATGCTCAGTTTTGTTCCCTAAACACATTTACCTTCCAAAGACAGAAAACCACTTTTTCCATCAATACCTCTCCTTCCTCTCCCCTACTCCTTCCCCCTAAGAATTAGAAAGTGCATATGTCTTAATATTAAGACACGGTACACTAGAACTAGGAAAGACATTAAATAGTTATAACCCTCTTTATAGGAATGATTATATGCCTGATATGTTATTTGGACAATTTTCATCACAGAAAAGACATTTTAGAGAGGTCTGTATATTGTTGTTGAGATGATAATTTTATCATAGTTCATGTGCTGAACAATATGTTCACTATTGATTTAGGAATTCCCCCGCTACTCTGTGTACAGCATGAGCCCCATTAAAGGCCTTTATCTCTTGAGCAAAACTGTATATTTATTTGGTGGAGTTTTGCCTTGTTGTTACTCTATATCCATTCCCTGAAAGACCCTTACAATCCTAGTCTACAGCAAATCTGAAGTGGAGAAAGCTTGTTAGTATTACCTTAAAAAGCTCCCAAGAGGAAGAAAAGTCAGTGGAAGAGAGAAAGAATGACTGCCAAGGCATGCTTTCAGAAGAACCCGGATGAGAGTGTGGAGTCTTACAAAGCAAGGGAGAAGAGAAGGATCAACTCTCTCATCATCAGAAAATGGAGAGAAAAATGCATTAAATATTACGGAGACAAAAATATTAAGGATCACAAATTTGCATTTATAACCAAATCTCACTTAAAATGCATTCAGACTGGGTTAGAATTTTATTTATAAAATTTATTTATTCATATTTACAATAAAATTAATTTATAAAATTTATTACAAACTTGTAAAATCATAATAAACCTTTTTTTTCCTGAAAAAGCAAAGAATCATTCCTTAGTGGATTTCCCTTTTAAGGTCGAATTTTCATAAGACAGGTTTTTTTAAAGTAGGGTATACCTATACTATTAAATGTTCCCTCCCAGGTTTCTTGTTTCTAGTATGAGTAAATATAGTTTATTTATACTTTCCTCATAATATTTGGATAGTTTTCCAAGAAAGTGAAATATATTGAAACAGAAACCTTAGCCTAGATCAGAATTTTCTTCCTAATACTCAAAAAATGTAATGATATGCAAACAACAGTACTCAACATCTCCCCCATAAAATGATCAGATTTAAGCTTGATGTATGAGAGGCAGAGGCATATCATGGAAAGTGAGCTGTCCTTAAAGTCAAGGAAAACTTGAGATCAAGCCCCATTTCTGACTTGGATGGCTCCGAAGCCCTGGTCAAATCATGTGCTTGACTATATCATTATCTAGTCAAGTCTCAAAGACTTCCATTTTTAGAAAAGGTATTGATTTACATTGCTAGAAGACTTTCCTCATTAGGAAACTTTCTATATCAATGAAAACATAAATCTCTTACCTATCCTTATTAAAAAAAAATACTTCCTAAAAATTAGAATTGTACCAAAGTAAAATGATTGGAATTATAAAATAGTGAGTTTCTTGACTTTAACTTGATGACTATACATCACAGACTTCTTGGAAATAATTAGTGCTTTAGGTCTGAGTCAGGTCAAATGGTCTCTGAGGATTCTTCCTTCTCAGATGCTTTGATTCTGTGCTTCCTGATTTCTCTATTTCTGTAAATGTTACAGTGAGGTGATACAGTGGATAGAGCCTTAGGCCTAAAATCAGAAAGACCTGAGTTCAAATCCAGTCATTTTCCAATTGTGTGACCCTGGGCAAGTCACGTCATCTCTGATTAGTTTCCGCATCTGTAAAATGGGGGCACTAATTGTACCAACCTTCCCTGGTTATTGTGAGAATCAAATTAAATAAATATCTGTAAAACACTTAGCACAGTGCCTGGAACATAGTAAGTTTCATATAAAAGTTACAATTATTAGTAATCATTCTCTTAGTCATCCAACTTTGAAACATTAGAATGATCTGTGTCTCTCTTGACTCTAACATATAATTAGTCACCAAATCCTAGTGATTTTTCTTGGTAATATCTCTCTTGCTTTTAACTGCTTCTACTCTAGCATCACTTATCATCTTACCCTGGATTATTTTGGAGTATTGCAACAGCTGCCTACGTGGTCTTCATCCATCCAGTCTTTCCCTTCTCCAATTAATTTTACATTTTGCAGTTAGGATATATTTTTAAAACATGATGTCATTACTATCCTGTTCTAGAAATACCAATGAATCTCAAATATCAATAATATAGAGCCTAAATTCATTACCTTGACAAACAGGACTTTCACCAGTTTCTGTCTACTTCTGACCTACTTTCTAAATCACATCTCCTACTAATCATTCTTAAAAAAAAACTCTATTAGAGAACTGTCTGCTCTCTGCCCTATAACGCATTATATATATATTTATATGTCTGTCTGTGCCTTTGCTCCCCACGACTAGATCCCTCCCTACTTTGTTCCTTGGTCTATCCAAATCTAACCTATTCTTTACTGTCCAGCTCAGTTCCTACTTTTCCCATGAAGACTTCCCCAGCCTCTCCAGTTCACAGTGTTTCCTGACTTCCCCAAATTCATGGTGCATTGCCTGTATCACTCACTCAGATCAGGTATTTCTTTCCCTCTGATAGCTATTGTACTCTTATTTTATTTTTATTTTATTTTCTCCAGCAAAATAATAAGCTCTCTAAGTATAACAGCTATGTAATATACTTTTTTATCTAACACTTCAGGATATTCTGTAGGCATTTAAAACTCAACATGTCAAAAGTAGAATTCATTCTCTTTTACCCTCCCTTCTTTCTAACTTCCCTTTTTCTGTTAAGGACACCAGCATTCTTCATGTCCCCCAGGTCATGATCAACTTCACTTTCCTCCACCCTTCACTCCCTTGCCAAGTCTTTCTGCTTCTCATTTGATGACATTCCTTGCATCTTTTTCCTTTACACACATTGCCACTGCCTTTGTCCAAGCCCTCATCAACTCTTATCTAGACTATTATAATTTTTGCTTTTTTTCAGTCATTTCAGTTGTATCTGACTCTTTGTGATTCCATCTGGAATTTTCTTGGCAAAGTTACTGAAGTGGTTTTCCATTTCTTCCTCCAGCTCAATTTACACTTGAGCAAACAGGCAAACATGGTTAGGTGACTTGCTCAGGGTCACTCAGTAGCTATGTGTCAGAGGCTGGATTTGAACTCAGGCCTTTCTGACTCCAGGCCTATTACTCTGTCCACTATGACACCTAGCTTCCCCTGGACGATTTCAATTGCCTCTGCTTTGGTCCCCACACCTACTCTTTGTCTCTCTAATCTATCTTCCAAATAGCTGGCAAACTGATATTCCTAAAGTTCAGTATTGCCCATATCATTCTCCTCCTCAAGAAGTTTCAGTGGTTGCATATTCCCCATAGGATGAAACACAGACTCATTTGTTTAGCGTTTAATGCTCTTCACCATCTACCAGACCATCTTTCATACTGATTTCATATTACTCCCCATCAAACATTCTCCATTCAAATCCTTCACCTTTGGTATCTACCTACTTCTCACCTGCAGCTCCAAGAAGCTGTAGCATGCCCAGTGGGCACACTCTGGTACATTGGTAAAAACCATCTTGGTAGATGGGCATAACCAGGTTGAAGGTAATCAACAGGTCTCAAACCTGTCAGTAGATTAGGGAGGGCATCTACCTCAGGTATGTGAAAACTTCCCCTGGCAGAATGGGTGGATGAGAACAATCTTTTCAAATGGCCATGAAAGTAGCTTGAAACAGGTACTGTGGAGTGTTTAGATCTTGGTCAAACATCAAAAACTCCAAGATCATCCACTTCATCCTGGACTATGGCCAATGGTCCTGCCTTCTGTCTTGCCACTGGACTTGGATGGCTCTGAAAAAGAGTGAAATTGACAACTTTGTGAAAATCTGACTCAAATCTTAACTCATGTTCAAATCAAGACATCAAGACATCAGTTGTCTTCACTGATAAATGAAGGACAGACAACAACATTCTAATTAAACTGGTTTACTAGCTGTTCTTCACAGATGACATCCCATGGTTTATCTTCAGGCCTTTGTATAGGTTGCCTCCTACATCTAAAATATACTTCTTCCTTCTCTGTGGCTCTGAGAATGCCCAGCTCCTTTCAAAGCTCAACTATAGGGGTACCTTCTAAATAAAGCCTTTCCTGATCATAGAGTCACAGAATTTCAATTATATGGGACCTGAGAGGTCACCTTGTTCAAGTTATACATGAAGAGACTCCTAGCCACATATTTTTGACATTTGGTCTTCCAATCTTTGCTGGGAGGGAAATTCCCCGATCAGTTAATCCACATTTATTAAGTGCCTGCTATACTATGCTAAGTGCCATTACCTCTTAAGGCAGTTCAATCCACTTTAAGACAACTGTAATGTTTAGAAAGATTTTCAGTACTTTAAGACTAAATTTAACTCTTTGCAGCTTCCACTCTTTGCTCCTGGTTTGCCCTTGGGGCCAAATGGAATCATTTCAGCTGTAAGTGATTCCCTGAAATTACTTTACATTTAATTTGCCTATATAGATGTATATATAATCAATATGCTTCTGCACACACACAAATATATGTATATATGAAGAGATATACAATTATGTGTGTATATATCTATATCTATCTACATATATACACACATATGTGTGTATTTATATATGTGTGTATGCCTGGATATATGCACTAATAACAGTGTGTACATGCTATTTCCCCAGATAAAATGTAATGTAAGTTTCTTCATGGTAGAGACTCTCCTGTTTGCCTTTCTATCCCTGCTTCATAACATGGTGACCTACACATGGTACATGTCTAATAAAAACTGTTCGTTGATAGCTCTATATCCCTCATATAACCATTATAAGAATTTTGCTTATGAATGGACTAAATTTTTGTTTGTTGGAAAATGAATGAATGAATTAATGAACTATTACTTCTTCACTTACTTCAATGACTAATGGGTCTATTGTTTTGGAAAATGACAGAAAAACATGCTTTCCATAATGCTTTTGACTACTGAATGCTTTCTTTCTCAGAGCAAGTGGCTTCTGGAAAAGGTTCTCCAATAGAAACTGGAAGGCCACTTGGAACTATAATAAAGAGGATTCTTATTCAAGAACATGATGGATCTTACAACTTCTGAGAGACGTTCCAACATGGAGATTCTGAGAACCTGAACTACTATTCTCGAGGAAAACATTCTGAACTGAATTTTCTGGCAGGTATCTTCCCCAGATTGTGACTGACCTTCCTTCACTTTAATTGGCACAAAAAGGTGGTATTGATCAAGGGGGTAGGGTGGATAGCATAACTTTCCCAAATCTAGTCCCCATGAACTCCTGGGATAGCTTGTTAAGCCTATACTTAACCAAGGAGAGAATAGAATGCCATGCCCAATGAGTGGCACAGAATAAATGGGGATGGGAGTCAATGGAAAGGAGTCAATACACATTTCCCTCAACCCAGTGGTAGAATGCAGAAGGACTGAATATCTGTAAAGAAGGGAAAAAACTTACCCAAAGGGGAAAGGAGAAAGTCTGAAATCAACAAGATGGGAAATAAAATACTGAAAATGGGGATACTTAAAAAATAGGCATGTGAAATAGGGTTCTAGTAATCTCAAGTGAACCGTATAAACTTTTTAAAAATAAATATGCACTTCTGGGTTGTGTGTGTGTTTATGTGTCTATAATTTGAAATATTGTTTTATGCAGTTTTATGAAAATGAATAATTTGGCTTTATTTATTCATGCACTAAAGAAGATATTCTTTGCCTAGGATCAGTAAATAGATTTCAGAAGGGTCTTTGAACATGGACAGGAAAAATAAAATTATATCTTTATTTTCACTAGCCTTCGGTTTCCTTTAGAATTTTATATATTTTATCTTATGTTCTTAAAAACACTATTCTGAGAATATTTATTCATTCAATGACCTAAGGGGTCCATGACACAAAATAGGTTATGACCCTCTGGCTTAGATAGACTTCAGAGATGATTTAATCCTACCTCATGTGACAGTCAATAAAAATAATTTTATCTTACACTTTCTATCTCTTATAGCACTGTCCATGGAATTAGGTGTACTCTCAACAAATGCTAGCATTCAATTGAAATTGGAATGAATTTGTCTTTGTACATGTTAGGTGGTTACTCAATATAAGACTTGATTTTGCTCCTTCTCATTCACCTGCCACACTCCTTCAAGTACTCACAAAGACTTCCCCCAAGCAGGCCCATATGGCTGCGACTGAATGAGAACAGGCCTGCTGTTCTATTCAGCCGAGCATGGCTTTATGCTGCTTGCCTGAAGCAAGTCCTGCTGCTGCTACTTCCCAATGGTCAAGGCCTCCTACAGGAACCCAGGTGCCTTCATTGGGCACTTGCCCTACCTTGCCTTGGAATGGTCCACAGATTTGGGATGCATCCATGTTCTCTACCTAACTTTCACTTACCCAACTTTCTACTTTTTCAGCCTGACCACAGCTTCTGAGGTACAATCTACTAGAAAGAACGTTGTTCTGGCAGTCAGGAGGCCTGAATTCTAGAACTAGCTTCACCATCAACTATACACTTAAGCAGGTTACTAAACAGCTAACTTTGAGGTCTTCCTCTCTCAGTTATTTTTATTACTACTGTTAAAGGGGTCATCCCTTGACTTCTTAAAGAGGTTTATTTACTGAACTGAATGGATGTTTTCTCATTCAAAGTGAGAACTTGAAAAGACCTTAGCTAAAAAGGGCCAAGGTCTCCCCCTGAATCCCAGGCCATCTCCAGTCGTCTTGATCAATATCTGACCACTGGACCCATAAGGCTCTGGAGGAAAAAGTAAGACTGGTGACTTTGCACAGTCCTACCTCACTCAAATAAAAGTCAATTATAAGTCATGTCATCATTTCCCTGATATCGTGGTCTTCTTCAAGAACAAAGGACAAACCACAACCTAAGTTTCTTCAACTGATTAATGAAGATAGCAATAGTAGGTAAGGAGAGGCCTGGGTTTGGTGAGGGCCAATATGTATTGAGGATTAGTCCATCACCTATAGCAGGGTGATGTCATTATGTGGCTCAAAGGGAGGTGGAAGAGTCATCTCCAGCCTCTTTTCCTCTCTCCTCCAAGGGAGACAAATTCCTGCCAAGAGAAGGAACAGGAAGTCAGGGCCAGAGATCAATGTGCTGTCCTCAGAGATACGGGGTACCTTGTTAGAATTATATCTATCGCCTCCCTTAAATATTATGAGTCTAGGGAATACAATCATATTTGACTTAATTTTTGATTGATATTTCTCACTATTGGGGGAAAGGGAAGGTCCAAGCTCCAAGGATATATCCAAGGCTTGACTCCTTTCCCACCAAATATCAATTCCATAATGAACATATGTAGAGAATATCAAAGAAATCATTGTTTTTTCTAAATCCTAGTGAAACAGAAATCAGAGAAGGTATATGTAGCATAATATGTACCAGACAATAGAGTAAAGGAGTTCTCCCACTGGAAATGAGATGATTCAGTTTAAACAAGAAAAAAAGTTCTAGATCTCACTCAAGAGAAATATACACAGTCACTGGAATAGTAAGCCAGGGATAGAGGCATGATGGAGACTTCCAGCTCCTCACATGTCTTCCCAGAGTCTTTTTCTTCATAAACTTCAAGTGAGGTTCACCTCTTCAATATTCCCTCTTGAAGCTGGAATCCAGAAGTGTACAAAATGATTTGATGCCTAAAAGACTGATGGTCTCTTACTCTTGTCAGCTCTTACCTACCCTTCATGAAGGACAGGGCATTCATCTCATCAAAAAAAGAAGAATGTCTCATACTAGTGGACTTTGGTTGCAGTCGTAACTGTTGTACTAAGGATCAACTCATGTCCCAAAAGTCTTAGTGCAGTTTTGAACTTTAATAACTTCAGAAATATAAATGCTACAAATTTACAAAAGCAGTAAATTGAAAGTTTCATTTCTTGTACTCCTTTATTTATTTAGTTTTAAGAACTTTGAATAAAACAATTTTAATTTTATTAAGACAGGGCACCCTCTCATTATTCATTGTGTGTGACAGTTTCCAGACGATACTTTCTCAGATCAGTGGATTGATAGATTCTTTTGATTAGCTACCTTCATCACCTGATGTATCTCCATTAGCCTTTTTCTTATGGGATCATGTTAAAACTGTCATGTCTGCATCAAAATTCCTTTCTTGGTATGATATTAAAGATAGGATGACCAATACAATCCTTTCAGTTACTGGAGTCCCTGATGAAAGTTTTTACAATATTCAAAAATCAATTGGAGCAGTGCATAACACAAGACAGCATTATGTTGAACCTTAATTCAATATAATTATAATATGTGTGTGTGTTCGTCCTTCGTTGCCAAAGAAATAATGGCATGACTTGCTTTTGAGTGAGGGAGGACTGTGCAGGTCACCAGTCTCACTTCTTCTCCAGATCCATCTGAATCCAGTGACCAGATATTCATCAGGATGACTGGAGATGACCCAGGACAAGCAATTGGGGTTAAGTGACTTGCCCAAGGTCACACAGCTAGTGAGTGTCAAGCGTCTGAGGTGAGATTTGAATTCAGGTCCTCCTGACTCCTGCACTGGTGCTCTATCCACTGCACCACCTAGCTGCCCTAACATAATAATAAATTCAGCAATATTTCTAAAATTTAAATGATAAACCTTTTGTATTTCTAAAAAAAATATTTTTACCTAAAACTATTAAAGCTTAAATTAGGACACTCTGTAGTCATAAAAGATTTTTAAAAAGTTGAAAGTACTCTCTGTTCCTTTATAAAATTAGGGGGAGGGGTGGGGTGAACTTCATGTTCTCAAAATTCTGTACTAGCTCTAACTCTGTTCTCATATGACCTTGTGGAATGAACAGGAGCTTTATCTCCAACCGTTTTTCATAATCATCTTAGGCTCTATCTGGGCTTATCCATCACTCAAATCCCATTCTTTTTTTTTGTTGTTTGGCACCCTCTTGTATCACTTAGACTCATTCCTTTCATCAGCTCACCTAAAGATCCCCCTTGTTACTTCTCCTGCCAATCGTTAATTTTGGGCATCCAAACTATATCCCATGGATGTTATACAGGGTCAAATTTCAGTTCAGGAAATAGACATATGAACTTTCTAACAGAGTTGTTTCCAAATGAATAGGGTTACTTCTATAAGTAGTGAGTCCTCTGTCACTAGTAGGGCTCAAGTAGAGAAGTTCAGTGACTACTTGACAGAGATGTGGACTAGAGGACTCATAGAAACCTTTGTACTTCCCAGAATGAACGATTCTTTGTTTTGCCATGCCTCTAGTCTATATAGCAAAAATAGGCTGCCTCTTTGGAATGGGAACAAAAACCAAAGGGTAATTGAAGAAGTCGGTGTGAGGAGGCTGTGGGTCCATTACAAATGGAGAGAAATGCAGGAGAAACAATGTATATGATGTCATTTGAGAAATGTGTGATTGGAGTAAAATACCTACCCAAGAATAAGAGATAATTTGAAGGAAAGTTTATGTGCTTGTTTGGTATTCACACAAAATATATAGGGGAAGGGTTGTAGAATATTGTTTGGACACCCATGGTAAATTTAAAGGAAGATATAGACAAGAGTCCCAGAAGCTATGAAAGCCTGCAAGTGTGAGGTGGCAGGGTCAGAGGAAAGAAAGGGGAATAGTGTAATGGGAGTTAAAAATCTTCCCCACCCATTAATAGGCCTCAGGTGGAGCCCATGAACGGAGGCTTGATTAGGGGAGGTTTGTTTTATATGAAGGCCCAAATCATTGGAAGAGTGTTTGTGTGATTAGGCCAGACAAAACTCTGAGCAGCCATTAAGGAAACCCTCACCCTTCCCTGCTTTGAAAAGCCACATGTTGGCACTTTTCTCTATGGTAATGACAAATGTACTATGGTCAAGCAGTTGGTAGCCCTGTCTGTTGGTCTCTCTGTAATTTCTGCTCGTAATTTATGTTTGTATTTTCTCTGAAGTTCAGGGTGCTGACTTTTCCCCCTGAACTAAGTGAATGATATATGTGCTTGATTAAAGTAAGATTGTTTACCCCTTTTGACATTGCTTTCCTTAGAAAAGCAAGCCTAAGAACCTATGCAGCAGGCCTTCCTGTGTATGCCAGGGTGCTTGCTGCTACACACAGTCAAGAGACGATGCAGATAGAAGGGTTAGCCATGGTCAAGAGTAAAGTCACTTTCATCATATGAGAACAGGGATGAAGGAAGAGAGAACTGCAAAGGGCATCTGAGTATAGATGAGGAAGAGGAGAGAAAAGGGAGTCCACAGTAAATGGCTTCATTTTTCTTCTGGAAAACTTGTAGGGAAGTTTTCAGCCAAGAGGGTAGCAGAGAGGGATAACCACTGCAAGTTTGAGAAGGAATGAGAAGGATTGGAAGAGCTTCTGTGGAGAATAGGATAGTAAGTTGATGAGGGAAGTTTAGAAAGATTGCCTTGTTGCGGTGAAGGCCCACGTGAGGTTGAGTAATATGAATTTGCAGTAGATACAATCCAAATGGTTATCTTATTTGATCATCACAATAACCCTGTGAGGTAGGCACTATTTTTGTTACCATTTGACAGTTGAGGAAACTGAATTAGAAATTAAGTGACTTGCCCAGGGTCACAAATGTCAGACGCTAAATTTGAACTTAGGTCTCTCTTACTCAAGCCCTAAAATTCTATCTACTACACAACCTAGCTGGCTCTAATAAGTGAAAAGGATTAACAAGGCAAAAGGATATTCCAAGGTAGAAGACCCCAGTTGCTGAGGGAAGTTCCAGAATTAGATGGAATTGGAATGGAGGCAATTAGAATTGGCTCATACACCAGAAGGAGAAATGAAAAGATGCCATTCAAGGGTGTTCAACAGGGTGATGTATATATCTGTGATGAGAGAGGGGGGCATTTTAATGGGTTTCACTGTGGAAATGGGAACAATAGAAGAAAAAATTTTCAAAAATTGTGATCCCCAAATCTATACTTTCCACCTTGACTTTGTGCAAGTCATGTCATTATTTCTGTGATGGCATGGTCTTCCTCAGCAACAAAGGACGAACACACACACACATGCATTATTAGGGTAGGGCAGGATAGACCTCATGACTCAGAGTGTATTGCACTATCTTCTTTGTGAATTGCTCTCTCTAGGAATAAAGCCCAATACAAAGTCCCACCAAAATAAATTAATCAATTTTTGAAAAATACTTCTACTAATGATGACAAAAACAATACTGATTTGTATTTATGCAGTACTTTAAGGGCTGGAAAACAATTCACATACACTATCTTATTTCATACATACACATTAAAAAAAAATCTCTGGGTAGATGTTAGCATTATCCCTACAGTTACAAAACAGAAGATGAAAAGTTAAGTGTTTTCACTGGGGACACACAAATTGTAAGTGTCAGAAGTGAGATTGCAATACAGGTCTTTCTAAGTTTAAGTACATACTAGCATACATGCAGCCATATATACATGCCATAGGAAAAGGAAAGGTAGGGGAAGATCTACAAAGACAACAGTTAGAAATGGGATAGAAGAAAGAGCTTAATTTTGGCACTCCAGAAGTAGTACCTGTCAGCAGAAATATGGAGAGAATAAAGAAGAAACAGTGACCCTCTATCTCATCAAGAATTCAAAATATATTAGAAAGAGAAATAAGAATTACAAAATAAAGGAAAACTTCTTAGAAGAAGTTGAAGGCCAACTTTATCTAAGAAATGATAAGAGGATAGAAAATGTGGGCTGGAGAACTGAGAGCCTCTAGCAAAAAGCTAGCTTTAAAGTAGCATTTTTTAAAAAACACAATTTTTAAAAGGGCTATGTACTTATTTAAAAGAGAAATGGGATAAAATTGATACAAAAGAAAAAAGGGAAGAAATCATAAACCTAATAATCACGTCAATAAATATGAATCAAATAAGCAATCAAATAAAACACAAGGAAACGACAGAATAAGAACCCCCTCCCAAATAATTTGCTGCATACAAAAAAATTGTAAATGACCAACATGAACTGATGAAAAGTGAAGCAGGAGACTAATATACACTGACTGTAACAATGTGAAAATAAAGAACAAAGACAAGTAATCAATACTGAATACTGAGACATTAGAATGTACTGTTTGTTTAAAAAAAAAAAAAAGAAACATTTGGCACAGGAAAGGTTCCCTACATAGGCTGGGGAGGGGAGGATATATTTGTAAGCAGTGAAAAAACAAAAAGCATCATCACAACTTTTAAAGGAAAATAATATTCCTGCTATTTTTTAATGCAGACCCCATAATAATTTTAGTGACCTAGCTACAAGGTCTGTGATAGCAGCAGAACTCTAAAGGAAGGCTCAGGATTAGGACTGTGGTCCTAAAGTAGAGTCAGTTCCTCATAGGTGACTTCCCTGTGTTAATTCTGCATGCTCTCGGCAGATGTATATACAGAACAACTCTGTGCTATGACTTCCTTTATATCTCTATAGCAGGCAGGAAAATATGCCATACAGCCTGAGACTGGATTTTTTTGCATAAATGACAATTCTAGGCTTGTTTCTGCACTACCTATAAGTGAATCCTAAAATTCATTTTATCGGACTCAGATGTAAAATGCCTATTTACATTTCAAAGAGTTTCTAGCTAACAAATTAGCAGATGATATTTTAGTTATCTCTACTTTCCCTAATCTCTTTTGAATAAAATTATTGAGGTAGGTCAACAAAGAAGCCTGAAATCCTGGACTGTATTCCTTTAAGTGAAATGACATTTCTAGGTAAAGAGCTTCCCTGTATCCCCTGCAGAAATATATCTGATTTCAGAAAAGGATTGATTCAAATAAAAATGTGTTTGTATAAGAAAAATTATTTTCTACTGAGAAAACACATAGTTTGGGGTAAATTTATAGTTGTGGCCAGGTCATTAATATCTGGTTGTCAAAAAGTATTGGTTTGAACAAAAATATGTTGTAATAAAAATGCATTGTTTTGAAGAAATTTATTGGCCCCATGAAAACCTATTCGATTCAGAAAGATATGTTGATTTCAATGAAAAATCTATTTGTTTTAAGGGAGATAGTGCTGGGCTCTGGACTCTTTGATGGGAAATCCTCTCTATGACATTGATGTTCACTTAGAAAAAATGAAACATGGGCATAATTAGTGGAAGGGTTATGAAGTTAGAGTAGAAAGCTAGTGTGATCAATGATGGTTAACAGGGATATGACGAGTTTCATCTTCCAAGTATATCGACAAACACTGGTTAATGAGTCCCTATGATGATTCCAGACAAGCATGTGACTGGCCATGCTTTCAGCTAATCTGGAGAAGGTGGGGAAGAGACTTTGGGGATCATATATTTACAGAAAATAGAGTTGGGAGAAACCTCACAAGCTATCTAATTCAATCCAAGTCTGTGTGACAATCCCATCTGCAACATCTCTGACAGATTATCCAGCCACACATGACTTGAAAATCTTAAGTGATGGAGAACTCAATCTCCAGAAGCAGTCCATTTCACTTTTTAATATGCTTAATGGTGATGATATTTTTTTTTACTTATACTGAGTTGAAATCAGTCTCTTTACAAATGTATGTCACTGACTCTCATCTTATTCTTCGGTATCAAGACAAACGATCTTCAAAGTAGAGGAAAGGTGGAAAGTGTAGCATGAAGATAACATTTGAATACAACACTGTGAGAGTTGTCAAGTCTAGATATGATAAGAACTGATGCTTTGCTTAATTAATGCCTATTAGCTTTTCTCTTTGACACGAAGGTATGTGAAATGCGGATACCAGGAATATAGACCATTGTACTCATCCCAGAGAACAGAATTAAGAGTAATGAGTGTAAGTTGCATAGAAGCAAATTTAAGCTAAAGATGAACCCGTTTTAATGTTTATAACTACCCCAAATTGTGATGAGTTGCTGTCATGCCAACATGATATTTATAGTACCTACAGTAGCCATGAATATCATAATGCAATTCTGAATCATGAAATACAACACTTCACTTGGAAGACAAAACCAAAACATTTATTCAGACACCAGAAATCCAAATCCATACAATACAAATCTATACACAATAACAATGCAGAGAACAATACCATCCCCAAGCCTTCCCCATGCTAGGGTCTTCCCACAAACAAACACTCAGGAGTCTTGCTGTCTGCCTCCTCTCTCTCCCTCAGTTCTGACTGCTCTGAACAATCTCCTCTCAGCTCTGCTCTAGCTCTACCTTGTCCTGTTCTACCCATTCAGCAAACTCTTCCCTCCACAGACTCATGTGACTCAGGCTTACATGTGACCTGTGAGGTCACATGAGCCTATTAATGGATGGGAAAGATCCTCCCATTAAGAAGCAAAATCACATTAACAATGAACAAAAATGCATTATCAATTCAGCTGCCTCAGGAGGAAGTGGATTTACTGTTCCAAGACATCTCCAAGAAAAGTTTGAATTATCATCGTTAGCAATCTTGTGGTTTGAATTGTTTGTTTTTCTAATGCTGGTGATGGGGTAAACCATGATCTTCCCATCTGCCCTCTGTTGCCAATGAGTGAGATTCATTTTAGAAGAAAACTAGTGATCTGGAAGCAGCTAAGTAGTACTAGGGCAGATAGGTGGCACAGTGGATAGAGAACTGGGGCTGGAATCAGCGAAGAACCATCTTCATGAGTTCAAATATGGATATAGATACTTATTAGCTGTGTGACCCTGGGCAAGTCACTTCACTTTGCCTCAGTTTCCTCATCTCTAAAATGAACTGGAGAAGGAAATGGTTAACCATTCCAGTATCTCTGCCAAAAAAACCTCAAATAGAATACACCTGAATAAAACAGGGTGGGGTGGGGGGCGGGGTAGGATCAGAGTTGGTTAAAAAGGCATGTTATGAGCCTGGGCAGATGGAAAGAATCTGGTCCAATCTTGACCTCTTCAGTTTTGTTTTAATTATGTGAGCTAATGGATCACAATTGGCCACCTAGAACAGCTTCAGAAGCAAAGTCTACTGACACCTCTCCTCCCTAACTTGTGCATGTGGTGTGTCTGCTAATACTTTTCAGATTCTGTAATGCTATCAATAATCTGGTGGGAAAATTGGTTTGGGGTCTAACTTCCAGGAGAGTTGGCTAATTCAAGGCAGAGACAAAAGGAATCAGAAGCCAGAGCCCTACCCTGGGAGAGTTGAGAATATAAGATGATGTCTAGGAGCTATAAACCCTTAGGTGAAAGAATCAGAAGGTAGTACACAGTCAGGAGTGCTGTGGACTCAAGAACCCAGCAGCTAAGGAGAATAACCCTGTAGGAAAATACCTTGGGCTGTGGGATGAGAGGAGGGATTCAAAGGATGAGAGCCAGGGCAGAGGCTGCTGGGGGATATAAAGGGAGAACTGCCTCTGCCAGGAAAGGGAAGCCAGAGAGCAAGAGGGGAGAAGGTGGCATCAGCCAAGTGCTCCTGACATGTGTAAGGTAAAAGTTTAATGTGCCTTGGGCACACTGAGCTGCTAGCCTCCTGACACACAAATGAATCGGTTCCACTCCAGCAGGTAACTGCATTATCCATAGACTCAGGGTGAGAACACTCCACAGAGCTGTGCAAATGCTGCCCAAGCAGAGTTGTTGTCATTCTATCCCGGAACTAGACCTCTGCCCTTGTCACAGAAGAATTTCTTAGGGAGTCTGCCCTCAAGGGCATTTGCATAGAGGCCAAATCTTCCTGACTGGGAACTTTTGCTGGATTGCAAAAGAAGATGAAATTGAATTTACTCAAATTTCTCTCTCTCTCTTTTCTGTCTCCTTCCCTTCCTCTCTCTCCCTTGTTTTTCTTTCCTTCCTTCTTTCTTTCCTTCCTTCCTTCCTTCTCTCTTTTTTCCTATAACAGTGACCAGTCTGGTCCCTACTACCTGAGACAGATACATTACATTTCACTTCTCCCCTGGGCTCTTCTGTACCTTTAAAGGAATTGGGAGTGTCTAGTATGTCATAGGCTTAAGCTACCACCAACTACTTATGTTCCCCCAAAATTAGGTATCCAAACATTACAATTCCATCTAACCCACTTAACCATCTGATTAGTTGTACAAGAAATAGTTTCCAAAACTATAGCAAGAGTGAGCATACAAGTTTCCCCATGATATTTGGAAGTTGTAATCCCCTCTACATCCCTTTTCGAGGGAGGGGTTTGAGGTTCTCAGGTTAATTCGATGCCTTTACAGTATTATTTCCACCAAATTCTTGGTTCGGTGCCCCCTATTTTTATTCTGAAACCCTAGATTCTTAGGACTTTCCTTCAGGGCTGGCAGCAACATCTGTTCCGGAATTCTATCTCCATTGCTCAAGTTCTCAAGGCTGAGGAATCTACTTCCTGAACCTAGAACTAAGAAGAATGAATAAAATTGACCAA
This sequence comes from Potorous gilbertii, assembly GCA_028658325.1. Lineage (NCBI taxonomy): Eukaryota > Metazoa > Chordata > Mammalia > Diprotodontia > Potoroidae > Potorous > Potorous gilbertii. The sequence continues at coordinate 645,872,169 of CM053770.1, read as the reverse complement.
ACTGCTCCCCAGAGCTAAAGGACTCGAGGGAAAGGGGAAGATATCACTCCCTCCAAACACCTTATTGCTTTCTACTCAAACTGTAAGTGAACACAACATTTGCTTCTAGATGCCATCAGAAAGAGAGAAAAAGTGTGCCTTGTCAGAAAGATTTAAAAACAAAGTTACTTCTAGCTAGGCAATCGATGTAATAAGGTTGTTACCACCCATGTGGTAGATGAACATAAAAGGTCTTCTCCTAGAATCACATCTCTGAGTTCTCCAGTGTGAATGATTGATTCAAGACATTTCCAAAGGACTCACGAAGAAAAATGCTATCTGCATCTAGAGAGAGAATTGATTGAACTCAGAATGCAGACCGAAGCATATTTTCTTGCACTTTGTTTTTCTTGCTTTCTCCCCCTTTTATAATATTGTTAATATAGAAATATGTTTTGCATGACTTCACATGTATAATGGGAATTGTATTTCTTAACTTTTAAATGGAGTGAGGGAGTGAAGCAGAGAATTTGGACCTAAAATATTTTGGAAAAATAAGGAAGTAAATGTGTATGTTAGTTTTACACACACACACGCATACAAACACACACATATTATAAGTTCCATAAGTAACTCTCTTCTTAATCTTTCCATATAATCTCTAGTGCCCAACAGAATGATTTATATTCAGTTGTATTTAATATACATTGCGTTGACTTGAATCCCTAATATATATGTTTTGATTATGGTTTTCATATAGTGAAGTGTATTCCTTCCTCACTTTCCCCCGTTTTCCTTCAAAATTCAACCATGCTCTGCCATGTACATAAATTCAGCCTTCCCTGATTGCCTTAGTTGTTATTTCATTTTCTTTCAAAACTGCTTTGTATTCATTAGGTATTAGCATCTGAGGTCTCTTCCCCCAACTTAGAGCTTGAAGTTTTCCTTCAAAATTCAACCATGCTCTACCATGTACATAAATTCAGCCTTCCCTGATTGCCTTAGTTGTTATTTCATTTCCTCTCAAAACTGCTTTGTATTCATTAGGTATTAGCATCTGAGGTCTCTTCCCCCAACTTAGAGCTTGTTCAATTATAATTCCTGTCTAGCATCTATTAGGGTTTGTGGATTGGCTTCATTGAATGTTCCCTACTTGGTTGGTAAGCTACAATTCCTTTCCAGGGCAGGTGACTGAGCAGCAACCTCAAGACAGATGTATTCACATGGTGATATTGTGAGTTTTGAAAGCTCTGAGGATTCTAGAAGGACTATAATGTGGCAGAAGTGATGTCCATTGGAATGAGAAGGGTAATGGCTGATGTCAAGGGGAGTGTCTATTTTGAGTGAGAAGCAGTACACCAAGTATAAAAATGGATACAGAGAGTCATCAACAGCAGACAAGATGTTGGCTATGAACTCAAGAAAGGAAGTGATAAAGTTGTCAGTTGCCCTTGACCACACATGAATCCTACATGTGGCACTACCATTATGTTCTAAATTTAAACCTACTCTTTCCATGGACCTTTTTGATTGGTGGAAGAGTGAATAGCAATTTTGTTTGAGAGAAGGGCAGATTGTTTTTTTAACTACTCTTCTTGTTATGCCATTTGAGGAAAGGTTTCGAATAAGAACTAATTGAGTCTACTGAATGAGTGTTAATAGGAAGCACACTACTGGGGGCTCAGGAGCAGCACTGTTAAGAAGTATAGCACCACAGGATTACCTCTACGATCTAAGGATGCAGTTACTTCCTGGAACCCCAACCTGTGAATATAAGAATGTATGTGCATGTGTGTATACACATATACACACAACATATCGATAGATAGATGCATAGATGATAGACATAGACATAGATAGATGTAGATATAGATCTATATAGATAGACATAGATTTTAGAAAGATACAGATATAAATATACATGTGCATGCATAGATTGTTAGAAAGAGAGAGAGAGAGACAGAGAGAGAGAGAGAGAGAGAGAGACAGAAAGACAGATGAACAGACAGATATTGCCTCCTTGGTTGGTTGTGAATTCCTTAAGAGAAGAGATTATTTTATTTTGTCTTTGTATACACGATACTTAGTGCAATGTTTGGCTCATAGAGACTGAACCAATCATTTTGTCAGTAAAGGGAATTACCAAGTGAAGAAATTCCCTCAATCAGTGAAAGTTGGTAACTTAGAGTCTTAGAGAGTAGCTTAGGGCACTGAGAGGTTGTGACTTGTCCAGGGTCATACAATCAACGTATCAGAAGAAGGAATAAGAACCAAGTCATTCTGATTCATGATCAGATCTCTTTCTCCTACACCCTATTGCCTTTTATAGAGAGAATTTAATAAATGTTTGTGGATTGATTGATGGGGTCTTAGTAATATAGAGAAGTTTCCTCTCTAGAATTACATGACAACCTGTTACAAATTTCCCCAGGAAGAATGTCACTCCATGAGATCATTGGTATATTATGTAACTTGTTAGACAGGAACCTGGACTTCAGAGGAATAATCTGGGCAATCTCCCCAGAAGGTAAAAACACAGCTGCAAATATGATAACCAGAGAGCAGTAATACTAATTGACAAAGTCAGCACCAAAGAGAAACTAGGACAAGAGCCAGGCTGATGGTGAAAATAGGGCTTTCTAGGTAAAAATGAAGATTAAAATTCATCAGACCATCTATGTATGTATGTGTGTATGTATGTATTTATCTACCTGTCTATTTATCTATACACACATATAAAACATATCTATATCCTAATGAAATTACATATACATATGTGTGCACATATACTACACACAAAATATATACATGTATATATGTGTATATATACACACATACATACATACACACATACACAGAGTCAATTCTGTCTGAAGAAAATCTGAGGCATATATAGAAGCAATAAACAAAGTCATCCCTAAAGGCACACAGAGTCCCTGTTGCAAGTCGCATTGTGGCCTCCTCCCAAAGATTTCTAAATGATTCTCAAGACTAGTAAATCAAACCTAACAACTGCTCTGACATGATTTAAAAGTGATCTGCCATTTTAAGACCTTCTAGACACTATTTATCTTATCAATAGATTCTTAAACCAAGGCCACCACAACTGAATGCAATAATCCGGATGAAGTCTGATGAGGGGATCATCCGCCTCCTATTCCTGGAAACCATGCCCTCAATACAACCCAAGATTGTCTTAGTTGTTTGACTTGCTATATCATACAGCAAACTAAGATTGAGCTTGCAGTTCACTACTATCTCCAGATCTTTTTCAGAACAATTGATATTTATGCATATCTCTAGTTTCTGCAACTTTTGAAATTAATTTTACACTTATCTCTACTAAATTTCCTCCTATTAGATTCAATCCCAAATGCTTTAGCCTATAAAAACCCTTTTGGATTCCAACTTTATTAGCTTGTCATTCCAGCTTTAAGCTATTTGTCAGTTTGATGAGCATACCATATATGCCTTCATCTAAATCTTTGACAAAAATTATTAAACATCAGAGAGTCTAGAACAGTATTCCTGGAGAACTCCACTATAGTTCTCCTGCTGCATTGATATTAGGTGCTCTCTTATCATCCCCTTATTTTTCTTGGAAATAAACTCTTTAATAACCATTTTTGTTCTGTCCTTTCCAGGATAAAGATCATTCTCCTTTGCAGAAGAAAACAAAATAAAAAATAGAGCTACTTGGCCTTCTGTATGTGGTCATTTGGCATGATCCCATCTACCCCAAGCTTCTTTTACTGTCATCATAACTATTAAGTCCCTTTTTGTTGTCTTTGCTTCTCTTAACAGCCTCAGCTCATTCTGAAATTTGCATTCCTGATATTTTTTCTACAGAACTGTGCCCTATTCCTATTCTCATCTTTTGTGACCTTGTTTTCATGTCCTGTGAAATTCTCTTATATCTAAGTTGTTTGATGAGGTCCTTCTTCAGATATATCCAGCTCCCCTTTTTGGAATTGTTTTCCCTTTTGTCTTTGGAATTTGATTCTTTATGAATCTCCCATTCTTCCAGGTCTGAATTCCCTGGAAGTATGGGATTCTACTTCTTTTTTCCTTTGAATTCTTTGCAATCTGCTTTCCAAAAATCTAGAGTTTACATCAGTCTAGGTCCAGATTTCTATTTCTTTGCTATCACAAACTCTGGGATTGAATGATCACTTTTTTCCAATGTTCCCATCATTTCCCTTACTTCAAGAAGTTCCTCCCTGTTAATTAGAATCAAATACAAAATAGAATCCCCCCTTGTTGGTTCCTCAGTGTTTTGAAGGATGAAATAATTGCTAAAATAAGTTCAAGAAGATATTAGCTACAGTATTTTTGATAGAGAGCTCCAACAGGTGGCTGGGTATCATGCCTCTACACCGGATGTGTGATCTGCTTCCCAAACCTCTCATCTATTTCCTCTTTCTGTCCAGGTGATCTATGTTATACATTATCACTTCTTTGACTGTCTACCAGATTCTCTCTGTTATACTTTCGCATTCTGGCTTCTGAATTCTCTCATATGAAAATACTTTCTAAATATACAATGCTACACTAAAACCACTTACTTTGAGTGTTAATTCTGAATAAAGTCATCTAATCTTTATTAACACCTACTATTTGCTAAGCAATATGCAGAGTACTAGGAATACAAAGAAAAGGAAAACATACATACACACACACACATAGTCCTTTCAATGAGTTCACAATCTAATTGGGGAAAAAACATGTAAGCAACTATGCATAATCAAGACATATACAGGATCAGTTGGGAGTTTGTCTCAGAGGAAAGGCAATTAAGATGGAGAACCAGGAATGGCTTAATGCAGAAGATAGCATTTTAGCTGTAACATGAGGGGAATCAATAGAAAAAGATGACAGAGAACTCTAGGCATGAAGAACAGCCTAAAATATTGTATGTGATAACAACCAGAAGGTCAGGGTACCTGGATCACAGAGTTGTTGGAAGAGAGTAAATTGTAAGAACACTGGAATGGTAGAAGGGGCTAAATTATAAATGGCTTTAAAAGTCAACCAGAGGATTTGATATTTGATTCTGGAAGCAATAGAGAGTCACTGAAGTTTATCGAATAGTAGAGTGACATGGTCAAACATATGCTTTAGGAAGACTGATTTGACAGCTGAGTGGAGGATCAACAGGAGTGGGGAGAGACTTTAATTACAGATAGAGATGGGCAGAGCCAAGATGACACAGTAGAAAGACACACATATGCTAAGTCTTACCCCACAGCCCATAAAATACCTGTAAAGAAGAACTCTCAACAAATTCTAGAGCAGCAGAAGCCACAGAACAATGGAGTGGAGGAGATTTCTATCCCAGAGTGACCTGAAAGACCAATGGGAAAGGTCTGCTGTGCACTGGATGCAGAGCAGAGCCTAGACCTGCCTTGGCCACACAGCACTGAGAGGAGCATATCCAAGCAGGCTTCAGGGACAGAATCTCCAGCAGGAGCACAGATCCCTCAACTCACAGGTGCCAAAGTGAGAGGGACTTTTTGGTTGGCCAAGAAGGGAGCAGGGTGCCCCGATAACTTGGGCCTCCTCAGATGGCAGCAGTAGAGGCAGCAGGAGTAGAGGCAGCAGCAGACTGCCCCCCAAAGCAGGTAGTAGCCTGCATCTATTTTTGAAGGTCTCATCTTAAATCCCCTAAGGGAACTGAACCTTGTATGGCAGCCCTGCCCTCACCTGAGCAGCTGATCTTAATCTCACACCGAATAGCAGCCCTTCCCCCACCTAAAGCCCTTGAAGGATTGGAGAAGCTCATCTGAATCTCAGCCCCCAGTGCTGGCTTGGCAGAACTGGAGGCCAGATGGTTGTGGAGAGGAAACTCAGAAGTCAAGTAATGGGCTAAGAAAATGCCCCCAAAAAGGAAAAAGAAATAAGACCATAGAAGGTTACTTTCTTGGGGAACAGGTGTCTCCCCACATCCTTTCAGATGAGGAAGAACAAAGCATGCTGTCAGAGGAAGTCAAGGCCTCTGCCTCCAGGGCCTCCAAAGGGAACTTAAATTGGTCTCAGGCAATACAAGACCTTAAAAAACAAGTTAGCAGCTTACTAAAGGAGAACAAAAAGAATGCTGAGGAGAATAATAGCTTTAAAAAGAGGCTAACTCAATTGGAAAAAGAGTTCCAAAAAGCCAATGAAGGGAAGGAGGTTTTAAAAAGCAGAATTAGCCAAATGGAGGAGAAGGTTCAAAAGCTCACTGAACAAAATAATTTGTTGAAAGAAAGAATTGAGTTCAGAGAAATGAATGACTATGAGTTAAACCAAACAGTTAGTAAACAAAACCAAAAATTTGAAAAAATAGAAAATAATACGAAACATCTCATTGGAAAAACAACTGACCTGGAAAATAGATTCAGGAGAAACAATTTAAAAATTACGGGACTAACTGAAAGCCATGATCAAAAAAAGAGTTTAAACATTATCTTGCATGAAATTATCAACTGCCCTGATGTTCTAGAATCAGAGGGCAAAATACTTAATGAAAGAATCCACTGATCACCTCCTGAAAGAGACCCAAACAGAGAAACTCCTAGGAATATTGTGGCCAAATTTCAGAGCTCCCAGATCAAGGAGAAAATACTGCAAGCAGCTAGAAACAATTTGAGTATTGTGGAAATACAATCAGGATAACACAGGATTTGGCAGCCTCAATATTAAGGGATCAAAGGGCTTGGAATGGGATATTTCAGAGGTCAAAGGAACTGGGATTGAAACCAAGAATCACCTACACAATAAATCTGAGTATAATACTTCAAGGGAATAAATGGTCATTCAATGATATAGAGGACTTTCAATCATTCATATTGAGGAAAAGACCAGATCTGTATAGAAAATTTGACTTCCCAAGACAAGAATCAAGAGAAGCATGAAAAAGTAAACAGGAAAGAAAAATCATAAAAGACTCTCTAAAGCTGAACTGTTTACATTACTACATGGAAAGAAAATATTTATAACTCTTGAATCTTTTCTCAGTATTTGGG
>CM053770.1:645733329-645864686 GCA_028658325.1 Potorous gilbertii | reverse complement strand
TGTGTTGAATCAGAAGAGATGATATCCACACAAAAAAAATAAAATAAAATAAAAATTAAGAGGTGAGGGAGGAAAATACTGGGAGGAGAAAGGGAGAAATGGAACAGGGCAGGCTATAACTCATAAAAGAGATAAGAAAAGTCTTGTTCAATGGAGAAGAAAAGGGAGAAGGGGAGAATAGAAAAATGAAGCTACTCTCCACATGTGGCTGAAGGAGGGAATAACATACTCACTAAATTTGATATGAAAATTTTTATCACACCACAGGAAAGTAGAAGAGGAAGCAACAAATGGGGTGAGGGGAATGTTAGAAGGGAGAGAAAATGGGAGAAGGGAGTCACTTGAAATAAACACTTTTGAGAAGGAACAAGGTCAATTATGGGGGAAAAAATAAGGAGGGATAGAGCAGAACAGAGGGCAATATAATTAGTATTACACAACATGGTTATTATGGAAGTCTTTTGCAAAACAACACATATTTAGTCTGTATTGAATTGCTTGCCTTCTCAGTGGGGCTGGGGAGGGAGGGGTGAAGGAAAGAAGGTGGAATTCAAAGCATTAGCAATGAATATTGAGAATTTTTATTGCATATAATCAAGAAATAAGAAGTACAGGGAATGGGGGATAGAAATTGATCATGCCCTACAAGAAAAGAGAGAAGATGAGGATAAGGGAGGGATGAGGTGTGATAGGAGGGAGAGTACATTGAGGGAAGGAGTAATCAGAATGCAAAGTATTAGAAAGTGGGGGTAGGGGAGTGATGGGGAGAAAAATTGGACATGTTACAAAATGAGGTATAAGTAATTAGTATTAAAATAACTGACTGAATTAATTATTGAGAATAAATCAATGACGTCTTTAGTTTGGGGAAAAGAATTTTAGTCTAAATTTCCTAGTGGAAGGTAACCTTGGGTAAAATTTGGCATTGATGGAAGAGTTAAGGTTTTAATAGTAAATTTGATTTTATGATTGCTATTTAATCAGGAACTAGAACATGTATAGAAAGGCATGTAAGCCACGTAAGACTTTCCTCAAAAGATGTTCCTTAGCCAAAGTGAAATAATCATATTTGAAACCTGGTTATTGGAACTTGTCATTTTTAGATGCTATGGGACTATTAAGTGATTGTTCTTCTGAGTCTAACTCCAGGTATGGATAACAAGAAAGGCGATCTGAGCCTCCAAGCCATGATGCCAGTAAGCCTGTGAGATGCTGGCATGAACTACATAAGGCAATCTCATGGGAAGGGTGGGAAACAACTCTTCAGCCTGGGCTGAGGAAGGATTCTCCTGACTCAATTTCCCCACTGACACCTGGTAGGCTTTAATCCTGACTGAATGCAAGCAGACAATCTACTTCTGCCTGAAATTGACATGAAGTTTGGGAGATATTGTATCCCTGCAATGTCTCTACTGGTGGCAATTTCCTATAGTCTAAGAGTTTGTAAGCTTAATACCATATCTATTAAATTATAGATTATTGGTAGGGGAACATCCGAGGTAAAGTCTAAAATTAAACTATTAGGCATAGGACTTTTAGACCAATAACAATAAGTTAGGGTCTTTTAATTCTTAGTAATACTGTGGAGACAATTAGGTCAAGAGCTTGTGAAGTTAGCACACATAAATATTATTTGTGTCTCAGTTGATTAATGTTTAAAAAAAAATTCTTTTGTGGTCCATATTGTAAATGCTTTAAAAAGAAGTGTCACCTGACCAAAAGTTTGAATTGTTTTATCTGTTATAAACTGTGTTAAAAATGAAAAAATAAAATGTATACATAAAAAAAAAATTAATGCAAAGAACTTTTTCCCTATTAAACCTCATCTCTTCACATCCTAAGAAAAAAAAAGAGATAGAGAACTAACAATCTGACTGGGAGTCAGGAGAGAGGTTTGGTCTGCATTTGAGAATCATTTTCACAGAGATGATATTGAATTCATCAGAGCTGTTTAGATGACCAAGTGAAATAGTACAGAGGAAAAAGTGAGTAAAACCCAGGAAAGAGCGGTTGGAGGCTCTCATGGTTAGCAGGCATTATGTAGATGATGATCTAGTAAAGGACTCTTATACAGAGTGGTCAGACAGGTAGGGAGAAAACCAGGAGCGAGCAATGTCATGAAATCTAGAAAGAAGACAGTATCAAAGAGAAGAGTCCAGTGATAGATTTCATCTGAAGATTTTCAGTGATATCTATGTGACCAAAATTTCCCTGTTGTGTTAAAACCTCTCGTTCCTCTTATTTCTTGCCTAAACTTCATGCATTTATATATAGACACTTGAGACCATGGATTTTATTACTAGATCCTTTCATTTATTTATTTTTTTCTTATGTGAATTTATAAATGTTACAGCTGCTATGTTTATTTATATATGGCTATCTTCCATAGTAATACCCTTGGGGAATATACAGACATCTCTCATTACCCATGCCTTTTAAAGTTAAGGCCTTTTCATGAGATTTTCAAGGCACCTGGAAAATGCATTCTTAGCAGCCTTTGTTAGATGTATTCAACTCCTGGCCAGAAAAATGTCAACTTTTGTTATAAGCCCTGATATAGAAGTCCAAATTCTGTTCTCAGATACCACCAAAACAGCTGTTCACTTCCCAAATTATTATTTTTTTTTTTTGCTGTATTACTTGCCTTCAATGGGCAGAAGTAATGAAAATACAACCTGAGCTCTTAATGTTCTTCAATTTCTTTCTGAAGACTTCAAAATTATTGGCAATATTTTAGGTATCTTTTGGAAGAATCACTTGTGGGGAGCTGTCATCTCTTTCAATAAGTTTTGAGATATTCTCTTTTCTGTTTAGGATACTTGCCTCAGAAAGAGAACAGACCTTTCTCTTATTGTTAGCAGGTCAACAGATAGCTGCATCAATACACATAAATGATGAACCCTCAACTGCTGCTCTTCATTGCATTTTCCTCCGCCCAACATTGTATGGGGTAGCTATGGCTCAGTGGATAGAGAAATGGGCCCAGAATCAGAAAAATTCATATTCTTGAGCTCAAATCTGGTCTCTGACACTCACTGACTATGTGACCCCAGGTAAATCACTTAATTCTATTTCCCTGAGTTTGCCCATCCTTAAAACGAACTGGAGAAGGAAATGTACAATAATTATTTGGTAAATTTGATTGACGTGGCACTGAATAAGTAGATTAATTTAGGTAGAATTGTCATGTTTTTTATGGGCTTGGCCCACCCATGAACAATAAATATTTTTCAGTTGTTTAAATCTGACCTTATTTGGGTGAAAAGTGTTTTGTAATTCTATTCATATAGTGCCTGGATTTGTCTTGGCAGGTAGATTCCCAAGTATTTTGTATTTTCTACAGTTATTTTAAATAAAATTTTTTCTATCTATTCCTTCTACCTATTTGCTGGTAATATATAAAAATGCTGATGATTTATGTGGGTTTATTTCATAATCCTGCAACTTTGCTCAAGTTGTTCCTTATTTCAACTAGTTTTTAGTTGATTCTCTAGGATTCTCTATGTATGCCATCATATTGTCTGTAAAGAGTGATAGTTTTGTTTCCTTATTTCCTATTCTCATTCTTTTCATGTCTCTTTTTGTTCCTATGGCTAGCATTTCTAGTACAATATTGAATATACTATACTTATAATCTTATTCAGAAGACTTCTAGCTCATCCCTATTACAGATAATACTTGCTGATGGTTTCAGATAGATATCACCTATCATTTTAAGGAAAAATTCATTTATTCTTATACTCTCTTGTGGGTTTTAGTATGCCTGAATGTTATATTTTATCAAAAAGCTTTTCCTGCATTTATTGAAATAATTATATGATTTTCATTGGCTTTGTTATTGATATCATCAATTATGCTGATAGTTTTCCTAACATTGAACCACCCTGATATAAATCCCTCCTGATCATATTGTTTTAATCTCCTTGCTGGTATTTTATTTAAAATGTTTGCATCAACATTCATTAGGAAATTAGTCTATAGTTTTCTTTCTCTGTTTATCCTCTTTCTGGTTTCAGTATCAAATAACAATTTACATTTATATAGCACTTTAAAGTCTAAAATATTTTATATGTAATATGTGCATATAAGTGTATATATATATATGTATAAATATGTATGTGTCATTTGAATGCCATAACAACCCTCTGAAGTATTTCAAATATTATTTATCCACATTTACATATGAGGAAACTAAAACTCAGAGTGGCTAAATGACCAGTCCATGGCCATGCATCTGTATAGATATCAAAAGAAAGATTTGAGCACATCTTCTTGCTCTGATATTCTATACCATTTTCATGTCACACCATGCTGTGTTATGTCACATCATGTTATAAATTATGTTATACCACAGCATGTAACATTATCTTTGGCTATATCATACCACACCAACTGATAACAGGAAGAAAATTCTAGAATATTCTGCAAACTTCTAGAATGTAGTAAAGACAAATGGGGGGAAATGTGTCATTTTTGTGAAAACAATGAGATTATTTTAGGCATTCTAGGATAGCCAATTTTCCTTAGTTCTGACTCCGTTAAATAATAAAGAAAGTATTTTTAATTTTCTTAAGATCTTATAAGTTACTGTGTCCCATGAAGTCACAGCTTTGGAGAGAGCAAGGAGTTAAACTTTTTATTACTTTATTAAGACATAAATAGATACAAGATTTAATACTTTTATGGATTTGGAGCCTTATTATTGTAGGTACTTTCTAGGAAGGTGCAGGTCACCATCCATCTACACCTCTTCATTTTGTGATCCCTGTTCATGTCTTTCCATAAATCCTCTATAATCGATTTACCCAATGTGCCCAAAGCCTTTTTCCGAGTCCTTTAATGTTTTCTTTGTATAGTACAGTATTTAAATGACCCCTTATGTATATCAGAGTGGGGATTCCAAATCCTATACATAGATTGAAATTGATGGGGACTGAGATCATTTTAAACTTTTTAGTTCTGTGATTCTGTGAGTCACTGTCATTTGTGATCCTTTCCTTTCACTGTATGATCAGATAACTTCTTTATCCAGTCACATGTGTCCTTGGCAATATTGTTTATCCTCTTCCTGCCTGAGAATTGTTGTACACTATTCAAAAAAATATTCAATACCTATTCAAAATAATAAGAAAAATTTTAAAATAAGTATAGTCTTATATAGTACCTATATAGGTGCTCAAGTTTAATAAAACATTTTATAAACATCTCAAATGATCCTTACAACAGCTCTATGATTTACGTATAAAAATATTATTATACCCATTCTACAGATGGGGAAACAATCTCACAGAGGTTAAGTGACTTTCCCAAAGTCACATAGGTATTATGTATTAGTGGCATGATTTAAAAACAATTCTCCCTTGCATTTAAATCTCATATTCTCTACAGAGTAAATTCAAACCAGGATGAAAGCTTTATACTTTCTATTTAAAATATTATATAGATACACTCTCAAAATCAAATTTGAATAGATATTTTATTGTTGCTCATACATCAGTTCAAGGTACTTAGTTGTCATCCAGTAAGCCAGACAAATATCAAAGATTTTAGTTTGTGCCAGTAGAAAGAATGTTCCTAAAAATCTAGAATTAACTCCATCCATGACATCCTGGAATCTTGATTAACTAGTTCAATCCATTCATTTCACAGATGAGAATACTAAGGCACAGAAATATTCAGAGACTTTTCTGAGATCACTCAAGAAGTTGATTTGAATAACAGGATTTGGACCCGGATCTCCTGACAATCTATGTACTGACTTACTGCCACTCAAGTGTTTTCAGAGGTTTGATTCAGATATTGTCAATGCCTCTTTTAAAAATGATCACATAGCTCTTCACTTTTCATATTTGAGGGATATGTGTGTATGTATATATATGTGTGTTAGGGGATTAGAAAATGGAAAGGGTTAGGAGGTGAAATCAACAGGTAGCCATGCAATAATTGAAACCAGAACCAGTGCCCACTTCCCAACCCCTCTCAGATTTTCCTGGGATGTTTTTGACTCAGTGCTATGAACAGTTGGCCCCTGTTAAACATAACTTCAGCTGAAAAGTAAATGTTCACATAAAGCAAATAGCAGAGTAAATGCCAAGATGGGTGAAGACGTCATACTCCCTCTTGCAGCCTGAACCCAAGCGACAGCAAATACATAATACATAACCCGTCAGAGTTCCTTTGGGCTCTCCTGTCTTGGCCATGGTCCGAGCACAAAGCCCAGTGGAAGCAAATAAATAATCAAACACAGATTTGGAGTCATGAAATCTTTATGGGAAAAAGTTTTTAAAACATTTGGGTCGTGCAAGCTCAGGAGTTGGAGAGGCTACGGGAGAAAAATCAATTAGAAATGGGAAACTGGCTAAGGCAAGAAAGTTTTTCTTTTCTCTTTTTTGCCCAGATTCAACTTGGAGCTATTCTAAAGTTGAAAGAGTGAAGGGAATGGTTTTTTCTTTCTTTCTTTCCTTCCTTCTTTCTTTCTTTCCATTCTTTTTTTTTCTTTTTTAGATTACATATAACTTTCAAACCTCCCCAGAAGCAAAAGAAAGGAATGTAGCATTGAAAAATAGATGGACAATACCCATCTGGATCACAGTGTACAGGGCTGACAAAGGTGGGGCAGTGGGTAATGCAATCTAGAAGAGGTAGCACAATTGAATACACTACAGGAAAGGATCCTGGTGATGCAGGAACCCATCCACGATCTTTTTACAGTACAAAAACTGAGGTTCTTAAGTTGCCCAAGATCAGCCTGTTAGAGAAGCAGTGGAGGCAACCCTTGAGTTGCAATCAGAAGACATGGATTTGAGGCCTATCTATAAAGTTCACTAGCTAGGTGGGTATGGGCAAGTTATCTCATCTTTCTGAGTCTCAGTTTACATATCTTAAAAATAGACATAAAAAATTATTATACAACTGATCCAGCCATAGGATTACCATAGGGTTGGAAGGGACTTCAGAGGACAATTTATACAATCCCCCACCTTTTTTATGGGGATGGAAACTGAAGCTTGATAGAGTTGAGTGACTTGTTCAGTCACACAGGGAGTTAAGTATCACAGCAGGATTGGAACCCAGGCCCTCTGAGTATAGCATTGCTCCCTTTTACACCATAGCTGGCTATCTCCTCCCAGGGTTGTGCTGAATTAATCATTAAGTACTATAACAGTAAACTATATTGCCAGCAGCAGAACAAGGCCTAGAGCTCAGATCTCCTGGGTCTCTGTATGCATTTATACCCTTGCTAGAAATTGGGAAAATAGGTGATGTCAAAAGAAAACACACTTGTGAGATCAGAAACTCACATGGGAAGCTCAGGAGAGCTTTGACTTGGGAAAAGCCACACGTTTAGTTTGAACCAATGTTTGCATTCACTTGCTAGATAGTATTGAAGATCAGTTTTTCTCTAGAAGATTCTCTTTACTCTGCTCAGAGCATTAATTAGGGTAGAAGGAAGCAGAGACTGAGTATATAGTTCAATTTTCTTATGGAGGGGAAAGAGGCGTATTTCCTCCTACAGCCATTCAGATGCTTCTTTCCCCGCTCTTAAGAGGTTTCACCCAGGCTCCCATAATTTGGGTAAGCTTGAAAGGAAATTCATGACTATGTGTTAAGTGCTCTGCTAAACACTTTACAAACATTATCTCATTTGATCCTCGTTATTCCCCCAAGACGTAGGTACTGTTATGATCCCGATTTTGCGATTGAGGAAACTGAAGCAAGCAGAGGTTAAGTCACTTGCCAAGGTCTCACCACCAGTAGGTGTCTGAGGTGGGGTTCAAACTCTGGTTTTCCTGAATCCTACTACTTATAACCCCGGTTACTACATGCAATCCACTTAAACTTCTCTGATAATAAAATGGAGATACTGATACTGGGAGTTGCTACAAGAAAAATGGAAACAAACCATACAGCATTAATTATGTAGCATGATCCGCTGTCATTATTAGAAACATCCAGGTCTCCAGGGGGCCTCAAGTTCATTCAGTCCAATTTTTCTCCTCTTAGAGTAGCCCACCTTGGAATAACATCCACATCTTAGGTTTACATTGTTTCTATTCCACCATTTTCTCTCTTTATTGGAGTTTCTGAGCTGCTTTTTGTAGTGAAAAACTATCAAGTCACTGTGTCTTTTCCCAGATATTTCTTAGTCTCAGGCTTTCTCACTTGGGTGAAACAACACAGATTGACTGAGCATTTTATGTTCTAATTACTTAAAGGAGTTATTGGCACTAAAAAGAAATATTCATCAAGAATAATTGTTTATAAACATTTATTGATATGTACGTTTGGACAGAACTTGTGTAAGGAGCCTCTGATGAGGAAATTCACCCTGTTAATCCAGATGAGCAATTGATAAGTCTTTCAGATGTGCCTGGATATTTGAGAGGTTAAGTATTTTGCCCAAGTTCACACAATCAGCTGAGGCTGGGACTTCAGCCTAGATCTTTGTCATTCCAAAATCAATGTCCTAGGCCAGGGGTTTTCAAAGTGGGAACCATAGATTTCTGGGGGCCCAAGAGTCTCTTTCAGGGAATCTACAAGGTTAAAACTATTTTCAGAACAATACCAAGATATTATTTGCCTATTAATATCTTCTCTTTCCAACTGCTTATCTGAATGAAGCCAGGTTTTCTCCATGTACTTCAACCAAAACAACATATTGCAACAGATTGAATGTAGAAGCAAATAGGAAAATCCAGCTATCTTCTATTAAGCCAGACATTAAAGAGATCTGAAAAAAAAATAGGTAAAATAATATGATTTGTCTCATTAAATTACATTTTTGCTTTGGAAAATATGATTTTTCCTAAAATAACTATATTTTTAAAATATGATTTTATTTGTCAAAAAATGTTATACCTGCTAACATATAATATGTTTATTGTTATTGTTTTAAATAAATTGATACAGATTTTAAGTTACATTTTAATTTTTAATATGGCACATATTGATAGATATGACCAACCAAAAACAAAAGTTCTTTAGGGTCCTCCATAATTCTTACAAGTGTAATGAGGTTCTGAGTCCAAAAAGTTCAAGAACTAATCCTCTAGCTACTATATATAGGTGTTAGAGTAAATGAAAAAAATAATAAATTAAGCAAATTTAAAGCATGAAAAAATCACTATTAAAACTTCCTTTTCATTCAGAATGGTCCCCTCTCAATTCTCTACCATACCTTTACCCACGCTGTGCCCACTGGTCAGAACATCTTTCCTCTTTTCCCTACCTGTTCCAGACCTCCTCATTCTCTAAGACTCAGTTTGTCTGACTCCTCCATGAAATATTCTCTGACTACTTCAGCCCACCATGAGCTTTCCCTTCTCTTGTCTCTTATAATTAGCACCACATAATTTAGCAATAAATTGATCTTTAATTGCCTTCTGCATACTATTTGTATACCCCTGATTAGGTTGTAATATCTTTAAAAAAGACTGAAATTGATACTCCTCTCGTAAGTTCTCCATCACCACCCTGCCAAATGAAAAGCCCCCTGTCCAGCAAACTAACCCATTCTTTTTTTTTTTTGATCCCCAAATAAATTTATTTAAGGATAAAACTATTCTACAACCTCTGAATTCAAACAAGTCTCAGGAACACCTTTGAAGCTCAGTCAGGAACTATATGATACCTTGCTGTCAAATGAGCCCTGAGATCTGACTGAACCTGTGAGTTAATTGACTTACTATATGAATGAATCTACTCCATCAGAAGTGAAGAAAAACACTGGAAGATGAGCAACTGAGCAACTGTATTTACATGCACTGGTATATTGAAGGGCTAGGTTTGTACCTTTTCTAAAATACTTAACTGTCAAGTTTTTGCAGTGGTGCTAGATTTGGCATTGTTTATGGCCTGGTATTGGTTTAAAGTGTTCCTGAAGACCCATCTTATATATACATATAGAAAGGCATAGATATCAAAAAATTCCTACTCATTCTTTAGACTTATCTGTTAGAGGATCACAAATGACTCTTTTTATTTTATTAGGAGCATTCAAAACCTTTGGATTTGAGATCCTCAATTAAGCAAGTAGATTATTGACAGAAGGGAACAAGGTCAATTAATTTGATAGAAAAATTACATTTGTAAAAGTCTATTTAGTCATTAAAATCGGATATCACTAACAAATTGTCAAAATAATGGATTTTTTTAGGGGAGGTTAGGGACATCAGCAAGCTTTGGGTTTGCTTGTAGGGATTAATAAAGCCAAATTGTTTTTCTTTAAGAATCAACTGGATTGATTTTATTTGGAAGAATTTTGCTTTCTTATCAGGGCTTAGAAATTTTCAAAATAAATTGCTTCTCCATATAAAAGAAGGGATTTTCATTTTCTTTAGTTGTCAATTCATTAAATAAGATTGTCTTAATAAGCTATATACCCTGTATTAACAGAGGTTGCTACAGGTGGTCTCATAATGGAGTTATATTAGGCTAATGGAGCAATGCAGGCCACCCATTAAATATGTTGAACTGAAAGTTTCAGAGATGTTAGCTCCCTCTTAAAGCATCTCTTTACTGTAGATAACCTAACTTGGTGTACTTAACAAAGCAGTATGCACTTAATTTATACTTGGTTGATTGATTAATTTGCTAATCTAGAATACCATTGTATCAGCTTTTTTTTTTTTTGCCTCCTTGAATTCGAACCACTTTAAAATGTTAGACAGTAACCTAGATTGAAGGAGTCAAGGCAACTGTAATAGGGAGTGATATATTTATGGTTGGCACTGAAAACCAGTGATGACAAAAATCACAAAACCTAGGAACTAGAAGGCATCATGGTGGTTGTCTAGTCAAACCTATACTTGCATGGAAATTCCTTCTCTGACATGTCTGGCTCTAAGTTAAGTCTGAAACTGGAGACCTCCACTGATGGAGAAGGCAGAGTATTTCCATTTGAGATGGTTCTAATGGATAGTAGATCTTTCTTTACAAAAAACTGGAATCACTTGCCTGACAACTTTTACCCAATCACGTCTCCAAGATCTAGCCTCTTGACGAGAAGTATTGAAGAAAAGTAAATCTACTCACTAGCCCACATGACAGCTCTGAAATATTGGAAGATAACTGTCATGTCTCTGCCAACCAGGGCTTTCTCATCTTTAGGCTAAATATTCCCACTTCCTTAAACTACTCCTAAAAAGATATCCTCTTAAGAACTCTCCTTATCACTCTCCTCTGTATATTTAGAAGCTTGTCAGTGTCCTTCGTAAAATGTGGTTTCCTGAACTAGCACAATTCTTCAGTCAGTCTTACCAGTACAGCATTTGTCTTATTGTGTTCTGAACACTATGCTTCTCATTTCAGAGTAGAGCATTCACTTGCTGGGAGGTGACATACATGTCACATTGTTGACTCATTTGGATTTGCAATCCACTAAGACCCCAAGAACTCTTTTCATTTGAATTGTTGTCTAACTCTATCTTATACTATATCCTCTATCAAATACTCCTGAGGTTCTTTTTCTGAAACCAAGTATAGAACTACACATTTATTTCCATTAAAGAGTATTCAGACTAATATGCTTTAGGACTACAATATATTTGGGACTTCATCAAAGCAGATATTTCCTCTCCTGACACAGATCACACCTGACCTTCAACTTAGCAAATGTTCTCAGGAGTTGTTCTAACATCCTATGCCTTTTCAATATTGTTATTCCTTAGTTCTTATCTAGATCTGCTTATCTCATTCTGCATTTCTACTTGCAAGCCTGCCTATGCCTGAGAAGTTCCAGGAAACAACTAAGTTAATATACCTTCTCAGACCCTCAAAGTAAAGGTTATCTGTATCAGCTTTCTCTTCACTGCTCATGATATTAATGACAATATTGCTGGATGCCAAAGAGAGGGGCATATGGTGCTTGGCTCACTGGCTAAGCTTTCCCTTTAGCCAGCAGGGACTGGTTGAAATTCAGCTCCATCTTGTAAGCCAAATGAAAAACCTCATGGCGGCCTCAGCCGGGATTAGGAGTGGAGCTTCTCAGCGTTCACCTGAAATCCACCTCCCTGTGCTTTCAATTTAAAACAATCAACCCATATTTACCATGGACTTTTCTTTCATTAGAGTCCAGCTCTGATATTTAATCAGCTTCTGCTCTCCTTTGTTTGAACAACTTGCTGCTGAACCATATTAAAAAAAAAAAAGAAAAGCCCAAGAAATGTCATCACTGCCATATTATTGCCTCCCTGTGAACACATTCATAATGCATTCTGGTGTCTATAGAAAGGTTGCTTATGATTAATATTAATAAAGAATTAAAGCCATGTTTACCATGATAACTGACTTGAGTCTGACTTGATGCCATTGGATGAGAAAACTGGAATGTGTGGGGATGGAAAGTGTATTGTGAAATGATGGATATACATTAGATTCATTAATCATCTCATCAGGGAAGATTGTGGAGCCAATCTCTTACTAACCAGCACTTCAGTCTGAGATGATGTCATATTTACCAAGATGGTATAGCATTTATCTCCTCCACCCAGAATGGTTAGTAACAAAACCTGGTGAAGATGGAAAGAAACCCTGAGAGGATAAAGCTAAGTGGGCATTAGGTTTTTTGAGGAGTCAGGAGCCCAGATTATCTATCCTCAGAGGGGTCATTTAGGCCCCTATTTCCTAATCTGGGCATCTGCCTAGATCTATAGAGTATAAAACATCGTCCTGACATGTGAAAAGGAAGCACAGCATAACAGAAGGAGAAATGGGTCTGTAAATCAGGAGTTACAGCTTTAGAAACCAAGCAAAGATAAATTGGGAGCAGACTGAGAAGGAATTTAAATGCCAATTTTTTTGATATTGTTATTTGTGTAACCTTGAGTAAGATGCTTTTCTTGTTTGGGTCTTCCTTTTTCCAACATTAAAAAGAAGGGGTTGAACCAGATGACTTCCAAGGTCCTTTCCTGATCTAAATCCAGTGATCTTTGAGAAGGCATGGTGTACTTATAGTCCTCATTGACAAAAAAGAAAAATGTTTTTAACTGGGAGAGTGGAGGTAATTATGGTAGAAAAAGGAGGAAAAACAGTCAGTGGATGCATTTCTGTGTACATGTATAAGATGTGAATAGAAAATAATGGAATCAGTCTTACAGATCCTATACAAGTATTTATGCTTGATAGTGACACTGCGTATATAGATGATTGTGTGTGTGTGTGTGTATGTGCATCTGAGTGTATGTTTAAAGCATTTAGACTGTTTTTCTTTTGTAGGTAGTAGAAATCAGTATCTTCATCTTAGGCTCATTCCTTGTATCATGACATCATAGATCTAAATCTAGGAAGGACTTTAGAATCCATCTAGGATAACTTTATTTTATAGATAAGAAAACTGAGACAATTTCTCTCCCTTCTTCTCAAATTATCGTGTACATACCTGTCTGTTTACCTGTTACGTATCTTTACTAGAAGGCAAACTCATTGGGGGAAAAGACTGTTTTTGGGGAGGAGGGCAGGGGGGCGGTATTTGGCCTTGCCTTTTCATCCCTAGGTCCTTACAGGGAGTAAGAGTTCAATAAGTACTTTTTCAACTAGATTAAATTGTTTATTATTTTTAAGTTTTTTTAATAGTTTTTTTCATTGAACTAGATGAGCCCTAAAGCCCACCTTACCCCCCATCTCTGGGCTTTCCTGATGTCTCAACCTCTCTAATTACTAGTTGTCATTGACCTCAATGATGTTTCTCCTTCGGGGAAGGGACCATCTTTTCTATTTCTTATGTCTAGTACTGAGCCCAGTGCCTAGCACACAGTGGGCCCTTAATAAATGTTTATTGACTGAAGGAAATCGAAACCATGACTACCAACATAGAGAAGCAACATGGAAGCAGGGAATGCAATCTGTTTCCACAAAGGGTCAAAACTTTGGGGAAGTTGATCAAGCTGAACAAATTTTCACCAGCACTCCTGATCACATGTTTCTGCTTTGTGTACCTACTTCCTCCTGGTTGAGGTCTCTGCTCTAGCCTCTGACTCCCTGCTTTAATCTTAACCACTCAAAATTCATCAATTCCAACTCTGGTGCCTAATATGGTCTGATCTTTGTTTTGAGCTAACATGGGTTCCATTTTGAATCCCACCTTTTCTTGCAGGCTCAATGAAACACTAATCATTGGCATATGATTCCATTATTTTCGCTTCCTGTAAATGGTACAATATCATTAGTAAAATGGCATTCATTAGAAGTGTTTACATTTCTAGGATTCCCTTCTCTAAAATTCTCATAATGCTTTCTGCAGATAAAAAGGTTTGTATATGCAACTAGGACAGAATCCATTGTGAATATTACTGTGATGTTGAAAAATCACTTTCCCTTGCCTTAGTCTTTCTTAACTGTAAAATGCCTTAAAAGTTGTTTTTTATTTTTTTTTCCTGGGAGGCATGAAAATGACAGCAGGGATCATGAGGAGGTTTCCTTGTTGTGACATAAGACAAAAGGAGGCTGACCCAGACCTAAGGAAGAGACACACCCCACAGAGGCAAAACAAGTGAGTGGAGTGAGGAACTTGTCTGGCAGCCGGTAACCAAACAAATTTATGTGCAAATATCTAAGCAACCAACCTCAGAAAGGATTAGTAGCAGACCGTAGAAACTGGTTTAACTGGGCAAACCCCAGAGTGACTAGGGTATCAAGGAATAGATACTGAAGGACTAAGACAGAGACCTACCAACTGGAACAAGGGAAGAAGGCTGCTAGGATAACATCACAAGGAACAACCAAATGAGTAGAAATCCATGTCATTGGCTATTAACATAGGATGCCTTATATTAATCCACACTTGGAACATGATTGGTGAAAAAGTATAGGATGGGCCTTATCATACAGTTAGAAGTTCGAGGAAGCCCAGGTTCCAAGGTCAGAAATATATAGAGGCAAGGAACCAAGCAAAGTTAAACATAAATAAAAATTGCAACTTTTAATTTCCTTGATGCAACCAAGTGTGCTGGAAGTCAATCAACCAATCAATCAGTCCATAAACATTTAAGTGCCCACTATGCACCAGGTACACCAGTACCTATGCACTAGAGAGAACCCTGGAAATGGAGAGTCAGATTAGACTTGGATTTCAATCATCTCTCTTGTATTTATGAATTGTGATGCCATGGACAAACCAAACCCCAGTTACCTTATCTGTAAAAATGGGTTTTCCTCTATGGAATTCCCAAGAGCTTTATCCTTATAGACCAATTGTTCAATTTTCACTATAAATATTTAGACCTCAGAAATCAGCAAATGTTACAAATCAAGGTTTGGTTTATTATTTTGTTCACTGTCTAGATTTGAGAAAGTTATGGAAAACATGTTAAAATACAGTTAAAACTTAAAAGTGTATTGTTAATATACAGCACTCCATCCCCACTACCCGAGAGAGTCAACTATTAATCACTGACCAGCACATTCCTGATTACAGGATACTCTCAAACACGTATTAGTAACATAAGTCTAGAGAATTTCTTATAGGTCCCTCTTTGCGGGAGCGCTGCAAAGAGAGGGAAGAAAAAGTATGTTTCTGAATTCCAATACAAATCTTTTGCACTTTCTGTTAAGTGCTTGTTTGTAAATTGAGGATTCTTTACCTTTTCCTTGGAGATCTAGACATTTAGGAAGAGAATTAGCATTTATGTCACATCTGCTATATACTGAGTCCTTTGAAAAAAACGCCTCATTTGATCCTCATTACTCTTCCAGATAGGTACTATTATTGTTTCTATTTTACGCTTGTATATTTTACATTGAGGCAAATAGAATTTAAATGACTTGCCCAGGATCACAAAGCTAGCAAATGTCTGAGATTGGATTTAAACTCAGGTCTTCCATTGTACCACCAGCTTCCCCTAAGACATCAGTCAAATTGTGATATTCCCTGAAGAAATCCACCCTGGAGGTATTCTACCCTGGAGAAACCCCTGTGGTGTGCACAGCAGAGAACAATTTTTACGAGAATCTTCTAAGAAGCTACAGTTCTGAGTCACTGAGTACATTTCTCTCCCTTGATTAGGTGGATGAAGATGGGGCGGTGATGGGATGGCAGCATTTGATATGCATCTGGTTTCCATTTGGTTCAGACACTAAGCCCATGCTTGTCTCAAACATAGTTTTACATTATATTCACATTAAGCTGAAGTATTAGCTTTGGTCTTGTTTTCAGCCCTGAGCCATATAAGACGGCTCAAAAATTCACCCATCAGTGACTTCAACCTTGGCAATTAGGCTACATTCACTCAATCTCTGATTTGAAGTCAGAAATCTAAGTTTCTAAACCCAATAAAAAGTTAGGCAAAGTCAAAGAAATAATTTCTATAATATTAAGGATTTGATCAACCTCAGTGCCAAGTCTTTGGAGCTGTAAGTACAAAGGATGAAATAGTTCCTAGCAATAAGGAGTTTGCATTCTAATGATAGATAAACACATGTCTATATGTGTATGTATATATTATATATATATATATATATATATATATATATATATGTGTGTGTGTGTGTGTGTGTGTGTGTGTGTGTGTATGTATGCATGCATACACTAGGAATAGAAAGTGAATAAATACAAATATATACAAAGAAGTTAAATATAAACCTGTTCAGGAGAAAGGATACCAGTAATTGGGAGGATTGGCAAAGGATTCATGTAGAAAGTGGTGCCTGAGTTTCATTTTTTTGAAGAGGGAAGCTATAAGTGGAAGGAAAAATGGGAGTGCATTCCAGGCACAGGAGATCTGTTCACTGGAAAGAAAGATGTGGAAGATTACACATCACATATAAACAACAGAAAGAAGGTCAATTTGACTGAATAACAGAGTGAGGAAAGAAAAGAGATGTTCAGAGACTGGAGAGATAGACTCAGGTTTTGTAGGTCTTTGAAAGCAAAACAGAGGAGTTTTTCTTTTATTCTAGAGGCAATAGAAAGCTACCAGACTTGGCTGGGTAGGAAGTCATGATCAGATCCAAGCTAAAGGAAAGTTACTTAGCAGCAGAGAGCAGTTTGTGATGGAATGGAGACAGATTTGAGAAAGTAGAGCCATTAGGAAGGCATTGTAATAATCTAGGCAATATCTGGGGAGGGTATAGACCAAAGTAACAGCTGTAGCATTGGAAAAAAAGGATCAGAGGACGAACGTTGTGAAGACAGAAATGACAACATTTGGCAAATTATGGAGTTATACTTGCAAATGTACCTGCTGTGTGCTTCTATTTCTCACTTCATCTGGGATCTCAAGGCCAGCAATCAATGACACTCAGGAATGTTCCAGACTGCCTTGGGAAGATAGTTGGCTGGATGGTATAACTGAAAGAGAATTTATTATCTCTCCACTTAAACCTTCACTCTTCCCTAATTTCTCTTTCTCTTATGGGTACCACTATACTTCCGGGCACCTAAAGGTTCAAAACCATGGAGGCACCCTGAACCTCCTCTTCCTCCCCTTCCTCATCTTCTATGTAGAAGCTGTTGCCAAGTTTTTTCTACCCTACCTCCATAACTTTCTTATTGGTCCCCTACTTTTCCCTTACATGGATACTCCTCCTAGTTCAGACCTTCACCACCTTTCCTTTAGACCACAGTAGTTTGGTAATTCCATTATCTTACCTCCCCAATTCATGCTGATCTGGATATCTGATCTTATCACTGTTTAATTGTTTTAGTATTTGCATCCTACAGTGCCTGGCTCATAGTAGGCATTTAATAAATGCATTGCAAATTAAATTGAAAACTGGTGCTCACTAGGAATAGTCTAACTCTTTCCTAATTCCATACTGATGCACAGTCAGTTCTCTAAATTATGTGTGAGTCCTTTCATCATATTTGTTTTTACATTCCCCTTCTTTTTCCTTTAAAGCCCCCATCCTTTCAAAGCCAAGGGGAAAACCAGAGGAGCAGTGGTCGTGAATCAAGTTGTCTTTGTCCAAAGTTTCCTGCTTATGCTGATCTTGTGTTTTTCTCTTGTTGATAGCGACAGCTGTTCTGCCCAAGGCAATACTGATTCATTCTCAAATTAAAACAATAAAATTTACTAACAACTATCCTAATCCTCAAATGGTGAGATCTATAAACTCTTTTCTCTTTCCCCAAACTCCCTGAAATCATTTCTTTTACCTCCTTTTCCTTTTTAACTACAGGATTTAAGTACTCTTCTAAAACCGTAGGGCTTTATTTCTTCTCCCATTTTCTCCAAACTCCCTTTCTCTCAGGGATCACAAGTTTTCTTTCCTTTGCTATGGCTATTCATTTCCATTTCAATGTTTCTTTCTTTCTTTCTTTCTTCATCAATGATGTGTTGTCTGCCTGTAACTCACTGTCATTCACACCCTTAAGGTCATTGTCCTCTCCTTCCCTGAAGAGGGTTTTCTTTTGATTCATAATAGCAATTCCGTATGCTAAGGTTATAACCAAATGGTTACCCTTGACCATGAATCATCTAAATTTTGGCCTCCCTAGGGAAAGGAATGATTTCTTTTACTCCTCTTATACCTACTCCTCTCATTCCAACAAGAGTTGACAACAATTAGTAGAGTAATACAGTTTAAATGGGTACTTTGGTAGAACCATGATTTCACCAGAGTGGAAAAGCCCTCCATGAGGCTGATTGTGACTCCTTCAAGCTTCTTCATCTTGTGAAATTCTCATTCGTCTTTTTCCATCTTTTCTTCCTATTACACGTTTCCAACATGCAAGGGATCTTTCTTCTGCTCCTGTTAAATCAGAGATACCTATAACACGTGGTCTATACTTTTGTTGTCTCTCATTCTCAGCATGTAGCAATAATATAGGTAACAATATCTCTTATTCACTCACCCAATAAGTATGGACTAAGCACCCACTATGCTCCAGGTGCTTCCATATTCCTTTAATGTTTGGCCCCGATGCCTTTTTTAACCATACATTTCCTTGCTAATGTCTTTTATGCCCCTTTTCTAGAACAAGTTATCTCTGCTAAATGCACTACAGCCTACTTGTACCCACAACAAATCTTTCCCGTTCCCTTTGAGCTATTTGTCATTTTCATTCTTTCAATTTCATGGTATCTCATGAGTTGCAGTCTAACTGCAACCCCAGGAGAATACTGGTGAGAACCACATCATCGCTCATCGAAATGCAAATCTGCCACCAGGTGATGCCTTTTTCTCCCCCACCTATTGCTTTGTAGATCATCAGTCAGTGATGAGTTAGTGTTCCACTCCCTTCTGAGAAATGGGTGATGAGACTAGTTTCGATGGGTTTCAAATGAGAAGAATTCAGTATTATATAAGCAGAGTCTATATGCTAGCCACACGAGAGGGGGATTTTCAGGTCTGTACATGCACTCATAAGAGCTAGAAACAGCCTATTTTACCAAAATGAAAACAGGTACCAGATACACATTTTTAAAAAAATGTACTAGGGGGAAAAATTCAAAGGAATGATGCTATAATTTAGACCTGTGATTCCAGACAGGTCTAAGACATCTTAGACTGGAGTTGGAAATTGTCAGGAACAGGAAGGGTCAGGATCAAATGGTGAATTTAACATTATTGGCACTCAGGGCCCAAATGGCAGTCTTCCTGAAGAACTTAGATGGAGATGATACATTCAAATTACTAAGAGTTCACAAGAGTGCAGACCCTTATGGGACTGTGAACCTTGTGCTCCTCAGCTTTCAAGTTAGAGATCAGGATGGTCTCAGAAATAGAGGTAAAAAGTGCTTCTAGCATATTAAGGTGGGACACAAATCAGAGCTCTCGAGTGATAGAGAATGAAGGATAGTCTCTTTGGCACCAAGAGTGGGAACAGTGAATTTGATCCGTGACCCCAAAGCAGACGTGCCATTTTTCTTTTTCTTTCTTTTTCATTGGACCTGACCCTCCATATGGGTCATGCTTTGGATTTATTCAGAAAC
Source organism: Potorous gilbertii (assembly GCA_028658325.1). Taxonomy (NCBI): domain Eukaryota; kingdom Metazoa; phylum Chordata; class Mammalia; order Diprotodontia; family Potoroidae; genus Potorous; species Potorous gilbertii. The sequence continues at coordinate 645,844,815 of CM053770.1, read as the reverse complement.
TTATTCTCCCTGAAGTTTCTTTTGTATATGATGAGACCTTCAAGAAACCGCTATCATATTACTATAGATTTGTATGGCACCTCTGTCTTTTTGAAGAGCATTCATATACATTATCTCATTAGGCATAGACACTCAATCAGATATGCAGAGTATTAATACTTATTCTCATTTGAACCTAAGGAAACTTAGCCTCAGAGAGGTAAAATGAATTACCTAAGGTTTCCCAGGAATTTAATAGCAGAGACAGGACTAGACTAAGAATAGTTAAGGAAAGGAACAGAATGTGGCAGGATTCCTGCAAGGTTGGGTCATCACACCAGATGACTTTAATACCCCCTTCAGCTTTGGTATTTTGTGATTTCCTGCCTCCTGATCTGGTACCTCTGTGTGTGTGTGTGTGTGTGTGTGTGTGTGTGTGTGTGTATCTGTCTGTCTGTCTCTCTCTCTCTCTGTCTCTCTGTCACTCTGTCTTTTTTCTCTTTTTTTCTCTCTGTCAGTCTCTGTTGGTCTCTGTCTCTGTCTCTCAGAAACATTTTATTTGTGTAGAGAATTCTTAGTGTAGAATCCCTGCAGAATGTTAATTCATCCATTACATAATTCATCCTTTACATATAGTTTTACAGTTACCTATGTCATTGAGCAGTAAAGTGATTTAATAGTCTGTATCAGATATAGAATTTGAACTCAGATCTTACCGACATCTAGCATAGTACTCTATTTACTTTGTCACGCTGCAACTGTCTCTCTAGTACCAGTTTATATTCTTCCTTGGATAGCTGCTCTGATAGGTGAAATTTGAAATCTCACGCAGGTTGTCTAAAGTGATGTCAGCACACTCAGATGGGAAATGAAATGTTTCCATTTATAATGGAGTGGGGATTAGAGAAATCTCAAGGAATCCTAGGTGGGGGGAAGCACTTAATTTAGAGCCATGCATCCTCTGGGTTCTAGTCCCAGTTCTGCCCTTGTGTGACTTACTGCTCATTATGCCACTTAAATCCTCTAAGCCTCAGTTTCCTCATCTGTAGAAGGGTAGTGATGAATGATTCCTAAAAGCTCTTCCAGTAAAAGTCGTTATAGAGCATCTAGAAACCAGATTCATCACCACTTTGGTCATAGGGTAATGAGCTTTTTCAGCCATGGCATCTTTGGAAGACAGTCTAGTAAGTCATAGAAAGGTTTACATATATGTATATATATATATATATATATATATATATACATATATACATATATATGTATATATATATATATATATATATATCTCCACATCAGTGAAGAGAGATCCGTGCTGATGAAATTGCCAGTTCTTGACGTATTGAAGAAAATACTTACCTGTACTTTCTATGAAGAGATCACAGTATGTTTTTCTCACAAGATGTCAAACACTGGTACCAGCTGGCCTAATTAATCTCCCCTTTCTCTCCTTGAGGGATGGTTGTATCATGGGGTAGTGAGACTCAGAGAAAGAAGTCTTAGAGTAAGTGAATAAATATGTTAGAAATTAAACCTATCTTTCTGAAATCCAGTCTTCACTCCTCAGCCCCATCATTTGTTGATAGATACAATTAGCCACGCACAGCAAAGCATAGTGAGGTATGGATGTCAGGAATGACTAAGGGTAGAAAACTTACTTTCCTTTATAATGTTCAATCCCATATAAAACAGGCACATTAAAGTTTTAATTGTGCCCCATTTGCAATACTTAGATAATAATGGAAAGAAGACATTTATTAGCAGGGGAGAAAAACTATATAAATTGTATCTTTTGTAGTGCATTAAGTTAAACTTCAGTCTACACTTAAAATTCATGTTATCGGGAACAACGTTTTGAAGAATAATGAAATAAGTCATTTTCCCTTATTGATGGTGCATATTAGTTCCTCTAAATCTCTGAGAAAGAGCAGCTTATACAAATGGATTTAAGTGCTTTTTCATTAGTATAAATAAAATGTTAAGTAGGCTGAGGTAGCTGTAAATACTGTAGGTTACAGTTCTTTCCGTACAACTCAAGTCCCATTTTTGAATGATGGCTGTAGTTAAAGGCTTCAGTACTTGTCTTGCATAATGGGCAAAATCAGTCTGGAAAAGTAAAATCTCATTTCTTGGAAAGCAGGTGTATGCCATAGCCAGAAGCCACAATTTTCAGGAAAACTCATCCAGATTGATTCCTATGTAGACAAGTTGACTTAATGACAAACCATTTTATTTCTCAGCCATAGTCTATACTTACTTTTATATCACAGGAAGATTGTCATCTTGAAATCAAGTGCTCAGAACCGCAAAGGATATTTTCATGCAGAGGCTGAAGGCTAAGGACAAAGAAGGATTCCTCTTGGTAGGGTGGTTGATCTAGGTGACCTCTACGGTCTATTTTTATCCTATGTTTCTATGACCTTTGACCCTGTCAATAACCTTACTTATGCTTCTTAGCTTTTGTGGCTTACTTCATGACCAAACTTTAATTATACCTTTGACAAGAGGCCTTCCCCATTCTCTATCACTGCTAAAGACTTCCCTCTGGAAGTACCTTCCTTCTCTACTGTATCTCTCCAATTAGAATGTGCATTCCTCAGTGGAAAGATCAGGATTTTGCCTCTTTATAAGTCTAGCTTTTAGCACAGTCTCTGACATACGGTGAGCTCAAGAAATTCTTGTTTACTGAGTGACCCTTGTCTTATGGTCTTTCACTATACTGTGTTGTTTTACTCATGTAAGGTGATGGGCAAGAATGTGTGAATGGATCAGAGGTTGGGCTGCAGCATACAAGGAAGAGTGAGACCTCAGTCTTGGTGCCAGCTTTGTAATCAACTACTGGAAGTCAGTATGGTAGGGGATGGAAAGTGTGGTCAACTTGGAGTGTTAAACTTGCCATCTTGACTTTGGACTTGCATTTGAATCCTGGTTCTTCCACTTGCTCCATGTGTTACCTTGGGCCAATCATTTAACCTGTCTCAATTTTGTTTTCTTACCTATAAAATAATGTGTTGAGGTAGATGACCTGTGAACTTGTTCTAACACTAGATCTATCAGTCTGGGATATATATGGCTTTAGAAAAGTCAGTTTTCTTCTACAGGTCTCCATTTTCTAATATAGAGGGCTAAGGGGAGTGAGAGTCCTGTGATCAAGGCCATAGCTGAGGAGAAACCTCAGCTATGTTCCTGTGGGACTTGTGCTTACCCAAACCCTGGCTAAAGCTCTCCATGACCCTGGAACCTGATGTTCCTTCAATACTGATGTTCTTTGCAGAATGTTGCATTTAGGCCTAGGAACTCAGGAATTAGCTTCAGGAGCAGGATAAGTTTCGTTACTTGCTATGGGTACAAAGACATGGGTGAGTCATAGGATGGTGAAGTAATATCATGAGATGGTGAAGTCATGGAATGAGCTCAGCCTCTACGTGATTGTGGTTACAGCCCTTAAATACCCTGATCCTCAGTTGGATAAACAGATTGCTCTCTTACTTTCCCACCTGCCCCGGATCTTTCTTCTCACCACTCACTGAAGCACTCCGAGGAGGCTGGGGGCCCACGGCTTTCTAATATGTAAGAGGAAAGAGTGGTTGATCTTTAAGAAGCTTTCTAGCCCTGGAGCTCAGAATTCTGTGAGGCATCATCACAGCTATACAATAGCTTTGATAACTTGACAGTGGGTCAACTTCCCCTACAAGGAAAGCACCGTCACAATTAACGTCAATGAGGAAGATTCTAAGCAGGGCTCCTGGATTTACAAATGACCCAGAGGCAGGAGAAATAGCTAAACTAACATGTGACATGACAGTGTAGGTTATCCAAAAGACACTGAAAAGCGGGGATTTTGGGCCAGATCTAATCAGAAAAAATCTAACTGGAATAAACAGTTTACACTTGTAAGTATAAGACAGGAGAATCAAAGTCAGGTAACAATTAAATGTAATTTTACTATAGGCTACAATAGTTTCTGTAACTAGTATGGTTCATAATACCTCCTGTATTCTTCCCTGGCCAGATTATATTTGGAGGATTATACTCAGTGCTCATCACCATGTTTTAGGAGGATATTGATAAGCTGTAGGTCATCTGGAGAAAAATCTGGAAGGTTAAGTTCTTCAAAATGACTATACGTAAAGGTTGATGGAAAAACAAAACCCTTGAGAAAAGATAAGTAGAAGTAGAGAACATGATAACCACATTCAAACGCTTGAAAGACTATCTTGTGTAAGAGAGAGTTGACCTATTCTGCTTGGCTCTAGAGGGTATAACAATGCACAAGGTGCAAAAGTTAAGGAGAAACACATTTAGACTGGGTACCAGGAAAGCCAACACACAAACAAACACATGCCAAAAACTTCCTAACAGAGATACGGAAAAGAATGGGTTCTCAGTTAATAGTGAATTTCTTCTCACTAGGACTGAGATGACCAAATTGAAACCACTGAGATGAACCAAATGGTTATAGATTTAGAGCTGGGTCTTCTGAAGTCACTTTTTCCAATCCTCTCATTTTACAGATTAGGAAATTGAGTCCTGGAGATACAAAGTATCTTTCTTGATGTAACAAAGATGTTAATGGAGCCAAGATTCAAACCAATATCTTTTGACTTCAGAAGTAGAAGGATGTCTTCTGAGGTCCTTTACAATTCTGAGATTCACCAATTATGTAATAGTATGCCTATTTTCCACTAAGAACAATAATTAATAGAATAATCTCAAGTACTGATGCTCAATGGATCAGGATCCCACACTGCCTTATGGTGACTGATCCTTTGAGAGATATGGTGTGGCAGAAGTATGTTTGCATTTGGAATCAGAAAACCTGGGTTCAACCATTTACTGTCCAGGTGATCCTGGAAATTAATTTTCTCTCTTTGAACCTGTTTCCTTATATGCAAAATGTAAATTTGATTGCTGAGATAGCTTTCATCCATCATTTAATTTATCCCTAATCATATTTAGGTCATCTTTAAACCTGATAAGTTGTATCTTCATTCCAGTCACTGACAAAAATATTGACCATAACAGGGCCAAGAACAGATTCCTATGATCCTTCAATATGTATATCCCTCCAAGCTAATATTGATGTTTTAATAACCATTTCTTAGTTCTGATAATTCAACTGATCTATAATCCACCTAAGTGTACTCTCGTCAAGTGTTCTCATCATCTTTGCATTTTGTCCACAAGGTTGACATGAAAGAAGTTAAATTATTAGAATCCAATTTTATGGTGTCTTTGCTGGAATTCAATTACATTATTGTTGTAGTCATGTCTTGCCTTAAAATAAAAATATTTAGAACCAGGAGATACCTTAGTGATCATCCTGACCAGATATGTCTATACATGGTCCACAGGCCACAGGTAGCCCACAACACTCCCAAGTGTAACTTAAACTAGATTAAAATGTAAATTGGAAATGTTTAACAAAATAATTAAAATACAATAAGACATAGATAATACAAATTTTTAAAGCTAAGCCAACATATGACCCACATTGACCCTTATTTACAGTTCATTGGCCCCTGTTTCTATTTGAGTTTGACAGCAGTGATCTAGACCATACCACCTCTAATTTCATACCTAATAGAGGACCAGATAAATTAAATAATCACACAGAAAGAATGTAAGTGAACCATGATTCCAGCTCATACTCACTAACTCTACATCATTGAAATGTCAACAATGTCACAATTGCCTTATCCAATTCTTTTTTTTTTCCGTAACATGACTCAGGAACCCTGGCTATCCTGATCTTTGCTGTGGATACTGTTGTAGCTGTCCCTGATGCTGGTTTTCAACCTCTCTGGCAATGTGACTTGACCAGAGGCATCTCGAAACTGTGATTTATGGATACATCCTGTCCCTCTCTCCTTGTTCCCTTTCCTTCTTCCTATCATCTTGTCTTCAGACTGTTGACAGCCTCATTCTTTTGTACTTGACTCTTACCTTTTTTGAAAGGCATATGCATGGCCTCGTTGGTATTATTTTTTGAGTCGGTCTCACTTTTATATATGTTTGAGAAATGAGACTTTTATCAGAGAAACTTGCTTCGAAATGTTTTCACAGTTATTATTGCTAACCATATTTTCCTCCTTTCTATTCCTATACATTTATTTTATTGTCTCTCTCCATTCACTCTGTCCCTCCTCAAAAATGTTTTGTTTTTGACTACCAATCTACCCCCTCTCTTCTATCACCCCCCTTATCCCCTTTCACTCCTACTTTCCTGTAGGGTAGGATAGGTTTCTATAACCAGTTAAGTGTGTATGTTATTCTCTTTGAGTTCTGATGAGAGTAAGTTTCACTCACTCCCCATCATCTCTCCCATATTCTTCTCCACTGCAAAAGTTGTTTCTTGCCTCTTTTATGTAAGATAATTTATCCCATTCCACCTCTCCCTTTCTCCCAGTGCATTTTCCTCTCTTCCCTTAATTTTATTTTTTAGATATCATCCCTTCATATTCAACTCACACTTGTTCTCCCTGCCTATATCTACTCCTTCTAACTGCCCTAATGATGAGAAAATTCTGAGTTACTAGTATCATCTTCCCATGTTGGAATGTAAACAGTGTAACCTCATTAAATCTCTAATGATTTCCCTTTCCTATTTATTTTCTGATGCTTCTCTTGAGTCTAGTGTTTTAAAGTAAATTTTCTGTTCAGCCCTGGTCTTTTCATCAAGTTCTCTATATCATTGAATGTCCAATTTTTCCCTGAAGAATTATACTTATTTTTTCTGGATAGGTGATTCTTGGCTGTAATCCTAGCTCCTTTAACTTCTGGAATATTATATTTCAAGCTCTCCAGTCCTTTACCATAGGAACTGCTAGTATTTATGTTATCCTAACCGTGGCTCCACAATACTTGAACTGTTTCTTTCTGGTTGCTTGCAATGTTTTCTCTTTGACCTGAGAGCTCTGGAATTTGTCTATCATATTCTTGGGAATTTTCACTTTGGGATCTCTTTCAGGAGGTGATCAGTGGATTCTTTCCATTTCTGTTTTACCTTCTGATTCTAGAATGTCATGTCACCTTTCCTTGATAACGTCTTGAAAGATGATGTCCAAGTTCTTTTTTATTATGTTGTTATTATGACTTTTGGGCAAATCCATGATAAAGGGTTTGAAGTTTCAATTCAGTCAAAGGGCCTCGCATGAAAACCAAGAGGCCCAAATGTGGCCTCAAGACCACTAGTTTCCCTGCCCTCACTTTGTCTATTTTTAAGGTGTTTTTTCTTTAGTATTTTTTGTGTTACACCAAGCTGTTAACTCTTTTTTCATTACTTTCTTGCTTCACTCTCATTTCTCTTCCCAATTTTTCCTCTTACTTGATTTCCAAAATATTTTTTTGAGCTTTTCCGTAGCCTAGAACAAATACATATTTTTCTTGGAGGCTTTGGATGTGGGAGCTTTGACTTTGTTTTCTTCTGAATGTGTAGCTTTCTACAATTAGAATTTTTTCTGATGTTTGTTCACTTTTCAAGTCTACTATTTGACTTTTAACTCTTTGTTAAAGCGAGGCTCTGCTTCCAGGATAGTGGACATTCTGCCTCAAGCTTCAGGAGTTTTGCATAGCTGTTTTCAGAGATACTTCTAGGGACCTGGAAGTTTTCAGTTCTTCCAAGGTGGTATGATCTAAAGGTGGTATGCACTATGGAGAGCTGTTTGCTACTCTCCTGATCTGTTCTCTGGTCTATGAGTGACTACAAGTACTCTTTTCTGCCCTGGAACTGTGGAGATGGTTCCTATTCCACTGCTGCCATAAACTGGAATGTACTAGTGATGCTCTTCACTCAGGGACTGCCACCCAATGCTACAATCCAGATGTGAGTATGGGCAAAGTAATAGAATGCTGCTTAAGTTCTGACAAAGAGACCCCTATAATCTTCTGAATTGTTTGACTCTCTTATCACCTATGGGCTGAGAACTCAGGAAACAGCTGCTGCCATTGCCAGTTCAGTTGCTCCCATGGCCTGCTTCTGATTTGCTGGGACTGGATCTGTTCTGGCGTGGTCTGCACTGGACTGCTCCATTCTTACCCAGGTGAGACGGATCCTTCCTGCTGACCTTCTAAGTTGTCTTTGCCTGAAAAATTATTACACGTCTTTTTGTGGGTTCTGACACTCTAGGAATTGTTTTATGGCATTATTTAAAGGTTTTCAGAATTGTTTTTTGGAGAACTTGAGAGTCTACCATCTTGGATCTTTGCCTTCTAAGAAATGGATTTGGACCTGAACTTTCCCTGGATCAAGAGAATCAGTCCATTCATTCTCTATCCTTAAAATTTGCTCTGCTTTCTACTATTTATTCTATATACTATTTATTTATACTAAGTACTACCTGTACTTAGCCCCTGAATACCCTTTTGGGGCCATATGCTAATTACCCCACCTGTGTCATGAGGATACCCTTTAAGTTCTGACAGCAATTCCAAAGGATCAATGAAATCACATAATCATGGACTTTCAACCTCAGAGATTATTTTTCAGGTCCAACCACATCATTTTCTGATGTGTCTATTTATATTATGAAAATTAGGTGACTAGAATTCCATCTACATTTTCTTTGAGTGATCCCAAAAGGTCAAAGCCAGGACCAACAACTCTAAGTCCCCTCCTTCCCACTCCCACCTTCTCTATGCCAGAAATACCTGTTTCTGTCTCTCATCCTCCCTTTGTACCCCACCTCCTTTGTCTACACCAGCAAGTCACATGAGATTTCATCAATAGAAGCTTTCATATCTTTTAGCTTTCTTGATCCTTTATCTCCCATCCCAATGTCTCTTCTCCTTCCCCTCACATATACTTTCTTTTCTAGTAGGTGTTCATTAACTGTTGCTTTGGCAAGTTTTGCAGAGTGATCTTTTGAGACTCAGCATCAACATTTGCAGGCAGTAGCATCAAGTACAGGCCCAGGACAAATGTAGGAAGCATCCCAATGATTTCTGTTTAAAGTGCTTCTCAGCCTGAAGGAGTACAGCTTAGCCACTTGGCTTTCAAAGGATGTACACCTCTGTCAGGTACCTTTACACTTAAAATCATTTCAGAAAGTGGACGGGTTAGCAAAGCGAAAGGAATTGAAGCCGGCTCAGAACTCATCTCCTAGATTAAATCGTGGAAGATTTTTCAGATAGCCATTATAATGCTGGATCAGTTCCAACCAGTGAGAGTCAGTGAACTGGGGTCTTATCTCCCAAGTAAAGGAAGCTACTCAAAGCCTATTTCTTATTGAGTGTATTAAATGCAAAATTCCAACTAGGGCTTCCCTCCTGGGTGAACCAGGCATTGCCATCTCTGAGTACAACAAATGCCCATATCCTAAAATAGGCAACCAGTTTCTTTTAGGTGAATTGTAAAATGAAAATGAGCCATGAGGCACTACACTTTAAAACACACAGAATTACTGATTATATATGTGTTTAGTTAATGCCTAACATTATTTTCAAAGTTAAAAGTAAACTACACCATCAGAAGTCATTCTTTTATGAAGTCTACTTTTTCTGACTGACTTGGGAAATGCAGCTATTCACACCCATTTTAAATAAACTCATTGTATTTTGATTTAAGCAAAATAGTGAATACTATTCAGTCCTCAAGGTCAGTGACAATAACGGGAATAATCAAGACAGGTAAAGAAGCATTTTCTCTAAATAAATTATAAGCTCTTCAATGCCATATAGTTTTTGTGTGTCCCTTTCCCTCTATTACCAACAAGTGTTGAAGCTGGGTATGATCAGCACGTGATAAATACCCATTAACAGACTATCTAAAGCTTTATTTTTAGACCTCTAACCATATTTAAACATCGTAACAATCATATGAGGACTGTAGCAAAGGTATTAGAATCCCCACTGTACAGGTAAAAAAGAGAGTTGAGGGCCATTAACAATCTGGCATAGATTCAGAAAGAGCAAGCCAGGATGGTTAGGCTACTTGAAGCCATGTCATACAAGAATAGGTTGAAGGAAGTGTTTAGCTTGGAGAGGAATTCCTCTTCCCTAGCTGTATCTTCCACAGTCCTCCTTGTCACCCAGCTGACTGACCTATGATCTCACTTACCATCCTTGTGATTACCCAGGCAAGGATTCTTCTCTAGGCTCAGGTACTCTTTCCATTTTGTTTCTTTCCTCTAATATATAAGTGGTTTGAGAGCAAGAGCTCTCTTTACTTTCCTATTTATATACCCATCACTGAGCACAGTGGTTGGTATATAAGTACTTAATAAGAGTCTTTTCATTCATTCTAGACAGCATTATGGTGGTGGTGGGGGGGAGCATGACCAATGTCCTCAAATATTTGAAGAGCTGTCATATAGAAGAAGCATTAGATTTTATTCTATATGACTCCAGGGTACAGAATTAGAATTACATGGTGAATTATTAAGAGTAACTTTTTAAAAAATCAAAATTAGAAGGAGTTTTCTGATAATTAGAGTTGTTCAAAAATAGAATGGGCTAGTTTGACAGGTAGTGAGTTTCCTGCCATTTGGAGGTGTTTAAGTGGAAGCTTGATAATTATTAGTTGTGGATGCATTAGACAGGATTCATATATCAAGTAGGAATTTAACTTGATAACCTCTTAATTCTCTTTAAATCCTGAGATTCTGGGATGTTATCATTCTGTGACTTAGTCAAGGGTCACATATGTAGAAAGTGACAGAATCGAAAGACTAAAAAATTCAAAAATAGAAAATATTGCCTCCCAAAGCAATGGGGCCACCTTTATTTGGATTTCATCCTGTTTCCTGTGTCTTTTCATTACTATATATTAAAGAGGACAAATAAAATAAGAGCATCAATCAGTACTAACTAGTTGCTTCAATACTAACTAGTTGTGTGGCTTTGGGCATCTATCTCCCATCTCAGCCAGTTGTAGGGAAATCCTTTTGTAAAACATCAATTTTATAATTTGTATTAAAAATCAATGTGCTTTATAATGCAAGTTTGGATTGTTCTTATTGTATCATGCACATTAGAAAAGGGGAATGAAATTGTGAACCCAAAATACCGTAGGCACGAAGGCTTATTATAACTTATCCCCTCATGTTCCCTGCTGTCAAGTTTAGAGTCTGATTAAAGTATTTGTTCTTCACATGGATAGCATATAAAGCTTTTACACATTTACCTCTCTCTCTTGCCTGACTCACCTTTGTATTTTCCCCAGTGTTGTACATATCATAAGAACTTGGTAAATGAATGATAGGCTAATGAATGAATGAATGATTTGAGGAATCCCTTCTCTGAGGATGAAGGTTATATATTTTACTCTTCCATGTTCTCTGCAGTGCCTAGCACAGTGACAAACATGATACATGTCCAGTGAATATTTTGCTTAATGACTAATGAACTAAAACTTTGTGGAGGGAACTTATATTTTTAAAGGACATGCAGAGCACAAGAGTAAATGCAAATAACCAAGAAAGATCCTAAAAATGTTTCCTGACCTTATGAGAGAGGGAATGGATGAATGGATGAGTGAATAAATGAATGAATGAATGAAGAGGAATTCATGTGCTTGCTTTGCATCAAACACCACAGTAAATACTGGGAGTATAAAAGTCAGCTATTTGGGGTTAACAAGTGTGACATAGGAATCTTGCTTGAGTTGACTGGGAAAACTGTAAGAAATGAGAGAAGAATGCTGAATTGTGGAATTTCTATTTTTCATCCATTGTCTCTATCAGGGAGAATGATCTTCAACCCACAAAGGATAGGACAAAAAAATGCTTAAATGTGAATGAAACAAGATAATTGAGGAGATGGGAAAAGGGCTTTACATCCAGTCTCCATGAATAAATTCAAGTCATTAAATTCCACATCCCAGGATCCTGAAAGTCACAGTATCACTGAGCTGGAATGGACCCTAGATGCCATCTAACTGCACCCAAAAGAGAAACCATCTTTTCAACAACATGCATAACACAGGTCAGCCAGCATGAATCTGAAGACTTCTTAGTAAGGAGGATCTTATAACCAAAAGGCATATGATACCCTGAGAAGAAACACTAGTTTGAAGTGAAAAGATCATAGTATAAATTTCAACTGTACCACTCTTTACCGGTGTCACCTCGGGAAAGTCATTAACCTTTACTGAACTTCAATTTCTTCATCTGTAAAATGGAGGTAAGGTCTGGATTATAAAACCATTAAGGGTTAATCTATGATCCTCTTCCTCTTTGGAGACAGCTTCTTCAATTTTAGATAGCTTTGATTTTTGAGAAATTTTCCTGCATCAAATTGAAACCCATCTCCCTAGACCCTTCCCCCTTTCAGTCTAGTTTTGCTCTCCAAGTCTACACATGAGAAATCAGGTCCTTCTCTGTAAGAATCTTTCAAATTTCCAAACACATATAATGAACTGTCTCCTCACTTCCCAGTATTTTTTTTCTTCTTCAACCTCTCACAAACTTAATCCAGAAGAATTAATAAACATACAACAGACAAGCATGATACCTTTTCTTCCTGTACTACCTCCCAGGTGTATCCAAAATTTTTTCATCTTTGATTCTATTTTCCATCCTTTCTTTTCCTCTTCCTCTGTTGTCTTCTCTTCCTCCTTTTTCTTTTCCTCTTTTTTCCTTCTCCCTTACCCCTCTTCCATTTTTTTCTTCCTCTTTTCCCACCTTATCCTGCCTCTGCACCTCTTCTTTCTCTTTCTCCATCTCTTACCTCCTCTTCTTCCTCTCCTTTTCTTCCTCCATTTCTTTCTAGTTCTGGTTCTGCTGGTTTCATTCTATATCACTCTATATAGGATTGTCTTTATTTCTTAGGGATTTTATCTTTATCATAATATCCCATTACTTTAATATATTTTACTTTATTCAATTCTTCTTCTGTATCTGGACATATAGGTTGTTTCCACAGTTATTTCTTTCTATTAGAAATAGAAGATCGATGAATATTTTGATATAGTTAACCCATTTTTATAAAGCCCTTTGGGTAAATTATGATCAAGGGAATTGTTGGGTCAAAAGTTGCCATTATTTTTGTGGTTCATTACTGTATTTTTCTCCAAAATTACTATTTCAGTATACAGTCTTACCATCAATATATTAGCATATCTATTTTCTTACAATCAAACCTAAATTGAACTTTATAATTTAAAATATGTGTTTATGTATGGCCAAATATATATATGATTTCCCTTTTATTTGTGTGGGGGGTATCATAAGTTTGTCTTGATTTATCTTATTTTTTAAGTGTTTGAGAATCTTTTCACAAAATTAAAATTTGTATTCTCCTTCATAAATTGCCTTTTAGTGTTCTTGAATCCTTACTCTATTTGAGATGCTATATATAGAGACAGATACAGAGATAGCTAGATAATGATATTTGTTTTTTAGAATAAGAAGCAATGATTACAATGAATGAACATGATGATATTAACAATGAGTCATGGCACACTTGCCACAGTTTCCTTTTTCTCACTAGGTTTCTAAACTGGCATACTGGGGGAAGGCTATGAATGTTATCATTACGGTCTGTGAATGAATGACATGAAACTCTAAGGGATATCTAGATTAGGATCCAAAAATATCTTGACAGGCTAGAATGATGGGTTAAATCAAATGAGATAAAGTTTATTTGGGAGAAATGTTAAATCTCACACTTAACATTAAAAAAACAGCTTCACTCATACTGAATTAGGGTGATATAGCTAGATGTGAGTTCATGTGAGAAAAGAATTGGCATTTTAATGGACTCCAAGGTTCAAGTGACTTAAGTTTGTGGCATAGCAAACTAATACAAGCTTATCTCCATCTTATGTGAGAAGCAATGTGGTATAGTATTCAGTCAAACTATCTTCCTCTTTGCTTTGCACACATGCACGGGCCACATCTCATGCCTTGAATGTACTTCATCTTTGGACAATTCCCTTATTTCCCTCAATATGTAGCTCAAAAACTACCTGCTACATACACAAAGTCCTTTTCCTATTTCTTCAACTACAAATACCATCCTTTCTCCTATTACCTTGTACTTACTACTGACGTATTTACTCCAAATTTGCCTTTATATGTAAATTTTGTCTCCTGTGATAAAATGTAAACTCTTTGGGAGTAGAGATTTAATTTATGTGTGTTTTTGTTTTTGTATCTATCACTAATGCCTAGCACATAGTAGGTGCTTACTAAATGTTTATTAATTGACTGATTAATTGCTTGTAGAGAATCAGATGCAGAGGCAGAAAGATCTGGATTCAAGGTCTATCTTTGACACATCCTTGATATCTTACCCTGGGAAAGTCACTTAATCATTTACTGCCATGTCAATTGTATGGTAATGGGATAAGTGCTGGATTTGGAGTCAAAAGAGAAAAGAAAGGGAAGAAAGAAGGGAAAAATAAAAAAGAGAAAGGAGAAAGGAAGAAAGGGAGCAAGAAGAAAGGGAGGGAGACAGGGAGGGAATCAGATCATGAGAATCATGAATGACTGTGAATCATTACCAGAGAAAAATGATCATGGGTGAGGAATGGAGAGGGGGGTTAAAAATCAGGTAATGCTAAGATTGATAGAATCCCTTAAAATTGGGTTTAGTCTAGAAAAGAGAATACTTGGAATGGATAGTAATACTTTCTTCAAATATTTGAAAGGTTTTCATATCACAGATATTCAGCTTGGCCTCAAGGAGAAAATCTAAGATGAGTGATTTTTTTTAGCTTAATATAATATGATTTAATTCAACAAACATTTATTAAGTTCCTGCTATGTGTAAGGCATTATAGTTAGCATGGGAGATACAAAGGTAAAATGGAAGGGATCCCTGACCTCAAGGAACTTACAGAGGTCTCCATCAGGAACACAAAAAAAATTAGTATGAGGAAAATGGAAGAGAAAGAGAGAAAAAACTACTGGGGAAATCAGGAAAGGCTGCATGGAGGAGGTGACACATCAACTGAGCCTTGAAGGAAGACAAGGATTCTGAGAGACACGAGAGGACAAATCAAGCAATGAAAACAGTTTGTACAAATAAATGTAGGTGCAAGATGCATTATTGAGTTCACTGAAAATGATTAGTTGTGTCCAAAAGTGGAATGGACTTGTCTTCGTCAGTGGTCAGTTCTCTGTCATAAGACTTTAAATGGAGGCTACCAGGCCACTTGTTGGGGGAGCTGTAGAGACTTAGACTTGGTGACAAGGGTAGAGAGATGATATCAGAGGTTCCATCCAATTCTGAGAGTCCATGACTTGTCCTTTGCCTTAGCCAATATCCAGCAAGTCACAGCATACAAGAAAATTTGACCAGTCCCATAGGTAGCAATAGAAGCAGTTGTTTTAATGACCCAAAAACTTAATGGTTAGAGTGGAAATAAATAACAATAACTTGATTTGGTTGACTTCGTTGACTAATCAAGTAATTAATACTGTTTGATTATTTCCAGGCCTTATAATTGATCCAGTCAATCAGTTTATGGTCACTTATTTTATGTCTAGTCAATATGACCTGCTAAAATTCAAGCTTGGGGAATATGATAACACTTACACCTGGATATCTCATAGTGGAATGTCTATGGTTGAACATTTTGAAGACTATATATGGCTAGCTTTTGAGGGAAGTAGGGCTGACCAGCACCCCTTTGATAAGGGCATAGCAGTGAGAATGTATGGGGAAATACATTAGGCTACATTGCTAAGATTCTGGACATGTTTCCTTGGGGATTCTGATTGATTTCCAGAGAAGAGAGAGTTCTTTGCCAGGAGCCTCCTTTAATTGGCTTCAATCTGAAGTTTGTTTTTATGCTATTTATTATTCAAACATAGGAAGAATTCAGCCAAATCATGAATCACTATCATTAATTATTCACTGGGATTAAGGAATCAGTTAAAACCATATCTCTCCTTAATCCTGTTTTATTAATTTATATTCTTGGCAAGCCTCTCCACTAAACAGATCTCCTGACTGACTAAGAGGACCCAAAGACATAATAGGATGTCCCTGGTGACCAAAGAGCAGTCTTTGTTTTAATTTGATAAAATAAATTAGCATGGTATTATGTGATCAATTAGCATATAGACTACCATTGTTGCTACTGTCAACTCCAGGCTCCTAGTTGACTGCTTACCTTGCCTGGTACTCTTTGAATCCAATATCTATTCAATTGTGTTAAGAAATGGGCAGGTAGCATGCAAGGTTTCTGCTCTTTGTGTCTTCAGGAACATATTGTAGCAGCATGTTTGTAAGTATGTACAAATATTTGAAAGACTTTCCTACCACAAATGAATCCACTTGGCCTCAAAGGGCAGACCTAGAACTAATGGTTTCACATTATCTCAAAGGAAGCCAAAAATCCTGAGAGTCACATAGGAGGAAAGAGGACAATCCAAGCACTGGGCAAAGTAGAAAAATAATTATCCTATTTTTCTTTATGAAAGAGAAGTATGAAAATGTAAAAGCATTAGAAATGGGCCAGTAGGTTAAGTTCAGGGTCCAGTTCTCTTGGGATTTTGTGTCTAACAGCAGCATGAAGAGGAATAGGAAATTTTCTCTAATTTGTGTTTCCTATAGCTAGACATAACATACTCCAAACAAGTTAAAGTTCCCTTTCAAAATCCAATATGGAATAGCATCTATAAATTTCTCAAAAAAAAAACCTTATCTAACAATGTTTTTCCACCTTAGCCTCTCCTGTCTTTCAGAACAGAGGGTTTTATGGGCTTCAGTTTAGTTATAATGTAGATGATGATAGCTGCTGTTTTGTGTAAAGTAATGTTTCCTCTTCCCTTATCTTGAAATTACCTTCTTTTATTTTTTAGTTCCCCCAAATGGAAAAAAGTTGGGAAAATGTACCTTCTGCCTTTCATTATAGAGGTGGGGGACTATGAGTGTAAAATCCCCCAACTACTGTCATACACAGTGGAGGGGTTTAGTTTTTTTTTTTTCCTTTTAAGATACTGGTTATGAGTATAAGAAAGGCATCTTACACCACCACCCCTTAGTCACCTCTCCACCCCTATTCCCTGGGAAATTGATATAGTCACAAAAGTTCAACCCTGAACAATTTATGAGGTTCAAAAACATCTCTGAGTGAATGAGGACCTGCAACTTGTTGAGCAAACAATATTGGCTCAACTTTCTGAGCCTTTAAATGCCTAAGACCTGGGGTAAGTTTCAGCAGGTGAGGTTGCAAGGGGGAAAGCCCTAGCCTTCATGTTCAAGCTGACAATCAAAGATTGGTGATTAATTCTGCTGAGTTAAAGATAGTGCCTTTCTGTGATTAGGTTCTGAACTTTCAAGGGCCACTCTCTTACATAAAGTATGACTAACTGGGAAGGGTAAAGGGAATGGGTATATTCAGAAGGAAATGTTATATAAAAACAAAAGGCAGTAATAAAATGAGATTTAAAAAATTTAAGGTCCCTTTGTGTTCTGAGATTTAGAGAACATATTCCTCATCTGTAAAATGAAGGAACTGGAATAGATGACCCGAAAACTTTCTTCCACTTTTCAATCCATGATCCTATGATGACTCTAATCTGTTTGCATTTTACTTATTCCCTTCATGATATTAATTAAATTTCAGGCCTGTCTTCCTTTACCTTTCACATGTTAAGCCTAAATAATTTTAACACCTTTTAGCCTAGAAGGAAGAAGGGTTATATTGTTAGATGTTTGCCATTGAACAGAACGTAGTAGCTCATTTGGATTCCTTTCTACTTTAGTTCTGGTAGCAATACCCCATGCTTCTTTATTTGACGTATTTAAAAAATATATACTTAGGTGTGTATAAGTGTATGTATATATAAATTTATACATATACAAATAGAAGTACATATATACACATATATAAATCTCTCTCTTTTTCTCTCTCTTCCTCCCCTCCAACAGAAACCAATGGTTAGATTTGTGTAAATATATTTTTAAAAATAAATATAAAAATAAAAATGCTGTGTTTTCTTTAATAATGTAGATGTGTTCCTCTCCCTCCCCCCTTTTTTAGTAAATTTAGTGATATTTTTATGGACTGGGGGTGATCACTATTTCAAGGAACCACGTATTAATTCTTATTGTATTCAAGGAACCATGTATTGATTCTTATTAATACTAATTACTAACTAGTAACCAAAAAAATAGTGGCCCCTCCATTTCTGCATTTCATCTATCTTTATAGTCACCTATTGAGATTTCTTGAAATAAGGCACACTTTTAATAGGCATTCCCACGTCAAGTAAGCGATAGATATTTGGGGTGTTTGCTTATCATTGTTTGCCAATCTTCATCACATGCTATCATCATCTTATATTTGTTGAGCAAATAATGAGTATGCTGGAGCTCAGCATCTGCTTCAGAGGTGCTGAATGAAACAAAGAGACAGCTATTAGGTCTTTAAAGGGAACTTAGAACTATCATCTGCCTGACAAAGCAACTGAGGAAATATCAGTCCCAGAAGGTGGAGGCTGTGCCAAAGCCTTGCGACATATGATTTCATTATCTCTTTGTTCCTTCTTTTTGATTCAACTATGGCCTACTTTGCTCCTGGGAGAACATATTCTCTTATCTTTGGTTTCTTGATGTAAGCAGGAAGACTGATAGCAGAGGCAGATTTGTCACTGTTATTTAATTGTTTTTTAGTGTTATCTCAATCTCCATGATCCCATTTGGGCTTTTCTTGTCAGAGATATTGGAGTGGTTTGCCATTTCCTTCTTCAGCTTATTTTACAGATGAGGAAACTGAGGCAAACAGGGTTAAGGGACTTGCTTAACATCACACCTGTAGTGTGAGACCAGAGTTGAACACAGGACGATGAGTCTTCCTGACTCCAAGCCTGGCACTCTATCCACTGTACCACCTAACTGCCACAAAGGGAGATTTAAAAACTCAAAAGCTTTTAGTAATTCTTAATCTGGGTCCCATATACCTATTTCTTTAATATTTTGATAACTGTATTTCAGGTAATTGGTTTCCTTATAATTCTGTGTTTTAGTTTATACATTTAAATATATTATTCAGAGAGGGAATCTATATACTTCACTATATGCTTCACTGCCAAAGGGGTCCAGGACACAGGCACACATACACACACATACACACACATGCACATGCACACACATGCACACACATACACACGGAGAAAGAGACAGAGAGAGTCTAAGAATTCCTGATCTAATGCAGCTGTGTCACTTTACAAGTAAAGAAATTGATGTCTAGACCTGGGAAGTAAGTTGCCCAAAGTCATGTGTAAATTTGTGTACATTGTACATTGAAGAGTAGTGATCCAAATACACGCCTTCTTACTCTAGACTCAGTGCTCTTTCCACAAACCAATCTCTGTCAATAAGACTTGGAGGGAGACTAATTCTAAAATTTTATTTTCACAGGAAGATGAAAATGGCAAAAAAATTAATCTCCCCTTCTAGTCATGTCAGTAAGGCATTGAACACATTCACAACAGAAAGTAATGGGAAAATCTTTTTAACAGCACCAATCAACATTCTTAACTCAGTCTATTTTGACAAGTATCTATAATCTTCAAGTCTATCCATAGTGACATCTCTGATAGAGCCTCAGAGAGCAAAGAACTATCCTTTCCACTACCCAACACCCATTGACCAGAAGAAATCCTTAAATATAACTACATGCCAACATGGAGAAAGATCTCCCTTTGCAAAGCTGCCAAGAAAGCAACTTGCTTGGTTAGGACAGAAGCTCTTGCCAAAGCCACTGGTGTCTGTTAGCAAATGAAATAGCTAAGATTGTTTTTGCAAAAATGAATTATTTCATTTTATGAAATTTGTATATGCAATGCTCAAAGTTATTCGATATTAAATATGTGAGAGGGAAACTCCACTGGGAGTCACAGTGCAGCAATAACATTTAAATAAATTACTCAGGCTGACATACAAATAGTTTATTTTTCAATACCCTACCCCTCCTCATGATAATTCTCAGCCATAACCATAATGCTTCCTGTACTGGGCTTGTTTATCACTCCTTGGAAACATAACTTTTTTTTTTGCCTTTAATCCAATTCAAAATACTTCATCATAAGAACATATCAGACTACCAACACACCAAAACAGGCAAACTGGAAATGTTCTATTAGGAATCCTTTGCCATGAAATTCTCACCTGTGCAGTGGTCTCCTGGATATGATATCCATTTAAAGTTACCCTAAATTACAGGAAGGGGGTATCCATTTTTATCTTGGTATCTCTAGTACTTAGCCTAATGCCTTGCACTCAGTAGATCTTTATACCACTGTTAAATTGAAATGAATTTTATTTCTCATGAATTGCATACTATGGTTTTCCCAATCATTCCCAGAGCCAAGGTTGGTTGACAGATAATAAAGGGTATAGAATTAGCTGGTTGTGCTTTCTTTCTTTTTAATGGATAAAAAGAACCCTTTAACTTTCAAGGTGCTCTATCACTCTAAGACTTTATTACATTTTATTTTTGTTTTATAATCCAAGCAAAGCAAAAAAACCCCAAACAAAACAAACGGAAAACAAACACCCTACTTGGAGTACTTGCTTGCCTTCAGTATTCTGTGCCCTCTTTTATTTTTTTCACCTGAACACTGTTGCTTCAAGTCATCTCCACATCTGTGCTAGGAACTGTTAGGATGTTTAATGCCCTGTGAAAAATTAAGCATTTTATTGCGGTAATTGCTGTGTTGGGCAGCTGGTGGTCAGACCAAACAACAGAGTTAATCCATTAGTGGTGAACTCACCACCCCCTCACTGCCAAAGCCCAGTGTACATAGGTTGTGTGTGTGTGTGTGTGTGCATGCATGTGTCTATTAGTGTGAAGTCAGTGGCTTCCAGAGAGTGCCTCTAACAAGGTGAGGTCAAAAGTAGGTTCCTGATAGAAGCAGTAGAAGCTGGTACAGAGTAGAATGAGAGAAGCCAGACTCCATCTTCCTTCAGCTTTAGAAGCCCCATAGGAAATATCAAATTGTTTTACCCACACAATCTACTTGAGATTCCAGAAAGAAAGAAAGTGCTCAATAATTTGTATAGGGAAGAATTTCTTAGATACTCTTCCTGAACCTAAGCCTGACTTTCTATTTACTGTCAGTTTCCATGCATCTTATCTGAGGTGGGAATGGGAAGGTGGGGGTGGGGGGGTAGAGAATCTATGAGACTGTTTTTGAGTAATATCAAGTTATACTGTTAGTAATTCTACAAATGGAAATAAATATTATTTATTTCCTCTTAATTTCTGGAATCCTTGAGGATGGAAAGAAGTCAGTCAATCAATAAGCATTAAATAAACACCAACTATGGACCAGACACTGTAGGAAGCTCTGGAGACACAGTAATAGACAAAAAGACAGTCTCTGCTCTCAAGGAATTCAGAAATAAAGAAAGAAAACAAAACAAAACAAAACATGAAACCAGTTATATACAAACAAGCTTTATACAGGATAAGTTGGAGAAAATCTATATAGAAGAAGGGACAATATTTTTTAAAGGGATAGTATTAAAAGAGATCTAGAAAGACTTCTCACAGAACCTGGGATTTTAGTTGGGTCTTCAAGGAAGCCAGGAGGTAGAGATTAGGAGGAAGAGTATTCCAGGTATGGAAGGCAGACAGTGAAAATTGAGGGTGTTGTACCCCACCCCTTCTGGCTCTAGATTTATGATCCTATCATCCCTTCTAAGCATCGGATTTGATTGAGGAGGAAACTGAGGCCCAGTATGATTAAATGACTTGTCTGATATTAGCCAGCTAATCAAATGGTAAAGATAAGGCTAGAACCTAGGTGTCTAGATTTTTCCACTCTATCCTTTTGTCTTTTGACGCTTTAACTCAGAAATAAAGAAAAAAAGTTAATAAATAGATCTGTGAGCTAAGGCCTATGTGTAACAACTTCAAACACAAATGTAATTTAGGATTAAGAGTGAGGTATAGATTCTTTACAACAGGATCATTTTTACCTTCGTACAGAGGTGAAGTCTTTAACATTATAGAGGTCATAAACAAACTCTGCCACTGACTTGGGCAGGATATATCCTTTCTTGGTCTCATTTTCCTTATCTAGAAGTTGATCAAATTGGACTAGACATGGGTTCATCACCATTTTTTTGGTGTCATGGACCCCTCCTGCTATCTGATGAATTCTATGGGTCTGTTTTCAGACTAATGTTTTCAAATCCACAAAATGAAATTTAAAGAATTGTGAAGGAAACCAGTTATACTGAAAAACATCTATTTTAATGTCATATCTCATGCCTTCTCAATGGGTTTGGAGGTGTGGGAAGGAGGGAGAGAATTTAGAATTCAAATTTCAAAAAAAAGAACATAAAGGATTTAAGAAAAAATAACTTCTATTAACATCTTAAATTATAAGTTCATGTGTTCCAGTTTAATAAATTGAATAATCTCCAAGATACTTTATCACTCTAAATTCTACGAAAACCTATAAACTGGTTGATTTATAGACTCTTTTTCTCTCTGTCCCTCTTTGTCTCTCTCTCTCTGTCTCTTTGTCTTTGTCTCTGTCTCTGTCTCTCTCTCCCTATGAAAAACTAGTGTAGCAGCTTATAAGTCATAGCAACATGTTGGGAGAAGGATAGAAATTATTTCTCCATATTAAAGCATTTTTTAAACACACAGTAGGAGCTCACTAAACATTTGTGGAAGTGAGTATTATTCAGGAGGTCTAAACCAATGCAATCACTTTTAACTCAAAAAAATAGGCTTACCATCTCCCAAAAGAGATGTCCTGGTGAACCACAGGCAGTTATCAGCCCCCAACAAAGAGTTGTGTGTCTCCCCTTCTAGCTCACAGGTAGATCCACTTAGAGTCATGAACTGTGGATAGTAATTGAAAGGTCAGATTGATGAGACTAGCAGCAGAGATAAGATTTCTATGACAGTTTGATGGATACACCACTATCAAGGTGTACTTTTAATCATAATCTCATTACTTCCCTTCTGTTGGTTGGACTCACCTTGCAAGAAGAATTTGGGTCTCTTTCAGAAGGGAGGATTGGCCTTCTGGGAAAAGAGTGGCTGGAACTAAGAGCAAAGAATTAAAAAGAGGGGAGGAAAAGGAAAACAGGGTAGAAAAAAGATGCAAGAAAACATAGTAGGGGTGGAGAATGGGGTGTTGGATTGGAAACCAAATATGGAATCTATAGATGCCTCTCTAGGACCAGGAGGAAGTCATCCCGAAGCAATAAGCTTGTCATGGAGAGAAAGGGGATTTAAACTTAATAGCGAATACATTCAGCAATGCAACTTGGCTGAGCTGTGGGGGAGTTTGGTTCTTAGCCCAGAGAGAGCTTAATAGAAGTCAATAATGAAATCATCAACATGCAAGTATTAAAGTGCTTAAATGTGCTGTCTTTGCTTTTGATCACCGAGGCTTTGTTTCTCTCCATGCACAATCTCTGAGTAGACAATGGAATCTCCCTTTCTAAGAAACAAAGGGCTCACATTACAGGAACCAAGCATTGTCTCAGCAGTTCACCTCATTCCTTCTGGTGTAGGAAAGAAACAAAACCAAACTGGCTTTGGGGGGACAGTCAAGGGAGATGTCAACAAATTTGAACTGTCCTTTGTGATGTTTTTAAACGGTTTGCTTTATATTATCTCCTTATTTAAAAAACTGCTTTGTGATTTTTTTCATGAGAAAATAAACAGGGACGCATAGCAGCAGTTCTAGAACACCTTTTAACCAAGAGATTCTAAGTGCTTTACAAACATTCATTTATTAAATTTCATTATATTACTGGTACATAGGTAAATATTGATGCACTATACCCTTTTGGTGACCCAGAGCAAAGAACCCATGATGCTTTTCCCATTGCAAAGAACTGAGGGCAAATTCCAGTAGGAATTCTTTAGAGGAATTCTGGAAAGTGATTCTTCCATAAAGGTACACAGGATAAAACATTGGATACTTGATCCTTGCTACTTTCACTCCTGCCCTCACAACTGTCAAGGTCCCAGAGCTATGATGTATTTCTTTTGCTGGTAAAATAGAAATAAAGAGGCAAAGAAAACAGCAAATTGGCTCACGTTTCTCCAGAAACACATTTCCAAATGGGAAAAACAAAAGCATGCGGGGAGATATCAGAGAGGAAAAAGCAATTGTATATTTGTTAGCAAGCAGGCTGTTGTTTGAAGAGACCCAACAACCATCCCAAGGGATTCTGAGCACACTTAAGTTGGTATTATCTTCTTCCTTCTCTGGAAAGGACTAGTGCTCTGCTTGAAGGACCATGATGAAGGAGAACATAAAAACTGGGCTCTCCATCCTCTTCCTTATAAGTCCCTTATCTCTCCTCTGACAGGCAGAAGGGTACAGAATAAAGGAGAAAGATATTGCTCCCCCTGGGAAAAGGCAACTCTGGAAAAGTATAAATTGAGCAAGAGAAGGCATTTCCCTATCCATTCTATCTACTCATATCTACTGCCCTCAAATCACACAGAGCAAAAAATGGGAGAGCAGAATCGAAACACTTCCCCCAAAAGGTAACCAAACATTATAGAATTTTTTGATTTGGACTTTTCATACATCTTGTTAACTTGGAAAGAGGGTCCTGCATGAATCTGAATGCTTCCCTCTGGATTTCATCCTGCTCTCTGTTCTGACAATGAATTAGGAAAGAAGAAGGGAAACTGGGGCCATGGGCCATTAAAAAAGGACAAGTGTGCCTTATGATGAAAGAATCATGGAGAAGAAAGGTGTTCTCATTAACAACAGCTAGAATCCCTAATACATCCATATTCCTTGATTTTGTAGAGCCTTGATCTTGTTATATTAGTGAAACAGCACAACCATCTAATTATGACTCTGTGTCCATAGCAAAACCAAATGGAGAACTATACAGTGACTTAGTTGAACTGGTCATACACATAGCCTCATTGTCACCTGTGAAATGGAGAAACATGATATACCTTTAGCATATTGAGTAGATTCAGTGAAAAAATACAAGAAAGAACCACGTGGAATAAGAAGACATAGATAAGTTATTATGAGTGACAATGGAAGGATCATTGAGAACACAAATCCACTGAAGTATTAATGTCTACAGAACCCTACTGGCCAACTAAAATGAGTATCTTTATAATCTTCCTAAGTACCCTAGGGATATTCTTTTGATATCCTGCTAATAGAGTTTCTGCCATTGCTATACACTCTCCTCAATGGTATACAATATGGTGGGTAACTTCACAGATAATGAGGCAAATCCTAATCCCTTCTGAAAAAGATATTAGGTTCTGTTTATGTATGTTATCTTTTTAAATCATAGTATAGTAGAATGGAAAGGGTCGTCATGAAATCAGGCCTCCATCTCTAGGCAAAAGTATCTAAATAGAACAGATTATCTAAACATAAGATCTTTATAGATGGAATTTTCTCAACTGCTTGTAGAAGTAGTTATAGTCATACATTCTAATGTTTAATTATGCATCTAAACCTTTAGACTCTATATCCAACTGAACTATCTCACTTTCATCTAAGCCCATTCTCTCTTATTCAATTGTCTCCAGACATAGAGAATGTCAGCCTCCTCATTGGGAATCTTTTAAAGAAAGTCTGAATGACTTTCCATGATATGTCTTGTGGGGAATTATTTGATGGATTGGACAAAATGGTTACTGAAGTTCCTTCCTACTCTGATTTATGTGACTTATATGAACTTCATAAAAAGTGATTTTTTTCTAGGTAAAACAAACCTAAAACATTTATCCTTTCCTCACAGAGTCTATTTTCCATACTCAATTACTTTAGGGACTCTTCTCTGGGTCCTCTTCAGTCCTTGCATCCATTTCAGAGTATGTCACTATTGGTTGTTCAGATTTAGCTAATAGATTGAAAGGATTACTTCATGCTTCCTGACCTATGAATGTGAGTTTGATAGTGTCATGGAAAGTCACATCAACAGAGCATATGAAAGGGTCCAAGAGGGAATGAAATATTGGAGTCAGAAAGGTAGATCTGGAGTCATTTACATAAAGATAGAAGCTGGTAGTTTCAGCGTGATATAGGTATATATGATGGATAGGAATGATACATCTAGCTTTGTAACTTAGATGGCATCACAAAAATAATCCCAGTAATTTTTGTACATCCACAGCAGGTAGATACAGGAAAAACAATTATTACTCAATTTACATATTAGTAAAATGCTTCAAATGTTAATATTAGTGAGAATTATCAGATTCAGGAGTATATGGTAGATGGAGATTTGTTCCCAGACTAGAAATAGAAATAGGGGTAGAATCCATCCAGGACATGTGTGTCAAGGGTGCAAAGTATAGAGATGTTGTGTCCAAGCTCCTATCTTCACCAATCTCTGAGCAACACTCAGTGAGGGCCTAAGAAGTGCTCATGAATGGATTGAAATGACTTCTAATACCTCAATACATTTTTGGTTAACCAGATAGGTGTGGAAGTTAGATAACTATTTGGCCTAGCACTCAGCCTCTTTCTTCCTCTGTCCATATAGAATGTGACCACTCCAACTGAGTGCTCACTTCCTAGAACAAGTTACAATGCTTCCACTAACACATATCTTGGGATTCCTTATTTGTCTTTTTAAGAGATTTTGAATGCATTTCTAGCGAAGATATATTCCACTTGAGGATGAGGACCTATCAGTCTATAAGCGGATTTCATGACTTCATGGTTTCTACCAATTCTATTACTTCTGATGTTTATAAAAATTTAGAATTTATCTTTTAACTCACTGTGGCCATCTCATAATCCTAATGGGAAAAGCCTACATGGGGAAATAAGTTTGCAAGCTTTGTACAAGGCGTTTGGTAGAACTCATCATGGCCTACACCAGAATCTTAGGCTCAAACATCTCACTGTTGTCCTAAAAGCTTGTCAAATCATGTTGTAATTCATTCTTCTTTTTTTTCCCTTGAACCTGCTGGAAGAGTTAGTATGTAAATTTCAACCTATTTTTAAGGGTTATTTTCACTCAAGTGAAATCTATCAAGGAAGGAGGGTTATTTTTACAGCGCGCAGCAACTGCCGATCACCATGGCAACGGGCCTGGTGAATGCAATAAAGCATCCCTCTGTTATCGTAAACACAAAAGGGAAACACTGAAATCTAAAAGAAAGGCAATTATTGTTGGGGGGGGGGGAGGAAACAACATGCCAATGGAGCACTTGCAAAGTCATGTGACTGAATGAAGGTTGGAAGTTTTTTCAGAAGCTTGCACCTACTACCTCCATACTCAGTGAGGTCCATAGTGGACAAAAGTGGCCAGTGAAAGGCCAGTGAAAGGGATCAGGAATGTTCACCATTGTTTTCATCAATAATGGAAAATGTCACATAGAATACTACAAACCAAAATAAAATTTTTCCCCCCTCTCATTTCTTAAAACACAAAATGGGCTTAGGAAATATAGGCATTAGGGAAGAAAAAAAAATATCCATTTCACATTGGTTTTCTTTAGGGGAACATTTTCTTGTTAGCAGTGGAATTGTGGATGAAAAAAATAGTCAACATAGAACATAGGATTTTTATAGATATAGCTTCTCTTTTTAATTGTCTTTTTCCAAGGGTGGTGGTAAATTCCATATTGATGAAAGGAGAGACACTGATATAAATAATTTCTAACTCCTAGATATAGTGAAATATAACAGCCACACTCTACCTCAAACCAAGAATAATCAAGAGACACATTCATTGAATTATTTCACATTCAGACTGGTTAGGAAAAAGGCAAATCTGTTTTACCTTATTTTACAGATGAGGAAACCTGGGGCCAGATAGATAAAGACTAAAGCTAAAGTAAAGGTTAATGTTCATGCAAAGATTGAGGGCTAGTTTATACAATAGAAAGAACACAGAACTGTTCATCAATAAAGCCGGGCTCAAATCCTCTATCACTGATTAGAAGTGTGACTTTAGGCAAGTCTTATCTGAAATTCCATTTTCTAATGTGTAAAATGAGAGAGTTGTCGCAGATGATTTTTGAGGTCTCTTCCAGGTATAATATACTATTATTTTATGTTTAGGGTTCATTCATATGAATCAAGGAAGTATGCTGAAAATACTATGTGGTCCTAGTCTAATATTTGGAAAATTCCATTTTAACACAGGGCTAAGAAAATGTTTTAGCTCTGAGAGTTCCAAATGAATTTTATCATCGCCTATGGCTGCTATGCCAGAGAGAAGACAGAAAAGGGAAAAGAAAATATTTCATTCATCTCTAAGTACAACATTTTAGGAAAAAATGCATCCATAAATTGGAGTACATATAGAAGAGGGCATCCTGGATGATGAGATGACTAGAAACTATGTTATAAAAAAATAAAGTGGAGAATATGGCAATGACTAGCCTGGAGAAATGAAGACTTAACAGGGATTAACCTGAAAGCTGTCTTTGAGTTCCTACAGGGTTTACATATGTGAAAGTAGAACAGAATTTGCTCTACTTGCCTGTAAAATGTCGAACTTGCAATGGATCAAAACTGCTGAGATTCACAATTTGGCTCAGTGGAAGGAAAAACTTACAAACTGTTAGAGCTCTCCAAATATGGGATCAACTTCCTCAGTAAGTAATAGTTTCTCCATCTGGTGGGTTCCATTGCTGGGATTTAGAGAGTCTTCACAGAAGCATCAGATTCATTAGTCAATGCTAAGAAATAAAGAAAAAGAAAACAGGCCCTTTGGCCCATTTACATCGCATATTAAAAGGAAGGCAATATGAATTAATTGAAAACACTCAAGGGAGTGTGGAAGTGTAGGAAGGGGCAATCAGTGAAGGTCACTAGTGCATCAACCAATTCCCAAAGTTATATATCACCTGATAATTTCAAAAAGTAGGGTAACTCAACTACAAGTCTGGAAAGGACAGGAATGTGATAATGCCAGAGATGCCATCAATCAGCTTTTTGGGCAATGGCAGAAGGAGGAGGAAGTCCTTGATGAATTTCTGAGAGGCATAACAGGTGAGACTTTTGAGTCTACCATTATTCCATGTGATTGGATAAATCAAGGATCAGGCAGATCAGGGAAACTAAAGAGGGATTTATCTTTTTTAGGGAGAGGTGAAGTTTTGCATAGTTGAATTGTGGTTTGCTTGAGGTCACAGGTAGAGAGGGTGATAGTCAATGAGATTTCAGGAACTTTTTAACTTGAAAGATTCCAGAAATAGACAATTCTGGGGATTGAGGATTTCATAGATGGATTCTGCAGAAAAATGGGGCATCTGACTAGGCAGAAGGTTGGCTAATGCAAGGATAGCTCGCTTTAGGAGAAGCGCTTCTTCCAGATTACAGCATTGTCACCAAAGTTTGAGTGGTTACTTGTCAAAGAAGTTGTAAAGGAAATTCATGTGCTCTTTCAGGTCCCCCTAACTCTGAGTTTCTGGGATTGTATGGAATAAAAAATATGAGTGAAAAGTGGCAACTGGCATAGCAGGGATAGAAGGAAAGAAAGAAACAGACAAAGAAAAATGAAAGAGGAACTGAGGAGGAATGATTGAAGAAGAAATCAATTTTTAATCTGGGTATCTACAACAATCTCAGTCAAAGGAAGTCCAGCTTGTATTCAAAAACCTCCGTTAATGGAGAACTCACTACTCAATACAGAAGTTCATTGCATTTTTAAGCAGCTCTAAGTTTTGGGCAATATTTTCTTATGCTGAAGGGAAATTCACTCCCTTGTAAATGTCACTCCACTAATCCAATAAATGGTTTATGTAGAATTTTTCCCCCTCACTTTCCTCTGAAAATAAACCTAAGCTCTGAAGTATATCTATCTTTTATCCACTGCTATGGACATTTTCTTAAATCCTGTTCACATCTCCCTATTTGTCCTCTAACCCTGGGATTTACACTCAAATCCCGAAAGAAAAGGCTTAGAGAATATCTCCCTGTCTGAGTCCTCTGAAGACTTAGATCAGAGGTAGGGAATCTATGGCATTGAGGCCACATGTGGCCTTCTAGGTCCTTCGGTACAGTCTTTAGACTGAATCCAAGTTTTACAGAACAAATTCTTTTGTTAAGAGGATTTGTTCTGTAAAGTATTGGCTTCAGTCAAAGAGCCACACTTGAGGATCTAGAGAGACACATGTGCCCTGCCCCTGATTCTATTCTTTATCTCTGATTTTCATATGTGTGACACTGGACACTTTAACTAAGTCCTCTGAACAGGATTTTTCTTGTATAAAATAGGGATATTGGTCTGCTGGACTGAGGAGGAAAAATCCCACCTCTGATACTTTCTAACTCTGTGACCAGACTTTCACAGCCACTTTCACGTTAGACCGTCAGCTTCTTTATCCGTAAAGTGACAATAACAATGACTGCATCCCTCAGGCCCTGTGTATCCCCTTTCAATGCCTGCACAAAAGGTGGTGGAAATAGATCAGGCATTTAGAGTCGGAAGGAAACTTAGTGACCATTTAACTCAACCTTCCCATTTTACAGAAGAGGAAACTGAGGTCAACCAGAGCTAGTATTCTTTATTGCACCAAGCTGGCTTCTACCTCTTGGAGGGGTAGCCTGTTTAATGAAGATAAATTTATGTGAAAACACTTTTAAATTGCAAAGTTTTATACATCTCTATTGCATTCTCATTATCACCAATCAATTCAAAAGTTTTTATTCAGCAGTGATTATGTGCAAGGCATTCTACTGGGCACTGGGTATACATAGACAAAAATGAAGCAATCTCTGCCCTCAAGGACATTCCATTCTATTTGAAAAGAAAAAACTGCACAAACATATATAGGGTATCCCAAAGTCCTTAGCAGTTTTGATGAAAACTGCACTAAGGTCTTTGGAACTCCCTATAGATCTATATCTAAAAATCAACATCTACATATAGATAGATATCTATATTTGTATCTATCTCTATCTATAACTATATATCTATACGTAATAAATGTAGGGGAATTTTGTCAGTATGCTGCAGCAGTAATGCATACTTCAATCTCTCTTTTTCTCTTATTTCCTACCTCCTTTTCTCCTTGAATAGATACATAAGAAGTGATACAACTTAAAAGATCCTAGCAAGTTCCAGCTTTTCTCCATAAAAGCCATTCTAAGTGGTAGTTATAATGTCAACTTTCAGCAGCTGGCTCTCCATGCACACTTGTTTAACCCAATTGTCATTCAGCTGGTAATCACCTTTCTTTCCTGGAAATGCTGCATGGAGTGGTGCTGCATCAGCATCAAGACGGAATAATAAAAAAAGGAGAGAGGGAGGGAGGCAAGAGAGCAAGGGAGGAAGGCAGAAAGAGAAAGAGGAAGAGAGAGGGGAGGGTCTCATAAATTAATATAAAATGAGAGTGAACATTTGTGAAGATTGAGAGTGAAAATGAGAAGGGAGGACTATATGATCTTCAGTATGCAGATCACTTACACCCTCCCACCCAGCACCCTTAACTTATTATCCCCTATCCAATGATATGTGCCCAGGATGAACAAACCACAGGAAGTGGTAAAATGAGATGTACTATTGAACTTGAACTAGATATATGACACCGAATGAATTACTTATTCTCTCTCAGCCTCAGCTTCCCCCTTTATAAAATAGAGATAATCATAGCCCTTCCCTCACAAGGTTGTTGTGAGGATATAAGGAGATAATATCAATAAAGAGTTTTTCAAACCTTAAAGCACTATAGCAATGCTAAGCTGTCATTATTAGGATTTTCTCAGTGTGAAGCACTGTGGCTTTATGAGATTTTAAAAAACATGAGGTCCTTGCCTCTTTTGAGTGAATTTTGGAAAGAATCACAATGTGTTAAGACCTATTCTAAAAGGAGTGAACAAAAAAAAAAATTAAGTGTTAATTATGTGCTGAATACAAATAGGAAAGCAAAATAGAACCAAACACAGCAGATCTTGAAGGAGATTGATGATTCCTTAAGTTCCCAGTGTATTTTACTGTCATTCTCATGTTCTCACTCCTTTAGCCAAGCCAAATGGGACAATGGTCTTTAAGTGACATTAGTTTCACCATCACTACTGATGCTCATTCTTCCCAAGGAAGCATAGCGTTTGTCTGACAGGAACCATTAAAGGTCAGATTCAGGAGTCCTTGTGCAAAGTGTCACCTTTGGCATAGATAAAGTTTCATATCTTCTAGGCTTTAGAAAACTTCCAACCTCAACCTGCTTCCAAAGATGGTAAACGATTTATTGAGTCCACTGGATTCCACATTGTTGGTGGAATTCAAAATTTTGTCATTGTCTTCCTATACAAGAAAATGTTTCTATATCAAGAACTTTTTTTTTCTTAAGATTGCATGTCTAATTTTAAAATCTTTACAGCTAAAACAAGCATAGATTGGATATGTCAAATTATGAAGAAACCATTCCTTTTCTACTGCTTAGGTTTATAACTTCTAAGATAAAGCTTTGTCCATGGTTCTGTCATTAGTTATATTTGTAATAGGGTATGGGAGATTGGAGGAAGACTAGATAACTAAGGACACAATCTAGGTAAGGTTCAAAGGGACAAAACAATGTTTGTGCCCAGTTGTGAGAGCCATATTCTAAGAATGTCAGTAAATTGGAAAATTTCTAGAGAAGGGCAACCTTGAGTTCATATGATATGAAGATTGGTTGAAAGAACTATGAATATCTTGGAAATGATTCAGAAGTGAAATGATAGCCACTTCAAGTGTTTGAAGAGATATGATTCGAGAGAAAGATTAGACTTTTCTTTCACTTCAAATGGCAAAAAATAAAAGAAGCCATAGGTGGAAGTCACAACAGGGCAAATTTGGATTTTATATTCAGAAAAATCTTCAAAATAATTAGAGCTATTAAAAAGTATTTCAAAGGAAATCCTGAATTCCCCCACATTGGAGGTATGCAAATGATGGCTCAATGACTCATTCGTTAAGTAGGTTGTATAAAGACTTCTATTTCAGGAGAGATCTGTTAGATTAGAGTAATACTGAGATCCCTTTCAATTCTGAAATTCAATTCTGGATCTGATTCTGTGTCTGTGAAAGGCGGAAACTTGGTATTTTATTAGGTAGGGTCAGCTATAGACTCTCTCCTCTGTCTTGAGTTTGAAAGGGCTATGTATCCTGGTGCTCACTCTCTGTCTCTACCCCACCGGGCTACCACTTTGGCTTCTGGTTTTAGCCTTCACGACAGAGGGCACCTGCATGACTCTGGTGAGTGCAGTCAGATGGAAGGTGCATTCCCCATCCAGCTGCCCAAAGCCAATTCCAACCATCTGGAGTCACTGGTGCAGAACTTTTCCAGCTGGGTTGGGTGAAGGAGCTAACAGGAAGAAAAAGACATGGGGATTCAGAGATTCTGTACAACTCAACAATAGAGAGGGTTGTGCTCAATATTTGAATTGGGGTTCTGTTGTCTCTTCCTTATGACATGGAACAGAACATGTGGGAGTAGTTGAAGGAAGATGAGAAGGGTCTAGAAGAAGTGGCCCCATTCCTCAAAACTAAAATTTCACAATGAGTGAGACCAGGTGTTCTCCAGATACTAAGTAATCTGCACTTCCCACCAACCCAGCAGCAACAGTGGTGAAAGTTCCTCATTTAATTCCTTCTTTGATTCAAAGCCCCCAATATGACAATAGTAGAGGTCAGGAAAGCTGTGTTATAATGAGATTCATCAGTTCATATATTCACATAAAGATAGATCTGGAAGAGGCCTTGGAGATTATCTAGTCCAAACCTCCATTTTACCATTTAGAAAACAAAAATGGGTGATTTATATTAAGTTACACAACAAATTAATACTAGAGATAGAACTAAAATTAATCTTCTTTTTCTCAGGTCAATTTTCTCTTCATTATACCACACTACCATGTCCAAGAATTTTTTTTTTCTGGCAAGATGACAAAGGGGACAGGTAGCATAGAGGGGGTAGAGCAATGGAGAGACACAGAGAGACAGATAAAATTAGAAACACAAGCACAAAGAAAAGAGGAAGAGAAGAGAAATAGAAAGTGACAGAGAGACAGTGATACATAGAAAAAGACAGAGAGCATTGGAGTAGGGAAATGCCAACCAATTGAGTTGAATAAATTGTAGTATATGGACACAATGGAACACTAAGACATAAGGGAAAGGAGCATTTCAAAGAGACATGGGAAGAGCTATTGAACTGATGCAGAGGAAAGTGAGAAGAACTAGAGCATATACTATAACATTGGTATTATGAACTAACAATTTTGAAAGATTACAGAAATCTGATAATCTAAATGAGAGTCCAGGATTCTAAAGAACTGAAGAGGAAGCATCTTGTTTCTCTCATGATAGAGATATGGAATCCTATTCATTTTTTTGACTGTGCTTACAGGGCTCTCTCTCTCTCCTTTTTCCTCTCTCTCTCTCTCTCTCTCTCTCTCTCTCTTTCTCTCCCTCCTCTCACTCCTTCTCCCTCTCCCTCTCCTTCCATCCCTCCTCCATCTCTGCTTCTAGAAGGTAGAGGAAATGAGAAAGAGAGAAAAAAAATTAATGCTTGGTAATTTAAAAAATAAAATGACAAGAAAGAAAAGGAGGAAGGATGGGGGAGAAAAAGAGAAAGATTTGGGAAAGGAGATGGAGAGAGAATTTTTGTCCTACATTGTAGGATAAAGGGAAAGGGGAAAAGATGGAACTATAGTGATTAAGACAAGGAAAAGTGAGTTATATTGGCATACTGGCATGCTAAGGAACTTTTATCACTCAGGTTAACTGTGGTGGTCAAGAGAAAGGAAAGGGATCCATATATCATGAACCTACAAAGAAGTGTGCTGAATAATATGAGTTAGCTTCCAGCCATCTAAATCCCTTGTTTGTCTACGAAGTGTAATTTGATGACATCCAGGTAGGGAAATTGAGTTAATGATTTCAGACATGTATTTGCCTCCTCCTTCACCCAG
Organism: Potorous gilbertii; assembly: GCA_028658325.1. Taxonomy (NCBI): domain Eukaryota; kingdom Metazoa; phylum Chordata; class Mammalia; order Diprotodontia; family Potoroidae; genus Potorous; species Potorous gilbertii. The sequence continues at coordinate 645,810,061 of CM053770.1, read as the reverse complement.
CTATATCTGTCTTCTACTTCCCCCTAATTAAGTCCCCAAAAGGATTTCATTCTTGTATGTAAAGATGACGCTTCATTGCATTCCACTACTTTTTCATACTTTTCAACCCACTGGAACTAGCTTTCTCCCCAGACTTCACACAAAAATTCCACCTCCACCCACTGTGTTTTTGTCTTAGCAAACCCCTATTCCTATACTTTCTCCTCACTTCTACCACTTGGATTGTTCTCTATCTTTAAGACAGTTCTAGAACAACTTTCTACATTAATTTCTAGTCCTCCAATTCCCAGTGCCTCACTTCCTAATTACCTTGTATTCATGTGCACGTATTCATTATATACTCATTTGTTAGCCCCCATTAAAATATGGGCTCCTTGAGAGTGGAGATTGTTTCATTATTTTATGTTTGTCCCCAGTGCTTAATACAGTGCATAACACAAGACAGTAGGAGGAGGACTGGACATATGGTTTTATTTGTATAGAGTAGTGGTTCCTGAATTGGTTTTGTGTTCTGTCCCTTTTCCTTTTCAACAACAATAAAATGTATTTTGAACCCCCAGGGTAAGTTACTATATATTTATAATATCCTTTTAGATTTATTCACATAGTACTCACAGTAACTGAAATAATAACTTTTGCACAAAGAGATCCAAATTAAAATTTACATCATATAGTTAGGAAGATGGCACTAGTAGATAGAATGCTGTGCCTGGAGTCTGGAAGACCCAGTTTCAATTCTAGTCTCACATACTTAATAGCTGTGTGACTATAGGCTAGTCAATTAACCGCTGTTTGCCTCAGTTCCCTCAATTGTAAAAATAACAGCACCCACTTCCCAGGGTTGTTGTGAGGAGGAAATGAATAATTTTTATAAAGTGCCTGGCACAGAGTAGGCACTATATGAATGCTTATTCCTTCCCTCCCTTCCTTTCCTTCACAAGTATAAAATTTTTAAAAATGTTCTACCTATACTTTGGAAATTTCTAAGTATAGTTTACAGAACTCCAAAGATAAAATAATCATGCATATTTTATGACATTTTAAAAAAACTAAAGTTCTCAAGACCTCACATGCTTACTAGTATCCATAAGACTTCTTAAATTTCTGTATATTACCAATTTTAAAAATGTAAATAAAAATTTTAATGAAATAAGATCAACTTGGTAGATTCTTAACCTAATATAATACCTAATATAACCTAATATAATACCTAATATAACCTAATATAAACTTATTTTTGATGTTTTACATTTCTATTTGGACAATTTTTTTTTTACAATATTTGGTCTAACACCAGAGTAACAGTTTTAAATCTTATTCTGGATTAAGTTTATTTCAGGACAGATTTCAAAAAGAATAAAATGAAAAATGCTTGCTCAAAAAAAACATGTAGTGGAAAATGGTATGATAATTTTACAAGGGCTTTTGATAAGAGATAAAATTTTCTTTTTAAAAAAAAAATTTAGCCACCTAACCAATCAAATAAAATGAATAGCTAGTTATGATATAAAGTATTTACTTTTTTACTGGTTAATGACAAGTGCTGTGTTAAGTGATGAACATACTTAAAAATCAATTGCACATTCTCCTTAGTTTTTAATACTGTTTATATAAAAACTCTTCTTTGTAGGAAAAGAGTCTTTTCAGACCTGACTTTCTTTTCTTCTACCACTGGCACATTAGTTATACTCTCATAGATATTGTACTGACTGACTAATAAATGTTGCCAACCAGTTCATTTGAAAATTCACCATATACAAGAATATTAATATAAGTAGAGGATAAGTTTAAATCATAAAAAAGCCTTAATATTGCAATGAGAGGCAATACAGGGTTTATTTCTGCAGAATATTTATGGCTGTCTGGTATGGATTCAAGATGGTTTGTAATGTGCATGTCCATTGGTAATGGTTTTTAAACATTTATGCTATAAAAATGTATATGTTCAACATAATTGATGAGGACAACTGATTACAAATAACAGATTGGAATAGGACTTACTTTGGTACAGTGTACAACATGCATCTAATCATCCATTATGAATGACTTTTAAATGTTGAACCGTTGTGGTGGTTTGAAAACAATGTGATGATAGCCTGAGAAACTCCAAATTAAATATATATTGTGCTTAGTCAGAAGCCCTCATACTTGGATGAAATTTCTACACAAATAGCAAAACTATTGTGTGCATGAGTATAATGCTTTAAACGTGTACATGCTTGTTGTCACAAAGGAAATAAATAAATGAATGTATACATGTTTATGTGTGTGAATACACATGTATATGTATATAAATATAGAGATAATTTACTCCCTAAGGAACCATTAAAGAATTTGTAGTATAAGCCCAATAGACCATCATCTTACACCCTTATGGAGTTTTAGAATCGCTAAATAGGAATCACAAATGTAGAGTAACCCTGGATGAGGAAATTCATTCCACCAATGAAGTCTGCATCTTCTTTGCAAATTATATAAAGTTGCTTGGAGCACTAAAAAACTAAATGACTTGCCTGGGATTATACACCCAGTATGTAATAGAGTCAGGAACTGAACTCAGTTCTTCCTAGGTTCAATGTCAGCTCTTTTTCCACTACCTCTGCAGGTCTTTGATAAATTTTCGTTAAATGACTAATATTGCCTATGTGTATTTATACATGGTAGCACCTATCACACAGATTTGCTTTGAGGATCAAATCAGATAACCTATGTGAAGTGTTTTGCAAATCTTGAAAAATAGTCTTTCTATGAGTATAATAATTCATTTTAAAGTAACTTGTTATAGTTTCCAAAAAGAACTGAATATATCTGAATAAGTAATATTTTTGTCAGGTTACAAACATCATGAAAGGGGAAAAATGTAAAGATCCAAGTGTATTCGTGAAGAGAAAGAAACAAAGATCTAGGAACTATGAAACTGGATGTCATTGACTGAGGAAATATCTTTTGGTTTCTAAAAATCTTAGCGACAGCATATACTTGGCAAGTGTTCATGTGGTAGCTGCTTATCTGATCACTAGATCCCAAAGAACATCTGGTTCATCTTCTTCAAGGCATCTCCCTAGTCACCCAAATTTCTATAAACACCACTCTTGGCTACAATAAATAGCTGAAGTCATGTTTTGTCCATTATCATTTTCCACAGCTCAGCCCAACAAATTACTAAGCATGCATTCCTCTTCCCCTGGATTGATAATTTTCATAGATATGGAAAAGAACACTAAAGTCAAAGAGAAGATGGTAGAATAATGAAAATCTTGAGTCTCATAATCTTAGCAACAAAGGGATAATCCCTAGTTCAGTACTAAAGTTTGCTTAATCATAATTTGTTTTAATCATTTAACTGAGTATTATAAGGTCATAGATCCCTATATCTCAGCCAGGTGACACTTCCATTTATCACACTCAGGCTAACATAAATGATTTGGATAGTTCTAAAAGTAAAAGGTTTCTTTTAAAGAAAAACCTTATATTCTCCCCCTTTTCTCCAGGCTATTGCATTATTTTTGAGAATACATTTATCCATCCATCCATCCGTATGTATATATGTATATATACATATATACACATCTATATGTGTACACATATGTATGTGCATCTATATTATATATGCACATTTACACAAACAGCACCTACATATAATGTATATATGTGTATATATGTATATGTATACAATTATATGTGTATGTATATATACATATATTCTGTGTATATATATAATACATGTACTGTATATATACATCTCATTTGGAGCTGTAACTTGTGTAAAAGGGTTTCTAATGATCACTTTTCTAGTGAATTATTAGGTAGTCAATTACCAGGTCTGGTGACAATTTCAAAATCTCTTAACTGCTGAGTGATGAATAATCAGGGTGTATTTCCATGGGGAGGAGAGATGCAAGAAATCATTTGAGTCAAACCAGTTTGACCCTTTCAGATTAGGAAGGAAGTCTTCCCACAATGTTCCTGTAAAATATCTTTTGCTCTAGTATTGAAAAAACATTAAAGTTTGGGCCTGGTCTTCTAATCACTGCTCCTCTATAAAGAAAATTCCTGTATTGGCTCTAGTTTGTTTGTTTTTCATTGCTCTCTAACATTAGAAAACTCACTTCAGTTCACCAGACCTCAATATTCCCCTCCAGTTGCATTCAGTTCAATAATCATTCGTTTAGTGTTCTGCTAAAAATATGCAAGGCATTGTGGCTCTGGGCATGTAGAAGAATCTTCTACATTTAGGATGCTTACATTTTATTGATTGCTACAGTATGCATTTAGGGAACATTAAAAATGGAGGTTATTCAGAAAACTATTTTAGCACCCAAATTGAGCCTTGATGGAGGCATGAGAACCCACAAAGCTCAGCTCAAGCACCTACTCCTACAAAGGGCTTTCCTGCTCCCCACTAGTAGCTATTTTCCTGCCTTACAAATTATTCTACATATATGTTATATTCATTCACCTTCACACATATTGCTTCCTCCAACAGAATGCAAGATCTTTGAAGGTAAACCATGTCATTTCTGTTTGTATTGCCCCAGTTGGCATGGAACCAGGCATTTTGTAGTCAATAAAAACTTGTTAAACAGTTCAATGAAAGAAGATGCAAAGGTAAGGATGAAGACCCACTATCCAAGGGTGGGGGATAACCTTATTGAAAGCACAGAGAGGGGGCATGAATTGGCACATATAGGAGAAAAGCAAAGAAGACAATTTAACTTGAATAACACATAAGACTGGAAAAGTAAAGTGAAGTCAGATTTAAACGGTTTTAAAAACAGAAGAGTTTTATTTTATCATAGAAGCAATAGGCAGCCACACTAGAGCTTCTTGGGCAAGAGATTGACATGGTCAGAGTAGTATTTTAAGAAGATCATTTTTATTTTCATCTGTGGAGGATGGATTAGAGAAGAAAAAGACTTAAAGCTGGGAGACTACTTAGGAGGCTAGTGTAGATGACAGGGAGCAAAGACTTATACAGAGAAGTGGGCTATGTGCATGGAGGGAAGGGAATGAGTTTCATGGAGTAAGAATTGAGAAAAGTCAGAAACTAATTTGATATAGGAGGTGAGTGAGAGGAAAAAATTTTAGATGACTACGATGCTGAGAATCTAAGTAGCTGGAAGGATGGTAGTATTTGGGAGAGAAATGAGAAAGCTGGGAAAAAAGGGGCAATTTGGGGAAGAGGATAATGAGTGTAGGTATGTACATATTGAGTTTGAGACATCTCTGAGACATCCAGGTGTGAATATCTAACTGGCAAGATTGGAGATCAGGAGAGATAAGAAGGCTGACTGTAGCCTTCATAGTTATCTTCATAGAGATGATCACTGATCATATAGGAGAGGGGGAGAGAGAGAGAGAGAGAGAGAGAGAGAGAGAGAGAGAGAGAGAGAGAGAGAGAGAGAGAGAGATTGGGAGGGAGGGAGAGAGAGAGAGAGACAATATTTATTAAAAATTCAATACATGCCAGGCTCTGTGACAAATGCTAGGAACACAAAAAGATACAAAAGATAGTCCCTGCCCTCAAAGAACTCACAATATAATAGGACAGAAAAGAAGTAAACAGATATTTACTAACAAGCTATATGGAGGATACAGAAGAAATAATTAATAGAGGGAAAGTATTAGAATTTAGAATCGTTGGGAAAGGCTTTCCTACAGAAGGTTAGATTTTAATTGGACTTAAAGGGAGCCAAGGACACCAGGAAGTAGAGATGAGGAGGGAGAAAATTCCAGGCCTGAGGGACAGCCAGAGAAAATTCATGGAGCCAAGAGATGGAGTGTCTTATTTTGGGGACAGTAAAGAGGACAGTGTCACTTGATTGAAGAGTGTATGGTGAAGGGTAAGGTCTAAAAATACTAGAAAAGTATGAGTGGGGTAGGTTTTGAAGGGTTTTGAACACTAAGTAAAAGGTTTTGTATTTGATCCTGAAGACAATATTATCTGTTTTGGTGCAATGATAAGGTTGGATTGTAGATTTTAAGGAGTTGAGAAGAGAGTGTAGGGAGAAAAAATGGAGGAACTTATTATAGACGACCTTTACAAGATTAGCCATAGAGGGAAGAAGAGATATAGGATGATAGCAGAGATGGAAGGATTAAGTGAGAAGTTTTGAGGATGGTGATAGGGGAGCATGGGTATATTTGTTGGCACGAGGGAAGGAGACAGTAGATAGGAGAAGATTGAAAATAAGTGAAAGAATGTGAATAATAGAGGGGGCAATGTTAGAGGAGACAGGATGAAATGAAATTGCTTAAACAATTAGAGGGATTACTTTTGATAAGGAGTAAGTCTATTTCATCATGTGAAACAAAACCAAGGGGGAAATAATGGTAGAAGGCATATGAATGATATGAAATGAGGAGAAGGGAAGAAGGAGAAGCTTATGGTAAGTGGTCTCAATTTTTTAATTAAATATAAGGAAAGTTTCTCAGCTGAGAGTGTGGAGGGAGGGGATCTATGGAAAGTTTGAGAAGGGATGAAAAGGTTTGGAAGAGCTACCACAGAAAGTGGGATAGTTAGTTGATAAATGAGGTGTAGTAGGATTGCCTAGCAGCAGTGAGGGCCCAGTTGAGTTTATGTAAAATACATAAAATACAAAAAACACATTTGTAGTGTGGACCTGATCAGTATGATTGAATGATCTCCATCTTCATTCAGAGACATGTGTACAGAAGTGGAAGTGACAGATGGTGGGAGTGATCCAAGGCTGAGGTTTGGCAGGACCCAATAAGAGATATGATAAGGGTTCTGGAGACCCAAGAGAGAAGGAGAGTACAGATTAGAATTGGTTCACCCAATGGTCAATATGGGAAAAAGAGGAGAGAAGGCTAGTGCAAGTGAGGTGACCTGCAAGAGAATTGAGTGGTCAAGGATTTGGAGGTTATGGTGCAGACAAAGAGTAGGGTTTTGTAAAGGAAGGACAAAGTGAAAGGCCAAAAGATTATGGCCAGATGTGAGGATTTTGGAATTCTTGAATATGAAGGAAGTTCACCTTCATTCAGTGAACATTCAGTTCACTGTACAGAGACAGAAAGAATCTTGCTCTCAGCTTTAGAACTCTATCTCCTGCCCTTCCATGATAACACTAATATAAGTTTAGATCTTTTAACTCTTGTGAATTAATCTCTTCTTTTTCTTCTCTTAAGTTTCTGAGATATAACTTATACTTCAAGGGTGTGCTTTGTTCCCTCAAGTGTATATATTTACCACTCTTAGAATACAGTGACTTCAACTGAACATTTTTTTTTAAAGAAAGAGGGGTAAAAATCCTTCTAATATATCCCTCACAGACCTGTAGCTCCCTCAGCTTTAATAATTAGTGACTGTGATTTTTCACTCAAGAAAACTAATCAATCACTCATGCAATCCACAAACATTTATTAAGTACTTGCTTTGTGCCAGGCATTAGGGATACAAAGTTTAAAAAAAGGAATGAAAAATATTCCCTGCCTTTAATGAATTTATATACTAATGGAGAAGAGATCACATAAATAAATTGATATATACAAAATGTGTACAGTGTAGAAGGAGAGTAACCTTAGAGGGGAAGACTTAAGTAGTTAGGGGAAGGGATCAGAAGTTCTCTTGAAGGTAACTTTTAAAATGAGATTTGAAAAAAGCCAGAGGCATCAAGAATAAGAGATGAGGAAACAGAACATTCCATGTTTAGGGGACAGCTGATGCAAAGGCATGGAGATGGGAGATAGAGTATTGTGTACAAAGAACAAGGTGTCTAGTATTGCTGACCCATTGGGTGTGTGGCTGGGAGTAAAGTATGAGCAAACTAGAAGTATACCAGCTGGTGGTATAATGTCAAGCTGTGAAGAGCCTTAAGTACCAGGCAGAGTACTTTATATTATATGCTAGAAGTAATAAGGAATTACAGAAATTTATTGAAGGAGCATGAGTGACATAACCAGTCTTATGCTTTTGTAGTCTTGCACTGGGAAAGAAAAGATGTGGATCCTATCCTAACTTCACCACTGCCTGTGACATTGTGTCATTCATATTGAGCTTTCATATTCCTCATCTCCAAGAGTGATAGTTCCTGCCCCAACTTAACCTTCCCCCATGAATGTTGTAAATTCTATTCATTAGTAAAAATCCAGTTCAAGTGCTCCCTTTTTAATAAAGAGAATAGATTCTCTCCTCTGAAACTCCTATACGTCTACATTTTTAGTGCTCACAACACAACGTATTTGGGGAGGAGGCATTTCCATGATTGCATTGGGCTGCAATTTCCCCTCAAAAAATGAATGTCAGAGATCTATAAAGTAAAACTATGAGAGTTGATAGTGGATTGGATATGAGGGACAGAGGGAGAGCTTCTTTTGATGTGTAAGATTTGTTGAATATCTCTCTTTTGAAGTATTGTGTGTATGAATATGTGACTTCAGGTCAGTCTGTCAACAGTATCCTACTGACTAATTCTAAAAGATCCTGAAAATCTTGAGACTTGGGGAAGACAGTCTGAGAATTGGAACTAAGGAACTTTCAAGACCTCTAAACAATCTTAAAAGTTATGGCAAGTAAAAAATATTGTTTGAAGGAGGAAGTGAGAGTGTGTTTTATTCAAAAAAGAAAAGATTGTAGGAATACCTGGTTCCAAGAATGTTAAGGGCTTCCAGAAAGAAGAGAGACCTATCAATATCCAAATCTCCAAAGAAAATCATTAGAAGCAGGGGAGAGTAGTTTTGGGGAATCTGATTTCAGATCTTTACAAAGAATATCTTCACAATTAGAATTTCACAAGATCTTCCAAGCTAATTTAATATTTATTGATAACTGACTTCAATGAAGATATGAATATAGGGCATACTGGAGAATGGCAAAAAAATTATGTGGGTAAATATGATTCAGGATGAAAACTTGAAAAAGAATAAAAAGTTAATAGACTACTCTTTATCTCTCTCTGTGTCTCTCTCTGTCTCTGTCTCTCCTGTTTTAATATCTATGCATAACAGATCTATGTCGGTAGATACTGTAAAAATATTTACATATAATATAGATATGGTTAAATATAGATATCTATATAACAGTTATATAGATATCTATCTATTATATAGATTATATATGTATGTATAAATACAAGGGGAGAGCTTATATGTATTTATGTATAATTATCTTATGATACACACATATATAGATACGTATATGTATATATACACATATACATATATATATATATAAAATCTCTTCAATAAAAAGAGTTGGAAGAAATCAAATAGCGTCATGAAAAAGGTAATTATCTTAGACAGGAAATGACTGGTTTCTAAAATAGTCATCATTTCAATTAGCTTTCTGTATTCAGTTAGAGTCCTGTCCAACTAGCAAAAGTCAAAATCATTAGGAAATTAAAAGAGAAAATAAAGATGTAATGTTACTATATGTGACTGCAACAATTATAATTAAACCTGTTTAAATAAGTTGTTAACTCTGAAAAATGAGAAATGGACCAATAAATGTATTATGATTAGGTCTAAATAGTTTCTCAGACATATTTAAACAATACAAAAGTCACCCCAATAAGGATCACTATCCAGAAATCACCTTTGTTAGATGTTACTTAATTGTTTCATCAAACAAAGAGACATAGGAGACACGAACAACACTGGTTCAGACTAGAAGCTTTTTTGCAGACTACTACAGAGGAAAAACACAGATTACAAGGATTATCACTTCACAAAACAGAAAAATTCATTTGAGAGGAACATAATCCTTCAGGGAACATGGTGCAAGAATGTGCTAAGCCAGATCCTTAGAACATTTGCAGATGAAATTGAAAGGAAGGCAGAAATTGAATACAAAATGGAAGAGATCTGCAGAGTTTCCTATAGTATTTTATTCTCATCTACAAAAATAGTGCAGCCACTATCATTGCACTTCTCCAACAGAATGTTCATTTTGTTATATACAGAAATAGCAATGACACTTAAGATACAGAAATTCGTCTACTGGAATCAACATAACTCGAAATATATACAGAGATACATTTTCAAGATGCTTCAAATTAAGGAAGATTTGCAAAAGACTGGAACTTCCATATATTTTATTTTTTACATGATATCTAATTCCTCATCAAAAGCAAGCCAGAGATCATGATCAACACCTGTTGTTCAGTCATTTCAATCGTATCTGACTCTCTGTGACCCTGTTTGGAGTTTTTGTGGCAAAAATACTGGAGTGGTTTATCATTTCCTTCTCTAAATCATTTTAAAAATAGGAAAACTGAGGCAAACAGGGTTAAGTAACTTGCCCATGGTCACATAGCTAGTAAATATCTGAGGTCCGATTTAAACTCAGGTCTTTCTGTCTCCAGCCTTGGCACTATTGTCTGTTCCACCTAGATGCTCTATAACTAAGCACCTGGACAGCTACCTTTTAACTTCTGAAAAATCTTTAAAGGCATGATCTATATAGGCTTAGATGATTTGCTAGATAGACCACATTTTTATATTGAAATATCTAAATGAGAGGTGGAACAAATGTAAGATTTTCCATGTTTATTTGTTGATCTCAAAAGTAAATAAATAAATAAATACATAAACCATTTGGCTAAAGAGAACAAAATGCATCCATTAATGCCTTCCTCAAGTTCTGAGGGTCCTAGGCTTATGCTAAAATCACTTCTAAGAAGTGAAAGCTTCTAGGAAGAGGAAAACACAGAGATAGCTTTTTTTTCACTGATTGTCTGAATATCAACATCAGGTAAGGCCTAAAACAGAGAGATGTGTACTCATGTAAGATTTTCTTCAGGTTTATGGAAGATGTCCTATAAAAATCTCAGAACGAAGGATTTCCTTCCAATAGCAAGGATCTCCCAAGACTTTTGCTCATGGAAGGCATTGTGTTTGTTGCCTTTAGTTACAGAGCATTACTCAGCCTCCTCAAAGATATCCAGTCATTCCAAAAATTCATCTCAACCATCCATACTCGATAAACAAAGGGGATTAAAAAGGTATGTGGCCCAGATGACAGCATGCATTTGGACAGGAACTACACTGAATTAATCTGTAAGCATATTGCACAGGTGCTGCAGATGGAAAATGAACTGAGGAGGTGATTAGACTGTATCCCATCTGGCAAACTGCAGTGTTTTCAACGATCAACGATGCTCACTTCTGCAAAAGCTCATATTTTTGACACCACTAGTCTCTTACTGATGTTATATGACTGGGAACCATGCAACAACACAATCTCAGAAGAACTAGAATTGTAGGCAAGCAGTCTGAGAGACAGTGGTGATGTAACTAGACTGTAACCAGTCTGTATCATCTGATTGGTGCTGCTTGCATGTCCATAATCAGTAAACAAGCATTTATCAAGTATCAGTTATGTAGCTAGATATTGTGCTAAGTGAGAAATGGGATAGAAGACATCACCATGGACTCATGTGATTGAAAAAGAGGGCAAGGTATTTGTGCAATGAGAGCTAGGAGATAACAAGTGGAAAGCATAAGTAGCCAAGAAATACTACAAACAGAGAAAAATCAGTGGGTTGGTCAATAAGCACTTATTAAGCACCTACTATATGCCAGGAACTTTTCTACATTCTAGGGATACAAGGAAAGCTAAAAGCTCTCAGTGTGAGATCTCCAGGAGCTCACAGTCTCATGGAAGGGACAACATTCAAACAACCACGTAAAAAATGGAATATAAACAGGATAAATAAGAGACGTACATTGATGAAACACACTGCTATTAATGGGGATCAAGAAGATACAGTACATGTGGAAGATTGACATCAATCTGTTAAATGAATCCTTCATGTACATGTTTTTGGGAAGACATAAATGAGAATTACATGGGATGAGATGTTGTAGAAGGGTCTCAGTATGCTTGTGTAGAGAGAATGGCCACACTACTGAGATTATGGATCCATCAAGGTAGCCAAGTACATGGTTTATCATCCCTAAAAATGAGAAACATCTCAAAAGCAGTAACTTTTTTTTGATTTCCCCAAGTACCTATCAGACCATAATGAATATAAGCCAGTGAATCTGTGATTTTGTCTGCAGAACTCCCTCGACTCAAAGCAGTCTGAAGTTATTCTATACCTCACAGTCTTAGAGAGTTGCCTAAGGATCTTAGAGGTTAGGTCACTTACCTATGATCACATGGCTAATAAGTTTTGGAGGCAGAGTTTTAACCTAAGTCTTACTAACTTCAGATATGCCCCTCTATCCACTTCACTTGCTGTGTCTCCATCTGCATATTATAAACCCTTAATAAATGTTCATCAAATAAATGTGCCAACTAAAAGTATATTCTGGGTCTCACTCTACCAGAATACCTAGTTCTTAACAAACATTAGGTGCCACTGTTCCAGAGACTAACTCAAATGTTGGGTGCAAAGCAGGGACCTAAATATTTACTGAATTAAATTGGATTCCAGGGCTGCAATGGTTAATCACCAAAAGATTCCTCCCAAGAGTACTGAAAATAAGTCACTAATGCATCTGGATTTTTCTAAGAGGATTACAGAGAGTAGCTTTGCTTGAGACTAACTGAGTGGAGGGGGTGGGATGAAGAAAAAGGGAGATTTGCAGCTGGAAGATATTCCTCATGTACAGTAGTACCTGCCCCTTGTGTATATGTTAGCATACTTTGCACAGATGCCTCTTTGTTTCTGAACAGGAAACTAATTGCCTTTCTTGTCTGAGTCTGAGAAGTTTTTCTGTGTCACTCTGCAAATAATGGGTGTCATTTCCCAAACCGCATGTGAAGAGCCTTCCCTGATGGCATCTCATGCACAGACACTTCTTGGGTGTCCCCCATCACAAAAGGTACCCATCCTTCTTTTAATTGAACCCCTCATTAGGACATCATGGTGCTCCTATGGCGATTATCAATCAGTCACACACACACACACACACACACACACACACACACACACACAATCTGACATGTAAAAAAGAAATGAGGGAGAAACTCTCCTTAGAATAAAGACGTGATTCATCCATCCATTATTTTTTATGTCATTAAAAGCTGGTGACTCTGGTGATTGTGAAATCTGCCAGACTTGTAGTCTGGGAGACTCCAATGCTCTTCTCTTAGGTCACATACCTCACAGGCAGCAAGCTAGGGCCACCCACCAGCCAGCCTGAGCTTTCCCCCATTGCCCCCTGCTGCTGTTGCCTTAGCAACCAAGCAGGGTCTAAAGTGCCCCAGCAAGTCCATTCTTGTTACTAAGGAAACCCCAGGGTTTTCCTAATTAGAGCCTGGTCCAACTCCAGTCATTCAGGTGGATGGGTGGCCAACTCCCTTTGGGGAGAAAAGTCCTCTTGAAATGCAAACTAGAGAGCTACCAAGTCAATCTTCCTTCTTCCCCTCTTTTTCATGGTGAAGTAAGAAATTTGCTTGCTCTGTTACATTCTGTGGATAGCCTGCTGGTCCCAGGGCTTTGCTGGAGACTCCAGAAAAGTTGGTGTTGCATATGATGACCCTTAACTGCTCGCTTCTATAAAGGTCCTCTAGATTTTGTGAATCATTGAAGACAAAGTTTTGTTTTGGAAATTTGATATTTTATCATCAACTCTCCTCCATTTCTTCTTTTAATGCACTCACACTTGTTTTTCATACCATCCCTAAGAGTTCTCAGTGCTTTCATGCAGAACAACCCCTCTACCTACCCCCCCAAAAAGTAGGCCTCTATAATCCCCAGGGCATATATCAATATCCTGCTTCCCATCTAAACTAATTGGTTATATATTCTCAGAACCTACTTCCTGAAACATGACCATGACCATGGTTGGTAATAAATTTTAATGTGATAAACTAATCCTGTCCAGGAGTTAACTAATCAATCAATCTATTTTATGAAGAACCTACTATGTGACAGATTCTCTGGAAGGCAATCCTATGCCTCTCATCTAATTTCTTTGTCTCCTTTTCACTTCAGTGCAGATTGGTCATAATTTCACCTTGTGGTGGCAAGGGTCAATTTTAGTAGCTGGGAAGATGAAGAAAGGCCTACTGTTAGAGATGGGACTTGAGCTATGTCTCCAAGGAAACCACAAATTCTAGGAGACAGTGGAGGAAGCATATTCTAAGTATGGAGGGCAGCATCCCGACAAGGCACAGAAATAGGTGATAGGAGAGAAGAGTTAGCCACCTCAAATCCTTAAGACAGGCATAAATCCCAAATCAGCAGATTAATGAAGCCTTCAAAAAAAGGCTGCCTCTCTCCCACAAACCTATGTCTATGTAATGATGATGGAATTAAACATGACCAAAACGTTATAGAGATCCAGTCCTCTGTTAGTAATGTACACCATCCCATGAGCAATATGTTCCCAGAAATATTAATCCCATTGAGAGATGTCTTAATATGTTCGGATAAAGAGAAACCACTGAATCTCTGGGTCTTGTTTAATTAATGGAAGCATGGAAGAACACAGATAGCTATTCACTTCTGTTGAAGAATCATTGGGTCAAGCATGCTGACTGTTATAAAAATAGGCATCTTTGAATTGCAAAATCAAATAGATGCAACCAAAAATTTTAAGAGCCCCTGAAGACAGTTTAATTCTAGGTAGAGAAATTCAGCAGATGTTCAGTGTTATTTCTTTTTCCTTTTCGAAGGAAATATTCTGGTGCTTTTTCTCCTCCCCCAATTCTAACCCTGAAATTCATAAATAAACATTTCCCATCTTAGAAAAATCCCAGAACTTGAATGAGATGGAGGTAGCAGAATTTTTTAAAATGATATATTTTTTAAATCAACTGGTCCAGATAAGAGCAAAAAATGAAAGTATATTGTGTTTGTACTGCAAAATTCTCTTGAGTGGGTACCTATAATGGATGTACTCAGACATATTTAGCACCTCAAGCAGAATGCATAACAAAGGTAAGGAAGGTGAGGCAGTCACTATATTTTGTATGGGTCAGACAACACCTATAGGGTAACCAAGTAAAGTACTTCAATTTCAAGAGGTATGGAAAGTTGAAAGAAAGAGAAGGTTTGGCTTAGAGAAGATTCAAGGAAGATATAATATATATCTTCAAAAATTTGAAAGGCTGTCTTATGAAAGATTGACCTTATTCTTTTTAGACGCAGGAGATAGATTTAAGTGCAATGGGTAGAAGTTATAAAGAGGCAAATTGAGGCTTAATGTCAGAGAAAACTTCCTAACAATAACAACTATCCAAAATTTGAATCAACCAGTTCAAGCTTCTGCTTTCATTGAAAATTTTCCAATGAGGAAAACCACCACTTCCTTGATGGGCATTTGAGATAGAACTCTTTTTTAGGTGTGGGTTGGATTTGATGGATAAGGAAGTCTTTCCCAACTTGGAGAATCTTTGATTCTGAGGATGCTCTATGATTCTTGGGGACATTTTAGAAGAGATATTGATGAGCTAAAACTCATGTGAAAAATAACTATGGTTGTAGAAATATTTAAAAACATGCCATAACAGGATCAGTTGAAGAAACTATAGATAATTAACCTGAAGAAGAGAAAAATCTAATGAGAACATAACTTTCTTCAAAAAGCTTAAGGGTTGTCATACTAGAAGAATGATTAGATTTGTTTTTCTTGGCCCCAGGACACAGAACTAGGAAGAGAAGGGAAATTGCCAGAAAATAGATTGATACTAAATTTGAAGAAATATTTCCTAATGCCATCCCAAAATATAATGAGCTGCCTTAGGAAGTAGTGAACTCACTCAAAGTCTTCATTTAGAGGCCGGGAGTCCATTATTTGAGATTTTGAAGAGGACATTCATGATTTGCCTCGGCTTGGACTAATGAATTCTGAGTTTCTTTCTTACCTGGCACTTCTATAATTCATGTGGCTCATATAAATCACATAGTTCCCAGCATGTGCTAGGCCTGGTTTAAGATTAGAGCCAGGCCCTTTCATTTCTAGGGTAGTTGATCCTTTTTTAATCATTTGGAAGCATCAATCAAGACTTCAAAGGCCATTGATCTAGCATACAGGGATCTCTCATCACTGGCCAAAGAGACAAAATGAATATATATCTTAAAACAAAAAGGAAAGTGACATCTACTAATTTGTCGCATTAACATACCATCTCCTTCCAGCAATGTGTTGAGTGAAAACTCCCTTTGTGCCCAGCAGCCCAGTTATTCTGATTACCTTCCATGAAGTTACGATCCACCACTTCATTAGGTTTCCCAGGCAACTGATATCATCATAAGGCCATTGTGGATTGAATGTGGGAATAGCCAGAAGGAGTCAGAAGGAGAAGAAGTCAGTTAGAAGGGAAACACTGATAATGTGCAGGCTCTTACAGTATTATTACGACAGCAGGGCCATCTGGAAAGGTGCACATTGCAGAGAGCACATGCTGAAAAGGAAGAGACACATGATGACCCTATGAAATGTTACCCAAACAAAATTAGGCTTGGCCTAACAACCTAAGGGAATGGAGGCACCAAACAGACGTTACCTAAATGAGTAGTTAGTTAACCAGGTTTGAGTGAGCAACTCTTGGATGCAAAGCACTGTGGAGAAAGATAACAGAAACAGCAGACTTGCTCCCTGCCCTTCAACTTAGAATCCATATTAAGGAGTCTAGAATACACATATGAAATGAAAATAAATTGTTATCAATCACAAAAATAAGTATTCAAGCTTTTCCATGTAGATAGACAAAGTGTCCATATGTATATGTATGTATATATGCATATGCACATAAATATGCACAATAGGTATATAGTATATATGCACATGCATGTGTTTATATAAATTACAATGTATATGTGTATAAATGTGTGAATAGATAAGAAATACATATGTATGTGTTAAATATACACTCCAAATTGAGCATGTAGAGCAAAAGAATGGTCATAGCTGGTTTGTAAGGCAGGGATGGGGGGGTGGAACAAAGACTTCTTACATGTAGTGAATTTTATGCTCAATCTAGGAGGACATGATGCAAATGGAATGATGGAAAGGAATACACAGAACCATTTTGGATTAAGAAACTAGTACGATATTCCCAGGAAAATAGGGAGGCAGTTCTACTTCACAGAATAAAAGTATTGAGTTGTAAAATACTAAGAAAAGGTGTTGAAAATGTAAGGCACTGTCCCTTTCAGGTGCCATCTTTTTTATATGAAGTAATGTAGTATTGAAAAGGGCAAAAAAGGTGGTTTAGTATAAAGAATCTAAGATAAATTAATTGATAAAAAATGTAAGATACAGTCTCTTTCATAGTTGAACATATTGCCTGAAAGTGGTAAGAAAAGAAATTTGGCTTAATTTAAAAAAAAAAAAACCTACTAAAAGTTTATGTGAATTCATATTTTCTTAGAGCTCTAGGGATAATCCTGCTGAGGTAGACTATAATCTTTCTACTTACCACTTTAGCTCAAATCCCCACTAATGTGTTTCTATTTATACAAATTAAAGTCTTAACCATGACCATTTACAGTCACATAAACATTCACAATTTAACTTTTGCAACTTCAGGCATTCACATGATTTTATTAGTAACCTCATTTTCATTTTTGAATTGGCAACCATGCAAATTCACAGCTATATTAACAGTGGAGTAAGTCTAACAAATAGCAAATATTGTATGTTAGAATAAATGAATGATATGTATCCATACTGTATACCACAGTTGCATTAATTTTCCTATAGCCTTGCTCCAAACACCTGCCTCTGCCATTCAATAGCCCTGAACAGCTTTCCCACGGCTTACTGAACAAAGTCAAGACTTTTTAAGGTGATATTCAATGCCCTCCACAATATGACCCTATCTTCATCTTATTTTACTGACTTCAATATTTCTTCCGATTTTACTTCAAGCTCTACCACTCAACAAGAACTGCTCCTTTCTTAATCCTTTTCCTTCCTTACTTCTTTGTAGCTTTTGTGACTGTGGACTACTCCCTCTGCCTAGAAAATCTTTCCTTCGATTTTCATGGCATTGTACTTACTTGGTTCTTTTACCAGTCTATATCTTTCTGGTGTTTTCTGGAATATCATCCATGGACCAGCTCTTTGCATAGGAATACACCAAGACTGTCCTGTGTTCTCCTTTATTTTCTCTTTTTACTCTCTTGGTAATTTTATCAACTCCCACAGCTTCAAATGTAATTTCTATGCAGATAACACCAAAATCACATTCAACAGAAATTAGACAACAGATGAGACCCAAAGCATATACAACTCATCTTTATCTTGAGCTCCAATTCTACCTTATCAATTACTAGGTGGACAGCTTCACTTGGCTATCCCATAGACATCTCAAACTCGATCTATTCAAAGCTACAATAAGAATATATTTCTTCCAAAACCCTACCCTTCTTCCTAATCTCTTTATTTCTGTCAAGGACATGACCATCCTCTACTGAGCCAGACTTACAACCCTAGAATCATCTCTATAACTTGGCCATCCCTCACCTCTATATACAATTAGTGCAGAACTGACTGGTCACCTCCAAAATATCTCTTTTATCTATTTCCTTTCTACTCACATGGGCACTAACTTGATTCAGACCCTCATTACCTTATCTGGACTACTGCAATAGGTTGCTACTTGGTCTCCCTTCTCCAAGTCTCTCTTTCATCCATAAGGCTGTCAAAATAACATTCTTAAAATGTAGCTCTAGCCATGCCATCCCCTTGCTCAAGAAGCTGCAATGGCTTCCTTTTGTCTCTAGAAATACAGTCATCTCTGTTTTGGCGTTTGAAGCCCTTTATAATCTGGCTCAAATCTGTTAATCTAGATTCATTACACATAATCTCCTTTCCCTTTGCTACCACCTTGCACTTGTCATCTTAGTCAAATTGTTCTTATTATTCATTCTCATACACAAAATTCCACCTACTATGTCCATGTCCCTCTATAGCCTATCTCCCATGCCTGGAATGTTCTTTTCCCTCACTTCTGCCTCACAATCTTTACCTTCCTTCAAAGCAGAGTTCCAGGTGTCACCTCCCAAAAAAGACATTTCTTCATCCCTTACCTATCCCCATTTGATAATACTCTTACCTCAGTCCATGTTTTGTTCTGCATAAATTTTGTAAATAAATACCTATGTGCACGCCATTTCCCTCCAGTAGAATATAAGCTCTTTAGGAAATATTTTGTTTTTCTCTTGGCATTTCCAGTGCTTAGCACATACCTTGGCATATAAAGAACTCAATGAATTCTCTTTAAATTAAATTGGGTCAAGCTTCATCTATCTTTTCACTTTTATCTACTGTTATTCCTTTAACTTTTAACTCTATTCATACTGGACTACTTATCATTTCACAAATACACTTTGTACATGTCTGAAATGAACTTTCCTCAACCCACTTCTATCCCTGTTTGGCAAACCCTGCCTACAAGGACTGATACCTGAACTGGAAGTGATCCCTTCCTTCCATGGATACCTATAGGAAATCATATCCCCTAAAGACACTTGTTCCACTGTGCCTTATAGTTTGAGTTTATAATACATTGCTCCCCTTAATGTATTCCATACTATTCTTGCTATTCCTTACACATGACCCTCCATTTCCCAACTCTGCACTTTTGCACTGGCTGTATCCCATGCCTGAAATGCTTTCCCTTTTCTCCTCCACCTAGTAAAATCTTTTGGCACTTCAAACTCACTTCAAATGCCAACTTCTACATCAAGCCTTTCCTGATTCCTCAGCTATTAATGTTCTCCTGCCTAATCTACCCTATATAAAATGTATATATTATGTTATTAGAATGATTTCTTGTAGTATATACATCATATGTTTATATTAATATTGCATTATATATATATATATAGTATCTTTATAATATCTCATAAGGCAAAGTATAATATGTAATACATTTTGTTGTTGTTCAGTCATTTTAGGTTGTATTTGACACTTTGTGACCCTAATTGGGGTTTTCTTGGCATTTTTCTTAAAGTTGTTTTCCATTTCCTCCTCCACCTCTTTTTACAGATGAGGGAACTGAGGGAAACAGGGTTAAGTGACCTCCCCAGGATCACACAACTAATAAGTATCTGAGGCTAGATTTGACCTCAAGAAGATTAGTCTTTCTGACTCCAGACCTGGCACTTCCACTGTGCCACTTAGCTTCAATACAACATATTATGATGATATATTATGTACTACTATATAATATCATATCACTTTATATTGTTACCTTATGTCATATCACGTCATGTCATGTTATGTTATATTATGTCACATTGTATTATATTAATTAATTTATAATTTCCTTGATAGTATGTAAACTCCCTGAGGACAAGAATTATTTCACTTTGTCTTTCTATCCCCCTAATAGTTCCTGGAACACAGAAGTCACTTAATAAATGTCTATTGATTGTGTGACTGCATTATTATTCCTTTTGGACAATATTTTCTCCTGTACTGACTGAAGGGGGTAGAGAGTGGACATCTGAGAGATTCTTCTAGATCCTCCATTTAAGAAGAACACCCAGGGCAGCCCTCGCATCATTTCCCATCTGATTGAACTCTTCAACTTTTTCTACCCTTCTTTCCACCTTCCCACTTTTTAGCTATTTAGAAAACATTGTCTCCCCCCATTTGACTATGAACTCCTTGAGTACAGGGATTATATTTTCCCATTCTTTGTATCTCTATTTATTAGCACAGTGCCTGATAGCTAATAGGCACTTAACAATTGCTTACTGACTAAATAATCTGAATAAGGGCAAGGATCATGTCAATCAAATCTTCAACAAATATTCATTAAATTTCTCCTGCCATTCCTCTTTGTATCTTCCCTAGCATAATGCTCTAAACAGAATAAGTCCTTCGTAAATGTATTTTGCATGAATGAATCAATGAATTAAATTCATTTAACTTTAATTCAAGTGACCAAATGATATGGAAATATCTCAAATATTCCTACTGCCCCAGTCAGTTTCTGCTGACATTTTGTTTATGAAATGAGTTTATATTATAAAAGCATCTGTGAAGATAGAAGGGAAGTGGCTAGAAACATATCTACATAACCCTATAGAGGGAAACAGGGCAAGCAGACTCAGCCAGGCTGATTTGTTATGGTCTATTAAGAGGGTTTCCCGAGCAGCATGATTGCTGTCTTCAAGTCCCTGCTACTCTTCAATCTACATCATTGCACCATGGCAAGCAAGAGCCCATAGTCTTTTAATTAGACAGAACTGTGCCACCATTCCATTGCCAATATCTCACTAAGTCAAAGCAACACATGTTCTGGTGGTTATTTGTAGGATGAGTATTTTTTTTTCTGGTTTTAGTTTCTTTTATTTCCCTTTAGTCTTTTTACTTAGTGAAGTCATCCTGCAAAACACCATTTCATAGTCACATTTTACCTAGATTGGAACCAACATTTTCAGGATTTTTTCCCCAGTCGCAGTGACATACAATGAAAGGGAAATTAGTTAAAAATAAATCTTAGATGACTCAATGGATGACATTTTGATAGCGATATAGTTGGCACGTTGGTTCTTTGAAACTAAAAAGTAAAACAAAAACCTTCCATCTTCAAAAAGATTCTTCTCTATGTAAGTTTAGAGGATACAGGTTAGGGAAACTATGTCTTTTGGATCATAGAAGTGTACCTTTCCAAAAATAGGAATGTCTTGTGTTATCCCAGAAGGAATCCCTTAAAGGGACACCTTTAGGAAGGTGTCACCAAATTGGTTGGTCTGTAAATATGACAGACAGAAAGGTATGGATCCAAAGGAATCTCAGTATTGCATGGCTCCAGTCCTCAACCCTTCCTAGCCCCAAACACATTATATAGCCCTCTCTTTTTTCAAACAAATATGCCATTGAATTTACAAATTGTGAAAAGAAAAACTAGAATCTAAATAGAAGTATATTTGGTTTATAGACCGGGGCTACAAGGTCTTTATTTATTAAGACGAGATTTTATGGGGAAAAAATCAAAAGAAAAAAAGAAGAAGAAGGAGTGGTACCATCCCTTTGTTAATTATTTCCTATGTTTCTTCGATATAGCTGGTTTGTCCATATCTGTTTACATATTTTCTCCTCCATTATATTGTAAGCTCCTTGAGGACAGGGACTTTGATTCATAATAGCTATTCAACTCTGAACAAGTCACTTCACCATTCTCTAACTCAGTTTTCTCATCTATAAAATGGGAATAATAAAGATACCTACTTCTTAGGGTTATTTTGAGGATCAAATGAGGTAACATATGTAGTGGTTTCTGTAAGCCTTAAAGTGTTGTATAAATGCTAGATATCATCAGCTCTTTTCTTTCCACCATATAACATTTTATAAAGAAGAATTATTACACAGACAAGTTCCATTGGCTTTGCTGGGCCAGTCTCCCTCTTCTCACACTGAACCTTTCAGACATTAATCCATCAATCAATCAATCAATGTGTTGATTAATTAATCAGCATTTATCAACACCATGCCAGGAAACTGAATCTCTTCCATTTGAACTGTTTTAGGAAGATTCTGAAAGCAAGATAAGGTACCAGATACTGAGGTCCTTGCTCGAACTAAACTGCCAAGCATTCAAACTATGCTTCAGATTGCACAACTATGCTGGGCTGGCCACATTGTTCAAACGTAAAATATACCTTGTCAAAAAGACTATTGTGTGGAGAACTCATGTGGGGCAGGCAATCACGTGGTAATCAGAAGAAGAGATACAAGGACAATTTTAAAGTCTCTCTCAAGAACTTTGGATTTGATTGTGTGACATCGGAGACACTGTCAGAGGACCACTCAACATGGCATGCCCACATCAGAAAGGGTGCTATCCTCTATGAGCAAAGCAGAGTTGAAACAGCACAAAGGAAACATAGGATGCGCAAATTTAGAGTAACCACTCCAAATGTTCATGTGAATTATCTGTGCCCAATCTGTGGTAGAGCATTCCAAGCTCATATTGGTCTGATCAGCCACAGTCGTACACATTGCAACCATTCTTTATCATGGTGATGTCATTTTGGTCCTCTTCAAGAATGAAGGACAACAACCAACCAACTATGAGCCAGACACTGGGAGATGAAGACAAAGTAAATTTGTACCTGCCCTCAGGGAGTTTAAATTCCACGACAGAAGACTTGTATGTATATGAATACACAGTAAATACATTTAAAAAAATGAATACAGGGTTATGCTATTGGTGAAGTGTAAGTATTACATTGGGGCAAGTGAAGATGGGAGAAAAAAGATTTCATGCAGAACCTGATATGCAAGTCAAGAAGTCAACAAGCATTAAGGGCTTTCTATATGCTGGTCATTATGCTAAACACTAAGAATGTAAATGTAAACAAAAAGAAAGACTGTTTTGTCCTCAAGAAGCTTACATTCTATTGGAAAAAAGCATATAAAAGACATCTGATAAGAGCAGGGCAGGAAAGTACGTGCTTGAGGGAATGGTACGGAAAAAAATCTGTAAAGTTAGGATCAGTCCCAGGGGAGGGATGAAGGAATGAAAATCGTTGACCTGAGTTCTTCCATGAAGGGAGGTTCCAGGAGAAAATGATCAATCCAAGAAAGGGGGCAACGTGGAAGAAGGATCTTCCAGGGTGAGAAAGCTAATTGAACTGAGTCCTAAAGCCATCCAAGGAATGTGAAGTGGAAGCAAAAGTGCAAGAATCATGGGAGACAGCTACTACAAAGACAGAGAAGATGGGGAAATAGAGTGATTTCCAAGTTATCTTCAAATTTTTTTTCTACACCTCATTTCATCATGTGGAGAATTCTCAATATGGAAATTTACTCTACTCATTCTGATGGACAACTCATGTTTAATTCATAGTTTCATAAAGTCACTTCAGGGAACCAAGAGGTTAAATGACTCAACTTTGAGTCATACAGCAAGATGCCACCACAGCCAGACTATTTGAACCTAGGCCTTCTTGACTTCAAACCTATTCTTTATCCACTCTGGAGTACTAACCCTTTATAATAACATGTAACTAGACCTCAATCGATCAGAATATTTGGGAGAATGTGCTCTCTTGGTGAACCAAAGGTCATCCAGAAAACTCCCCTTTTAAAATTTCAATCTCATTATTGAAAATCTGAAATATATGAATCAAGGTTTTGCCTTAGGGAGTACAGTACAGAAAGTAAACACCATTTAATGGTTTATTGTTGTGGTTGAATGAAAATCATTCAGCGCCTGTGGGTATGAGAATCAATGCTCCAATTCTCATATCAACATATTGCAGAATTTAATGTAGAAAGTATTAGTGATAGTAATGAGAGTTACTGACACTCAGATAGTACTTTACAAACATCTCTTATTTGATTCTTTCTGATGACTTTGGATAGAATTCAGTACCAGCCACTAAACTAAGTGCTGGGGATACAAAGGAAGACCAAAGACAGTCCTTGTTCTCAAAAAGCAAACAGTCTGAAGGGGAGATGATATGCAAACTACCTCATAATATATATAAAAATAACATGGAGATAAGCAATGGAGAGAATGTGCCAGAATTAAGGAGATAAGGAAAAACTTCTTATAGAATATAGGAAATAAAGGGAGTATTATTTCCCTCTCATAAAAATTAAAAAAAACCTGTGGGTCAAAAGCATTAAGTGGCTTGTTGAGGTCATACAGCTAATAAATGGTAATGTTGAAATTTGAAAGCAGTTGTGGGTTCCTTTTGTTATTGTTTTGATGCTAAGTTTAATACTCTGCTATACCATGCACTGATACCCAGACTGCATGATACTGGGTTTTCCTTTTGGTTTTCAATAAATCCTTAAGATGAGGTTTTTTATTATTTTTTCCCTTATGGTATGCCTCTTACCTTTAAGGGAAGTGAAAGGAAATGTTCTGGTTAGTGGAAGATCTCGGTAAATCATATTAGACTATATTTAATTAAATTGTCTCTGTACATATGCACATACATACATGAGCATATACATATAAGTTCATATTTTATTCAGTTGGTTTTAGTGGAGTCTGGCTCTTTGAGATTCCTGTTGTTTTTTTCTTTTTTACATTGCTTGGTTTTGTTTTTTTCAAAGATACTGGAGTGGTTTGCCATTTCCTTTGCCAGCTCATTTCATAGATGAGGAGCTGAAGCAAATAGGGGTAAGTGATTTGCCCAGGGTCACACAGCTGTTAAGGAGGCCAGATTTGAACTGAGGTAGACAAATTGCCAGGATATGTGATTGGTAAGGTCTTGAGGTTTTACAGTCAGTATAGGATGAATGTTCATAGAATAACTGAAAGAAGCAGGGGGAGGAGTGGTGAGTCTTATTCTGATTCTTTGCTCTTTAACGCAGTACCTATATAACAGATGTGAAGTAGTAATAGAATTTGCAGAAGAATTTACACAAAAAACAGTGTGAATAAAGAGTCTCTTGAAGTTCCAACAATGATAGGGATCACTCTCGGACCTTGAAAAATAAAGTTTATGCATTGCCTTTTCAGTTGGGTAGTGAGTGGAGTCAGTGGTGGCTAAGTGAACTTCTTTATCTCAAGTTGCCAGGAAATCTCAGATTCTATAGGTTGCATGGTCTAAATGAAAGGGAATACTCAAATTAAGTTCGCCGAAGCTTCCATCTGAATCGAGCCATTAATGCAAAAGGTTTTGCATGATTTTTGTAAGTCTTCTTCCTATTGCTTCCCCCATTTAATGTCTGACCTTTTCACCTTCCACAGATTTTCTTTTGCTGCCACCATACGGTTCCTGCTGTCTTCATGCTCCCGTAATTCAAACTCAGGTCCTTCATAAGTGACACTGTGGTAAGCCACTTATCTCGTATGAGCCTCCTTTCCCATTGGTAAAAGGGAGATAATGATGCTTGTGAAACTGCCTCCTAGGATTTATTGGAGAACCAAATGAGATAATGAATATATCAGATTTGACTATATTAACAGAGAAGGTCATGATGAACAATAAATTTATGTGAGGCAACCACAAGGCAACAAAGGAATTGCATCCACTTGAATATACATTTGAGTCTGGTCTCCTTAAAAGCTGTATCCAATTCAATGTAAACTCATGAAGGGAAGGGGTTGCTTTTCCTTTTTCTTTATATTCTCAGTACTTAAAGCAGTTGCTGGCATGTAATAAGCAGTTAACAAATGCCTATCAGTTGACTGTTTGATTGTTGATTGATATTATAGACAGGACTTTCCTTACCTTACCTCTGTACATTTATAAAGTAGGCACAAAAAAACACAAACCCTGAGAACAGAGGGCCATACAGACACAGGCGTAGCTTTGACCTGAGTTGATTGGTTCCTGGGTTTTAGTTGTGTCCTGTTAGATTACAAGTTGAGAACTTGCCAGGATCTAAGGAAGACTGCATTGATGATGTTGTACTTGTCAGATTTCTGTATCCTTGTCCTGAGAGGCTCTACTTTGTCTACTCTTTCTTTTCTCCAATCCTTTGGAATCTAGAATATTCACTCTGCTACTTATGTCACTTTACATCACTTATGTGACCCTAGGCAAATCACTTATCCCCATCTGTAAAAATAAAAGGTTAAATGATAACTTCTAAAGTGCTGGCACTATAGGTTTGTTTTAATGTCATTAAATTGTATTTGGCTAAGTTCACTTAATATGTGCACTGTCCCTAACAGAAATAAAGCAGCAGTTATAAAGCACTACATCAATGTAAACTATTACTATAGAGTTTACTTTTTATTTGTTTTTTAACTTTTGACTAAAATTCAATTCAGTAAATACTATTATGTGCCAGACATTGTGCTAAGAACTAGGGATACAACTGATAAAAAAGAATGACAATCTGGACAGTCCCTTTCCTCAAGGAGTTTATAATCTAAAGCAGGAGAAAACACACAAAAGGAGGCAGGAAAGAGTGGGGGAAGGCAGCAAGAAGATACTAGGCATCTTATTCTATGGAGCTAAAACCAGGCAGAGCAGCAGAGGCAAAGTTAGGAGCCTAGTTCTGCCCTCTATAAAGGAAGGCATTGGGAGGAGATTGGTACTCTGCCCCCTAGTCCTTCAATCAGAAGTGAAAGGAAGCTAAGGGAGCTGGTGTCAATCAAGACTTGAGTCAGCAGCATGATGATGCTTTTATAATGGATGAGCTTATCCTGGGAGAGGCATCTTGTTCCATAAAGTGAAATCTGGCAGAACAACCGATACAAAGTAGAGTGAGATATCTTAAAGTCTGAATTTAAATTGTTTCAAATCCTTTCCTTGTCCTTCTAAAGTAGTGGGTATTTATGAAAGGTATCTTGTCCTTGTGAAAGCATCCTTTCCTAATTTAGCAGACAAAAATTGTCAAGCTGAGTATTTTGTTAGCATGAGGATTCTCATTTCTGCTTCATTGATTCCCCTAAATTTACCTTTCCACCTGTGACCTCCCTCACTCCTGTTCAGACTCATTTCTCCAGATGTCTCTATGACATTTCTTTTTCAGTGCTTGTTTGCCAATCACATTTAACTTCATGGAGACTAAAGCACCTTATCTGGTCATTTAAACCCCTCCCTTTCCTTTGCTTGTTTGCATTTTCATCTCTCTTCCCCCACCCCAAGGTTTGGTAACAAAATTTCAGGGCCTCCCATTGTTTCCGGTTGTCAAATCTCAAATCTCTCTCCACATCTCAAACAGTTTTCTATTCCATTGCTATATAGCTCTAATATGTTCATTGCATATTATTGGTGACTCGCATACACATATTAACTTTAAAGAGCTATATGTAGCATGGCATATCTGCAAAGGTCATTTGAGATGAAAATAACAGAAAAGACTAAAAATACTCTTGAAGGGGATATGAGAATATAAACTTTCTGAGGGCAGGAACTGTGTCTATGTAGTTGTATTTGTATTATCCCAATAAACAATTACACAGAATT
Source organism: Potorous gilbertii (assembly GCA_028658325.1). Classification (NCBI taxonomy): domain Eukaryota; kingdom Metazoa; phylum Chordata; class Mammalia; order Diprotodontia; family Potoroidae; genus Potorous; species Potorous gilbertii. The sequence continues at coordinate 645,782,303 of CM053770.1, read as the reverse complement.
AGAGGGAGAGAGTGGGAAAGGAAGGAAATAAGCATTTAAATAGTACCTATGATGTACTAAATAGTGCCTATTATCTCATTTGATTCCCCACTACATCCTTGTGAGGCAGGAGCTGTTATTATTCCACTTTACAAATGAAAAAATTGAGATCAACAGAGATTAAGTGACTTGCCCAGAGTCACACAGCTAGTTAAGTTTAGGAGGGATTTGAACTCAGATCTTCTTGACTCCAACCCCAGCACTATTCAGTGCACTACCTAGCTATCTCTGATATATAATTTTTATGGTCATGATAATTGATGATGAAGAAGAAATATTTTTGACAAAGGAGCCAATGCAAGTTGAAACCATGAACTTCACATGGTTCATCCCTTGACCAATGTCAGTGACAATCAGGTAGCAAAGCCTTTCTATTCTAAGAAAAATTGAGCTTGTTTGCCTGACCCTTGAAAGACTTCTGGGCATCACTGTTCTGGCATGTGGATTTCATTAACTTGTCCAGAGATGCTGGCTCACTGGCAAATGTTGTACCATTCCTCATGACAGCCACAACTTTGGCACACATGTGACACCATAGCATTATTCACTGTGGAACATGCTGCTGTTAATGCATTGTGGCTCTCAGAGCCTTTCAGGGCTTCAGCCCCCTATTGAAGAGGTCATTTGGCAAATGCATCATACATTTAAATAATCCGGTTTTGGTTTTATGTGTGTCTAGTGCACTATTTTCAGAACATATCTTCTGAAATGATGTTTTACCCTATTGACCTCTGACAGGGCACTGGATTAAAATGGAAACTTACTGCCAAATCTTGGCAGCTGTTGTCAAGATCTGTAGATACCAAAGCAAACTGGAAACTTAATTATGCACAAAACACATGTACGAGTATTCAGAAGATTTCTCTGAATCGCCATCTTCAAAGTTGAGGCAAAGATCTAGAAACCATGGTAACTAAATTGACAAGAAATATTTATTTAGAGTCACAACAACAATAAAAAGAAAATTAATCACTGTTAAAACAACAATAAAAAAGGAGTTTATTGTATGACCTTTCAAATGAAATATCAGGGAAATACAATTTACAGTGGGAGTCTATTTAAATAATTTACTTAAATCCTTTATCAAAAGTCCTTGCAATGAGTCAGTCAGCCAGTCAATCAGCATTTATTAAAAACTTACTATATCCTAGGTGCTGTGCTTCACATACAAATGAATGAATGAGAGAGTAAATGGTCAGATGGATGATATATAGGGTACTGGTAACACTAACTTTTAGAGGCACCTGACTTTGAAAAAAAAAAAGAATTAAATGATTCTTTTCTTGTTTCCAAGAAAGTTTCTTCCAGAAGATTCTTCTAACTTCCATGCTGAAGTATGCCTTGGAAGATTTTTATCCCAACTGCTACTCTCATGGATGAGTCGGATCCCCAGAGCCCTATTTCCCAATCAGTGTTCTAGGGTACTCCTATGGGGCAATGGGATAACTACCTCTTATCCCAATAGCATGAGGTCCCATTCATATACTTCCCTTCAAGATTGTTATTTGAAAATCAATTAAGTAAACTAGCCTTAAGTTCATTTTAGAAAGGATATTTAATAAAGTGATACATTAAAAACATTTGGTACAAATCCCTTCCTCCCTCACCACCACCAATATTTTCTCCCACAACAATAGAATCCTAAGAAAAGGTAGCTCAAGAGGACATATGACAAACAAGTCATTCATATCTCTGGGTTTCTGGAAGGCTTTTGTCTCATTCATGGGACGCTCCCATTAGACATAGCAGACTTCCCCTGGGCTTCTGGCTCCTGATACAAATACTACCATCCTTTGTTTCAAGGATGGGTCTAGGACAGCAATGGGAAAATGAAAGGTCTAATGAAGCAGGGCAAAGGAAACTTGGTTAAGTCTGAAGACAAGGTCAAGGCTTCTCTACACTTTCCTCCCTGTAATGATGCCTTTCCTTAGGACTTCCATCATCCTAAGTCTTCTATTCTGAGATGCCTACAAACCTTGCTTGCTCTCTCCCTTCTCTGTCACAGCTCAGCCCTACCTTTACTTGCCAGTGATGAACTAGAATTTCCTGTTTGCTCCAGCCTTTCTGCCTCTGGACCCTTTTAATCACTATCTAGCTCTGACATAGTTCTTTAAAAAAGACAGATTCCTTAGGGGGAGACCAAGTATCTCAAACATTGGTTTTGAATGATTCAAAGAGATATAGGGACCCTGTTTATATTTGGTTCTGATTGATTTAATCACAGTGATCTTACCTGAAATTGGTTGTTTTCAAGTGTGTGGGATAATTAAGAGCCTCATCCTTACATTTTGAGAGTGAATGAGTAGGGGGAGTCTAGCTGTGAATGGACTATGGCTTCAATACTTAAGACCCAGGGGACAGATTTCCTATCTCAGCCTTAGCAATGATTGATGCACTGTTTATCTGATTCACTAGACAGAAAGGGCAGAGGGGAAAGCAAACCTTTTTAATGTTTAGAGTTTTGCAGAAATGGGCACATCCTGACTTGTACTCCTGAAAGGGAACTTTTCCCATCAACTTCAACCAAAATATGAATTCGTATTATGGTTTTTTGGGGGGAGGGACAAGTTATTTAGCTGAATATTTACTCCTCCATTCTACATGTAACAGGCATGAGACCCCATATGTAATGGGAGTTTTTTTGTTAACTCACTTATAGAAAGCTTTGTATAAGATTGTGGGTATGTGTAATTGAGTGAGAAAATAAACTTTTGGGTATTCTTACAGACAAACATGCCAAACTACCTCCCTACAACCTGTTATTAGACTCTATCACCTTACTAATTCTCTATCAGGTTCAAGGGATATAGTCTTATATTTCCTCATAAATTCTCCACTCAAATACATGAGCCATGACATTAATTAATCAGCTTTGAGGCATAAACTGCTTTTAAAATTAAAAGCTATCTTTTTTCATAAACTATTCTTTCAGCGTCAAAATTAAACATTATAGAGAAATGTAAGTTTTATTGACTATAGCATTTATTAATAGTAACATATAATGCAAATATATCTAAATAAATATACAATATATATACACGCATGTGTATACACATATGCATGTATGTATGTGTATATAAATATATGGTGTATATGTGTGTGTGTAGTGTGCATGTGTGTGTATGAAACACATGTAAGCATGCATACGAATAGTGCAATTCTAGAAACTTGTAATCTTACAGAGTGGGATCAATAGGAGAGTGAAACTAGAGTACCAACTCATGCTATCATAGAGATATCACCTAGGCTAACTTCCTGCCTAATAGAAGTGTTAATTCTATACAACATCCTTGACAGCTAATTATGCAATTTCTTTGAACATTTCTAGTGACAGTTGCTACCTTGTGATTCAGCCCACTTTATTTTTAAGGATTCTAATATGTCCATATATTTATGTACATCTCTCTGTAGAGGTGAACCTATTAGTAGGTGTTTGTTTTATATATGTATATGGTGTCTGTGTGTGCATACATACATACATACATATATATATATATATATATATATATATTTCAGCAACATATTAGCTGTTAGAAAAGTCATGAGGCACAGTCACCTGTAACCACTGGCTAACCAGTTCATTCCTGCACAGACAGCCGTCTTAGTATGGCAGTCAAAGTGTCTCAGGAATCCTCAGGATATCTTGTCCACAGAATCTCATCTCCATAGAACAACAGTTAAATGTGGTGCTCTCAAACTGTCTCTCTTAAAGATGACAGTTAACTCATCCTCTCTCACAAACTCTTTCTCCATGATGGTTAACTGTACTAAACTCAAGTTCTCATTGTCATCTCTCAGTCCTCCCACAGACTTCTCAGAGATGACAGTTAACTTACTCAGTCTCTCACAGACTGTCTCTGCAGTGGCAGTTAAATTGTCAAATCACAAGATCCCATTTCTTCTTTTAAAGATACAGTGGCAATATTCAATACTTCTGTAATAGAGGCTGTTTAAACTGGAGTTAGTTCATTTTACTAACTTTTTTCTTTTCTCTTCTTATGATATTTAAGGGGGGAACACACACACACACACACACACACACACACACACACACACACACAAACACAGATCCTTCTGTTACATCCATCGAGTAGGAACTAACTACATACAAGCTGAAAACCACTTGGAAGAGAACATATTTGTAGTGATTATTCCTAAAGTTTAGGAAATATGATATTCATTTGGCTTCCCAAATCATGTGATGCAGTGTAGAAGACAACATGTAAAACTTCGTATGATATTTTTTTGCCTAGATCCAACTTGGAGACTCATATTTCTGAGCAGCTTTGCTGGGTCCTCAGCTCTATCTTTCCCATAATACAACGGAGGATAGTCACACAACAACAAGAAAAGCTAACCATGCGAAGTAAAATGAAAAACTGACAAATCCCAAACTCTAAAAAATGAAAAGTTAGAAGAAAATAATCTTGTAGGCTCAGCCCTCTTGCTTCCTCCAAAATGCCTCTTAATTAGGGGGCAAGGGACAAAGCATTTTCAATAATGTTTCCTCATCTAGTGTTTTGGAGATTTCATCTTTGTATGAACCTTCAGGTGAACAAATTCTATCTACCCAAAGAGATCAGCCGCTTGTAGAGATGCTTGCAGCTTGTAGCCTTACAGAGTTGCCTAGGAACACTGAGGGACTTATCCAGGGGAATGAGTGCTGCTGGTTGGTGACGAAGACAGAACTGAAATTTTGGGTGTCTTGACTTTGAAACCTACACTCTATTCCTATGGTGTAACTAGTCAGTACATAGGAAGGAGAGGGAGGGAATAAGCATTTATATAGCTCCTATTCTGTGCCAGTTTTTCAGATATTATCTCAATTTATCCTTACAGCAACCTTGGAAGGTAGGTGTTAATACCTATTTTACAGATGAAAGAAATGAGGCAAAAGAAGTGATTTTGCCCAGCACCGTATAGCAGCTAGTCAATGTGTCTGTGTTTTGAGTTCAGGGCTTTCCTGATTTCAAGCCCAGCACTATCCACTATGCCACCAGTTGCCTCAGGAGATCTGAGTATACTTATTAACTCAAATAAGCAGCAGAATGGCTTAGTAAGTAGAATGCTAGATTTAGAGTCAGAAAATGCTGGGGCCAATCTTGTTTATTTCTCTGACCCCAATTGGCTACACATCTGTGAGCAAGACTGAATCTTTAAGACTTGTTTACTGGCTTGTGATCTGCATTAGTAGAAGATTTTCTATGTATGAAATCAGACAGATGATGGATGACAGCAGAAGGATAGATTGATGGATGAATGAATGGACAGAAATAGGCAGAAGATACATAGATAGAGACAGACTGAAATAGATATAAAGACAGATGAAAGAAAGAGAGAGAAGAAAAAAGAAGGAAGAGGAGGAGGAGGAGGGAAAAAGGAGGTGAGAAGAAGAAAGGAAGGAAGGAAGGAAGAAGGGAATGAAGATAGAGATAGATAGGCAGTTAGGTAGGTAGGTAGGTAGGTAGACAGATATATAGATGGATAGATAGATAGATAGATAGATAGGCAGTTAGGTAGGTAGGTAGATAGATAGAAAGACAGATTAGATAGACAGAATATTTATCAAGTGCTTGCTATGAGTTAAGGACAGTAGCGAATCAGCCATCCTAAATCGAGTTAATCTTATCAATGTGAGTTTTCCCTCCAACTATGCAAATCTTAATCCTTTAACCCCTACCTATCCTAGATTGATAATATGGAATCTGCCCAACAGTTGGGGCTTTTATGTCTCTGTTCCTTCTTGTTTTGTTGTGGTGAATACCACTGCCTATTTGCTATCCTTCTCTTTCATGAAGTGACCTACCTATCTTCTTCAGTCATGCCTGGTTTTTACCAACATCCTTTCCTCTGGGTCTTTTATCAACTCACGCCTGGTGGAGCTGGAGCTACAAAGACAAAAACCGAACCTGGAGTAACTTATCTACTGGAGAGAAAGTAAATGCTGAATAGATAAATGATAAATGCCAAGTAATTCTAAGGGAGCATTGATACCTGGGGAAGTCTGGAAAGTCATTTGGTAAGAGGTGGGGCATGAGTTAAGCTTTAAAGGGATTTGAGGGTTTGGAGAAGAAGAGGTGAAGAGGGACATTTGAGGTCTGCAAAATAGCCTGTGTACAGTGGTAAGCAGACCATTTTGGCCAGAATATGGAGCATGTGAGGGGAAGGAATATAGAATCTGCCTGGAAATGTTGTCTAACAGTAATACACATGTGTATAGCATTTTAAAGTGCATGACCTTATTCTCCACAGAACTCACTGAAGTAAATAGTGCAACTCTTATTATCTCCATCTTACAGATAATGAAACTAAGGTTAGGAAAATCAAGTGATTTGCCTAAATCAGGATTGAGGCCCAGGTTTTCTGATATCAAGTCCAAGTCTTTGACTATGAAGCTCCATTGCCTTCAAGGACATAGAAGAATCCCCTGATGAGAAACACCATCACTCTCATACTCATGAAGCAATGTTGTAGTCCAAGGAGACTTGTTCAAGTTTGTGTTCAGTTGTTCTACTCTGGCTTAATTGTAACACATGAGGATGTCCCATGAACTTCAGAAGGCACTGCATGTAGGTATAGGACCTCTTATACCTGCAGCTGTTGACTCTGCATGGTTGTTGACTGCAAAGATCATAGTTCTTATAGTTTGAATCTTGCCTTCAACTTTGTGTCTTTATGAAATACAGCTTCCCTGAGTCTCAGTTTCCCAGAAGAGCATTTCGGATGTTTCAATGGATGCTGATTCTTTTTTTCCCTAATCTATTGCAAGGAGGAGATAGATAATACTAAGAAAGGCATGCAAAGCCAAGACACTGGGGAAAATGTCTGGGAGACTTTAGAACAAAGAAACTTGCCAAATTTCTAAAGTGACATGCTCCCTGGGAAAGCATGATTAGGGGCTGCATTGCCCTATTTCCATCCAGCTTTAGCAGCATGATTAAAACAGGAAAGCAAACTCAATGAAATAGCTTTTGATATCTACAGACAGGTCATCTGACAAGAGCAGTAAACAGTAGGGGAGATACCCAAATAGCACAGAAATCGAGAGATGATGGGTTCAGAGTAAGTAGGGATTGAGGACAGGCAGGCAAAGAAATGTTTTTCATTAATAAATCTCACAGTGCAAATGTGTACATACATGCCTGCTGGAAGTGTCCCAGCTTCCCCATTACTGTCAATAGCACCACAGGCCTCCTCATCCCTCTCATTGCCAATCTTGGAGTCATTTTCAACTCTATTTCCTTCCTTATCTACTCCACTGCCAAATCCTTCTTAAAATCTCAATAGCAGAAAGGACTTTAGCAGAAAGGAATCAGATATCTACAAGGCATGAAACTCTGGGCAAATCCCTCAGTTTCCTCATGTATAAAATGAGACTAATGACGTTGGTTCTACCTACCATCTCAAAATGTTGCCATGAGAAATATGTTCTTTATGATCAAGGTCTGTAAAAGTGAGTTTATAGTATCATAGATCCAGAAGCAGAAGGCATTGTACAGGTCACTAAGACAAACCCCCTAAGTTATAGATAAGGAAAATGAGGCACAGAAAACATAAGTGACTTAACCTGAGAATACAAAAGTGGTTCATATCTGAGGTGGGATTCAAACTAAAGGCTTCCTCACTCCAAAGTCAAAGCCCTCTCCCCTATACCATATTGCCTTTCTTCATAGCTCTCATTCAATCATAGGCCATGTACATCAGAGAAAATGCCTAGTTTTCCATCTTGCTATTTACATGACCTGCTAGTCTTTATTGTTTTTTAAGGTCTATAAATGTCACTATATACATTGCTCCATTTCATCCTCTAAACAACCCTGTGAGTATAGGTATTATGGATTTTATAAGCTCCATTTTTTACAAATAATGAAACAAAGGCTCAGAAAGGTTGGATATGGCCAAAGTCACCTAGACAAAAAGTATCCTCACATATGGCTCTCTAACCTCTACTTGACTATTTCTAAAAACAAGAAACTTACAATTGTGTCATCACCTTGAGCTTTTCCTCTTAAGAATTAGTTGTTTGGATTTCTCTGAATAGATGTCTTCCCCCTCCTCCAATTCTCAGACATAAATCAATAGACAAGATCCTAATTGGTTCTCATCTCACAAGAAAGAATCCCATATTCAGGTACTCTAGTGTCTTACCCCCCCCATGCAATTGCATATCCCTAGATGACCTAAGTACTTGGAGATACAGAAACTTCCCTCTACAACATCCTACAGTCTATGAGTTAATACCAGAATGATAGAAAATCTCACCAGGACTGAGATCTATAGATGTCACAATGTCAAGATAACCTGGAGCCTTAAGGGAGATGCCACCCTAATATAAGTTCTAATAGGTTCTACAAAGCTAGGAAGGTTTTGACTATGTTCCTCTCAACAGATTATACCTGCTTCAGGGGAGTAATCTCTTTGACCATGGAAAAACTCATTATCAGTAGGTAATTTATTTGTCTTCACCGTAAAAGGACATTACCTAAAATTCTCATGTAATATTCTTTACTGTAGTATGGAGTACTCTAACCAAAGCAAACTTAATTAATATTCAGCAAAAAGGAGTCCCTCATTCATTCCTTGTAACCATTCTGAGAATGTATGTTTTCTCCATTCTGCCAAACTCTGCCCTTTTCCCCTTTCAAAAATGATCTCCATAAGACCTTTAAGAGGGTTATTTTATAAGGTCATAGACGATTCAATTCAACACACCTTTCTTAAAGAACTTACTAAGTTCACAAAATGGTGTAATTGACACAATATGGTGTAATGGATACAAAAATGGACACAAAAAGTAATTCAGGATTAATGGAGCTATAATATAGGTTCATAGATTCTGAATTAGAAGGAACTTTAATGGTCACACTAAATGATCATCTCATTTAATAAGTGAGGAACTTATATAAATTATTTATGTTTCTATAAACCTTATCTCAGAGAGGGTAAACTGAGGCAGCACCAAGTTAGTAAGTGGAAGAAGTGGGATTTGGACCAAGGTTCTCTGATTTCAAATTCAATGCTCTTTCTATCACCGCACACTGGTGTTCATAAGAATAGTTCTAATGACAAGTAGGATGTAATAGAAACCAAGGGGAACCAAAGCACTACAAGAAATTTTGAAAGAGACAATAGATGAAGAGCCAGAAGAGGCTGAGGAAATCTTTGAGTGTAACCTTTGAACCCAGGATTTCTAATTTTAGATACCATACACTTTCCATATCACAAGGTCTTCCAATTGAGCTGTTCAGTCTAGAGGATCTTAGAGATACTTTGCTCTTCAGTCACTTGATCAATATTTCCAGTATGTAAGAATAGTGATTAATAGTGTATTTGGTTGTTTGTTTCTGTTCCATGTGCTGTTATATATTTCCACACATTTGTTTCTTTGTAGTTTGTAGCTCTCTGAGGAAGGGATCCCACACTAATTTCCTTTTCATTTCCTCATCTATATCTGTGTCCCAAGCAGTGTTCTACAGCCAAGGGGCACATTGGACTGAATGAAACTATTTGTTTTTATCATTTTTGCATTTTTCAAAATCATATTTTATAAAAATGAAGACTTCTGTTGATTTTGTTGAGCTTGTTTATTTCATTTCTCTATGAAGTGTCTTGTATATACTATTCATAAACATGTCCATTTGCATAACAATAATAAATTTCCAGAAAACAGGCAGATGTCTATTTATAGAAACAAAACAAGTAGGAATCAAAGACTCAGATAAAAATATAAAACTTCAATATACAACTCTATAAAATATTGTATGTGATATATACAAAATAAGTTTGAAGTATTACATTAAACAATCATAAAGCTAGGAAAAAGCCTTGAAAGTCATCCTTTCTATCTCCCAAAATATAACGATCCCAAACAGAGAAGAACGCTTCCTATTTTACAAGACACCCAAGAAATGAGTCCACATTTTTCCACCATGCCAATGCCTATTCATTCCCCATTAACAGGAAAATCTTCTGCTGATGATTCTGTCCACCACTGTTCTCATCTTCCAGTTCTCTTGAAGATAACTATTCCTATCTCTTTTACTGATGAATGACTAATAGTCTTTTTTTTTCATATTATTGATGGATAGGTGCTCAATGAAGCCTCTTGAAATTTATGTAACCTGCTGGTGGTCAGTTTCAGCAAAGACAGTGGATGAAGCCACTCTCGGTCTCTTTCATCTCAGATTTTCATATATGTGTGTGTTTGTGTGTGCGTATATGTACACACGTGTGTATATGTGTATATGCATATATGTATTTATATGTATATGTGTGCAATATAGGCATACCCAGTATATGTATATGTACATGCATGTGCATAAATATTTACATGTATATACATATATATATATAATGAGTGGTTATCCCAACCAGACAATTTTTTTGAATGAATATAGTTTTCACATGTTTATTGAATGACTGATGCCAAAATCCTCTTTTGTGTGTATATCAGAGGTCAGCAAAGGCTCAGGAATGGTGCAATGGATTGTGGAATGGGAAGGCCTCCCCCTTCCCATCAGCAGCATCTTTAGGAAGAGTTGGTTTCTGTTAGCCATCACCTTTGAGGTAGGCATTCAGTGAGAGAAAAAAACACTTTTAGACATTTTCATTTTTCTTCAAGCTATTTCATAGAATAAAGCTCTTCTTATGAACCCTTTGGGGATCCCTAGTTCTTTCCCTTGCTTACATATGTCATAGCATGGGTATGTAATTATCTTGGAAGAATAATCCCATTATAAATCAGAAAGCCAAAAGTCAGATCTACACAACACCAAACAAAGTGGAAACTTTGGGCTAGGATTTGGTGACTATGAATCCAGCTTAGATGATTTATCTTCAAAGTAGGATTTTTTCCCCCTTAATTTTGGAATGACTTTTCCAGACTATTATTTTCAATGCTGCCAAGTCCCAGTATAATTGTTTAACTTAAGATCTTAAATGTGAATCTGGAAGGGACATCAGAAGTCATCTAGTTCACTCTCTCATTTTAAAGACCAAGAAAGACTCTTTAAAAAAGAAAGAAATGAATAAACATGGACTAGGTATACAGAAGGGAGGATGACCTCTCTGGAAACGTAACTCAGTAGCCTGACATCTTACGATTTCATCTCTTATGTAAGATTTATTTGTTTCAATAACACAATGCTTAACAATATAAAAACAATATACAGTAACCTTCAGGTGTTTCTATAACACAATGCTTAACAATATAAAAACAATATACAGTAACCTTCAGTTACCTACAGTAACCCATGCCTAGACCTACAGCTGGTGGATTGTTTGAACTTGGGAGATCTAAGCTACAGCCAGGCTAAAGTCTGTTGGATGTCTGCATTTGTCAGGCATCAATATGGCAGGCAGCAATAACAGGTACTTATCAGATATGTGAATGTTCTACATACACATATAATGAAATGACTAGAAAAGTCATTCCAAAAATTAAAAAAAAAGAAAAAGAAAACCTACTTTGAAGAAAAAGTTGCTGCATAGTTACTACATATGTGTGTGTGTATGATTAAATTTTGGGTATGACTTTTCTAGCAATTATTTGCAGTTTCCAAATCCCAGGAAAGTTTCCACATGCAATCATAGATTTGGAGCTAGGAGGGACATCAGAGGTCATCTACATCCTCATTTTACAGATGAGTAAACCATGGCAGTCAGAGGTTCAGAGTTTTATCCAGCATATGTATTTGAATACAGATTTTGAACTCAAGTCTTCCTTCCTCCAGGTCCAACATTCTACCACATTCTAATACTTCATCATTTAGCTGCTTCTGAGTATTTGAATGTTACGTCACTTGGCAGCCCTTCTTTACAAATGGCTATGCCAAGTTCTGTTCAAAATGGTGCCATGACTCTCAGTGCTGTCATCAGCAGCCATCAACACTGCCTTTAGTTGACATAATTACTTACTGTTACAATCAGTGACCATTAGGTTAAAGCTAAATTATAGTTCCAGTCATAGGGAATTGCCTGTTACATCCATATAAATACACAAAGTTCACCATTTGTGATTAATGTTATTAATCTGGATTCCAAAGGAATTACCAAGGAGCTGTCCTTGATTATAAAATGCTGCCAGAGAAAGGTATGATTAAAAAAAGTGCACAGCCTAGTAAAACTCAGTTCTCTTCAATGGTCTACCCATGTTTCAGAGATACAAATGGCAGAGATCTAAAATGAGAAATGGCATTGTTTCTCTAAATAAATTCAGCCTTTTCTTAATTATATTTTCTTTAATCTATCCCCATAGATCTTATAATGCAAATCTTTTGTCATTTTAGGACTTTTCTAAGCAGATGTGAAGTCTTAGACTCTACTATGGGGAATCATGCAGTAAGTACAAATATTCGCCTCCAGCATTTGAGGGTACACTCTTCAGCTCCTGTCCTCTTGCTTGGAGACTTCAAGACACATATCAACATTTCCTCAAACATCCTAAACACTTCTTCAGTTTATTTATTATTCTCTAACACCTCCACCTCCACCCTACTTCAGCTGTAGTCATAACCTTGATCTTGACATTACCCTTAAGTATTCTACTTCCATAACCATGAACTTTAAAATCTCTTTTTCCGATCCTAATCTCTCACTATCCTTGCCCTCTGCCTTGTCCTACATGTGTTCTTTGTCCTCACCAAGACTTCTAATCCCTATGATTCAGTTGTTTCCCAGTTCATCACTCCATTCAACTCACACACTCAGATGACTTTCCCCTTTGTTCCCCTTCCTTTCCCCTGACTCACATGAAGTGGTCCTGCTCCTTTCTAAGAGAAACCCTTCTACAATGCACCAAATGTAGCATTCCATTCACTCTCCTTGAGTAGATTGACCCCTCTATCATCTCTACTTTCTCACTAATCTTTAATTGGTCTACTTATTGGTCTTTTTTATTCCTTACAGACATATCCATGCCTCTCTCATATTCAAAATCCACTCACTCAAAATGTCCACACTGTTAGCTGTCATCTGATGTATCTCCTCCCTTTCTTGGCTGAACTTGAGAAAGCCATGCCAAAGTGGTTTCTTCACTTCTTGTTCTTATTAATTCTCTGTGTCCTGGTGTCTATCCCCTCATCATCCAACTGAAATGGTTTTCTCAAAAGTTACCAATTATCTCTTAATTGCCAAATCTAATGGCCTGTTCTAAATCTCCATTTTTCTTGATCCCCCTTCAGTCTTTCGGTGAAGGCTGAAGACCCCTCTTCTCCTTGATATTTTAGATTTTTGAATCATTGATCTCTTGATTTTCCTCCTACCTGTCTGACCACTCTAAGTCTCCTTTGGTGGATTTTCATCCAGGTTGTCCCTGCTAATCCTAGGTGTTCCCCAGATAGCTCTTCTAGGCCTTCTTCTCTTTTCCCTCTGTATTGTCTCACTTAGTGATCTTGTCAGCTCTCAAGGATTCAATTCCCATCTTTATGCAAATGAGTCTTAGTTCTATTTATGCAGCCTAAAAAGTTACTCACCCATACCCAGCTTCCTATTAGATATCTTGAATTAGATGTTCCATAGACACCCTCAGTTCAACATGTCCAATACTGAACTCATCTCGCCCCAAAATAACCCTCCCCTTTTCCTAATTTTCTTACTATTATTGTGGGTACCACCACCCTCCCACCCACTCAGACTCACAAACTACACATCATCCTTGATTCCTCACTCTCACACCCCATAACCAACTAGCTGCTGTATCATTTCAGTTCTAACCTTACAACATCTCATATGTCCCACCTTCATTACACTGCCACTTCCACCACCCCCTTGCATGCCCTTATCGCTTTCTTTCTTTTCTTCCTTCCTTCCTTCCTTCCTTCCTTCCTTCCTTCCTTCCTTTCTTTCCTAAAACCTTAAACCCAGTTCACTCTGAAGCCCATAGAGTGGACTACAATAGGTCCCTGCCCAACCTCCACTCAATGGCTATTTTTTGGGCGCTCCTGGCTTAGAGTGAATGTCAGTGGTAAGGGTTTCTCTTTGGAAGAGAAGCCCTGAGGGTCTTGCCCTCCCTGTTCGATTTTTTTGTTTTTCTAATTACAAGGGTCATCACTTGACTACTTCATAAAGATACCTCTTCACTGAATGGACAATATCCTGGGCCATCTGCAGTCATCCTGATGAATATCCGGTCACTGGATCCAGATGGCTCTGCATGAAAAAGTGAGGCTGGTGACCTTACACAGCCCTCCCTCACTCAAATCAAAGTCAACTTCAAGTCATGTCATCATTTCGCTGATGTCATGGTCTTCTTTGAAAATGAAGGACAAACACAAGTTATGAATTAATGCAGTAGCCTGTTCATTGTGCTCTTTCTCTCCCCGTTCTGGTTCATCCTCAACTCAGCTATCAAGGTGATATCCCTAAGGCACAAATCTGACCATGTCATGCTCCTATTCAATGTACTCCAGTGACTACTTATTAGTTCAAGGATTAAATATAAAACCTTCCATGTGCATTTAAAACTCTTTCTAGACTAGCCCATTTCTACCTTTCCAGTCTTATTATACTCACCTCCATGATATCCATAATCCAATGCCACTGGATTTCTTGTTCTTCACACAAGGGAATTCTGTCTCCTGCTTTGTGCATCCCATGCCTTGTCTCCTTTCTCATCTCTTGTCTTTCCTGGATTCATTCAATTTTCAGTTAGTTTCACCTTCTCCAAGAGGTCTCTTCTAATCCTCCTTAATTCTAGTGTGTTCCCTCTGAGATCATCTCCAATTTATCCTATGTAAATAGTTTATACAAAGTTTCTTACTTTTTTTGTCCTTAGTGGAATGTGAACTTCTTGAGGGCAGGGACTATTTTCACCTTTCTTTGTATTCTCAACACTTACCATAGTGTCTGGCACATAGAAGGCATCTAGTAGGTCATTTGATTAACTATGTAGATATTTACATGATGTTTTCAGTTGTATTTTATGCTTTTCATATTATTTTCATATTATTCATTTTATACTATTCATACTTTTAGAAATCAGAAATTTGAGCATGTGTGAGATGTACAGAAGAGCCTCATTCCTGTGGCAGAGATATATACATATATATATATATATATATATACACATAAACATATGTTTGTATATATTTAATATATGTATATATAAACACATAAACATGTGTATGTATATGTATATATAAACACATAAACATGTGTATTGTATGTATTTTAATATGTGTATATATACACATATAAACATATGTATGTATATATTTTAATATATGTATATATGCACATATTATTTATACCTGTATGTATAAATTATGTTTATATGCATAAATTCATATATATATACATACACATATCCTCAATGCTTAACACAATGTTTTGCACACAGTCAATGCTAAATAAGCTTTATTCATTCATATATCCCTTTCTTCCTCACATGAATGCTAATATTTTATAGATAATACCCTTTTCTTCACCTGGGGCTCGTATCCAAAAGTTGAAGCAGGAATATTTCAGCACTCCTATAACTTGACTTTGGGTAGAAATTTGAGTTGTTTGCCAGATTTTTAATGTAAATGAGTATTTTTCACCTTTTCTAGTTTGTCTGTAACTCCAACCATGCTCTGACCAGAAGGAAAACCAGTAATCAATCAATATTACACCTTAAATTTGTGTTACTTTCATTGGATGAGTCAATAAATTGGGTAAGCCTAACTTTGAGGCAAAGACCTTTATTGACTCTTTGAGTTTGGCCATGGTGAAATTTTAGCCTGACTTTCTAAGCCCTGCCACCTGGCCACTCCTAGTTTTACTTTTCAGTGTTTCTTCTCTGTTTTGCTATCCCAAACCATCTCTTTGTTTAGGACAGGTGAACATTCCATCTCCTTAACTGCCTGACCCAGACCAGTAGAGCTGTCAGATCACAGACTGTGACTTCATCCTTTTGCCACTGCTCTGGTCATAGGTTTATAACTCAGGCTTATCCTCGCAAAAGATCATCAGCATCAGCATGTTGTTTCCAGGGTCATAAATTTGCAATGTGATGAGACATATCCAGATGTTGCCAAACGTGAACTGACTCACCAAGTAGCCTCTCTTATGTTCTAGTTTTCTTTACAATGGATAGAAACTGGTGGTCCATTTACTATAACACTAGTATTTTATATGCATCTGGGGACATGAGGGTGGTCCAGATTGTAGGTGATCATTCCCTGGAAGCAACTCTATTTTTCAAACTGAACGGTGACTATTCTTGTCTGATCTTGGGAAACTCTCTTGTTCAAGGACACAATGAAGTGGTGGTCATTGTGACTTTTCATCAATAGATGAAGAAATCCCTGGACACTGCCATTGAAAAATATTGCATTAGTATTCAGGGTCTATTTGCAGGTATGGTCTAATATAAAGCAAAGTGGAGATACTATTTAGCCTGAAAATATGCACAGAAATTGAATTGAATGAGTTTAAAAATCATTTATTAATTACTTTATGTGTGCCAAGCACTGAGAATATAACTATAAAAGAAAAGACAGAGTTGGAAAAGTCCCCAGAAGTCAACTAGCCCACCTCCATCATTTTACCAGTGATGAAATGGGGGTCCCAAATGGTTAAAATCACTGACCCATGATCATATAACTAGTTACTGTAAGAGCTAGGACTAAAACTTATTTTTTCCATTCTAATCCAATACATTTTTTACCAGCCTTCAAACTTTAAACCTTAAATCCATTAGATTGTGACCTTTTTGAGAGATAGAACTATCTTTTGGTTCTTTTTGTGTCTCCACTTATCATAGTGCCTGGCACATAGTTGGCACCTAATAAATGGGTGCTGACTGACCAGAAGAATTATGTAAATGCTGGATATTGTAACTAGTCGTGTTATTGACTATTATTATGTTAATGTTCATTGAACATTTACAGAGAGATTTGTACAGAAATAGGTTTAAACTAGAAGGAAACTTAGAAGGTCTCTAGATCAACACCTTCATTTTATGCAGTAAGCACTTAATAAGTATTGCCAACTTGACTTGTTTATGAAAGAGGAAAACCAAATCCCAGAGAGGTAAAGCAAATTGTCTGCATTCACTATAGTAAAACAAACTCCTTGCCATTTGGAAGGCAAGTCAGCAAGTACTGGAAATACAGTTGAATGGGAAAAAAATCATTTAAAGTCCTCTCATTGCCATGGACCTTAGGGACCTAGCCGTATCATCTGTACTCTTCTATGCAACAGTTAACACATTGATAAAATGGGTATAGCAATACTAACCTTTTATCTTTAGAATGCTGGGAAGAATTAAAAGCTAGGAATACTCATACAGAAATGTATAGAAATGGTTGCCTTCTATAATAATGCCCTAAAGTTCAAACTATCATTTTATTTATTTGGGTTCTATAATACCCCGCCTCTGCCCCCCATCTTTATTTTAGCTAGTTCCTTTATAATAACTTGGGAGGAGCTGCTTTTGTTAAGCAGTGACTTCCCTAAGTAGTGAGAGACTTTCCCAAGTATATCCAGAGATGCCCCAGGCAAACAAAGCAAAAATGTTGTCATGACAACAAGGTATTGATGCATCTTTGATTTCATGGAAGTTTTGTAAACTCCGTATCTTCATTTGTTATATGATTTTGGAAACACTTCCATCCTCTCTAGGCTTCCTCTCCCTTGTCTGTTAAATGAGAGTGTTTAACTAAATGAGCTCTTGCCTTTATAGATCTTATGTTCTATGAATCTGATACATCCAGATGACTTGGTGGATAGATTATAGAACCTAGAGTCAGGATAAATCTGAGTTCAAATCCAGTCTCCAATGCTTATTAGCTGTGTAACTTTGGGAAAGTTGCTTCATGTTGGCCTCAGTTTCCCTATCTCTAAAATGAGAATAATAGGGTCTACCTTGTGTGGTTGTTGTGAGAATGAAGTGAAATGGCATTGTAACGTGTTTCACAAGCATTAAAATGCTACGTGAATTCCAATTCTAGTTATTTTATTGTTCCTGCCAAAGTCAAAGGAATTTCAAGGAGAAACCCACTTTGACTTCACATTTTAGAGAGATTCTGACGAATCGCCATTTAATGAATTTAACTGTTTTAATTTCTCAAGGTAAGTTATCTCTAAAAAAAAAAAATGCCACTTCCAAGAATGCTTTAAATTCAGCTTAAGGGCTACCTTTTAGACCTTTATATTCCAGCCAAGACTTTTTGACCTAGTGATTGGTATAAAGTAGAGTCATAAAATGTTGGAGTCGGAGGAACCTTAAAAATTCAGTTTACTGCAAGAAAAAAAATGAAAAAAACCTTCCTAACAATTAGGGTAATTTAAAGTAGAATGTATTTGCTTGAGACACTGCAAGTTTTCCAACACTGCGAGTCTTCCAGTAAGGACTTGATGGCTGGCTAATAGTGATACTGTAGAAGGAATTTCTATTCACGGAGCAAGAGTTAGGGTCAAGTGCTGGATTTGAGTCAAAAAGACCTGAGTTCAAATCCTGCTTCAGATGCTAATTCTATGTGTGATCTTCAGCAAGTCACTTAATATCTCTCGATCTTTTTTTCTTATCTGTAAAACAGTGATAATAGTAGCAACTACCTCTAAGGTTGTTGAAAGGATCAAATAAGATAATATTTATAAAGCATTTGGCAAACCTTAAAACACAATGTAAGCGTTAGGTGGCAGCTAGGTGGCACCATAGATAGAGTACCAGGCCTGGAGTCAAGAAGACTCATCCTGAGTTCAAACCTGGCCTCAGACACTTAACTAAATATGTGACCTTGGGCAAGTCACTTAACCCTGTTTGCCTTAGTTTCCTCATCTATAGAATGAATTAGAGAAAAAAATGGCAAATCGCTCCAGTATCTTTGCCAAGAAAACACTAAATAGGGTCACAAAGAATAAGATGTGACTGAATACAACTAGAAAACAATATTATTCGGTACAACTAGGACTAGATGACCTCAGGTCCTATCCAACTCTGGGATTCTGTGCTACTAGGATATTATCTGGCCTATCCCTTATTTTATAGTTCAGGAAGCTGAGTTTCAGAGAGGGGATATGACTTGCCCAATGTCCCCCAAGTTCAAACATATTAATGGCAGACTCAGTAGAAGGTAAACTTCTTGAGGGCAAAGACTTCCACTTTGGTCCTTGTTTTCCAGCACCCAATAGAGTGTCTAGGTTAAAGCATGTGTCAGTAAATATTCACTGACTTAAATACACTAGAATTTCTAGTCACAGGTTATCATTCCTTGGACCATGGTGGAGAATCTAAGCTAAATTCTTTCTACCATGATATTTGTCCATTACCGCTCATAATAGCAATCTGCCATTTGTAGAATCTTGTTTGTTGGTCCCCAGGGAGTTAACTGTGCTATCATGAAATGATAGAGGGTTCTATAGGCTGAAGCTGAATTACCAGGAAAGGAAATGAGTTCCAGTATAAACACAACACCTTGGGGATTCCAGGCACAATTCTGCAATTGCTGTACATGTTTATGAACAGATTTCAGAGCAGGCAAGAAAATGAGATAGTGGAAAGTGTTAGAAAGTCAGAGTTCAAATGCAAACTCTGCTACATCCTGTTTCCTGAGACCCTAGATAAGTCATTTCATCTCCCTAGCCTTCAATTTCTCATCTGTAAAATGGAGAAGGAAATAATATTTATACTTCCTCTTCTTCCCCCACCCCTGAGACTTTATGTTAATACTTTGTAAACCTTACAGCTCAGTATAAACATGAATTATGGTTAGAGCCCAGATGAAGACTGGAGAAGACAGGGAGAGGTCTCTTGGCACCTGAATGTTCACAGAGGGCTATCATTTGTAGGCCAAAGATAAATATGAGGAACGAGAGGAACCCAGATATCAAAGATCAGAAAACCATGTTGTTCCTGTGGCTCCCAGGGAACAAGGCCATCCTATTGTGTGACTGCTAATCCAACAGAGTCTGGGTTAAAAGGGGTTAACAGTGCTCTGCTGTAACACATGATTGGTCTTTATGAGGTTGAAGCTCTTGTCTGTTTGAGGCCTACAGATGATGCTAAAGAGCCAATAATGACAGCAATTCAAAGCAATCTAATTATGCAAACGGGAGGCTAAACAATTTCATCATCCTTAAATTAGATTGTCCTAATGAGATAAAGACACCAATTAATCCTGAATTAATTTCAATAGCCTATTTCAGGCAAACACTTTAATATGCAAATGTAAATGAGAAACAAAGCCTACTGTAGAATGCCAGAGTTCAGAACCTCTCTCTTCGCAGCTGCAGCGGGTGTAAATAGTGCCTAATGAGTTTGCATGGAAAGACACAACCAGTTGAAAATTTCAGACTTCATAAAGCACAGCCGGTGCCTCAGGTAGACAGGCAGGGGGTGGACATGGTATGGATCCCGGACTCAGAGGAGGAAGAAGTGGGCAAGCCAGGGTATGAGGAAGGAGGGGAGTGACGCGATAGAGAATCTGGGAGTTCTAAAGTGATGGGCTCCCTTCCCTAGGCACAAAGGGGTGGTCTGTCCAAGTCAACCTTGCAGGGAAACAGGGGTGACACTTATGACATGATACTTGGAGAGCCAAGCTACCGCTCTGCACACCTGGACGGAGGCCTCTCTTTGATGCCAGATTGATTTTAATTAGTAACTGATTAATTATTTTAAATTAGTCATTCCCCACACATTTAATACTTATAAAAATAATAAATTTACTAACAAGACATGGGAACTGATTGAAAAATGTCAGGAAGAAGATTGAAAATATCATGCCCCTGTACCATCTTAAAACCCAGGACTGAATGGGTATATGACTTGGGTTTCTACCACTTGGAAGGTAAGTCTGCCCTCATCCCATAAAAGATTTTTGGACATATCCATAAAATAGCCTCACATATCTGGAAAATAAACATAGTAGCTAAGGGTTCAATGAATCCAAATGGAATTAAAAAAAAAACCAAAGCAACAACAACAAAAAAACATGTTTTCTCAACAAACTGGTTCATGAATCAACCTCAATACATCCATCTGGTTCTTGAGAGTTAAAAAAGTAGTCCCTTCTTTTTTTCCTTTCTGTCTAAATTTGGGCAAGACTACTAAGAATTATAAACTAAAGTTTGTGGTGTCTTTTAAAATAAATAATAAGCAACATTTATAAAGACCTTCTAACATTTTTATATGTGGTGCTTATTCCCATTTTACAGACAAGAAAATTGAGGTTCAGGTATTGCAGATGAGATAACGAAGGCACAGGGAAGTTCCAAACCTCGCTTCTCAAACTCTGATTCCGGTACTCTTTTAAAGTTTCCACGCACTATTTCTAGTGCTAATGCTAAATTGATATGATCTCAGTGGTTTAATGCCATTGCTTTTAATAAAAGAAAAAAAAACTTAGTAGTGGTGCCAGAATTGTTTCCAAGCTTACAAGAACTCTTGAATATCCTACAACTCAAAGAATAATATGAGTACAAGCCATCTTTCTTGACCATTCTATTTCAGTCTTCTCAAGATAGTCTGGTAGATTGTGTTTATGACTAGAGCTGGGGAAGCTAGGTGGCGCCAAAGTGCATAAGACGCTGGAAATAGAACATTCTTTCTGAGTTCAAATCTGACCTCAGATATTTACTAGCTGTGTGACTCTGGACAAGTCACTTAACCTTGTTTGCCTCAGTTTCCTTGTCTGTAAATGGAGTTGGAGAAGGAAATGACAAAACCACTCAAGCATCTTTGCCAGGAAAACTCCAAATGGGATCACAAAAAGCCAGATAGGACTAAAAAATGAATAGCAATATTACCAGAGCCACTAAGCAGAAAATTAAATGAATGGTTCTAGAGTTCACTGCCAACTCAAGAGTGGAGAATTAGCATGGTTAGTGCAAGCACATAAAACTTCTTCTAGACTACTGGAAATAAAAATCAAGCCTACTTAGCACAATAGCCCTTTCATATCTCACCTGGACTGTTATGATATCTTTCTAATTGTCTCCAATCTCTCCTTTTTTTTAATCCATTCATTACAAAAATGGCAAAATAATCTTCCAATGCACAAGTCTAACCAGGTCACCCACCCAGTCGTATAACCTCAGCAGCTCTTTCTACCCAAGCTACTACAATATCTTTTGCCAACAAAACCCTAAATTTTAGGGTCATGAAGAGTTGGACATGACTGAGAAAGGACTGAACACTAGCCTTTAGAATAAAACATGCCTTGGATCTACCTTTTCAGCCTCTCCTAATTCTGCTTTGCTTCACACATGAATCACATTGAATAAATAAATGGAGTTAATTAATGAAAAAAAATATTGTTAAATACTTACTGTGTGCTGACCAGTAAATACAAAAACACACACACAAAAATGAAAATGGGCCCTGCTCTCAAGGATCTTACGATCCAATGGAGGAGACAATAGAGTTGTAGCTTCCACATTCTGGGGGTTAGGGGTACGACACCCCCAGGATCTGGAAAATTCACATCAAAATGTGGCCCTCACTTCATACCAAAGAAGAAATCTGAATTATTATGGTATTAAAAGATTAAATGTGTTCATGTTGTACAATATTATACATATATTTGATGCATTTCTGAGGTTCTCAACTTTTTCTGTGTCATCTGCTGACCTTCAGGTATTGTCTGCAGCTTCCACAAAACTGCCCCCAAATTCCTGTTTGTTTCCTTATACTGACTGATGACATATCAAAACCATGATGGGGAAAGTCGAGATGTGGAAGAGATAACTGTATATTCAAGGGAACAGTGGTCAGGAAGGAGGCGTATTTTGACTTAGAAAGTCACAGAGAGAGTGAGTGGAGCCACAACTGAGGAAACTCAACAATAATTGTTAACATCATCACTATTATAATTAGCATTTTGCAAAGCACTTTTCAAACATCTCATTTGATCTGCATAACAACCTTGGGAAGTATGTGATACTATTATCTGTATTTTACAAACGAGGAAACTGAGGCAAAGTGACTTGCCCAGAATGACACATGAAAGTAAGTGTTTGAAGCAGGATTTGAATTTGAGTTTTCCTGACACCCCCTACTATGTAGAGGCACTGTGCAGGATTGAGGATGCAAAAAAAAAAAAAAGGCTAAATCAATCCCTGCACTCAAGGAGTTAAAAGTCAAATAGGGGTGAGTATATACAAATAAAAATGCACACACAAAGTATGTGCAGTGTTCGTTGAAAATAAGCTCAGAAAGAGAACCCTAAAGGTTAAGAATGACTAGGGAAGGGTTCTAGAAGGAAAGAAATTTTTAACTAAGACAAAGTCATAAAGAAACAGAATTCTCTCCAGGATTAAGAAGAGAATTGATTTGTTTTTGAATTAAGAAAAGGTACACGAGAGGTGAGAAGGTAGCTCCTAAGAAAGAAGATAGCTGGGAAAAGAAGGGAGGTATGGCTGGGGCTTAGTCTCAACACAGTGGGTGATGGAGGCAACTACCAATCAGGGCAGTAAGTCCAGGAGGGTAGCTTCCTGCCTTGAAAGAATTAAGTTTTCTGGAATGTGGTTTCTGGTCTAGGTGAGTCTCAACCTGAACTGTATTTGCTTTGCAAAATACTTTACAAAAGGGTATCTCAGAAGTGTTAAACTCTAATGTTTAAACTCTAAGAGCTTATTGAAACTTTAAAGAAAAAAAAACTTTTAATAACATAAGTTATTAAAATTTAGACCTGCAGTAAGACTTTTGGAACACTCTTTCTGTCTATCATCGATCCTTATATCTATTTGGTAAGGCAAGTGAGACCATCATCACCATCTTACTGATAAACCCAGCTAATAAGCATCTGATGTGAGATCGGAACTCAGGTCCTTGTTCACTGCATATTCAGCTCTCTATCCACTAACCAACACTGTCTCTAACAGTTAGTTACCCCACCCAGCCTAGTCTTAGGGCGTGGAACACACTCACCCTTTTCCAAACCTTTAAAAATCCTTCTCTTTCTGCAAGATTTAAGCCCTGGCTGCTTGTTTCATGAAGCCGTCCTTATTTCTGCAATCCAACATGAGCTCTCACCTCCATTCTCCTTGGAGCATTTTATCCGGATCACTCCTTTGCCCCCATCATACTCCACCTTGTACTATAATGTACACATTTGTTGTTTGTCAACTTTGTACCCCCCACAGCAAGGAGTCTGATGATAGCACAGCGTAAGTGTTTAATCAATGTTGGTTGAATTGAATAGAATACTATGTCATGCTGCTAAATAGACTGTAATTTTGTGGCTCCAGTTTCCACAAAATGTTTCCTGGATTTTCATTGTCAGAAGAGCCCCCGTGCAGCCTGTTTCCCTCTAGATAGACCTTGTTGCTTCTCAGGCATCCAGTAAAATATTTATTTCATTTGAACTCTCCAGGTTCTGAATACTCCTTAGGGGTAGCCCTACTGGTCCACAACCTCTAATATCATCAGATCATAGATTTAGAGCTGGGAGGGACCTTAGAGACAACATTGAGTCCAACCTCTCACTTTTTTAAAAAATAAATTGTTATCGTTGTCTTTTGTTTTCTTTTACATCACCAAAATTTTCACCAGCATCTCTTTTCCCTCCTCTCCCAGAGAGCCAACCCCTATGACAAATAACATTTTTAAAGACAAAAAAAGGAAAAGAAGTGAAAACAATCAGTAAAACTGATCAATATATAGAAAAGGTCTGAAAATATGAACAATGTACGATACTCATGGACCTCCCACCTCTGCCAAAAGGTGGGGATGTCTTTTCATATCTCTTTTTTGGTGCCATGTTTACTCATTGCAATTTGATTGGCTTTTTTTCCTTCATTTTTTTGTGATTCCTTCCCTTTATAGTGTTGTCACCAACGAAGGTATTTTTGTGGCTCTTATTTCACTCTGCATCTGTTCATTAATATCTTTATATATTTCTCTATATCCATCATATTCATCACTTCTTATAGCATATTAATATTTCATTACAGTAACAAGTTACAATTAATTTAACCATTCCACACTCAATGTGTATCTACTTCTTTGCCAATTTTTGGTTATCACAAAAATTGCTGCTACAAATATATATATATATATATATATATATATATATATATATATATATATATATACATAAATACATATATGAAATGCTTTCATTTTTAATCAAAGGTCTTCTTTGGGGAATAAGCCTAGTAGTGAAATCTCTGGATCAAAAGTATGACCATTTTAATGACAAAATTTGCATAATTCCAAGTTGCTTTTCAAAATGGTTGTACTGATTTACAGCTCCACTAACAATGTATGAGTGTGCCCATCTCACAATCCCTCCATAAAATTGGTCCTCTTCCTCCATCTTGTGATATCTTTGGCAATTTCTTAAATAATATTTTATCCACCCCCCCATTACATGAGTTGTTTTTTGGGGGGGTAATCACAATAGTAATTTTCCCCAAATTACATGTCAAGATAACTATCTTTGGCAATTTGGTAGATGAGGTAGACCCTTAAACCAAATTTCTCATTTTACAAGCAAGATTAACAGTTGCTCAGTTTAAGAGATAAGAAAACTGGTGCCTACCAGATAAAGAAATTTGACCAGGGTCATACAGATAGTAAAGTAGCAGAGGTACCAGTTCTTTGACTCCAGGATGAGTATACATTCCACTGCATAATGATGTTGCCCATACAATGATTTCATGTAATAATGGAGAGCCATGACTTATTTTCCTTCAATAGAGAATTTGAACTCCTACAATTACTAAACAAACTGTAAAAGCATCATGTTGTAATTCAGTACTTAAGAGGACACATAACTTCCATTGGTATGTGTGTGTGTTTATGCATGTGCATGCACACAAGTAGCAGTGGGTGTATTCCCTCCACAGGTACCCATAATTACTTCTCCAAGCTGTAATAGCTGGCCATGTGGGTTGCCATACTTATTATTATTGGGAGGGCGCACCCACTTCAAATTCTTGCCTAGTCACTGACCTTCTAATAATGAGCATCTTGAAACTTACCATGGCTACTCCTTGGTAGGCAGGTAGGTAGTCAGGATTGTGTTGGAACCAGTTTTTCCTGGATTGTGGGTTAGGTGCTAAATTTTCATTATGAACATCTAAACCTTTGAAACTGACAAATGCTACAAACCAGGGCTTATTTTGTTGTTGTTTTGGTGATTATCTAGATTTTAAGAAATAATGGAGAAACTTTTAATAAGGTAGATTTAACTTAAAAGTGTGTCTTGTGTATATTTCCCCCCCATATAATTGGCCATTAATGTTTACCAGCACATGTCTTCATATAGCCCATGGGTAGTATACTAGAAAGAATCCTGTTCAGTGTGGAAAGACATCTAAGACTTTGTGGTCCTCTTCCTTAACCTTTGAGAACTCAGGGCCAGCTCTCCTACACATATGGTAGGAAGAAATTGAGAAGCAGCATACTTTGCTGAAAGGGACACTGGAGTAGGAGCAGAGGATAGCACCTGGATTTGAGCACTGCCCCTAACGCTTACTAACTGTTTGATTCTGGGCAAATCACTTAACTTTTATGTATGTCAGTTACTTCCTATCTTTAAATGAGGGAACTGAACTTCACAAAATCTAAAGTCTCTTTATGCTCTAAATCTATATCTTAGGACTTTAGCAGAAGGATGTTTTAAACAAGGGAAAAGATCAAAGACTTTCAGTGATGTTATGAAATGGAACTCAGTCAGGATCAAAACATGTCAGTGCATACGTGGAAAGGATAAATCAGGGTAACAGTGCATCTTTGTTAATAATTATCAAATTATTGAAGATTTAAGGCAAAGAATAGCCTATAAATGACTGGGCTTCTGCAATTAAGAGAAATTAACTAACTAGAAGTTAGATAAAACATTCGACATGTGCAGGGAAAAAAAATCAAAAATTTGCCTCCATATAAGCAAGAAGATTAAGGAGACAGATTCATTTCTTTGGAATTACAAAATGGTTTGTCCAATAGACTCATAAAGGCCATCATGAGTTACATTAGCATGGTAATAACAAGCTTTATGTGTCACAAAGAACCATGAGAATATCTACTCCCCCAAAAGGACAATGTCTAGAAAATCAGAGATGGAGTCATCCAATAGTACTTCCTCCCTATTTTGAATATGAGGAAACTGAGGTCTACAGAGATGAAGTGACTTCCTCAATGTCACATAACTAGAAATTGACAGGACCAAGATTTAGTGTCATTTGACCAATGTGGGTCTTCAAATTCAGAGCACTTTCCATTGAACAATACTGCCTCCTTTCAAAAGCACAAATCTATATCATAAAGGTTGTTTTGTACCCTCATCTTGATATAATTATAGATATTCTTAACCTTGTATCATGATCCCTTTGGCAGTCTAGTGAAACCTATAGATTCCTCAAAATAATTTTAAATGCATAAAATAAAATACATAGAATGACAAAGGAAACCAATTATATTGAGATCCAGTTACCAAAACATTAAACAAGAAAAAAATGTTCACAGATCTCAAGTTAAGATCCTTTAATAAAGGGCAATAAAATAGATCCTACTCAAATGCCATGGTCGTTATACATTATTCAATGTTAAATCCAGTTATGAAAAACAAGCAAAACTTATTGATGATGGTGTGCTGATGAGAGATGATAGTGACATTTTCATTGTGAGCAATTACACTGCAGATTTTTGCAAATACCACAAATAAGGAGTTTTTAAAATTATTTTGTTGACTATCTAGACTTAAGAAAGTGACAGAAAAATGTTAATACTAGAGATTAAATTTAAAAGTATGCTGTGAAGATATATATTTTTCCCAGAAAGTCAGTTATTAAACATTTACCAGCACATACCTGCCTATAAATTACTCACTTACACCATTAGCTAAGATGAAAACAATTAAAATTGCCTCCGAAACAGTCTATGTGACTCTAGGCAGGTCACTTAAAAATCAGTGCCAGGGAACTCTCTGAGACTATATAAGTTGCTGAGAAAGTATCCACTTATATTGGCAAAGTGACTTTTCTCATTTGAGAATTCCCTATTTCCTTGTTTTATTATATTTTATTTTCCCCCAAATACATGGTAAAGGAGTTCCTTATTTCAATGAAATCACGTGCCCAGTCTCAATCTCTAGCCCATTCCTCTGTTAGGGACCCTCTTGCCTTCAACCTATTAGCTGCTTCCATTTTTTTTTTTACAGGGCATTTTCTGAGATCCTTCAACACTGACCCGAGCAGAAGGAAGGTTGGTCCCTCTGTTACTGACTTTTCAAATGTACAGTATTTTCTGATGAACCAGCAAGACCCTCTGAGAGTTTATTTTTTTGTTTGTTTAAACAGGATTCACCAGCGCTTTAATGTAACCCTGACATATTGCAAGCGTGACTCCAAGGCTGTATTCAAAAGCAGATGTTCTAAGCTGTATTAGGATGAAGCTAGGATAGCAGATCCCCATGTTCTGGCCAGCAGACCAGATCGACTGCTGTTTGATAAACCTAATAAAACAGCAGAACCTATTGATATTGATGTTCTGCTAAGTAGAAACATCCCAAGAACATATGCAGAGGCCATAAATAAGTATGTCTTCTGGCAGAGAGGCTGAAACAAATGGGAAGAGGAAAGGACCACAGAGAAAATCTGGCTGTCCTCTTAGTGACTGTGGAGCTGTGTTGTGTGCACCAGCTAAATGCCATGACCAATTCATTCTCTTCAGCCACTGAGTCTGAGGTAAGTTCAAGTCACCTGCTTAAAGCCCTATACTGAGACCCAAGTCATGATTTTCATCCTTTGCTTTACCACACTGTGCAATGGGAGAAGCTTTCTATTCAGTGTTAAAATTGCTGGTTTCAGTACCTGGCTTTGCCACTTATGAGCTGTGTGACCTCGAGCAAACAATTTGATATCTCTGGGCCTTAATATTCTCATCTGTAAAGTGATGGGCTGGCAATAGATGGGTTCCAAGGTCTCTTTTCACTCTAACTTGTACGTTCAGAACAGCAGACCATACCCCCAATTCCAACCAAATGTCCTCTAGGAATGGGCATTTAGTCATGATGGGGAAAAGGGGAAAGAAGATAGAAAGTAGATATATCACCAGCACATACCAATCTCTAACACTAAGACACAGTTCACAACACTAGGAAAAGGTTCTTATCTTCACATTTATTTAGGAAATTAGTTACTATTATGACCATTATTTTGTAGCATTTCAAAACTGGAAGAGACCTCAGAGGCCATCTAGTTCAAGCCTTTACAAGATCCTGAACCCCTTCTTTATCATACATAATGAGTGGTTATCTAGCCTTCGATTTCATACACCAACTGAGGGGGAGCTCATTACCTCCCAAGGCAAAATCTGCCTCCTCAACCAATATTCAGTCACTTGGCTTCTGGGGACAAGCAGAACAGATCTAACCTCTTCCTTACAAAACCCTATAATTACTTGAAGTTGGCTATCATTTCTCTCCCAAGTTTTCTCCTCTCTAGTTTTAACATCTGACATTCTTTCAATCAGCACTCATATGATGACATCTCAAAGCTCTCCACTACTACAGCTAGTTTCTCCTGAATGTTTTCCCTTCTATAATCTGACTAGGGCAGAGGATCCCACGACTCTATTACTTCCCTCTTTGAGGCTTTGTAGTCAGCCAGTTCCAAATCCTTCTTACTTCATCTAGGTCACTTCACTTTTGCACAAGGACATCTGGAAAGTATTGGGTTTTGTCTTTTTTTTCCACTTTTATTCTTTTGGTTCTGAACTCAACAGATAAAAATAAAGATGGACACTCTCATACACATAGTAGAACAGAGAGAAATATATGTGCAACCATAAATATCTATCACCTAGTACTCATTTAAGTATTTAATAAATTCAACACATTCATTTCAAAGCTATTCTTAAATGTGTTGCCCTCTGAAATTCCTTCTGTTCTCTTTGATGAAATCTTGAATGATACTCTTCTTTTTTTAGGAGTCAATTTTGCCCCTTTCTTCTCAATTCCCTTCTATTCAGACACATTGATTTTTTTCTGGTACCTCTTTTTTGACTTTTATTCATAGACTTTTGTGCATTCAGTATATAATTTAACTTATCATGTAAGTATATCTTTTCTACCCAGTTTAGAATCTCTTTTATGGCAGGGACCATATGTTAATCTTTTTTTGTGCTCCATGGTCATAAATTCTTGCACAGATTAAGATTTTGCTAAATATTGTTTATAAAAACATACTAATAGTCACAATGATAGTATTAATAATATTATTGTTAACACTTAAAGAGTCATAAAGCTCTTTACAAAGTTATCTCATCTGATCCTCACAAATTTACAAATATTATCTCATTTGACCCTCACAACAACCCTGAGAGGTAGGTACTGTGATTTTGTCCGTTGTCCACTTGAAGAAACTGAGACAGATAGAGATCAAGTGACTTGCCCAAGGTCACATAGCTACTTAGTGTCTGTGATCAGATTTAAACTCAAATCTACCTGACTCCAGGTTCAGTACTGTTCACCATGCCCCTAGTTGCTCCTGTTAAAATTTTAATTATTTAAATTTACCTATTACTTCAGCCTGTTGGAATGATTTTGGATCCTAACTTTGCCATAAAATGTTTTAATCCTCTTTTCCATATTTGTATAATTTGCATGTGAGATAAGTGTATCATATAGAGATATCAAAAACCTGAGGCTCAGAGAAAGTTACAGGACTAAGAGTGGGAGAACTTGGTCTTGGAACCCTCAGGGCAGTGATTTAAAGGAATTTGTAATCATAAGGTATTATAGAAATCCAAGTTATCATTTTCTTCCAGATAGGATGTTTTGAAAATGCAACTTTCCCTCTTAACTTCCGTTTGAAACTTCTAAATTTAGCATCTTCCAGAGATCAAAATGTTGCACCGGCTTTTAAATTCTTTGGAACTCCAACATCTTTGTGTACATGCACTAATAGTCAAGATTTGGCCATGGACCTTTCAGGTTCTAGGATTGAATGTAACGGATGTTTATAGAGCACTTCAAGGTTTCCAAAGTGCCTAATGCATATTGATGTCATTTGATTCTCACGTTGACCCTATGAGATAGATGTTTCAGGTATTTTTTTCTCCATTTTATAGACAGAGACTAAGAAAAGTAAAATTTCTTACTCATGGTCTACCAGCTGGAAAGTTTCAGAGGCTAGAATTGAATTATTT
Source organism: Potorous gilbertii (assembly GCA_028658325.1). Lineage (NCBI taxonomy): Eukaryota > Metazoa > Chordata > Mammalia > Diprotodontia > Potoroidae > Potorous > Potorous gilbertii. The sequence goes on along the minus strand of CM053770.1, from coordinate 645,751,186 downwards.
CCAAACTCTAGAAACATATCTATCTCTGCTTATACTGTGTTGGTTCCTACCTAATTTATTAATAATAGGAATGGTTCTATTTTCACATATGTACACATATACTTAAAGAAATAAGTAAGTAAATAAACATGTAGGGATAATGAGATTTCCACTGGCCAAAATAAAGCACTAAGTTAACTATGATCAGGCTGATAGATATGATTGCTAAAGATAGGGATTCTGGGTAGGTAGTTATAGAACCCTGAACTTTCTTCAGACTACTTTTTGTTCTGACTTAGATTCATTTGAAGCTAAGTAAGAGAGGCTCTTTAGAGAGTCTAAGCCCTAAGTTAGACAATTATTTATAATTGAAGGCTTTGATCTCTTCTTAGCCTACTTCTCCTTGTCATACCAGACATAGAAATTAGAACCAGAAAAACCTTATCTTAGCTTGGGGACATTGTGCCTGGTTGTATCAGCTGTATACAACAAAGAACACCTATCAGCCTTTCCTTATCTGAGTAAGGTACTAGTCAATCTACTCTAGGGGTCTAAAGCTGAGATGGCTCATTGATCTCTAAAGACACAGCACACAATTGAACATCAAGGAATGCAAAGACATGTTGAGATCAGGAAAATGTCTTATTGGAGTAAAGCTACCATATCCAACAAAGAGCATACCTAGAGAAAACAATACAACGATGTTATCAGAAGACATCAAAGCTCTTGTAAAGTTGGAGACAGGAGTTGCCTAGTGATAGAGTGCCAGTCCTGGAGTTAGGAGGAGCTGAGTTCAAATCCAGCCTCATATACTTATATGGGGTCACAGAGGGTTGGACAATTGAACAACAACCCAACAAAGAGCGGGCCTAGAAACACAGGGACATCATCAGAAAACATCAAAGTTCCTGTGGAGTTGGATGAGGGAGTTGTCTCTACATGCCTTCCCAACATATACATGATCATGCATATCTGCTTTCATCATTCCCACGAATGCTCATTTTATTCTTTGACATTATCTGTACCTATTTTTGTATGTGCCCTACATTAATGGGCATGTATTTTATTAATATTACTTTAAAATATTCTTACTGTGTTATTTCATTAAAGGCTTATGCTTTGAACTAATTGTGCCTTCTAGATGACTAAAGAAAATGAAAACATATTAACGAGGGCCTGCGAGCTATCATTTTGGATAGAAGTATGTTGGTGGAGCACTATGAACTTAGAGTAGCTCTTCTGGGGACTCCACATGTCAGAGGGGATGATGAAATAAATAAGTGCTGAAAATAAATAAGACCCAACTTTACAAATGTAAAAATTTCAGTGACCAAGGCTTTGCTTCAGCGAGTCAAGATGGGCAACACATCTTCCAGAGCATTGGTTCTCCAGTCTAAAATTCCAGTTCTTCCATTTGCCCCTTAACAGTGCTGGATCTACCTTCTCTTTACTGCTGTCTCTTCCCTTGGGATTGGAGTTGATATCGGAGCAGCAGATTCTCTGGGAAATGAACCATTCTCTCTCCCTAATACAGAATGTACCTTACCCTGGGGAAGATTGTTCCTGTATAACCTCCCTCCTCCAAACACCACACACACACACACACACACACACACACACACACACACACACACACACTTCTTAGGTAGACAGACCTAAGGTTTCAGGATGCCAGAATTCCTAGTCAAGTTTCCAACTGACCTTTACCTTAAAATAGTCAATTGTTATTGTCTCTTTCACATCCTCTTTCTCAGATTATTACAGAAGTCTCTATCATATAAATACATAAGGTCCTTTTTCCTAAACCTAGTAGCATTTAGGAAACTGTACCAAAATGTCTCCTCCTTGGAAAATGTCTCTGATTCTCCAACCAATCTGTTTCAGTTTTATCCATGTAAACAGATATCCTCTGATCAACATACATGAGGGACAGACACATAAGCACCAACAGAATGACTTTGGAGAAATGCAATTTGATTCATGGGACTGAGTGACCGCTACCAAATTCTACACTATTATCAGCTTAGAAAAAGCAGATATCATAAAAGAAGCCTCCCAATGACTGTCATTTTCAAGTGGGGTGTTCTTAAGTTATAGACTCCTGCCACCTCAGAGATAAATGACTGGCTGCCCTTGACTGACCCAGCCTTTAAAAGAAAGGCTGTCTTTAAAGACACACTGATTTCTCCTGGAAAACTTTGAAAGACATCCTATTTAGAGACAATTTTGTTTCTTTATCAACTGATTTCTCTATTTCACTTTCTCAGGTTTTTATCACTTACCGGCGTTTGTGTTGAAATGAGATTTTGGTGTCTTAGCATTTTTTCCCCCTAACTCTTACTGCCTCTTTCTACTTGAAATTGCAATCATAAACTCAGTGAATGTGGCAATCATAGTGATGTCACACCCCAAGGACTGGGACTTGCATCAGTAACTTGATAACCAGTCAGGAAAGAAAAAGAACCTAATGTAATCATATCCTCTTTTTCTTGAAAATTTTGAAACTAATTGTGGGTGTGTGTGGAGGGTAAGGTTCAGAGGGAAGGGAGCTGGGTTGGGAGTAGCTATATCACGGAACTAAGTATTCGCTGATGGAAGTGTTGGCAATCTGTGATTACACAAGTGGTTGGTGGAGTGGATCTGTCCTTCAGGGTTTACTGAGTGTTGCTGACCTGTCTGTTGATGCTGTCATGTGATGGGGGGGAAAATCACTTTACTCAAATTAATTTCCTGGTTGCATGTAAGCTATTCATGGAAATCTGGCCATAAAACTCTGCTTTTTATAAGACAAAAATGCAAACAAGCTCTAAGTTTCAAACTATAAAAACACCCTGGGTTCTCTAAGCAGGGTTTCATATTAGGTCCTTGGAATCTGACTTTGGGGCATTAGCCACTTTTGAACCTCAATATTAGCTATGATCATAGGATTTAAGAGAGTGACCACATCTCTGAAGTTTGTTACATCTGTAACCTAATTTGGATTTAGTAACTTCAAGGCATTTGAATGGGAAGTTTTGTAGTATGTAAGTGATATTAGCCTTCTGTAAGTGTTTTGACCCGTTTTATTCACAGTAGTAGTGCAGGGTATCCCCAAAGTCTTAATGCAGTTGTACACTTTAATAGATTAAAAAAAAACCTGGACTAAGACTTTTGGGATACACTGTATAAGCTATTTTGTCCTCCCTTTTTCCTCATCTCCCACCAGTATATCCAGTTCCTGTACATGTATATGCCTCAAACAAGGACTCATGTTGTCACTTCCCTACTCAAAAAGTACCAGTGGTTCCTGATTATTTCTAGGATAAAATGCAAGTTCTCCAGCTTACCCTTTCAGGCTTACTCCCTTTCACTATGTTCTCATTCCAAATAAGCAAGCATACTCGTTTTTTGTCTTATTAGACAATCTCTGCGTCTTGGCAGTTTATCTCCCTTTCCTAGAAAACGTTCTTTCCTCTTTTGCATCTCTTTTTGTTAGAGCTCAACTCTGATGACATTCTTCTAGAGGAGAGCCTTCATTGCTGATTCTTCCAAGCTGATAAACTCTCAGTCCTCCATCCCTACCCTATTTACTTTCTATATCTTTTGTTTTTATTTATATGTGTGTATGTTATTTCCCCCATTTGAATGTACTCTACTTGAAGACAAGAACAGTTTTGCTTTTATAATTTGTATCTCCCTTGCCTGATACACAGTAGGTAATTAATAAATGCTTATTGATTGTTTGATTTTTTATTTTCCATAACAGTATCCAAAGATGCTGCAGAATCAGTAACAGCCCCCTCTTCTTGGGATAGAAGGAGAAGATTGAGTTGTAGAATGTGGAGTCCAGCCAGTATCAGAGGATTCATTCTCTGCTTTTACTCATCCCCTGTACAGATCTTAGAGGTGCTGTAACGCTAACACTGGGGCGACCATGACAGTGCCATGGGGACACTCAGGCTATTGTGCAATTTTTCTCTCTTTCTGGCCCGTCCTTCGTATCTGGTAATGAAGATGGAAGTCATGATTGGACACACAGCTACATTCTTAGTGCACAGGGCAACTTGGCTTTCAACTCTCATTTATTTTGTCAGTTATGGAGGGAAGGTATCATTTTTATACAATGACTATACAGATACTATCTTGTTACTAAATTGAGTAACTAGTGTGCACTTGATAAATTACTTACCTTTTGTGTCTTTTGTGACATGTCTAGTATGATGAATAATTGGTGGTGTAAAAAGTGCAGTGAAGAAGAAAGAAAACTGGACTTGAAATCAGGAATCCTGAGTTTGCAAATGGAATCCAACACTTCCAAGTTCTGTGATGATAGGTAGGTGAAAAAAATCTCTCTGAGTCTCAGTCTCTTTATCTGTAAAATGGGGACAATGATAGTTGAACTAAATCTATTCTTGGTTTATTGTGAGGATCAGATATTGATGGTTTTCTTCATTCATTTTATTCATTTGAACATTCATTCAATAACTATTAATCTCCTGTGCTATTATATACACGGGAAGAGTATCTCAAACAAAGGGAATAACATGACATCATGGAGAGAGGAAAGTCCTGGATGTTTCAGGTAATGGTGGTAATAACTGCTTGGCATAATTTAAAGAAAAGGAGACCATTAGGTGGCTCAGTGAATAGAGCTCTGGTCCTAGAGTCAGGAAGATGTGAGTTCAAATCTGGACTCTGACACTTACGAGCTGTGTGATCACTTAACCTCTGTTTGCCTTAATCCCCTGGAGAAGGAGATGGCAAACCACTCCAGTATCCTTGCCAAGAGAACCCACAGATAACAACAGTGTGGTCCGTGGGATCAGAAAGATTCAGACTCAACTGAAATGCAGCAAGAACATCAACAAGGGGAACAGTGAGTGGAATGATCTGGAAAGATAGGGAGGAATTAGTTTGTGGAGGGCCTTGAATTCCAGACTAAGGAACTCAGTGGGGAGTTTGTTTGTTTGTATGAGATCATGTGAAATGGGGTGTTGCCTTCCTTTAGTCTCTGAGATTCTTTAGCTTGTTTGTTGTACACACACACACACACACTCACGCACGCACGCACGCGCACACACACACCTTTGAGTAAACCCTTACCCATTTTTGTCATTTTTCCTGGGCAGAATAATTCTTTCACATAAAATAAATTACATAATATAAATAAATTTAAAAGAAAAATACACACACATAATTAAAACTGATCCTTATTTTAGAACACTGACCCCTCCATCCCATGCCTATGGGTTCAAAGTTCCTCCTGGTGGATAATATGCCTAGAAGGCACCTTTTCCTATCACCCATGAGTACCAAAGCCCAACTTCTGTATCCCCTTCCCCACACAGGACATTTTTAGAACCCATATTTAGAGTCACTTTGTGTATGCCTTCTACGTTGATAAAAAATTAAAAAAAACCAAACCTTTTTAGCTTTGGAGTACTGTCCCACCCTGGAGCTCTCAAATATAATAACCATTCAGTCAAATATTCTGTCCCAAGTAGCAATCCTACCTTCTCTACTTTATTGCTCCTTTTTCAGAATTTCTGTCCGGGGCACATCCTCCCCCTCCCTCGAGGCACTATCTGTCTCATCCCTCTGCATCCCTTCCAAGTACTCCTTTGCATTTAAATGATTCTGACTCATAATGAATAGCAATAATATATTATCATCTTTACAATGAATAACACCCATCAATAATCATCTGAATGTCAATGAGGTGAGGCTGGGCATTGTTCAAGTGCACAGCATCATCCCTGTCTCGTTGCCTAACAGATCTTGATGATAAAGACTAATTCTCATTCTAGACCAGCTAGGTAGGCAGTTATTTTTCCCTATTCTTTTTGCTTATTAAATTAAAAAAAACTTATTTGTGTGTTTTGTATTGTTTTCCTGCCATTGGCAAGTATCAAAAATGTTCGAGAAGGAGCATAAAGATGCAAAAAATTATGAAAAAATTACATGGATTCAATATTGCATTGTACCTTATCCCTGGCTGTTAGAAAAAGGCTACCAGTGTCCATTCATGCATCAATTCAAGTAATTCATTCCAACATTCATTCAACCTCTACTTGGCTCAGATCTTTCACAAAAATCTCAGTGCCTTCCTATATGTGTCACAATGGTATAATCTCAGTAAGTCAGTCAATAAACCTTTATTAAGTACCATCTATGTTCTAGGCACTGTGCTGTGTACTGGGGATATAAAGAAAAGCCATGAAAAGGTCTTAATTCTCAAGGAGCTCACAATCTAATGAGATAATATGTAAACCACTATGTACATTACAATGGACATTCAAAACCTAACCCAAATTACTTTGTGACCTCAGAGAAGTAATTTCATTTTTCTGGACTTTATTTGCTCCATACATATAATTACTACTTAATTCTAGAGTTGTTATGAGGGTCAAGATGTCTATAAAACACTCCAGAACTGTTAAGATGCTATGTGGAGTAAGGTACTATGGTTGTCATCTCCCACAAAACAAGCATATCAAGTCCCATTAAAATATGGCAAATGGAAGAGAAATTAGAGACCTAGACTGATTCTCACATGTTACAATTCAAATAGGGATTTACATAATTGCATTATTTGTATCTTTCCTCTATGATCTAGGGCAAAGGTGGTACTTTGTGTTAGTGATAGTATTTTAATAAATTTTAATAAATATGCTATCATAATGAAAATAACATTTACATAGTGCTTTGAGATTTATAAAACTTTACAAATATTATCTCCCATTATCCTCAGAATAACCCCAGGAGATAGTTGAAAATATTTTCCCCATTTTATAAATGAGGAAACTGAGGCAGAGTAACTGAGGTTAAATGAGCTGCCCAGAGTCACACAGTTACAGTGTCTGAAGTAGAATCTGAACTCAAGGTTTCCTTATCCCAGATGAACAGTTACACTACTTATGAGTTAAGAAGTCTGATTATGAAACCTTGAGGGGAAGACAGCATGCTAACTTAAGAGTTCAGGAGAGGTAAAAAGGAGAAAGCCAGGAATAGTCTGACATGCACCCTATATTTGAGGAGAGCAAAGAAAAGATAAGCAAGATCTCACAGCCTAAAGTTCTACAGGGGATATTAGATCAAGAGAGATGAGAAGCTCCCAAAAGTGAAATATGGACAACAGAAACACAAACTATTCTGATGAAGAAGAAAAGAGGAAAATATTTATTGGAGACTCACTGATCATACAGGGAACTCACTGATAAAGGCACAATATAAAAATTCATACAGTAAGGGAAAGTAACAGGCTAAATACCCCTTATAATTACATAAAGAGCCCCAATGCTTAGAATAAGCTGAACTATGTAATGATGAGAAAGAATACAATGAAAGTCTTTTTTTTAAAGCTATATTGGGGTCAAGAATTTCAAAGAAAGGAATGGGACTCTGCTTTGTGTGGATATGTTAATGGGTTGTGATTTCATGAATATGGGAATTCCCTCCATTTTCTTCCACTGACATAGATCAACAGTCATCTTTAGCTGATATGATAGACCCAAAGAATCATGGGAGGTACAGAGAAGTTAATTGACCTACTTGCCACAGGTCATGAAGATAGCAGCACTAAGAGGCAAGTTCTGAGACTCAGTCTTCCTAACTCTAGAGCACAGAATGCTAACCATGATGCAATACTGCCTTTCTACTTGAAAGGAAAATAACAATAGACAAAAATGAAGAGGCAGAAGTAGTCAAGTTTTATGTTACTTTGTTTTCTATTTTGAACAGAATTATTCTTTGGATGGTAAGTATAGAACAAAAATATCTCACTTCTAATTGGATGTTACAGGATGTTGTAACAATCTGTAGCAATAATTGCTTAACCTCTGTATATGAATTTGAAAAATCACTATGTATGAAAGAGATTGTAAAGGACCAATTGTGCTTTACAATCTGGTAAAGCCACTGGTGCAGTGGATAGAACACCAGTGCAGGAGTCAGGAGGACCTGAGTTCAAATGTCACCTCAGACACTTGACACTCATTAGCTGTGTGACCTTGAGCCAGTCCTTTAACCTCATTTGCCTCATCCTGGGTCGTCTCCAGTCATCCTGATGAATATCTGGTTACTGGAATCAGATGGCTCTGGAGGAGAAGTGAGGCTGGTGACCTGCACAGAACTCCTTCACTCAAAAGCAAAGTCAAGTGCAAGTCATGTCATTATTTCTCTGATGGCATGGTCTTCTTTGGCAACGAAGGACAAACACACAAAAGACCAATAATGGGCAAATGTACTTTTTTTTTATTTTTTAAAGTGGAAGAGAAGCATTCTTTAAGGTTCAGTACGGTGAATTCGACTTTGATTCCTAGGGAAAAATCAAGAACCAACATTAAAAAGATTGTTTGTAAGCATTTGGAAAGTGAAGCAGTGGTAATTATAGGCCAGCATAGTTTGGTTCAAAACAAGGCATTCCAGCAAAAATTCATTTCCTTTTCCTTTTTTCCCTTTTTATTATGGGTTATCAGACTAGTAAATGAAATTTTTACAAGCATACTATATAGAGATTTCAGGAAGACTCATTTTATTTTTGTATCTAAGCATAATACTTTATCTATCAAAAATAATTTTTAAATGTCTACTATGTGACAGTGGGTATACAAAGATAGAAATGAAACAGGACATTCCCTCAAAGAACTTCTTTTCCTGAAACCACTCTTTTTTAGTGACTTCTCTGAGACTGATTGTACCTATGTATATCAGGGAGCCATTACCCTATACCTATGCCACCCTCCTCCTACCCCTTCCATTCCTGCGTTTCCTTTTATCTTCCACACTCTAGTCTGCATAATCCTAGTCTCACCAGCCAATCCTCAATTTCCGCTTCCAGATGATGCTAGTGATGGGAAACCAGACAATGATTAAACAAAACTGTTCTTTATCCTACAAGATATATGTTCTTTGCATGACTCAAAAAGCTTTCTTATTATGGCAGAGGTGGGCCTCCTGGCCTAATATATCAACCAGGAAGAGACAATGTGATAAGGTGAGGAAAGCACTGAATTTTTACTGCCTGTGTGCCTTTAGGCAAGTCATTTATACTTTTTAGGTCTCATTTCCTCATCTATAAAATGGGGAGATTTGATTAGATGATCTTGAAGGCCCTGTCTCAGTTGAAATCCATGACTTTATTAAGTGATAGGGTGCTGCCAAAGCTATGTGAAAAGGCACAAAAAGCCACATTGAGTGCCTCAGTGGATAGAGTGCTGGACCTGGAGTAAGGAAAATTTGAATCCAAATTCAACCTCAGACACTTACTAGCTATGTCTAGCAAAGCTTTTTCTAGTCAAGTAAGTATCTTGTAAGACATTTACACTGTCAAACACTTACTAGCTGGGAAAGTCAGTTACCTTCTGTTTGCTTTGATCCCCTGGAGAAGAAAATGGCAAACCACTTCCATATCTTTGTCAAGAAAATACCATGGAAAATATTAGTGTGATATGATCCACAGGGTCACAAAGAATTAGACCTGACTGAACAACAAATCCAAGGGCAGATTTTGCAAAGAACCATCTCTGAACCTCTCCTTCATCTTTTTATGCCCCAAACTTCATTTGAACCTCCCAGAATTACTGTACTTGTTTTTTATCTTTTGATTGGCCCTCCCTATGCTGTGCCCCAGGTGTAACCATTAACCTTTGCTCATAAGAGTTAAAACAGGAATAATAAAGACCTGTTGCTTTATGGCTTACTGGCTTCTTTGACAATTTTGGAGCTCCAATCTTCACCATCCATTTTACAGTTGGACTCTGGAGAAATTACTCTCTAGACACTTTGTTCTGGGGGATTTAGCACTCTAAGTGAAAATTCACCTCTGGAACAAAGTTCTGGAACCCATAACCTCCTGATTAGTGACATTATATTATTGAATAGGTCAAACTTCACCATCTATTCTAGTTATCTTCTATCCACCCAACCTATGAACCCACTTGTATCACAAGGATGCAGAATAGTCACATTAAAGATTGCATTGCGTTGGGAAGGAAAGATAATATATTGGTTGACAATTGCTATCCAAAAACATTCAATAAGCTAGAATGCAGACTGAATCTAACATGATGATATTTCAGAATGATAAATGTAGTCTTACACTTGGGTCCAACAACTTAACTTCCCAAGTATAAGATAGGGAAAGCATAGTTAAGCAGCAATTCATATGAAAAGAGACCTGGAAGTATTTAGTGAATTTCAAGTTTATATGAATGGTACCTTAAGGCAGTCAAAGAAAATAATGCAATCTTAGACTTGCTTTAACAGAAGCTTGGTACTCAGGAAGAAAGTGGGGAGGGGTATCATTGCTTCTAATACACAGGGATGGGGAACCTATAGCCTCAAGGCCACATATAGTTCTTTAGGTCCTCAAGTGTGACCCTTTGACTGAACCCAAATTTTACAGAATAAATCCCCTTAATAAAATGATTAGTTCTGTGAATTTGAATCCAGTCAGAGGGCCACACTTAAGAATCTAAAAGGCCACATGTGGTCTTGAGGCCATAGGTTCCCCACCCTTGCTTGAATGGCTTGATCTTTATTTTGACATATTTGAAACATCTTGTTCCCTTCTAAGTGTCCTATTTTAAGGAGAACTTTGACACATTGGAAGAATTCTAGAGAATGATGTCCAAGATTGGTGAGTGCACTTAAAACCCTGCTAGTGTATAAAAATATTAACTGAAAAAAAAAGGAAATATTTAGGGTGGAGAAGAGAAGACCCAGGGGGGAGGATTTGGGTGTCATCAAACACTGAATTATTAAGGGACTGCTAGGTGGAGGAGGAAATTATATTCACTATGTTTGTCCTTGGTGGGAGTCAGGTAGAGAGAACATAGGTAAAACTTATTGAGAGTCACAGTTCATCAATAAAGGTCAAGACTTACTAGCAATGAGGGCTTAGGAATCTTCCTCTGGGTCAGCCCCTTCTAGAAAAGCATGTCCCCTCCTTCCACTTCTGCATCAGCAGGAATCCCTGGGTAGGGACTCCACTGGTCCGTCTTTCTGTTCAGAGAAAGCTGGGAAGATGGTCTCAACTATATTGCTGAGAATGAGTTGGTTGTCTGTTGTTCAGTCATGTGTGACTCTTTATGACCATAGGGATTATAGTATACCAATGCTGTCTCTGGGGTTTTCTTGGCACAGATACTGGAGTGGTCTGTCATTTCTGTCTCCAATGGATTAAGGCAAACAGAGATTAAGTGACTTGTCCAGGGTCACATGGCTAGTAAGTATCTGAGACTGGATTTGCACTCAGATACTCCAGACCCAGTGTTCTATCCACTGAGCTACATGGTTGCCTCAGGAATTAGTTTTAGATCATGCTAATACATTTTTGTCTGATAATGTGGCCTCAATACTCCATTTAGTTTATTCTGAGAAGATAATAATTGAGGAAGACAATGGCTTAAAGATAACAAGACAAAACAATCACAAATACATACACACATATTCACTCACAATAAACCTTAGATGTGTGTTCAGCTGGGGACATTGAAACCATTGTTTATCTTCTTGGCTTCAGATGTGCCACTCTTGAATACCTTACCTGATCTTCAACATGCCCTCCAGAATTCTCTACTTTTTTAGTGATAAGAAACAATCACTGAAGGTAAGCAAAAACTAAAGGACCATATATGTGGAAGACTTTCAAGTAAGGACTTGTTCAGTATATGTTATACCAGATGGCTTACTTACGGGAGTATAGTCTAATAGGATTATGTAATTAGAGCTGGAAAAGAACTTTAAAGCTCCCAAGTTTAACTCTCTTTTTACAGGTGAGAAAACTGAGGCACAGATAGATTCACTGATTTGAACCCAGGTCCCAATGATTCTATACTCAATATTCTATTTCCTATACCATACTAGCTATAACTTCTTTTCTAACTTAGAAATTCTATTGTCATTTAATTGTTTTAGGGAAATTAAGCATCCTATAAAGAAGTAAGCAGTATTCAATCACAGAATAACCAGTGTTCTTTCTTTCTGTCCCCTCTGCCTGTTCTCTATCATGTACTCACATTTATTGTCTCCCATTACTTAATAGAAAGCTAGTTAATTTTAAATGTATACCCTGGGGTCAGCAATTTGGAGAAAAGCTTTCAAACTTTGAGAGTTCTCAATCAAGAAAAACAAAACCATAAAATTTTGTGCAAGTATTTCATCCAACATTATAATCCAAGTACTGAGTAAATTAGGGCAGCTAGGTGGCACAGTGGATAGAGTGCCAAGCCTGTATTCAGAAAGACTCATCTTCCTGCGTTCAAATCTGGCCTCAAATACTTACTAGATATGTGACCATGGGCAAGTCACTTAACCCTGTTTGCCTCAGTTTCCCCCTTTGTAAAATGTTCTGGAGAAGCAAATGGTAAACTGCTCCAGTATCTGCCAAGAAAACCTCAAATGGAGTCAAAAAAAGTCAGACACAACTGAAAACGACTGAACAATGAAACTGGGAAATTAACATGAAATTTAAAATGGCGTTTAGCCTAGTGTATTCTTTGTTCACATCACTCAGTAATCCCAACACTGTTGGTAGCTACCTATCAGACAAAAAAAAAGTAGCCTTAGGACCATCTTTGGGGGCTAAAGTCCAGAGACAAATCAAAGCAACTTAAAGTGTTTCTATTCAGTCCTTTGGAAAGTTAAAGAAACTACATGTTTAATAGTTCACATTAAATCTTTCTCTTCTCATGACTATGTAGCCTTCTTTGCAATGAGTTCAGGCCACCAAATTTACTAAGTGATCCTGGAGGAAAAGGAAGAAAATAAAAACATTTGTCAGAAAAAATTTTAAAAGGTGTACCAAAGAGAAAAAAGAAAGAGATTATCCATATCTTACAACTTCTTCTTCCTTTAGTAAAGAGGGACCTTGTTCTGAGGAATCACAGAAAAGGCCAAGTCATTTATGACAGACAAGTTGGTGGCAGAAAGTCTGTGCCCACAGGTGATTGTGTGTGTGTGTGTGTGTGTGTGTGTGCACGCGCATATATCCTCCTTACGAGAAACAAGTTTGAATATTGATGGAGTGGAACCCAAGATCTGCTGTGTGCATTGAACTGGAGTGAGACAGAAAAATACAATGGTCTTGTAACCAAGGCGGAAATGCCCTGGGCTGTTGACGCAGCAAATATTCTGAACCTTACGAGGAGGCAGCAGAAACTTACATGAATGAATATGGGTAAAACGCAAATGAAACAAACACAGAGGATGTGTCTCTTCCTGACTCAGTGGCAAGCAGTTTTTTAGATGAGCCTGGCAATGAGGAGAGAGGAAATCTGCATAAAATATTCTGAACTGAGCACAGGGAGCTGATTCCAGACCAGATATACAATTTGACAAACACCAAGAAAGAATGTCTCCAACCTTCATAAAACTGAAAGGACAGGCGAGAAATGAGATGGACGACAGCGTCATAGAAATCACAGTCTCAGCGATTTGGAGACATTTCATTCTGCAGAGGTGCTCACAGAGTGAAGAAGGAATAAACAGGAAGTTGGAATGCTGTCTGCTGTGGCATGGCACATTTTTCTTAGATTATGGTAATAGATGAGAGTAACATTTTCTCCAGAAAATAATATTGCTTTAAGTTCCACTCATCTGATGAACAATATATGAGTATTATGTATAGATGCTATTACCTTAAGCTCTTGCTAAATGTAGCTCCCAGAAATCCTAAGAAATAAAGTCAGAGGAAACATTGGCATGCAGGGGGTGGGTATAGATTGGACTAGGAAAAATCCTGAAAAGAGGATTAATGCATTATTAGTTAATCTTGGAATGTTAGCACCTATTATATGCAGGGCTCTCTCTGCTAAACAAGTGGAAAGAATTTTTAAAACATATGATATTATTCATAATAGCATTCAGTTGTGTCTGACTCGGTGACCCCATTTAGAGTTTTTTGGCAAAGATGCTGGAGTGGTTTGTTATTTCCTTCTCCAGCTTATTTCACAGATGAGGGAACTGAGGTAAACAAGGAGAAGTGACTTTCCTGTAGTCATGCAGTTAGTAAGTATCTGAGGCCAGATTTGAATTTATGAAGAGGAGTTTCCTTAATCCAAGCACAGTGCTCTATCCACTGAACAACCTAGCCTGGTCCATGAGGACTCACAATGTACAAAGAAACATCCGTGGAATAAGGGAAACACATAGAAGCAGGGGAAGATACCCAGGACTCCCTGTTCCCCATAACTATACTGTTCTGATACGATCTGTCAACTTCTCTTTCCTATCCCTAAAATCTATATGCTTTAGTGCCACATAACACTGGCTAATTTCCAAACACTAGCAAAGAAACCCCTCTCTTCTTGGGTGTGCAGGCTATAGCGAGCACCACTGGGATAAGGAAGCTGAAATTCCTTTCAGGGCTAAAGATCACTACTGATGCTTTCTTGCTGTTAGATTTTTCCTTCCACTTTTTTCTTTCCCCAACACGTTTAGGCTGGTCTCAGATGGAAGTGATTCAGTTTCTTGGCATGGCGCTGTTAGACTGTCCATGTTTCACAAGCATATAACAATGAGGTCAGCACAACAGCTCTCCTACACCTTCAGTTTGGTCTAATACCTATTCTCTCCCAAACCTTTCTTTAGAGCCTCCCAAATAGTGAGCTAGTTCTGGCAATACGTGCATCAACCTCATTGTCAACACGTACAACACCAAGGTAAGTGAATTTACCCACGGCATTCAAAACTCCATTTGTTGTAAGTGATGGTTCCACTTATAGATGGTGTGGTGGTGGCTGACAGAGCACCTGTGTTTTTTTGGTGTTAATTATTAGGCCAAAATTAGCACAGGCAGGAGAAAACTGATCCATACTTTGTTGCATCTCAGCTTCAGAGGCTGCATTGAGTGCAAAATCATCTGCAAACAGAAAATCATGCACCAACACTCCCTCCACTTCCGTCTTTGCTCGAAACCTTTTCAAGTTGAAGAACTTACCATCAGTAGGGTAGTTGACCTTGATATCATGTTCATCTTCATTGAAAGCAGTACCTAAATTTGACTTTCTTGAATTCTACCCATTGTAACTAGTTCTGCTGTCCAGAGTTGATCAGAACAACCTTGAACCCCTCAGGAAGGAGTAATGGATTTCAACTGGTTGGTTAATAATAGGCAGTAGAGTGTTGGGGGGCTTATATGGGACAGTGGTGGATATTCCTAGTCTCTCAGAGTTAAATGTAACCCCTTACGGATATTCCTAGAACCCTGCAGGGAGGAGTATCCAGCTGCTTTCTGGGGATCTAACCAACCGATATGAGTATGAGTTGAGAAAGTGAGTCCAAAGTTATTATTTATGTTAAAATCTTTCCCTTTTTTCAAGACCCTGGTTAGCTGTCACTTCCTTGATTCATCTCAGCTAGAAGGCATCCCTGTACCTGAAAATCTCTCACAACAATTTTTTTAATCTCTCCTACACACTTATATTTTAATTTCTATTACAAATATTTTGTGTGTCTCATCTCCTTTACAAGATCATGAGCTCCTTATTTTACTTCATCTTTGCATCATCCAGTGCCTAAAGTTGGTACCTTGTGCAGCGTAGGCTACTAAAAGTATTTGTTGAATTGAAGTGACGTATTTAATTTAATTTTTCAAAAATGTATTTGCACTTCTAAAAGTAAGACTAATACAATAAACAATTTTCAATCAGGCACATGAACTAAAGAATGGGTGGATGGAAGAATAGAATGTGTCAAGAAATAAAGAATCCAATTAAAGCCTAGGTGAGTTTGCTTGATCAGAAACCAATTTATTCATTCAGGACCATCAGACCAACCAATGAAGCCAAATCCTTTCCAACAGATCAAAGTACCTAAAATTCTTCTGTGATAAATCAGTAATGAACTGATCAATAGCAACACTGAGAGTGAGTACTATGAACTACTCCTGGGATTGGATTAGACCCACTTTGATTTTCAGAAGGGAATTCCCATGGCAGAAGGTCTCAGGCTTCCCCATGGCAGAAGCTGCTGGGGTTTGCTCAACTCTCTAGAGTGGAAGTCTGATACCAGACTCAGGTGAGTTCATCTCTTATGAATATTTTCCCAGAACACTTGCAGTCTCAGTCCTTGTCTCTTTTCTATTTCTATGTCTCTGTTCATCAGAGAAAATGATTACATAGTCAGTAATCATTTTATCTAGGGGAAATGAAACCACTGGAATAGAACATTTTCTTCAGAATCATCAGTCCATCTATTTAGGCATGGATCTGTGTTTTGCCTTTCACTGGGTCAGCCCCTACCACAAAGTCACTAAAGATCACAAGTGCAAGGGCAATAGAGATAATGACCCAAGGAAAGGACGTGAGAATTAGGGAATTTATGTTATTCCTCTGATTTGAGTCAGGGTCAAACCTAAACAACCTGTTCTTAAACCAAGGGTGAGGAACCTGAGGCCTCGAGGCCACATGTGACCTTCTAAGTCCTTGAGTGCAACTAAGTTTAAGCTTTACAGAATTAATCCTTTTATTGAGGGGTGAAGTTTAGATTCAGTCAAAGGGCTGCATGTGAGGGTCTAGAGGGCCATATGTGACCTTGAGGCTACAGATTCCTCACCCCTGTTTTAAAGCCTGCCAAAAGAAAGGACTTAGTTCTTTTTATTTTCACACCCTCTTCTTACCTTGCTGTCTGGACCAGAGAACATGGCATAGCATGGAGAACATAACCCTTTCAGCCCCAGAAATCCTTCCAGCTGCCCAGAAATCCTAATTGGTGAGTGTTTTAGAAGTGACTCATTATATGCTCCACTACCATCTTCTCACCAACCACCTTGTCATCATGGGTCTAACCACCACTCCCTATTTCCACTTTCCATGTATCAGCTGAGGATATTTTGAGAGAAACTGATTTGTCCAAATGCATGCTTCTCATAGGCAGTACCATGATTTGAATTTTGATCTTCTTACTTTATTTTTTATTTTTTTAATATAAATTTATTTATTTAACTTTTTACATTCATTTTCACAAAATTTTGGGTTCCAAATTTTCTCCCCATTTGTCTCCTCCCCCCACCCCAATACACCCAGCATTCTAATTTCCCCTATCACCAATCTGCCCTCTCTTCTATCATCCCTCCTTTCCCTTGTCCCCATCTTCTCTTTTGTCCTGTAGGGCCAGATAACTTTCTATTCCCCATTTCCTGTATTTCTTATTTCCTAGTAGCAAGAACAATATTCGACAGTTGCTCCTAAAACTTTGAGTACCAACTTCTCCTCATCCCTCCCTCCCCACCCATTCCCTTTGGGAAGGCAGGCAATTCAATATAGGCCATATCTATGTAGTTTTGCAAATGATTTTCATAATAGTCGTGTTGTGTAAAACTAACTATATTTCCCTCCATCCTAGCCTGCCCCCCATTTTTCTCTTTTCTCTTTTGATCGTGTCCCTCCCCAAGACTGTTGACTTCAAATTGCTCCCTCCTCCCATTGCCCTCCCTTCCATCATCCCCCCCACCCTGCTTATCTCCTTCTCCCCCACTTTCCTGTATTGTAAGATAGGTTTACATGGCAAAATGAGTGTGCATTTTATTCCTTCCTTTAGTCGAATGTGATGAGAGTAAACTTCATGGTTTTTTTTTCCTCAGCTCTCCTCTTTTTCCCTCCACTAAAAAGTCTCCTGCTTGCCCCTTCTATGAGAGATAATTTAATCCCATTCCATTTCACTCTCTCTCCTCACACTACATTTCTCTCTCACCGTTTACCTTGATTTCTTTTAAGATATGATCCTATCCTATTCAATTCACTCTGTGCCGTCTGTCTCTACGTGTGCGTGCATGTGTGTATGTGTGTATGTGCGCATGAACAAGTGTACATGTGTACGTATGTGTGTGTGTGATCACACCAACTACCCAGATACTGAAAAGTTTCAGGAGTTACAAATATTGTCTTTCCATATAGGA
>CM053770.1:645689139-645732829 GCA_028658325.1 Potorous gilbertii | reverse complement strand
CCCAGGCTCAGGGCTTTTGGCGGCAGGCCTGACTGCTCTTCAATGGGGGCTTATCTGCTGGTTCTCAGGTGGGGGCAGGGCCGCCTCTCAGGCTCAGTTCCCTCAGGGGGTTTATACAGAGCTCCTTTGTAGTGGAGCTGGGGTGGAGCTCCAGCCTGCTCTGGGAGTCTCTGGCTGAGCTGCCTCTGCCTCTGGCCGAACTGCCTCAGCCTCTGCCGCAGCGGCTGCTTCCCAGGGGGTCCGAGTCCCAGAGATCCCACGCTCCCCTCTCAGCCCGTCTCTCTCACTGACCTGTGCGTCTGTGGGTGGAGGGACCATCGCGGCCGCCGGAGATTCAGGTCCCTGACCCCTGCTTGGGTCTGCTCGCTCCTCTCAGTGCCGTGTGGCCGGGGTGGGGGAGGGGAGCGCTCGGCCGGGCAGGACTCCGCTCCCATCCGGGGTACCTTTGTGGTCTGTTTTTCAGGGCTCTCTGCAGCAGAAATCTCCTTCACTCTGTTTCTGCATAGCTTCCACTGTTCCAGAATTTGTCAGGAGTTCTTTTTACAGGAAATCTATGGGATGTGGGTTCGGACCTAGCATAGGTGAGTCTTTCTACTCCGCCATCTTGGCTCCGCCCCCCTATTTTTCAAGGTGTTATTTTCTTCAGCCTTTTTTCTGGTCTCCTTTATCAAGGTATTGACCCATTTTTCATGCTTTTCTTGCATCTCTCTCATTTCTCTTCCCAGTTTTTCCTCCACCTGTCTAACTTGATTTTCAAAATCCTTTTTGAGCTCTTCCATGGCCTGAGCCCATTGGATATCTATTTCAGATATTTGGGATACAGAGGCCTTGATTCCTATGTCTTTACCTGATGGTAAACATTGTTCTTCCTCATCAGAAAGGAACGTTGCAAACATCTGGTCACCAAGAAAGTGACCTTCTATGGTCTTATTTTTTTTCCCTTTTCTGGGCATTTTCCCAGCCAATTACTTCACTTCTGAGATTCCTCTCCACCCCCTCCTAGATCTGTCCAGCTAAGTGCTTCGGGTCTGAGATTCAAATGCTGCTCCCCAGCGTCAGGGCTTTTGGTGGTAGGCCTGACTGCTATTCAATGGGAGCTTAAGTTTTGGTGCTCAGGTGGGGTAGGGCCACCTCCCAGGCTCAGTTCCCTCAGGGGGTTTATTGCAGAGACCTTCTGTAATGGAGCTCCTGCCAAGCTCCTGCCTGCTCCGGGAGCATCTGGCTGCCCACTGACTCTACCGCTGCCTCCAAAGGGGTCCTGAGTCATGGAGACACCCCACTCCCCTCTCAGCCTGTCCAGACGTCTTTCTCACTGATCTGTGCGTCTGTAGGTGGAAGGACCTTTGTGGCTGCTGGAGATTCTGTCCCTGAAGCCTGCTCGGATCTGCTCGCTCCTCTCAGTGCCGCGAGGCCAGGGCAGAGGTGGGCTCCACTCCTGTCCAGTGCGCGATGGACCTTTGGAGTTGGTTTTTCAGGGCTCTCTGGAACAGAAATCTCCTTCACCCTGTTGCTGTGTGGCTTCCACTGTTCCAGAATTTGTTGGAATTTCTTTTTATAGGTAATTATGGGCTGTGGGTTTGGAGCTAGCATATGTGAGTCTTTCTACTCTGCCATCTTGACTCCTCCCCCTCGATCTTCTTACTTTAAATGCAATGTGCTCTCTGTTCTACCATGGCAGCATAGTAAAGTGGAAAGGACAAAGATTCCAGAGTTAGGAGACATAGGGTTAAATCCTAGTGGTGTCACTCATGAATTGCAAGAATGCTTTCAAGATTGTATGACATATATGTCTGTAAATGAACATTGACTAGCAACATACAAGGAATATGGGATGACAGATATACAAATATTCAGTCCAAGTGTTGAACAAGGATCTATGAATTATTGAAAGACCTAGAAAAGGATCTCCAGGGAACTGGGTGTGTTTTCTCAAGAGAATTACTGTAAGATATGATCAAGAATCTCATAGGAGAAAAAGTGATAGATAGGCTATGATCCATACCATATTTCATATGATGCCTTAATGACTATGAATACTACTTTAAATATTTTTAATAATATATTCATGAGTAATTTGTACCCTATCCGTTAATCAATTTTTGAGAGGGTGCTATTTGATACTGAAAAGCAAATATACACTTTAGATTACTATGTAATTATTTCTATAATTCCTAGTTTTCAATTTCTATTTGAAGAAAATAATTGCTCTCTTTTAAAAATCTTTCTCTTAGATATAGAAAGGTCTGAATGAGATATGTTGAGGTCATATAAAATTATTGTCTTACTATTTGACTTTTTGCCATTTAGCTAGCAATTTTTGCAACTGAACAGTGTGGCATTCTATTCTATAAATAGATATGCACATATGTATATACACATATATGAATATATTCTATTTGTTATACATGTATATGTAAAAACTATTATTTTATTATTTTACTGTTCATTATTTGCAAAGCTGTAGATAAAGAAACAAGAATAACTAACCTTATGTATGATTCTCACATATACTGACTGTGTGACCATAGGCAAGTTATTTAACCTTCTAGTCTTCTAGAAAATTCTCTAAAATTATATGATGCTGAAAGAGTGCCAATTTGCTTAACTAGAACAAGTTTTCAAGTAGTTCCTTGTGCCAGTGAAATCACAGATCTAGAACTAATCTCTTTTTTTCCCATCATCTAATGTTTCTTTCAGCAAAATCTATGTCCTACATCGATGTCTTAATATTATAGACTTTTATTGTTTCTTGAATTAAAGTCATGATTTTACCTCAGATTTTATAAGGCAAAATATAATAAACACCTTTTTAATCTCCCAGTTTACCTGTGAATTTTTATGCTGTAAATAGTATTTTTATATCTAATTTTTAAATTATCAACAAAGCTTTTTTATTTTATGGGAAAGTTTAACCCCTTAACATTCAAGAATATAATTATTATATTTGCTTTTCCTTCCATAATATCCATTGTATTACCAAGTTGAAAATAATGCCAAATACCTTCAGCTATTTTTATTTGAAACAATCTGATTTGTCTCATTACTGATACACAAACAATCCCAATCTGCCCTCTCCACGGTCCCGGGCCTTGCCCAACTCATATAGCCATACCTTGTTCTACATATAATTTTATGATCCTTTCTTTAAAATTCTGTCATGGGCACTTGTAATTTGTGCAATGACCATACTGCTGTAGGAACTGAATTTCGTCAATCTTGATATTTCCTCTGTAAAATACACTGAAAGACCAAAGAAAGTTTTGTACAAATGGAAATATGGGCAAAATGTTCTACTTAGGCAAGTAAATATGAGAGCTGGTTTATTGCTTGTTTAAAGGCAATAAGAAACATCACATCATAGGACATTTGGTTATCTTATGTTGCCATTCTCATGATAAATATTTTGAAAAAAGGACCACTGTGAAAATAATTACACATTATGTATCAATGTCCATTGCAGAGAATGAGGTAATGAAATTGCTATGATTATCAGAATTATTATGCTAAAGATCTTTCAAATTAAATCTTAAAAAGTAAGTCTATATAGATTTTGCGATTCTATGAATCATGGCAAATATATAGAATTTTTTTTTCAAACTGATGAAGATCAAGGCTTATAGACTATTCACAAGTCTCATGCCTATACATCACTAATACTTAATGGGTGAATACTAAACACATGCACAAGTATGTGTGTATGTATGTGTATGTGGGTAATACTTTATTTTTATCTCGACAAATACGATTTTTTCCAAGTATGGAGGACAGGAGAAATATGCATTTAAACTTGAAAGCTATAATATACAGCTTTTTAAAGGTCCATATTAAATTTCACATGGAAGTACCAATGCTTCCCTATTTCTGTGTTCCCTTATGAACTTTCTGATACTCCTTCTGTACATTTTTCAATTATCATCTTTTCTTTTACTTTTTTTGTTGACACTGTCATTTGATAACCCCCAATCCCTGCCATAACTTTTCCACTCTAAGAAAAATAATAGTTTTGCCTACAATGAAGAAGTATAGCAAAAACAAATTCATGCTTTTACCATGTCTGAAAATGTATGTCTCATTTAGTACCTCTCCATGAACTTTCTGCCAAGAGAGCACGATTCATCATTAGACTTCTGTAGGCAGGATTGGTCATTTCATTGAAAAGAGTTCTTAAGTATCTCAAAGTTGTTTTCCCTTTCAATGTTGCAGTCAGAAAAATTGTTCTACAGGTTCTGCTCACTTTGATATGGTAGTTAATAAGTTATAGGCTTTTTTGAACACATACTTTTGTCATTCCATAATGTACAATTAAATCCATATATCATAATTTGCCTGTATTTCCCTCTTTTTTCATGTCTTTGGATTGCATGCCTTGTTACTACACCTTCATTACCCAATCCTTTGAAAGAGAGGTTTGTTTTGTTTGTGACCATTTCCCTCTAAATTCTATTCTCCTTATTACATCCCCTTCTCTCTCCCTGTCTATGATGTTCCCTTTAAGTTTTATAAACTGTGTATGTGTGTGTGTGTATGCTCAACTTCTCAAGTCTCAATTTTTTGGTTCGGTAGAAGAGATGTTCATTAGACATCCAATGACCCCACAATTTCTTTTATGTTTGTATACTCTCCTTTTCTAATGCTCTAAAAATGAAAAAAAAAGTCCTCTTTCTTCGTCATTTCTTCCCTAGTTTTACTTGTTTATGTATCTCTTATCTTTCTTCTCTTAAAACCAACAAAACAGAACAAAACTTCATGTCATGTTTGTTTTTCTTAGCCCCTTCTATGACCCTTGACAATATAGATTCTGAAGGAACACTTGAATTTTCTCCCCTTGTTTACATATAGGCTCAGAATTACCACTTAATGCTTTCCATTTGTTCAAATGCATTTATCTTTCTGAGTTTCTCTTATGTTTACATTTCTAAGATTCTACCTGGTTCTATTTTTTTATTCCCCAAGCATATCTGAAAGTCATCTATTTTCTATTACAGATACATTTCTCCAGGAGGACCATACTCAGTTTTTCAGGTTATCATTCTAGCAAGCCTTTATTCTTTTCTATTTTAGAATATTGTTTTACAAGATTTTTTTTCCTTAACAGTAATTGCAGTATATCTTTGTGTGATACTGAATGCGATTTTTTAATATTTGAACTCTTATTTTTTGATGCTTCTAGATGTTTTTAATTTGACCGGGAACTCTGGATTTGGGCTATAAACAGTCCTGGGTATTTTCAGTTTGGAGTTTCTTTTAGTAGATAATCAATTAATTCCTTTGCATTTTACTTTACTTTCTGGTTCTAATAAAGGTTGATTTCTCTTCTTATTTCTTATAATGGTACCCAATGTTGTTTTTTTCCCCTTTGATCATTGTTTTCAGGGAGCTAAATAATTCTTAAACTATCTCTCTTTGACCTATTTTCCAAGTTAATTGCTTGTAATAATAGAAAGCTAAGCATGGTCTTCTATGGTTTTTTTGTTTACTTGTTTTAGTTTCTTGATTTTGTTTTAATCATTTAAAAAAAATTTCCCATTAAAAAAAATAGAGTGTTGCTTGCTTTATTTTAGATTTTAAGGAATCCTTTACTTAGTTCAGGTAGCTATCTGTTCCAAACATTTTACTTCCAGTTTTTCCCTTGACCTCCATTTTTTTTTAAACAAAATTTCTAGCTTCATTTCTCCAACTCAGTCTTTGAGGCATTATTGACAAGTCACTCTTGTTTTTCTGAGGTTGTCTGGGTGCTTTGGGCATTAATTCTATTCTGGATTAACCTCTTGGGTGTATCTTAGTATTTTTCATTGTGTTTGGTGTTCTTTTGTGCTTACTCTTATGTTCAGTCTTATATTCTGGATTGGTATTTTGTATTAGAGACAATCTCCACTTTCTCCCAAACTCTTGAATTGGGTATACAGGCCCTATCTTTTACTGTCCCTGGTATAACCTAGATGTTATTTTTTCTACATTTCTGGGTGAATGTTTAGGACCAGACTATACCTTCTGCTATAATCCCTAGTTTATTACTTCCTTTTCTTTTGGTCCAATTTGGGTCCTGATCAAAGCTCTTGGACTCCTCCTTGTATAATCCTAAATTTGGAGTTGGTTCCATCTCTTGTCATGCCCTTATAGAATATGATCTACTGATGGAGATCTTACTGACCTGATTTGCTACAACTTTCACCCTTCAGTTTGGTCCTGATAATTGAGATGTTTCTTTCTCCTGCTTTGACTCTGAATGTTCTGAAATTTTCCTTCCTCATCCCATCTCTTGTTACATTGATTGTTGCTTCTACTGTCCCATTCCTATTTAGAGTTCATGCAAGCTTAGACCCCCAATTGCCAGATCATTCTTGCTTTTGACTTCATCCTGGGGCATACTTACCCAATGTGGGCAGTCTTCAGCCCTGATGACTGGTATTCATACTGGCTGGCTTCTGTGTCCTCTAATATAAACATTTTTCATTCATCTGAAGACTTTGAGCACCTTCTTGTGAAATCCTATACTGGACTGAGGAACTTACTTCCATCTCTTTTCGGTATGCACTTTCTGGAATGCTTTTAAGTACATTTGCTGGAGCAATATAATGGTTTAAGCTATGTGTTCATGTACCATGGATATTTTTGTCAGTAGGGGCAAGCCTGTGGAACCATTCCCAGAATATTTTAAAATGCATAAAATAAAATGTATGGAATTACAAAGGAAATAAATTATTTTACATAGTTATCTATATATATATGTATTTTGTGAATATCTATATTATATATACATGTGTATGTATATTTACACACACATGCACACACACACACACACACACACATATTCAGAGACCCCAGATGCAAAAAAAAACTTGTACTAGAGTGTATATGAGACAACTAGATGCCTCTATGACCTGTCATATCATCAACTTAACAGGAAATAAATAGATTATATTTTATCAGAAAGGAAACAACTTGTCACTGATGATGAAGTCATTCCTGAATCAGCTGTCTGTGTACAGTCAAACCACTCACTTTGTTAAAGGAAAAAATAAAAATAAATACAAAGCTAGGAGGAAAAAATGACAAGGATATGTGATATGCAGTTAAAAGAACTCTAGCATGACCTATGTAAAAACAAGTAATTTACAGATGAATCCAAAAAGATAACAAATAGATGAAAAATGAAAAAGAAAATATATGGTAATGCTTATAGCAAACTTTTCACTATCAAGTGAAAGTAGACACATATAGTTAAGCCATAACATTTAGACTCTTACAACACATTCCCAGATATACCCCATCAATCAACTAGCATTTATATATGCCTATGTGCCAGGCACTGTGCTAAGTGCTAGGAATATAAATACTGAAGTAAAAAACACACTTTGTCCTCATGTAACTTATATGGTAACAGGGGAGACACTGTGCAAGTGTATAAGTACAGACAGATTGTATGACAAATAAATATAAGTATTTTGTGTGGGGAGGGCTACAAGGAGAATTTGAACAGCTACAATATGTTAGGCAATGTTTTAAAGGAGTTAAAATTATGTTGTAAATGAAATGAGAGTGTAAGAGGAAAGAACTGGAAAAATATGAGAGCCATATAGGAGAAACTTGGAAAGGAAATAATGCATAATTCTTTGAAGGATATAAAAATAGAGATGTTATATTCAACTAACCCCTGATTATTAATATCAAGCAAGGCATAAAAGTGAGATGTATGTTCACTAGGAGTGTTCCCAATTGCCATGGATGAGAGGCAAAGACAGATGTATTTCCTATGAAAGGCACTACTTATAAATGACATTGTGCTGATTTCATCAAAACTTCGAATGCTAAAGGGCCTCCTAATAAAGTCAATAGATTCGTAGTTAAAGTGATTGCTACAGACATAACATTTTACAGTTATATAGTGCTTTACATTTTATAATGTGAGTTATCTACAATCTATTGTGGTAGAAGGTGCAAGTAATATTATACACATTTTGCATACAAGAAAATTGAGTCCCAGAGTGGTTAGATGACTTGGGTGTTCATCCTTCGTTGCTGAAGAAGACCATGCCATCAGAGAAATAATGACATGACTTGCACTTGACTTTGTTTTGAGTGAGGGAGGGCTGTGCAGGTCACCAGCCTCACTTCTCCTCCAGAGCCATCTGAATCCAGTGACCAGATATTCATCAGGATGACCGCAGATGGCCCAAGATGAGGCAATTGGAGTTAAATGAAGTAGGCAGAATTAAAATAACTATTTGTTTATGTGTGTATATATATATACATATATGTGTGTGTGTGTGTGTGTATATATATATATATATATATATATATATATATATATATATATATATACACACATATAAAATAGTTCTGCCTACTTCACTCTGCATCAGTTCATTCAAGTCTTTGCCTTTATCTATCCCTTCTGGTCATACAACCCAATAGGGGCAGCTAGGTGGTTCAGGGGATAGAACACCAGTATAGGAGTCAGGAGAACCTGAGTTCAAATCTCACCTCAGACACTTGACACTCACTAGCTATGTGACCTTGGGCAAGTCACTTAACCCCAATTGCCTCATCCTGAGTCATTTCCAGTCATCCTGATGAATATCTGGCCACTGGATTCAGATGGCTCTGGAGGAGAAGTGAGGCTGCTGACCTGCACAGCCCTGCCTCACTCAAAACAAAGTCAAGTGCAAGTCATGTCATTATTAGGTGATTTGCCAAAGGTAATGAAGCACAAGTTGTAGAGGCAGATTTCAAACCTAGATCTTCTAATGTCAAGTTCAGTTCTTTACTCCAATACAATGCTTCTATTCTACTTCATACCAAAATTTCAGCACATTTCACAAGTTCCCTCATATTCTTATTGGAGAGATGTGTGTCAGATTACAGTAAATTTAGTTGGATTAAAAATAATAGGATGAGCAGATAAAGATTGGTGATTAATAAATCCACAACAATACAGGAAAAAAGTCTCTACTGGAATGATTTAAGGCTTTTTTTCCTCTATTTTATTGAACATTTTAATGAAGGAGGGAAATGAAAGAATATAAAGATTATTGTGGTAAAAATGCTGCTTCTGAAGATGGTGACAATAGTGTATATTTATGTTTTATTTTAAGGTCTACCAAACACTATATCATATTAAATCATATTATATTATATTTTATTGCATTGTATTGTATTATTGAATGCTTGATGAAACTTGTGAGGTAGTTGCTATCATCCTCATTTTACAGATGAGCAAACTGAGTCTCAGATAAGTTCAGTGCCTTGCTCAGTATCACAGAGCTAGTAAGGGTCTGAGGTGAGATTAGAAGTCAGGTTTTCGTGACTTGAAGTCCAGCACTATGCCTACTACAATATCCTACTCAAAATTTTGGATCACCCAGATTAGACTAGATAACATCTCTGGCTAGATTTTAGTACTCTTTTTAGCAGTCACCGTTAGCAGGGTATGGGGAGCATGTTAAGCTTTTTCAATGACAGGCAGTGAAAGTATGGGAACTTCCAAGCTCCTCAGATCTTCCCTGGGACTCAAGAGTTTCTCTTTCTTCATTTATAAAAACAAACAGGGCAAAGCAGCCTTTTCCCAGCCAGCTCTTCCAATAGCAGGGATTCTATTTTCTCTCATCAACTTTGAGAAAATTATGTCAGCTCATAGCAAAGCAAATGAAAATCCTCTCCCCGCCACTCTGTGTTTCTCCCTCTTATCCCACAGTAGGAGCAAAAGGCAAAACAGGCAATCTTCTGGGAGTTTGCTCTGCTCTAAGACTATTGGACTGGATATCAAATTAATTTTTTCTAACCAATCAGTAATTAGAAAAACAACACCTCTCTTCCAACCAGTAGAGCCTGTTGGTCTCCAATCATTTCTCTCAGCTATGTTCTATTTTCTGTTTTTTTCTACTGCTTCTTTGCCTAAGCAGTGTCTATCCATGTGATACTCAAAAAATTCACCTTTCTGTCAGGGATGACCACAACCGTCCCTATATAATCCCATATACCCTAAATAATTATTGTTTTATAGTTTACCAACTATATCCTTCAAAACTCTGAAACCCTTTATATGCAAATGAGATAATGAATGTTAACGTACTTCAGTCACCCTTATGTTAATCAGTGTCTTCAAACACACATTTTCAGGACCTTTTTCTGAGGGATAGCTCTCTCTCTCAGACATCTGAAAAGTCTGTGTCTCTCATCAATATTTTAGTTGGATGTATTGTGTTTCTTTTCAAGCTGATTGTAATCAGTATTATACACATAACTGCTTCCTTTCTGCTCTTTTCAGCAACCAAAATGTACATAAAACAAAGAAGCAGTTTCTTACATATACTTTGTGGAACAGAAGTGAGAAAAAGTTCCCTTGAGTCAAGAGAGATCAGATCTATTTCTTCAGCTCAACCTAGCAGAGCTATTAGCCTGTCACAAAAGGATTGGATCAGTCTGACAGTATGAATTCTTTGGAAAATCATACTCTATTTTTCTTAGAATCCTCTATTTTCCTCTAGATGGTAGTTAATTGATTTGGGAATTTTTTTTTGGCCCAACATTTTCCTAGGAATATGTCAACTAGTCTGAAATATACATATACATACATATACACATATATATTATATATGGTTTCTTGGTATAAGAAACATGAGAATTCAAAAGACCTGACCTAGATGTCTGTCTCTACAACTGGATGACCATGTGCAAGTCCCATAACTTCTCTAAGTCACAAGTTCCTCCTTTGTAGAATGAAAAAATTTTGGAAACTTTAAAGTGTTACATAATTGTTGGTTATTATGTAAATTACAACTATTGTTATTAGATGAGAAAAATGAGATGACTAGCCAAGGATTTGGGGAAACCCAGAGTTCCCCATTTTTCTATAGTCTTCATTTCAAAGTTCAGTCTCTTAAAGGTCATTGAATTAACTGTCACAAATCTTTGTCAGACCCCACTCAACCTTACAAGGAATTTAATCCTCTTGTACTCTACTCAGGTTTGAGTGGGGTAAATGACATAATCAAAGTGTATTCAAATAGGCCCACCCCTCATTGTAATATTCATTCACTTATTAATTGTTAACCAATCAGAATCGATTGCCATCCTCAGGAACACCTCTCTTCTAAGGGCATATTAGCTGAGAGCCTGGCTGCTGTGATGGCCTTTGGCATTGAAGAATGCTATTGACCTCTTTTATTAATAATGTGCTAAACTTACTACTGAAATGATCAAATTACCCAGAAACTGTCTTTCAAAAATTTTAAACATAACACAGAATTATGGGAGGATAGATATGAAACACTGATATCCTCAGAAGTATCTTCTGTGCTATATAAGTCAAAGGTAAATTATTTGCTCATATTTCTTACAGAAAGTTTTATCAAATGATGTGTGAATTATGTCTACATTCAAGAAATGGAGTTGTGATGTAACCAATGCAGAAATTCAAGAAGTTTTACCATAAATGTTGGCTGCCGTCATTGAGCTGTGATGGTTAAGATGGGTGATTAACATGTTTGATGAACTAATGAGCCAGTCTTGCCACTATTCAATCCACCCCATATAGCTCTCAAACCACCAGTTACTGACCCTGCCATTATGTGGCATCAGGTCACTAAATGACGCCATAGAAAAGCAAGTCATGCTACTTTTTCATAATCTGTCTTGATTATTCCAACTGTATTTATTTCCTAGAGAGAATTTCAAGGGATGATATATGATTATTAGTCCTTTCTTTTGACTAAAAATTCTGTGTGTTTACACTACATAATATATATATGTGCATTTATAGACATAGTATGTACATACATGTTTGGAGAGAGAGACACACGAACGCAAAGAATGATGCCCCCCTTCTTTAACAAAACAAATTTCCAGTTGCCCTCTAGGTTAGACAAGCCCTGCTGAGACACCTGGTTTTATAAACAGAAGTGATTGTCCAAGAGAACTGATGGAATAGATTAGGAGCCAGGATGTCTGAATTCAATCAGCAATATTTCTACTGCTTTGCCATATGACACTGAGCAAGGCAACTAACCTCCAAGTTCCTCAGTTTGACTATCTTAAAAATGGAACTACATGTACCTATTTGCCCAATCTTCTTTCCTTTAAGATGCAAGAAAATTAGAAAAAAAGGTTTTTTCTATAAAGTGCTCTGAGCATCTTGGAAGAGGGGTGGTAAATGCACATATGGTACCGAATAATTTATTGTTATTATTCAGAATAGGTACTTGATGTCTTGGCTGTATTTTCCCCTCCTCCACTGCTGTTGCAGGATGCACAGCTCTGGTTGCCTGCCTGGCAGTCTCCCAGAGGTGGTTGCATTTCATTGTGAGGCTGTATTAGTGAAGCCCCTCAGCTCCTGTGGGAGGAAAGACACTATATAAATGCAAAATAGTATATTTTATTCATGCTGTCATATAAATAGAGATCTACTTTGTGCCGGCAGGTTTTCAAGAAAATTTGCTATTCTTAGGATCAAGTCAATCCTTCCCCAGGCCTTCCTAGACCCTGCTTGAAACTCTTTTCCCGTCCCAGTTCAACAAGTGTCTTCTTAATTCCTGACTATTCATATGAATGATCATCTTGTTCCAAGACTATGCCACACAGAGAATTAGGTAGGTAGCTGGCTAATTTAGATGAAAGCAGTGTTGAGTTTGGCTTTAGCTAAAAGATCAGATGCCTTTAATTCAAGTTAATTCCATGAGTCTTAATTGAGTTTCTACTCTCTGTCATGAACTGTACTGGGTTCTGGGGGAAAAAAAAAAGATAATCTCTCCCTTCAGGTTCAGTAGATTGTAAGCTTCTTGAGGTCAAGGACTGTTCTTGTCTTTTTTTTATCCCCAGAACTTAGTATAGTGCCTAAACTTAGTAGATATTTAATATTATTTTTTGAATTTATATTCTACCAGAATGGGAAATAATATGTACATAAGTAAATAAATATATCTATATAAAGTAAATGCAAAATAATTTTGTGGGGGGTGAAAACAGCATTGACAATTGGAGATAATTTTAGAAGTCATCCTTGTTGGAATTATCACCTGAGTGGTGCTTTGAAAGAAGCTAGGAACTCTAAGAGCAGAGATAAAGAGAAAAGAAATTATAGGCACAGAGATACAGCCTTTAAAAAGGCATGAAAAAAAGAAGATGAATTATCAAGTACGTGGACCAAACAGTACATGAATTTGGCTAGAAAGTAGAGTAAGTGTGTAGGTATAATGTATGATGAGAAGACAGGTGGAGGCTCAAGGGTGTACTGGTAAATGTTTAACAACCAGCTTTCAAAAAATATGTGTATGATACCCTTTTAAGTTTAATCTACAATGCTGACATTTTCTCCACCACTTTCTTAAGTCTAGACAACCAACAAAAGAATAAACCAAGTCCTGATCTGCAGTATTTGTCAATTGCTGAAGTATACTTGCTCATAATGAAAATTTAATAATAGGCTCTTCTGATGAAGTACAAGCTGCCTCTTCATGAACTCATCTGGGGTTTTCTTGGGAAAGATATTGGAAGTTTGCATTTTCTTCTCCAGATCATTTTACAGATGAGAAAACTGAGTCTAACAGGTTTAGGTGACTTGTCCAGGATCACACCATTAGGAAGTGTCTGAAGTCAGATTTGGGACAATATTATAAATGTCACTAAATGTGAAAAGAGTTTATAATTTACCTTAAAAGCACTATGGAAGCAGGTATGGTATGGTGTGGTATGATGTGGTGTGGTGTAGAGTGGTGTGGTATGGTGTGGTGTGGTATGGTATGGTAGAATATGTACTTTAGGAATATGTACTTGGGGTGACATCCATGTGGAGGAGGAATTGGAGAAAGAAAACCCTGAATGCAGGGAGACAAATTAAGAGGGTATTGTAATCATTGAAGGAAGAGATGAGTGCAAAAATTCAGTTATTTTTACTTTTCCACTGGAGAGAGCTCTCTAGTGACATCTCGCTGCACACAATGTTGTCTTCAGCCAATCAATCTGGCTTTACCTTAAATGTTCAAAACTCTGTGGACTGCATTCCATGAGACAACCTGCTCATTCTTTGCTACCATGTGGAAATTCTGAATTTAGGAACTCACGGAAACAGTGTCCCTTCCAGAGATACAAATAATGGAGGTCAAGGAATACATAGAAGTTCCACTCTCCTGCTATTGTTTTTTGCCAGTCTTCCCACAAATTTTGACAGAGGTCAAGTGCCATATATCTGTATGTTTATTTCCTCAACCTCTGTTCCAGCTACAACTTCAATCATACAATAGAAGATACCTACATTACAAGCCTGATGCAAGGGTACTGTGTTCAATCTGCCTCAGTAGTGGCTCACCCAATGCCAACAGAGCTACAGAGTCTGGAGGACAATTTTTGGGTCCAGTTGCATAATAATAACGTTGATCCTGTAGTCCCTATAGTCCCCATAGTCCCCATCTCTCTTTCTCAGAATCACCTCCAAGTGCACAAAAACAAAAATGGTGGATAGATTTCCATACTTTTAGCACAATTCAATTGGACAGAATTATTTCACTAAAATAGTTTGTTTATTTCTGACTCTGCCCTTGGCTTACTATGTGTTTTGTATCTAGTGATCTCACTTTTGTGAGTTTCTTCCAGATATGGAGAGACAAGAACTAAACTCATGCAAAGGTAGCAATTAGAACAAGTTTAACCATCAGGTATCATCTCTTCACTTGATACTGTTCAGCCAAAAAGACCAGGGTAGTCCCATGTTCTTCCTGGCTGTTTATGAATAACCATCTAGGCAGCTCTGGTGAATAAATATCATGGTACTTATGGTTATCAGCAGGTCAACCGCCCTTTATCTGCCCCTCTTTGCAGAGCAGTGCCAACTCATTATTAAGGGGTGTGCAGATTTCAATCAACCAATAAACACATTAGGCACTTACTATTTTTCAGGCACAGAGCTAAAAATTGGGATTTATGGATTTCCTCAATCAGAAACCAACTCGTAAGTCTCTGTTCACTGGAGAATCCCACTTCCATACAGACCTTGCTGTACTTTAGGGAGACATAATCATGGTGACTATGGAATTGTCTTCTTTTCTTAATAGTAGATAAACATGCTTGGATATTTCATACAGCTGTTTTTACTCTTAGAATAGAAAAGATAAGCAATGCATAACGAAATCTCTACCAATCACCTGGGAGATGGAAATCCCTCAGAGACAGCATCAAAACTGTATTTTCAGATTCAGGCTGTTCGTGAAATGCTCATTTTGAGTCCATAGTTGAGCAGAAGGTATAAGCAACATAGCTTCCATAAAATGTTAGATTAACATACTCAGAAGAATCACTTGTCACATGGAGAAGCAAAAATTAGGGCCTCGGGATCTTTGCTCAACCAGAGCACGGAATCCAGGATCCCATATGAATTTAATTCTCTAAGCCTGGTGTATTCCCCAATATTGGATCTCTCATTGCTAGCAGGGGCTTCCAACCACTAATGGTCTCAGCTAACCCATCACAAAGCAGAGTAAATGGACTCAGCAGCCATCCCTGGCAAGGAGCCATGCCACTGACATGGTTTCCTGGCATCTCTTTCTACAACCTTCCATGCAAAAACCATCTCCTGCAGCTGCCTCCCATCATCTCCTGTGACCATTCTGAAGCCAAATCTCAACCATTCAATACATCAGGACAGGAGAGCAGCAGAGTGAAAGGGCGCCCCTTGAAGCAATATGCAGTTATTTTTCTTATGAATGGTAAAATATAATAATGGCATGGCATGGAGGAAAGATTACTTGATTTGAAAGCAGAAGACTTGGATTTTATTCCTGGCTTTGCAATTTAATACTTGTGTGACTTTGGGTAAGTCATTTGACCTCATCTGAAAAAAATGAACAGGTCTTCTAACCCTAAACCTATAATCCAAGATCCATAGGTAATAAGAGCATTTCTTAAGAGGTATAACTTAGGGAAGGGAATCCAGAGAATTGTAATCTTAAGGAATGAGAAATAGATCTTTATCTAAAAGGTTAAAAGGCAGGATTCCATGGAATGAAATAACCCCTTCCCTAAAAGAATATATTGGAGAAGCTAAAGAGACTGACTCACTAATGATTTCAAATCTGTCAAAATTTTTTCCAGTACTTCTCCTAATATGTTCATCCAAATTGTGTTTCCTTGGCTGGATGTTAGCAAGCTGTGAGCCCAGAGATTTCTAGGGTAGGGAATGATTCTTGCAGCATCAAAGACATGTTTTTTTTTACAACCCAAAGTATCTATAGATGCCAATCATGTACAGGCTTTTACTTTGGACTTTTTTCTGTCTCAAATTCTATCATAATCAAGCTCTTATCACGTATATACACTCACAGTAGATGCAAGAAATTATGTTGGTTTAAGATGAGAGGTAGTGATATTCTCTGTGGGAAAAATGTTGTCATCACTTCCTATTTAGTAAAGGAAAATCAAGCTAGTATGACCTTTGTTTTAGTTTTTTTTTTCTGCTTTGCTATTCAATCAATCAATAATAAAGCATTTGTGAAATGCCTAATATGTGGCAGGCATGACATCAGACATTTGGAATACAAAGACAAAAATGAGGTAGTACCTGACATACTCAAAATAAATATGGGGTAATTTTTCATAGGAAGGTAACTATTCACTGTGGGACATAGAAATTCTTCACCTATATGAGAATCATTTGGGCAGACTTTTGAAGTAAACAAGAGATTCTAAAAGGCAGTGGAAATGCATTCTAGGCATGAAAGACAGCCAGTTCAAAGATGGGAACTGGCTTGTCAAGAAGGCCTGTTTAGCTACATTGACTGATGAATGAAGAAGAAGAATGCATAAGAAAGTTGGAAACATTGCTTAGGTTCATGTGAAGGGTTCTAAAAGTTGAACTGAAGAGTTCATAATTTGATCCTAGAGGCAATAGGAAAATTTGCTGCTTTGCTATTCAAATATCTTCAAATTACCTAAGCCTGAACTACATTAAGTCTTCCCCCATCCCTCACCATCCAATCCCACAAAAATTTCATTTTTTTTGAAACTCTGATATTGTTGGGATTTTTGTGCATCCAATTATTTGGTATTTTGGAATGATACCAGAGTCCTGTTCTGTCTATTTCAGGTGGAACAGTCTAGGAGGTCTTTTAATTAAAAAAAAATTAAAAGTTCAAATGCACATATGAAGTTCTGAGGTTCATGTGAATTGACAATGGGAAAGGAAAATCACTGTCACCACCAAGTGTCCTATAAGGATCTTTCAAGAGTGCCAAACCACATGATAAATCTCAGCCACCTGGACCAAGGAAAGAGGGTTGTTTTGATACAACCATCAGAAAAAGCTTCAAGGGGGAAGTAGATACTTCAGTATCAGAAAGTTGTGTGATTCTGAGTAAGTTATTCACTAAATTTTTCTTTGACACATCCCCATGTGTAAAATAGGGGTGATAACAGTGCCTTCCTCCTGGTGTTGTTGTGGGGCTCAAGCAACGTAATATTTGTAAAGTACTTATCATCAATCCTGATACATAAAGCGTACTTAATAAAGATTGGCTATTTTTGTTGTGATTAGGAGATACTGTGAATAGTGAAGAAAGAGAGAGGCCGTTATGATAGAAATGAATGTGTGTTCATTCTTCCTTGCAGAAGAAGACTATGCCCTCAGAGAAATGATGACATGACTTGCCCTTGACTTTGTTTTGAGTGAGGGAGGGCTGTGCAGGTCAGCAGCCTCACTTCTCCTCCAGAGCCATCTGAATCCAATGACCAGATATTCCTCAGGATGACTGGAGATGACCCAGGATGAGGCAATTGGGGTTAAGTGACTTGCCCAAGGTCATACAGCGAGTGAGTGTCAAGTGTCTGAGGTGACATTTGAACTCAGGTCCTCCTGATTCCTGCGCTGGTGCTCTATCTACTGCACCATCTGACTGCCAATAAAAAGGAATACCAATGTGGAGAAAGAGGGAACAGAAAGAGATGACTGTGTCCTGAACTCTGACAAGAATTTATCTGATTCCAGTTAGTGCCTCTGACTAGGCAGCTGTAAATTTTCAATTGTAAGTTCAACTCTAATCCTTCATTTGAAATGGAAAGAAGAATATTCCTAGGAAAGGATTGGCATCCAGATGTGAGAAATAGGCTGGAAGATGGGAGGAGACTCATGAGTCATGTGAACTGGCTTTAAGTTGAGGACAGAAAATTAAGGAGATCACTGATTTCATTCTAATACTACCTACTAATCCAAGAGTAGTTGAGAGAACACTGAATGTGGTGAAGGGACATTGTTTCAAAATTTATCTTTTCTATTATTGACTATGGTTTCTTAGGTGAATCAATTCACTTGTCTCTGCCTCAGTTTTTTCATATGTAAAATAAGGAGGTTGGACAAGTTGACCTAGAAGGTTGCTTCCACTTTGAAATCTATGACCCTATGTAAGGCTCCTAATATCTCTAAATCTATGAACCCATGAATTATGAGCCAGTGTGGGTACTCTAATGTTGTCAGGCATTCTAAAATTCCTAATCCCAGTCTCCTCAGACAACTATGGTAAGAATCCTATCTTAGAATATAATTGTTGTACCTTCAGCTTCTACCTGAATTCTCAGAGTAATTCCTCACTTTGTTTATTTTTGAGGCAGGCTACCCCTTCATTAGAGAGCTCTAATGGTTAGAAAACCTTTTTTGCCCTTCGTATTAAGCCAAAATATGCTTCCTCAGAATTTCTGCCCATTTCTCCCAGATCTGTCCTCCAGAGCTACACAGAATCAGTCTATAACTAGATTCCCAGTTAATGTGAATAATTAATTTTATGAACTGGCTACATTATTTAAATTCACATTCTTTGAAGTACCATTATATGTAAAATATGGTAATTTTTTATAGTCCAATGGAACTATTAGATACAAATTTTCAAAAATAAGTTTTGATCTTTTTATTAATGATTTATAATAACAAATGATAAGGAAAAAGAATTCTGATTCAAATCTATTACAAAATAATAGGTTAGTTATAGAAAGCAAATTTTTTTAACTTTAAAATTACTGAATATCTTCTAAAGATAAACCTATACTGATCATATGATGGAAACATTGCTACTATTAACCATATACATATATATAGTAAATATATATGCATAACTATATATGAACTATAACATAGAACTACATATACTATATATACATAGTATATGTATAATATACATATATACATATGTATGCTATGAATACTATAATATACTATTATTAGTGTTACTGTACTGTTTGTTACTATTCACCAGTGTGAAATGAACTGTCTTTTATTTCTTTAAATTTTCAGACCTCTGCTGGTAGGTAGAGTTTTATCCAAATCCCAGTGAATTTGCATACTCATATTGTCACTCAATGAACCCAGTGAGGTTGGATTACTTGGAAAATTATCTAAAATCAGAAAGGTTTTTAAACACTCTACTGTTACCTTTGAAGTATTTTTCAACAGTTGGGCTAATGATTACATGAAACTTATCAAAAATAACCTGAAAATTAGCCTTCAAATAGGTCAGCTAGATGGCACCACGAATAGAGTGTCAGGCCTGGGATCAGGAAGACTCATCATCCTGATTTCAAATCTAGCCTCAGACATTTACTTGCTGTGTCCCTAGTCTTGTCACTTAACCATGTTTACTTCAGTTTCCTCAACTATAAAATGAGCTGTATCTTGGTCAAGAAAATCCCCAAAGGGGTCACAAGAAGAGTTAGAAATTACTGAAACTACTGAATAACAAGAAGTCTTCAAAAATCACTTTAATTGAACATGCTTTCTTATTTGACTGTCAAAGATCCAAAAGTCATTCAGAGGTGTAGCCTACAGAGTATGCGAGTTTCAAGACCAATTGATGGGCAAGCATTTTAATTTAAAATTCCCTCTTACATTACTTCTCAATAAAGTCTTAGGTGATCCTTAAACATTTTAAATCTATTTTTTTCTTCTTAGAAATTAAATTCTGAAAAATATCCTTTTCCAGAATGAACCTACTTCCTCCTCCAAACTCCAAATTTGTTAGCAGTATATCTGCTTTCTTGGATTATCTTCTTCACAGCGTCCGCAAAACTAGGTCCTACATCCTCCTCGTTTGAACTGGCCATCTCTCTAATAATTTTAGCATTAGGCAATTGAACTCTCTCTTTTTAAAAAAAAATAATTTAGCCAAACGCTTGCAGGAACACTTTATTCACTCACCACTTTGTTTTTTTTCATTGCCTTAAGAAAACTTGAAGCTTTTGCCAGAATACCTGCTCTGCTAAAAGAAATGCATTTGTAATCTTCTATACACAAAGCTAAAACAGGCTACATTTCTACTAACTTTAACATTGCTATTATTTATAGCTATTATTTATAGTTATAAAAAATCTATATAGACACCTCAAAGCAGAATATTCAGGGTAAGGGGAGTTCGCAGAAAAGGTTGGGTTTTTATTTCCACTCAAAAAGGGCAAAGTTACTTATCAAAAGAATTAAGTGCTGAGTCTTAGGGGTTTTCATGTGAGCAAGTAAACACTACCCTGTGAATGTATAGAGAATAAGAATCTCACAACAAAGCAAGCAGTCTATGTCTATCTAAACATATATAAAAAGGAAAAAGAAATACAATGTTTCTCAATGAGGCACCAGAGTTTTAGTGATGGATCTGTACATCTCTTATTAACCTTACCATCAAGACTTGTACAGAATTCAGTAACAGTACTTCAATATTTGGCACATTGACAAATGGAAAGGTTACAGAGGTAAACTTTCACAAGAGAAACATACACCAGAATATCTGAATGCAAAATTATAATCTAAAAAAGTTTTGTTTTACTCAATTTCTCCAGGATACTGAAAACTGGACAATTTTATAATGAAAGTCCTGGGTGGATTATTTCAAAAGGATAAATGCAAAGTGCCTAATTCTTTGCTGGACAAAGTCTAAAATATAACAAATGCTCTCTGGATTAGCTATTCCAAAGCCGGGAAGGTTTCTTCTCCCTCCTAGGGTTACAGTGGTATATCTGAGGGACTGGAATATCATTCTCTAATGCCAAATAGTTCAAGAATACATTCTCTATGTGCTTCCCCTACTGTTAAACTGTAATGATGAGTATTCCAGCTCTGATTAAACTATTAACATTATCTGTTTTTTTCAAAGGGATATTTACATCAGAGATACAGTAAAAAGAGAAATACAAATACCTTCCCCAATACCTTGGGACATACTTTCACCTCCACCTCTGAGGGAAAGTGGGATCATACTTAATAAAGTTTCTATATGGCATTGGTCTCACTAAATTCATACCTAAATACAGCACTCTGCTGGATGAGCCTTCATTTCAGTTACCATAGGGTTGAGTGCTGGAGTTCATTTTTTGTTCCTTGAAGCATCCATGTTAAATGGGCTGGCTGCAGAACCAACTTGAACTAGAATCTTAGCCAAAACTACCTTGGGTTAGGCATAAAGTTGTGGTAATTCCTAATCTCCTTCATCTAAAATGAAATAATAAACACAAAGAAAAATAATCTAGGCCTGTATTTATAGTACACATGTTGGCCTCAGATGGGGAGGTCCTAAGGCATCTCCTCTAAGAACTTTCTATCTCACCATAATCCTGCCAGATTTAAAGCAAAGAGAAGGAAGGAGTTGACTCCTGATTTTTATATAATACTTCCAGTTCTAATTATTCAGCCTACGAAAAAGCCCTTTCTTTATTACATGGTTCCATATTCTTCCTTCCGTTTTTGCTTCTGTCCTTTCTGTTTTGTTCAGTCACATCAGCTGTGTCTGACTTTTAATAAGCCCATTTGGGGTTTTCTTGGTAAAGATATTGGAGTGGTTTGCCATTTCCCTCTCTAACTCATTTTACAAATGAGAAATGGAGGCAAACAGGACTACACACAGGGTCACACAGGTAGTATGTGTCTGAGGTTGGATTTGAACTCACAAAAATCAGCCTTCTTGATTTTAAGTCCAATGCTCTATTTACTGTACCACTTAGCTGACCATCTTACTGTTAGACTTAATCCAAAACTAGTAGAGATATTGAAGACTTCTATAATTATTGTGTTACTATGTCTTCTTGATGCTCAGATAAATTCTTTTCTTTTTGGATTTGGATGCTAAAGCATTTTGAATGTTTAAGTTTTATTACTCTTGTTGGTTTATTGTCTTTGGTTCCTTTCACCATAACATACTTTCCTAGTTTATCCATTTTTATTTTTTTGAATGTTTGTTTTTGCATTGTCTGAAAACATCATGGCAAATCCTGCTTTGTTGGATACATTCAATGCATAATAATTTTTCCCTATGCCCTCAATTTTATTTTGCGTATATCATTTTTATGTGTTTCCTATAAGTAATATATTATAGGGTTTTGTTTTCTCATCTATTATCACTCTTTTTCATTTTATTGTATTGTTTAATCCATTCATACCTAAAACTATAAAAGGTTTATATTTTCCTCTATATTTCCTGCTGACCTTTTTTTCTTTCTAAATTTGCAAAGGAAATCTCCTTCCTGTGTCACTTCTCTCTCATACCTCCATGTGCCCCATGAATTCCAACTCTGCCTCTCCCAGAATAAGTAGACCTTTCAGGTATCCAAAGTTACAGCATAAGATCTGAATCTCCCTTCACCCATAGGAGAATTTGGCAGTTGAATTCCATACCACCTCCAAAGTAAGGCTTCTTTCCTTTCCTGCCTTCTCCTCACCTACTCCCTCTTCTACTTTCAAGACCATAGAAGTCACCTTCCCCTCATTACCAGTCCTTGATTTGATTCTGGCACATCACTCACTTTATCTGTCTGCTCCCCTCCTCATGTTTCATGTAATAATGTAGCCCCCAAAAGAAGCATTCAACCACAGACAAGGTATTTCTAGGTTCTGTCTGTAGTTCCCCCTTATACTTCTAAACTATTGCTTCTATCAGTTTTCTACTTTCACCTCCATCTCTTTTCTTTAGGAAAAAATATTCTCTTACTGATCTTTCTGTTGTTACCCTGCTGTTTCTGCTACCTACGTTAATTTACTCCTCCTACAATTCTATTGTTTGGCACATTTAAGAAATCAATAATCTCATTAGTTGTAGTTTTCTTTCTAAAACTGTTTCAGACTTTATTAGTGAACATCCATCTTTTATCCTATATGGCAAAGCTCAGGTTTGCAGAATAGGTCACCCTGAGGGGCATCCTGAGTTCCACTGCTAAAGAAACATACTATTCCATTCCCTCTTCCTTTTTCTAGTGGATGTAAGAGTCTTGGCATATCTAAATTCTTTTCCCTTGTATTTGAAAGTAATCTCCTTGTATTTCTCTTAGTGGTTTGCAGAACTTGTTGTTTCTGAATTGAACTGTTAAATTTAGCCATTATGTATCTTAGAGTTAGCAAGTTTTGTTTTTCTGTTTGTTTTTCTGGAGGTAATCTATAAGTTGTTTCTGTTTGATTTTCATTTTCTATGTTCAGAAGTTCTAGGCAGTTCTTTTCTAATCTTTCCTTCATTGGGTGTTGGGTTTCTTTTGTGTGTTTTTTTGGAGGGCGAGGGTTGTTTTGTTTTGGTTTTTGTCCTGTCATCTTCTGGGAAACCTACGATCCTTAAGCTGTCTTTATCCATCCTGTATTTAAGATTCATAGGTTTTTCTCACATATTGAGTGATTTTCTTTTAGTGTTCTTATTTTTCCCTTCTGTTCTTCTAGATTGTTCTTCACTTCTGTGCATCCACAGTCTGTGC
Organism: Potorous gilbertii; assembly: GCA_028658325.1. Lineage (NCBI taxonomy): Eukaryota > Metazoa > Chordata > Mammalia > Diprotodontia > Potoroidae > Potorous > Potorous gilbertii. The sequence goes on along the minus strand of CM053770.1, from coordinate 645,709,144 downwards.
CTGGGGTCTCTACAGCACTACAAGGAGGTGAAGGAGGAACCAGGTGCTGGGGTAGGTTTTGATGTAAGCCTGTCTCATATCCTTAAGTCTGCTGATATTGTGGGAAATGGAGGGAAGTGCTATGTGAGCATCAGTTCTCTACTTCAGTTTGGTTTGATGGTTGGTTGATTTATTGTTAATCATCTTTTGGATTCTGAGTATCCTAGACCATGACAACAATTGAAGTTACTTTATCTTTGACACATAATTTCTGTTTTGAAGGAGTTTGATATATTTTAGGGATCAGAGAAACTGTCTAGTCCACCACTTTGTTGCTCATGTGATCCCCATTATATAATAAGTGAACTGGAACCAGTTACCCAATACCGATGCATGTTCCAAAATTTCTTCAAGCACTTTTTGTTGCATCATCATGACTCTCAGTGTGGGGAATTGCATCAGCCATACTCATGATTCTCAAGATTGGGCTCAGTGGCCAATTCTTTATTACAGTTATCTAGAAAAATAAGCACTTTTCAACTTATTTGTTTTTCCTATGTAGACAACTTGGCCAAACTCTGTTAAGTGTCTACAAATCTCATTTAGGAGACTCTCCAGCATTTCAGGGTCTAATGTAGTCAGCATGATGTCAGATGAAAATAGGAGCATCTTTAGAACTTTATCACTCATTGGAATTGGAAACCTCTCTTTGATTTTTTTAGAACATACTCTCCCTGAGGGCAGAAATTGTAAGGAACATAGTGATGGGTCACTAGAATAAAAGATGAGTTAGTCGTTTAGTAAGAATTAAGGATAATTGAAATATAGGATTCTGGGATGATGGCACAGTAGGTCAGAAAATTTCAAGCTCTTCAGATTGTCCTTCACAAAAGATATCCAATAGAACCTCTGGACTAGCAAAGAGCTGTGAAAACAAATGAATAAGGGTTGAACAGGGGTCCTCACCCGACAATAGGAGAGGATCTGAAGAAAAATCTCAGAAGTAGATTTCCTCCCTGTGAAGTGTAAACACCTCCATGCTAGGTCCTCTTTAACAAAGAGCAGCAAGATGCTTAAACAATAAGCAGCAAGTCCTGCAGTTAGCTGGGTTGGGAGGCTACCTCAGTCCTAGTTACTAGAAAGTCTGCTGACAAGAAATGTCAGATTCAGGTGTGCTTCTTAGAGAAGCAAAGGTGAGAAGGAACCAGCACACATTCAAGGAGTACTGAAGCAGTGAGGTGGGGCACAGCTATCTGTGGGCACTTACAGGAGACTAGAGGTCTTGGTTTGAATTCAAGGTCAGAGGGGAGAAGTGAAAAGGACCAGAGGCCAGAGGCACCACCCCCTATACTCCAGGACTACAGGTGATTATAAAAATTAAATTATTATAAAAAATGCATAGGCAAAGGAAAAAGAATTCAACTGTAGAAAACTACTATGGGAATGCAGAAGACCAGGGTTCATCTTCAGAGAAGGATACAGAAGCAAAGAAACCCTCTTCTACCCTAGAGTAATGTCAAATGGTCATCTGCCCCCAAAAAATTAATTGAAGAATTTAAAAAGACTTTAAAAATCCAATGAGAGAGATTAAGGAAAAATTAAAAAAGAAAATAAGAATAATACAAGAAAAACAAGATTATGACAAGAATGTCAGCTAATTAGGAAAGGAGATCCAGAATTTTAGAGAAGAAGATGACTCATTGAAAATCAGAAACAGGCAAGGGAAAGCCAGTAAAGTTATAAGAGATGAAGAAAATATGTGCATGAATACACACACATATATGTTCACACACATACATATGTACAAAGAATGGAAAAAATAGAAGAGAATGTGAAACTTCTCATAAGAAAAACAACAGATATAGAGAACAGATCAAGAACAGAAAACATAAGACTAATCATATTACCTGAAAATTCTGATAAAAAAAAAGAATCTTAGTACAATAATGCAAGAAATAATTGAAGAAAATTGTCCTGAAGCATTAGAACAAGAGGGGAAAGTAGAAATAGAAAAAAAAATTCCACCGATTACCAGAGAGCCTATGAGGAAAACTCATAAGAATATTATAGCCAAATTCCAAAACCCTGAGATCAAGGACAAAATATTACAAGCAACAAGAAAAAAAAACCAATTCTCATATGAATTTGTCACAATTAAAATCATACAACACCTAGTGTTGTTGACAATAAAATACCGCAGGTCTTGGGACACTATATGTCAAAGAGAAAAAGAACTGGGCTTCTGACTAAAAATATTATACTCAGCAAACTAAGCATAATTCTGAATGAAAAAGGACATTTGATTGACTGTCATACTTTTAGGACTTTGTTTAAAAAATATCCAAACAAACAAAAACAAAACAAAACCCTGAATTCAATAGAAGATTTAACAGGCAAGAGCCAAGAGAAACATAAAATACTAATGACCAATTATAGGAACTAAGTAAGGATAGAATATTTACCATTTTTGTATAGAAAATGTAAAACCTATGTCTAAGATGGTTACTAATGATTAGGTAGTTTATAAGAAAGATTGGGGTAGACCCAAGTATGATATCACTTCAAAAAGTAAAACCATTCAAGAAGAGCTAAAAGAGTAATTGTTTTATATAAATGAATTACTAGATGAAGAACCAATACAAAAGAATTAGATGGGGAGTGGGGCTGTTAGCTCAGGAAACCTTTCATTGGGAATAAGTTTAAGAGGGGAAAATACATATACATCTAAAAGAGAATAAAAGTCTTCTGAATTTTGAAAGAAAAAAACTCTAAGGGGATAGGGTAAGGGAGAGGATAAAGGAGGCATCTTTAGAGGGGAGGGTGAGAGAATAGGTTAAAAGGGGGATATAGAAGTGTGTTTAGATTTAATGGAAGGGAGCATAAGGGAGAGACTGCTGGAGTAGTAGTAGGTTAAGGAATAGGAGGGTAAGGTAGCAAGTAGAAGTAAAGTACAGAAGTTAGGAGAGAGAGGAAAAAAGAAATATGCACAAAAAAAAGATTAGGAGTAGAATCTCTTTTATTTATTTATTTATTTTTAGATTATGGCATTCACTTCCACAAAATTTTGAGTTATAATTTTTCTCCTCATCTCTCCCCTCCCCTCACCCCATACCACCTTACATTCTGATTACCCCTTCCCTCAAACTGACCTCCCTTCTATCACACCCCATCTTTCCCTTATCCCCATCTTCTCTCTTTTCTTGTAGGGCAAGATAGATTTCTATACCCCATTACCTGTATTTCTTATTTCCCACTTATATGCAATGACAATTCTCAGCATTCGTTTCTAATACTTTGAATTCCAACTTCTCTCCCTCTCTCCCCACCCAACCCCACTGAGAAGGCAAGCAATTCAGTTCAGGCTATATATGTGTCATTTTGCCAAAGACTTCCATGTTAGTCATGTTGTGTGAGGCTAACTATATTTCTGTCCATTCTACCCTATCCCCCCTTTTTTCTGTTCTCTGATTTGACCTTGTCCCTTCTCAAAAGCATTTACTTGCAGTTCCTCCCTTCTTCCATTTGCCCTCCTTTCTATCATCCCCCACCCCAATTGTCCCCCTTTCCTCTACTTTCCTATAGTGTAAGATAGATAGTCATATCAAATGTAGTGAGTATGTTATTCCCTCCTTAAGCCATATGTGAAGAGAATAAGCTTCATTTTTCCCTTCTCACCTCCTCCCTTTTCTCCTCCATTGAAAAAGATTTTTCTTAATTCTTTTATGAATGGTAATTTGCCCCATTCCATTTCTCCCTTTTTCCTCTTTCATCCCTTAATTTTATTTTCTTATAGATATCATCCCTTCTGATTCACCTCAACCTGTGCTCTGTGTGTGTGTGTGTATGTGTGTGTGTGTGTGTGTGTGTGTGTGTGTGTGTGTAATCCCTCCACCTACGCAAATACTGAGAAAAGTCTCAAGAGTTACAAATATTATTTTTTCCTGTAGGAAAGTAAACAGTTCAGCTTTAGAAAGTCCTTTATGATTTCTCTTTCCTATTTACCTTTTCATGCTTTGGATTCTTGTGTTTGAAAGTCAAATTTTCTCTTCAGTTCTGGTCTTTTCATCAAGAATACTTGAAAGTTCTCTATATCATTGCATGACTATTTTTCCTTTGAAGTATTTTACTCAGTTTTGCTGGGTAGGTGATTCTTGGTTTTAATCCCAGTTCCTTTGACTACTGGAATATCCTATTCTAAGCCCTTCAGTCCCTTAATGTAGAAGCTGCCAGATCCTGTGTTATCCTGATTCTATTTCCACAATACTCAAATTGCTTCTTTATAGCTGCTTACAATATTTTCTTCTTGACCTGGGAATTCTGAAATTTGGCCACAATATTGCTAGGAGTTTCTCTTTTTGGGTCTCTTTCAGGAGGTGATCAGGTGGCTTCTTTCAATATTTATTTTACCCTCTGGTTTTAGAATATCAGAACAGTTTTCCTGAATAATTTCATGGATGAAAATGTCTAGGATCTTTTCTTGATCATGGCTTTTGTTAGTCCCATAATTTTTAAATTGTCTGTCCTGATCTACTTTCCAGGTCAGTTGTTTTTCCAATGAGATATTTCACATTTTCTTCCATTTTGTCATTCTTTTGGTTTTGTTTTCTAATTTCTTGGTTTATCATAAAGTCATTAACTTCCCTCAGCTCCACTCTCATTTTTAAAGAACTATTTAATCAGTAAGCTTTTCACCCTCCTTTTCCATTTCCATTTCTGCTTTTTAAAGCCTTCTTCTTCTCATTGGCTTTTTAGATCTCTTTTTCCAATTGAGTTAGCCTATTTTTAAAGATTCTATTTTCTTCAGCATTTTTGGGGTCTCCTTTAGCAAGCTGTTGACTTGCTTTTCAAGATCTTCCATGGCCTGAGTCCATTGCATATTCATTTTGGAGGTACAGGATGCAGAAGCCTTGACTTCCTCTGACAGCATGCATTGTTCTTCCTCATCTGAAAGGATGGAAAGAAATACCTGTTCACCAAGAAAGCAACCTTCTATGGTCTTATTTTTTTCCCCTTTTTTGGGCATTTTCCCAGCCAGTTACTTGATTTCTGAATCCTTTGTCAAGAGGCCCTAGTGCTCCTCCTCAACCCAGGACCATGCTCAGGGCTGAGGTTCAGATTAGTTGCTCAATTCCCCCAGGGGTTTTAGGCAGAGTGCTCCACAGATGGACGATTCCTGGAGCCTGTGCTGGGGGGTAGACCCTACTCCCCTTTTGCCCAGCTGGGAAAGCCCTCTCACTGACCTTTGAAGCTTTCTTTGGCACTTGTGGTTTGAGGGACATGAGATGCTCCATGCTGGGGATTCCGCCCCAGAGGCCTGTTCAGGTTGTGTTCCTCCAGGTGCTGCATGGTCAGGGCTGGGTCCACTATGCTCAGCATCCTGTGCAATAGATATTTCCTGTCAGTCTTCCAGGTTACCTTTGGCTGGAAATCTCTTTCACTCTGGCATTCTTTGGCATCTGCTGCTCTAGAATTTGTTGAGAGTCATTTTTTACAGGTATTTTATGGACTGTGGGGGAAGAGTTAGAGTATCTGCATCTTTCTACTCCACCATCTTCGTTCTAACCCAGGAGTAGAATTTCTTACTGGAAGTATATATCTATATGTATGTATGTATATGTACTTTTCAATGGCTTTATATAAATATATCCACACTCATTTGTAGCCTTGAGGTGGTGGGTAGCGGGGAGCAAGGGAGGAAAAAAGAACAAAGTAAAAAGTGTACAGCAGAGAACAAAAGAAAAACTACAAGGAGACAAAGATATTCAGCTCTCAATATAACTAACAGTATTTAATATGTAGGTTTTCTTGAAATAAAAAATTATTGATATATATAATGAATCCTCTCCTATGTTCTGCTGTGCACATGGCATGTTTTTTCTTTTCTTATTTTATATTTAACTAACAGTATTTAATATGTAGGTTTTCTTGAAATAAAAAATTATTGATATATATAATGAATCCTCTCCTATGTTCTGTGTGCACATGGCATGTTTTTTCTTTTCTTATTTTATATTTAACTTTATAATGTTTCTTCTTCTTTTCTTATTAAGTATTTAAGTTTCAGTATTTGTCCAAAATTTTAAAGAAATTACCAAAGAATTAGGGATAACTGAAGGACAGTTGATATACTGCCTTGGTAATCCATATAATGTCAAGAGACCTGGAGGAAGGATCCTGACATGTTTGACTGACTGTTGGTGGAGAATTTTTGTAAGACACAGACATGAGTTATATAAGAAGATAAGGGCCATGATTTTCACCAGTGAATATCCACATTAGTGAAGTCAAAATCAGGCACAAAATGACATTGTTGAAAGAAACCTTAGTGTCAAACTATTTCAGCCTGTACCAGAACAAGAATCTCTTCTAAAATATACTCAAAGAGTGGTCATCCAGTCTTAGATTAAGTCTATCTAGTGAAGGAGATGACCCTACCTCCCAACACAGCTGATCACACTTTTGTGTAAATCTAATTTTTAGAATAGTTTTGCTTACAGCAAGTCTAAATCATCACAGCCCCATTGATGTAATAGAGTAAGTGAAATTTCATTAGCTATCTTTTTTCTAAAGCAACTATGTCACACTGTTGCCCTATGTTGAGTAAAATCAAATCATGAATCTCAGGCTCCGAAACTACCAAAATAATATGAGACAACAGAGTTGTCCTTTGATGCCATAATAAAAGGCTGAAAATGCTAAGATGCAGCTTCAGAAAGTATGAAAGCATGTAAATTAAGAATAATTCAATTAAAAACAACCTCAAGGTCTTTTCCCCGTAAACTATTATTAATTCAGATCTCTCCCATCTCCTACTTTTTCAGTTGATTGGGGACCTAAGTGAATGACATTACATTTATCGTATTCCTATTAAATTTAACTTGTTGGATTTAGACTAGAGGAATCACTAAGCCCCAGAACTGTAAGGAACTTCAGAAGTTATTTATTATTTCAGTATTATGATCTTTCTCAAATCCAATTCAGATATCCAATATCTGTACTATGGGGAAAGAAGGGGAATAAGGATTTAAATATAGCTTACTGTGTACCAGGCATTGTGCTAGGAACTTTACAGGGATTACTTCATTACCTCATAACAACCCTGTGAGGAAAGTACCACCATTATCCTCATTTTACAGTTGAAGAAACTGAGGTAAACAGATTAAGTGACTTGCCCAAGTTCACAGGGCTATTAAGTGTCTGAGACTAAATTTGAACTCAGGTTTTCCTGACTTTAGGAGAAAAGAGCTTTCTATCACCTGGGTCACCAGCTGCCTCTGCTACTAGACCAACTAACTTTGTAAAATCCATAAATTTCACAAGCTTTTAGGGGAAAAATCATTGTGGAAAGGGAGCCTACCTCTTTCTCATTATCACCAACAATAAATGCTGTCCCATTGCCTCCAACAGGGAGGTAGTTACAGGAGCCTTGGGAGTAGTAGTATCTCCCGGACAACCATTCCTGCTTCCAGTCAACTATCATAAGCATTATAGGGGGTAACTCCTATGGAGAGGAGGTCTGCTGACTCCACCAAATACCAGTCAACTGCCCCCCACAAGGCAGGTAAGCCAAACTAACTGAAGCAGTAAGGCACCTGAGAGAGAGGTAGGAGGTAACACGTCCCAGGCAAACCAGGCCACCACTACCACCACCCTTATTAGAATGTGAGCTCCTTGAGAATCCCCAGTACTTACTCAGCACACTGTAAGTACTGAGTTATTGCTTTATTTATTCATTTATTACTTGGAAACATCCAAAGTATAAGGAATGTTATGCTGGATCAGACCAGTCCCTTAACCAGTCTGATAATCATGCCAAGGTATAATGTGGTAGGAAACATGGTGGTTGCCCTACTCTCTATGAACTTAATCTGTGAAGGTTTGAAATTGACCTCTAAATGCTACTATCTTCCTTTAGTAAAACATTGTGATTCAATTAATAGTATAGTGAACTGCTTACTTCATTTAATGTTATCAAGAAAGATAATGCCCTCCATCCACATTTTGTTTCAAGATGGCAAATTGCCCTGAAATATCAGACATACTATATATCTCAAGACCCTAATGTTCCATACTGCAGCACAATCAGTCAAATCACTTTAATATTATCATGGGGTATTCAAGTGAGACAGACTTTACTTCTTCCAGTTAGTTATTCCTCTTCTGGTTTTCATTTTCTTTTCTTGCTATCTCTATAAAATGAAAATTCCCTAGCTATTGCATAAAGTAAGTCTTGCTTTTATTTGTTTTAAAATTGCTTCTTACTGGCTTCAAAGAAGACTTCCTCCTTTGACTGTCCTAGGGTCTGATGAACAAGTCCACATCCTTAGTGACTTTATAAATGTTGATCATATCCCCTTTCTAGAAGCCATCATCTCTCTCAGCCAAGGGACTCCAATTTTCCCTGTTGTTGTTTAGTCAGTTCTCATATGGAAATTCCTCCATCCCCTTGATCATTTCAGTTGCCCTCTCTAGACCAAATGATTAGTTGATAAGAGAGTATTTTGTTGGAGGACAGAAGGTTTTGGAAATTGCTTCTCACTCTCCCAATTCATTTTCTTTATCCAGAGACCTAGCAACAGTCACCTTGGTGCCAAATGCCTTATGTTTGCAGACTTACAAGAATCCAATGCAGAGATGTGTTTGGAAAGTAAATTATCCCCTAAATGGGTGACCCTGAAGCCTCATGAACTAACTGTGCCTTCCTAGCTTATTAATAAGCATCTTTTCCAAGTAACCAAGATGTATTGAGTTGGGACTCCCTGAGTGCGAGCAGGTCCAGAAATAGCTTTGACTTTTCCTTTTTTTAATTTACCTTGTGGGGCTGTAGGGAATGAGCAATCCTTTAGTCTGTCAATATCACCAGTAGCAGAACCACATGAAGAAAGGTAGATGTGTGTGAGTGTGTGTGTGTGTGTGTGTGTGTGTGTGTGTGTGTGTGTGTGTTATGGCTAAAGGGGGCCATAAAAGAGAAGGGGGTCTAGCTGAAGAAAAGGAATAGGACCCTCCCAACTAACAATTAGAGTCAGCAATAGTGAAGACCTGAGTCATCAGAATTCTGACACTGACAGGGAAACATTACAACATGTGGCTTCTTATACCCAGAAACTGGTAGTTCTATAGAATTAGAGAAAGTCTTTCTTTTCCTATCTAGGTATCTCTTAAGATCAGGGTAGATAGCTGTTTTTTTGAGCTCTCTTCTCTACAACTTCTTTTCTCTCTTTCATCATTCATTCTCAACAGTTTCTTACTGAAAACTATATGCTTCAAACCCTTTGATTGAGCATCTCAACCTGTGAAAGGTAGGGTGAGGCTGTGACTCCTTAACCTGGTCCTCAAGGCTATTCTAAGTATCCTATATGGTGATACATACAGAAGGGATTTGTCAAGAGTAAAACACTATAGGGACAGAAGTTGGAAGCATCCATCTCATTGCCATTTTATGTAAGGATTCTGGAAATTTTTTACTCAGAGCTTGGGACCTCCTTGCCCTGGAATTCTCTTCCACCAGGACAGCCCCCTTCTATTATTGACTTCCTCCTGGGACTTCCATTTTGTGGAGGGGACCACACTGGTCATCCTTCATTGCCTTCCAGGCTCTGCTTCTCACTTTCTGGACTTAAAATCACAACTCCACACTGGGGACTTTTATTCCCTGTTCACCCTACCCTATCTCTCAGCCCCCTCTTTCAGCTCCTTTTTGTGGATTGTTTTCCCTCAACAGAATATTAGCTTCTTGAGGACAGACTGGCTGTCCTTTTGCTTGAATTTGAAACCTTGAAACAATGTCTGGAATATATTAAGTACTTAATAAATGATTATTTCCTTCCTTACCTATGTGAAGAGGAAGGTCAACAATATTTGCCTCACTTATAAAGTTTGTTTTTTCTTTTTAATTTCATTATTCCAAGAGAATGTAAATTCTTTAGGGCAGGGCAATGTATATCCCTATCTCCTAACACATTGTTTTGAACTCATTTGAATGAGTATATGATGAATTATTGAGTTGAACGAGTCCTATTCTTTCTTTAGGTAGAGTAACCAGCCTGTCATCTCCATTAACATACCCTAATTCTTCATATACATGGCTACCCTAGGGTAGGGTAGGGCCCTATCACCTTGGGACATTGGACACCAAGGACTCTGTCCCTCACAAGTTGTCTCCGAAGCTAAATTTGTAGCTAAATTAAAGGTAAATTTCTCAAAGACCAGGTAATAGTGATACTTCATTTTTTGAAAGGAGTCAATAGAGATATATGCAGGGCCTTTGGTCCCCAACATTTCCCTTGTCCTCCATCATATAGGAATTGGGTGCTGGCCATCTCCTCACTGAGTAATTGATGTTGTCCAAAGTACCCCCAGGAGAAAGGACAGAAGGTACCATTATTTTGTTCCAAGAATGGATTCCAGTGACTTCTGATTTATTTCCTTTGGGTTTCATACTGTTCCTAAAACCTAGTGCCCTTCCTTGCTCTGAAATAAATATGTTGGTGAGCACAAATTCCAGCATTTATGTTGTGTTGTGTTTTATCTGTTCATTCTTTTGCTTTAATAGATATTGAAAATGATAAGCTGGAAGATGCAATTAAGAATGTAAACAGAATGATGTGAGGACACTAACCCTTGTACCAGGAAGATCAGTTGAATCAACTGGGTTAATTCCACTTAGAGAAAAGAAGACTTCGGGCAGGGGATCCATGGTCACTGTCTTCAAATCTCTGAAGGATCTGTCAGTAGAAAAATGGATTAAACTCATTCTGCTTAGATAGATAGATAGAGAGAAATGGTAGATAATAGAGAGCTATAGAGAGATGCTAGATGGAGAAATAGAGATGATAGTGATAGATGCTCGATAGATAAATTAAGATAGATGATAGAGATAGAGATATTAAATAGGGAAATAGAGATAAATGATAGAGATGATAGAGACAAATAATAGAAATAGATAATAGAGTAAAATGTATATTAAATACTTAATATGTGCCAGGCATTATACTAAGTGCTGGAAATATAAATACAAATGATAAGTCAATGTCATTGAAGACATTCTAATGGGGGAAGTCATAATATAAAGGGGAGCTGGAAAGCTGGAGTAGGAAGTAAACATACAGTAGCATTGTATTGAGATTGCTCTCCCCCAACCCCAGGTAAAGCTAAATCTCTCTCATTAGTGTCTAGGTGCTCAAGGGCTGAAACTAAATTTTACATGGAGAAGAGAAAGACATGATGGTAGAAGTAAAAAAGGGATAGCGTGCAGATGCTGAGAAGAAAGAGAAGGGAAAAAACCTATGAATAGAAGATTCAAAGGAGAAGATTTCAAACCAGAAAAAGGAAAAATTATCTGCCCAATATTTGGCAATGGTTGGAATGAGAGATAATAAGTTAGTTCCCTGTCATCAAATAACCCCAAAACAAACAAACAAAATCTTTGATTAATTTGCATGTCCACTTATTAGAGATATATCCAAGGGTGGCTTTAGTGTGGATGTGTCCAAGATTAGTGTGGATGTATCCAAGGCATTAGTGTGGATGTATCCAAAGCATTAGGGTGGATGATCTCTGTGCTTCCACCTTGGTAATCCTACGATTCTTGATTTTTTATTGGCAAACTTAACCTCTTATAAATGAAGCTTTAGACGAAGAAATACGGGAACATTACTCTTAAGAATATACCTTCCACCAGAGATTAAGTAGGTCGTAGTTTGCTTTCTTTGGAGCATGTAGACAATTCTCATAAGAGCAATGAGTTAGTATTTTAGGCATGAGGTTCTACAAAGACTAAATAGGCTTGCATTTGTAAGAAACAAAAGATCATCCTCTTCTCCCACCTCCCCCTTACTCAAAAGAAAGAGCCTAATAGATTTGAAAGAGCTTCCCTAATTGCATCTCATCTTTTACATGAATAGGAAACACAGAGACCCTGTAGCCTAAATCCAAGGGTCCAAATACTTGCATGGAAGCAACTTGGAAAATGGTGGCCCACTAGACAGAGTACCAGTCTGGAAGACCTGACTTTAAACATGGCCTCTCAAACATTAACTAATTGTGTGAACCTGAGCAAGTCATTGAAACTCTATTTGTGTCAATTTTCTCAACTATAAAAATGGGTTATTTGGGGTTATTGTGAAGATCAGATGATTTAATAATTATAAAGTATTTTAACATAGTGTCTAGCACATGGTAAAAACTGTACTTGTTGTTCACTTGTTTCAGTCATGATTCTTTATGACCCCATTTGGGTTTTTCTGACAAAGATACTGCAATGATTTGCCATATCCTTCTCTATCTCCTTTTCCAGAAGAGGAAATGGAGGCAAATAGGGTTAAATGACTTTTTCCAGGATCACACAGTTATTAAGTATCTGAGGTTAGATTTGAACTCAGGGCCTCCTGACTCCAAATTGGGTACTCTATGCACTGTACCCTAAGGTTAGCTATTATTATTTCTATCATTAATTGCTTCTTTTGCTACAAATCCTGTCTTCAGAAACCATAGATACTGAAAAAAGAGAAAAGACAGTTCTCTCCAAAGTCTTTTGCACCACCAAATTGTTCAATGGAATGGTTTTATCAGTGGAAATGATAGTAAAGAAAATGCATAAAAATGTGTTTTGCTACTTTACCCTAAACTCTCCTGTGCCTTTCTATCTGACTTTCTGCTAAAAACTTTCATGTGTTGTCTCTTTGATTAGAATGCGAGTTCCTTGAGAACAGGGTTAACCTTTTGTATTTGTATTTCCAGTACTTTAGCACAATGCTTCACATATAGTAAGCACTTAATAGCTTTTCATTCTTTCATTCATTCATTCATTCATTCACTTGGCACCTCAAAGCTATAATTAGCATCTGAACCGTCCTATCGTCTATAAATGGCTTACAGAGAGGAATTGCTGTAAAATCTTGTTCTTTATCCATTGGGTAAAACAAAGAGGAGCCAGATGGGACTGGGATTCCTCATAGAGATCTGAAAGTCCAGGAGATCAAAGATCATAACCCTACTATGATGGAAGTCAGCCACCAGTCTAGCAGTAATTACACATTACAGTATGTGCACATTACAATAAAGAGTAAACCATTTACCTTACCATCACTGACAACCTGGCTCTACTGAAACTGTGCACATATCACTCTATTGATTTGCTGGATGGTATGTGTTAAAATCTCATTACAGAGGGAAGTTCATCTGGACCTCCTCCTCTCCCTGATGGAATCACAGAATGTTCAAACTCTAAAGGTCCTTAGTGATTTTGCAGTCCACCTGCCCCACCTATCCCGCTATATTATAAGTCAGATAATGAAGGTGCAGAGGTTAGGGCTTGGACTGCCATTGCATCTGACAAATGGGCAAAGTTAGAATTATAATTCAGCCCCCCTTTCCCTCAACCAAATGCTCTTCCTACTATGGTCTATCAGCCCTTTACTGTCTTTGCTGAGCACTGGATAGGAGGAAACAAAAATTTGTGGGGGTAAGGGTTTCAGGGAAGACACAATGCAGCTGAATGTCATTTCCTGAGCTGGAATCTAGCCAGGGCAATGAGGTTAACAACATTGCTCTTAAGAAAAGTGCTTGACCACTTAGATTCATTATAGCTCCTCTTTTCCTTCTCCTGCTGGGAAATTCCTGCAAGAAGAGCATACTTTTAGAGAAGTCAGCCTGTGAGCCTGTGGTTAGGCTTTCTCTCTAAGCCCCAAGGGGAGGATGTATATAATTACTTTTGGATCTATTCAGTGTGATTACACAATAATCCACAGCCACCTATAAATACTCTGTTATTACATGGCATTGTCCCAGTAAGCCCTGCTTGGTTTGTATGGCAGGTAATTATAGTTCCGTTACAGGGCATGGAAGTAATGGCATTCAGAAAATTTTTAGATTGTCCTTCTATCCTAGTGGTAGAATACAATCCTCTTGCAGAAAGTCTACTGTGAAAGGATGACCACATGAACTTCAGGATATAGAGAGGCTCTTGAGTACAGCACTTGGGCATAGGATGTTCACTTTTCACCCACAAATCATTGCTTTTGATTCAGTTAGGTTACAAGTATCAAAAGACCCTTTCTCAATGAATTTGTGGGAATGATGCCCCTTCCAGGATAAGCTCCTTAATTCCAAACTCAGAACCACACTGCTAACTCAAACCTTGGTTGACATCATTTTTCCCAGCCTCCTTTGCCCTCCCAAACTCCTCTCAATGCCTTCCTTTATAGAGGGCGGAAACTAGACTTTCAACCCACCTGTAGATGCTTTGCATCTACTGCTTAGCTTAGTGTCAGCTCCATAGAACCAGAAATTTTCTACCTGACTGTAAGCTCCTGGAGGGCAGCAATGATTATCTTTCTTTTTATTAGTTGTGTCTCCAATACTTAGCACATGGTTTGAGACTCTCTAGATGTTTAACAAATGTTTATTGTATTTTTTCCTTTCTCCTCTCCTCTCCATTCCCTTTTCTTCTTCACTTCTCTCTTCTCTTATCCTTTTTTCTCCTTACTGAAGAGAGCTCATTTTAGATGTTATAGAAAACAGCAAAAGTATGAAATCTTATCCCTGCAGAAGGATCTTGTGATCTATTTAGAGAATTAACTTTTGTATACATGAAAATTAAATTAATAATGCAAGACAATGTTTTAAAAGACCATCCAAAGGCATGTATAATTAAATCTCAAAATAGATAGTGGGAAAGAGAACTATTTTTACTGATGATGGTGGGCTTGGAACCCCTACTTTGGGCTCACCCCAAGAGATGAAATCATTGAGGAGGAAGGAAGCAACTATCAGGACAGCCTGCAATCCTTAGAAGAATTCTTTGACAGAGAGCTTTGTTCATCTAAGGAGTGAACAGTTTGAATAGGACTTTAAGGGAACCAGATTTATTGAGACCTTCAGCGAGAACAAGGGAAATGACTTATAAGGTTCTTGCAAGAGAGTATATACCCTATAGGAGGAGTCTTTGAGGGCCAGATAGAGAAAAGATCTTTCAAAAGTTCATCTCAGGATTTCTGTCTCAAAGGATATAATTTAGAAGAAATGGTGTGAAAGATCAAGACACAATTAACCTGGCCAAACTAAATGTCTCTTGTTCCCAGAGACAGATGCCATGGGTTCTCATTCCCCTCAGAAAGGGTTCCTAAATCTAGAAAGACAAACTAAATGAAGATGGATTGGTCAGAGAATAAAGGAAGGGGTAAGACAGATCAAAGCCTTGCTTTCTCTCACCAAATTTTCAGATGGCAGGAAATTTGATATATAGCTAATACTGGATGACAAAGGTGGAATCCACAGTTATTTGACAAACTAAAGTCATGAGCTGAATATAGTATGATAAATTTAAATTGGTTCAGAAAATTAACTGCTGGAATACAGGATGGGCAAAGCACTGAAAGACAGTAGTTCATCCAAAAATAGAATCTGATGATTTGCTTATGGTACAAATAAGTATCAATAGTGTGATATGGTAGTCATGAAAGTGCCAAGGACTAAGGAGATGGTAGGCCTTCCCCTCTGAACTATATTCAGACTATCATGTCCAATTTATATGGCACATTATAATCTGGAGATCTGAGCAGAATGGAGATTATCTAGGATGCATGAGAGCCTCAAGGGATGTCTAACCCAGAGAAGAGCCTCAAGGGATGTCTAACCCAGAGAAGATTTCAAGTGGACATTATGACTATTTTCTTGGTCCCTCTCCGAATCACACTGCTAATTCATCTTCGTAGGACTTTGTCTACCATGCCATAAAATCTTCTCCCTAGAAACTCACTCCATACCACTAGACTACTTCGAACCTTAGTAGTACCCTGCATCCCTGAGGCCTCATCCCCTGATAGGATGGTTCTCCTCTAACTTAAGGAGGAGACTCAAGTCAAGGATGTCTTCATTCTTCTCCCAGCTACACTACCGACTCATCCTCCATGCTTCTGGGTACCTTCCATCATTCTCCAATCATCTACTTTTTAGGTCCTTTTTTATGTATTTTCTTCCCCCATTGAACTGATGGCCTCATTTAGCTTCAATTATTGCCTCTAATCCATTTACAATCTCAGCTGAACACTGACCGTCCAACTATTTGCTCTCAAATTCTATCTACAATCCCAATATCTCTCAGAAACTACAGACTTGTATTTCCAGCTACCTGTAGACATCATCATCTGAATACTTCACTGACGTCAAACTCAACACGTCTAAAATTGAACTCATTATTTTCTTCCCTAAACCTCTACTTCTTCTTGACTTTCCAATCTCTGTCAACGATGCCACGCATATAACATCTCACACATTTAGTATAGATCTACAATATCTCTTGAACTGATATCCTTCTTGCAATTCCCATTCATCCTATTCTCCTTAATGGGTGGTAACCTCTATAAAGTCCTGAAAAATTCTGAGCATTTTGCTAGGATTCTTTCAATATCATTCTAATAAGTCTTCTTGTCTCTAATCTCTCCTCCATCCAATTCATTCTATACACTGCTGCCATATTACTCTTCCTGATATATGTCTGTGATTATCACACCATTGGTAACTAATAGTCAAGGTCTCTTCGCTGCCAACCAAATTTGTTAACTACAGGCATTAAAGTCCCTATACAGTTCGTCTTTAATCTATACTTTGTATCTTATTTCACACCACACCTTTTCTATACCCTTTTCAGCTATAATGAACTAGTCATTATGCCTCAAAGATCTACACTTTCCCATCTTCACATCTTCCCATCTTCACATCTTACCATACATGTGCTCAGAATTCTAGGACCCTTTACAATCTTTCTATTATTTTCTATTACTCTTACTAGTCTACCCAGTGTCACCTTTTCCACGAAGTATTTCCTCATTCTTCAGATGGATATGATTTCAACCTCATCTAATCCCACAACATGGCATACTAGCAGTATTATTCTAATTTGTAATATATTTATTTACGTATAAATCTGAAGAAAGCACTTGACTTCAAGTAAGGCATCCTTGAATTCAAATCCTGATTCAGACATTTAGGAGCTTTGTGAACCCAGGCAAATCACTTACTGTCATCTCAGTTTCAGTATTTTTATGTGTAAAATGGGGATAATAGCCCCTGCCTCACAGGATTGTTTTAAAGATCAAATGAGATAACATATGTGAGACATTTTTCAAACTTTCAAGTGTTATATGAATATTAACTATTATGATCTTTTCCCCTGTCAGATGATAAGCATTTCAAGGACAAGGATTCTGTCTTCTGTACATTTGTGTTAGCACCTGATATAGGTTATTCATGTATAGTCATGCAAAACATTTCCCTATTGATCATGTTGTAAAAGAAAACAAAAAAAATCAAAAAAAGAAAGTAAAAAATATGGTTCAGTCTGTATTCAAACACTATCAGTTCTTTCTTTGTGGATGATAGCATTCTTTTTTTGTCATGAGTCCTTCAGAGTTGTCTCAGATCGTTGCATTGCTGAGAATAGCTTAAGTCATTCACAGCTGACCATCTTATAATATTGCTGTTAACTTTGTACATAATACATTTCACTTTGCATCATCTCATGTAAGACTTTCAGATTTTTCTGAGAGCATCCTGTTCATCATTTTTACAGTATAACAGTATAATTTGTTTAACCATTCCCCAATTGATGGGCATCCCCTCAACATCTGATTCTTTGCCACCAGAAAAGAGATGCTACAAATATTTTTGTACATATAGATCCTTCTCCCTTTTCATTTTATATCTCTTTTGGGAGACAGATATAGTAGTAGTATTACTAGGTCAAAAGAATATGATGGTTTTATAACGCTTTGGGCATAGTTCCAAATTTCTCTATAGAATGGTTGAATCAGTCCACAACTCCACCAACAGTGCATTAATGCCTCATTTTTCCATTTCTTCCCCAACATTTATCACTTTCCTTTTCTATTCTATTAGACAACCTAATAGATATGAGGTAGTACCTCAAAACTGTTTTACATTTCTACAATCAATAGTAAGTTATAGCATTTTTTTCAATGTGGATATAATAGATAACTTTTATTGCTTCATTTGAGAACTGTTCATATCTTTTTTATTATTTATCAATTGGGAAATGGTTCTTACTTTTATAAATTTGACTCAACTCTCTATATGACAGAGAAATGAGGCCTTTATCAGAGAAATTGCCTTAATTTTTTCTGTAATTACTATTGTGAAATGCATTTCCCTCTACCCTATTCACCCTGCTTATTTTATCATCCCTCTTTTCACCCTGTCCCTCCTCAAAAGTGTTTTGCTTCTGATTATTCCCTCCCCCAATCTGTCCTCCCTTCTACACCACCAGCTTTTCTTTAATCACTTCCTCCCCTACATTCCTGTCAGGTATAATAGATTTCTATATACAGTTGAGTGTGTTAGTCCCTCTTTGAGCCAATTCTGATGAGAGTAAAATTCACTCACTACCCCTCATCTCCCCCTTCTTTCCCTCCACTGTAAAATCTTTTTCTTGCCTCTTTTATGTGTGATAATTTATCCCATTCTATCTCTGCTTTTACTTTTCACTCAGTTCATTCCCCACTCATCCCTTAATATTTTTTAGATATCATAATTTCATATTCATCTTACACCTGTGCCCTCTTTCTATATCTACTCCTTCTAACTGCCCTAATAATGAGAAAATTCTTATGAGTTGTGTCATCTTCTCATGTAGGTATCTAAACATTTTAACTTTATGCAATCCCTTATGAGTTCCCTTTCTTGTTTACTTTTTTGTTTTTCTCTTGAGTCTTGTATTTGCAAATCAGATTGTCTATTCTGCTCTAGTCTTTTCATCAAGAATGCTTGAAGTCTTCTAATTCATTGAATGTTTATTTTTTCCTCTTGAAGGATTATACTCAGTTTAATTGGAACATGATTCTTGTTTCTAATCCTATATCTTTTGACCTCCAGAATATTATATTCCAATCCTTTATATCCTTTAATATAGAAACTGAAAAATTTTGCATTATCCTGACAGTGGTTCCATGATATTTGAATTGTTCCTTTTTGACTATTTGTGATATTTTCTCCTTGACTTGATAGCTATAATATTCCTGGGAATTTTCATTTTGGTGTCTCTTTTGGGAGATGATTGATGTATTCTTTCAATTTCCATTTTACCCTCTGGTTCTAGGATATCAGAACAGTTTTTTCTTTATAATTTCTTGAAAGACGATGTCTAAAATCTTTTTTTTATCATGGCTTTCAGGTAGTCTAATTTTTTTCATTATCTCTCCTTTATCTAATTTCCAAGTCAGTTATTTTTACAATGAGATATTTCACTCTTCTATTTTTTTCTTTTGGTTTTATTTTAAAGTTCTTGATTTTTCATAGTCATTAACTTTCATTCACTCAGTTCTAATTTTTAAGGAATTATTTTCTTAATTGAGCTTTTGCATATCCTTTTCCATTTGGCCAATTTTATTT
Source organism: Potorous gilbertii (assembly GCA_028658325.1). Lineage (NCBI taxonomy): Eukaryota > Metazoa > Chordata > Mammalia > Diprotodontia > Potoroidae > Potorous > Potorous gilbertii. The sequence goes on along the minus strand of CM053770.1, from coordinate 645,689,761 downwards.
TTGAGGAGTTTTTTTCTTCAATGGATTTTATGCCTCTTTTTCCATTTGGTCAGTTCTGCTTCTTAAGGCATTCTTCTCCTTGTTGGCTTTTGTTTGCCTCTTTTATCATTTGGATTAGTCTGGTTCTTAAGGTTTTTTTTTTCTTTCAGTTTTTTGTACCTTCTTTACTAGGAAGCTTTTGACTCATTTTTCATGATTTTCTTGATTCACTCTCATTTCTCTTTCCAATTTTTCTACCTCTCTTACTTGATTTTCACATCCTTTTTGAGTTCTTCCATAGTTTGAGACTAATTCTTATTTTGTCTTGCAGGCTTTGGATGCAGGAATTTCTATCTTCTTCATTCTATATTCTTTCTATCTTCTGAGTATGTATTTTGATCTTCCTTGTCACCATAGTCCAGATGGCTCAGGAAGAGAAAGTGATTGTAGAACACTAAAAAAAAAATTATAAAAAAAAATTTGTGGTTGTCAAAACCTGGAAATCAAAGGGATGCCCATCAATTGGGAAATGGCTGAATAAATTATGGTATATGAATGTAATGCAGTACTATTGCACCATAAGTAATGATGAACAAGAAGACTTCAGGGAGACCTGGAAGGACTTATATGATCTGATGCTGAG
>CM053770.1:645662011-645688639 GCA_028658325.1 Potorous gilbertii | reverse complement strand
GGGAAAATGCCTTCCACACTCAGAGAAAGAAATATGGAAGTCATTCGCAGAATGTAGCAGATTATGTTTGTATGTGTGTGGGTTTTAGTGTATTATGTTTTGATTTGTTATATGATTTCTTCCATTTATTTTAGTGCGACTACATAGCATGACCATAGTGAAAATGTGCTCAATAGGAAAGTATATGTAGAACCTATACAGAATTGTATGCTGTCATGGGAAGGGAGGGGGTAGTGGGGGAAAGGTGGGGGGGATAAAATCTTAATTTTAAGGAAGTGATTGTAGAACACTAAAAGAATAATAAAATAAAATAAATTTAAAAAAAGAGAAAGTGAGACTGGTCACCTTGCACAGCCCTCCCTCACTCAAAACAAAATCAAATGCAAGTCATGTCATCAATTCTCTGATGTCATGGTCCTTTTTGAAATGGAGGACAAACAACCTGTGAGTAGACTGAGCTGCCTGAATGGGGACTCAACTAGCTGGTTAACTCAGCTCATCCTCTCTCTCAACTTAGCCCTCTCTTCTTCCTTATCCTCTCCAAAAAAAGGTAAATTTTGGTGACCAGAGCTGCCTGGTTAACTTGGGGTACACTGGCTAGATTATTTCTTCCTTTCTTTCTTCCTTTCTTCCATTCTTTCTTTCTTCCTTCCTTCCTTCCATTCTTTCTTTCTATCTTTCCTTCTGTCTTCCTTCTTTTCTCTCCTCTCTTTTTTCTTTCTTTCTCTCTTTTTTCTTTGTCTCTCTTTCTTTTTTTCTTTCTTTCTTCTTCTATAAAACCTTAAACCCAGTGCACTCTGAGGCCCATGGATTGAACAACAATTAGTCCCTGCCAAAGCTCCACTCAATGACTGTTTTTGGACCCTCCTGACTTAGATTGAATGTCAGTTGTAATAGTTTCTCTTAGAAACAACAACCCTGAGGCTCTTCCTCCCCACAGTGTGATTTATCTATTTATTTTTTCTTTTCTATTAAAGGGGCCATCCCCCCGACTACTTTTTAAAAAGGCCTATTTACTGAATGTGCATTACCTCACTTTAAGTGAGCACCTGAAAAGGCCTTAGCCTAAAAGGCCAAGGTCTCCCGTTGCATCCTGGACCACCTCCAGTCATCCTGATGAATATCTGGTCACTGGATCCAGAAGGTTCAGGAGGAGAAAGTGATGCTGGTGACCTTGCACAACCCTCACTCACTCAAAATAAAATCAAATTCAAGTTATATCATCAATTCTCTGATGTCATGGTCCTCTTTGAAAGTGAGGGGCACACACAACTTGTGAGTAGATGAGCTGCCTGAATGGGGACCCAGCTAGCTGGGTAACTCAGCTCATCCTCTCTCTCTACTTAGCCCTCTCACCTTTCTTATCCTCTCCAAAGAAGGAAAATTTTGGTGGCCAGAAGCTGGCCAGTTAACCTCGAGTAAATTGGCTAGATTTCTTTTCCTTCCTTCCTTCCTTCCTTCCTTCCTTCCTTCCTTCCTTCCTTCCTTCCTTCTTTCTTTCTTTCTTTCCTTCCATCCTTTCTGTCTGTCTTTCTTTCTTCTTCCATAGAATCTTAAACCCAGGGCACTCTGAAGCCCATGGATTGAAAAACAATGATTCTCTGCCCAAGCTCCACTCAATGGCTATTTTTGGACCCTCCTGCCTTAAAGTGAATGTCAATTGCAACAGTTTCTTTTAGAAACAACAACCCTGAGGCTCCAGGTCCTCCTAGCATGATTTATCTATTTATTTTTTTCTTTTCTATTAAAGGGGCCATCCCCCTGATTACTTTTTTAGAAAAAGGCCTATTCACTGAATGGACATTACCTCACTTTAAGTGAGTACCTGAAAAGGCCTTAGCCTAAAAGGTAAAGGAGTCCCATTGCATTCTGGGCCACTTCCAGTCATGCTGATGAATATCTGGTCACTGGATTCAGGTGGCTCAGGAGGAGCAAGTGATGCTGGTGACCTTGCACAGCCCTCCCTCACTCAAAACAAAGTCAAGTGCAAGTCATGTCATCATTTCTCTGATGTCATGGTCCTCTTCAAAAATGAAGGACGAACACAACAACAACAACAACACAGTAACTTTCTCTTGTCAGAATGTTTTCTGCTGTTTGCTCATTTTCCCAGCCTATTCCTTGACTTGTAACCCTTTGTTAAAGTAATCTCTGCTTCCATGGTGGAGGGTGCACTGTTCCAAGCTTCAGGATTTTGTGCAACAGTTTTCAGAGATACTTCAAGGAATCTGTAAGTTTTCAGTTCTTCCAAGGTGGTATGATGTAAGGAGAGATGTGTTTACTGCTCTCCCGGCCCATACTCTGGTCTGTGAGTGACAAGCACTCTTTTCTGACCTGGAACTGTGAGGAGAGTGCCCACGTCACTGCTGCCACTAGCTGGCATGTGCTAGTGCTCCTCTTGGCCTGAGATTGCCACCCCTGGGCAGCAACCCAAATCCAAGTATGGGAAAAGCAACAGAGTCTTGCCTTGGTGCTAGGAAAGAAGTCCCTGTAAACTCCTTCTGATCATTTGTTAGACTCTTTTATTGTCTGTAGACTGAGAGTGCCAGAGGCAGCTACTGCCACTGCTGATTCTGTGGTTCCCAAGGCCTGCTCCTGCTTTGCTAGGTCTGGGTCTATGCTGGTGCAGCCTGCACTGTACTGTGCTCCCCTCACTCATGTATAACAGACCTTTCCTGGTGACTAAGTTATTTTTGGTTGGAAGATTATTTCACTCAGTCTTTTTGTGGGTTCTACTGCCCCAGTAATTTATATGGCATTATTTTCCAGTGTTCTGAGGAATTTGGGGGAGAGCTCAGATGAGTCTCTGACTATTCTCCACCATCTTGGCCATATCCTCAGTAAGTGACTTTGTTAATAATAGTTATAAGCTTTTAAGATTGGAACTGTGATTCTCTTGGTGTAATCAGTTAGCCAGACAATGAGCATTCATTAATAAGGTGCTGTGTACCAGAAAGCACTGTGTTAAACTCTGAAATACAAAGAAAGCCAAAAAATCCCTCAAGGATTGTGCATTCTAATGGAGAAGACAACATGTAAATAACTAGTTACATATAAGATATTCATATACATTTACATATAAAGAGAATGAGAGAGAGAGAGACAGAGAGCTGGTAAAGATATGAATATAATCTGAAAGGGGACGTCATTAGCTTCTGGGGTGGTAAGGAAAGACTTTCTTCAGAAGGTACAATTTGAGTTAAGTCTTGAAGAAAGCCAGGGAAACTATGAATCAGAGGTAAGAGGAAGGACATGGGAGATAACCAGGCCAAAAGTTTGGAGATGGGAGATGGATGATCAGGATCCAAGGAACTGCAAGTAGGTCAGTTTACCTCAATCAAAGAGGAAATATAAAGAGGTGAGGTATAAGAAAACTGGAAAGGTATAAAGGGCTTGTGCTATGAAGACCTTCATATGCTATCAGAGGACTTTATATGAGCAGGGGAATGATCTAGTCAGACCTATATTTTAGGAAAAGCAACTTGTCAACCCAGTAGCATGTAGATTAGAATGGAGAAAGATTTGAGGCAGAAATAAAGGGAATTTCAGGGGAAGACTCCCTCTTCCAATGCAAATAGAATTCATATGGAAAATACCAACTGTACAACTTATAGTATAAGAGACTAACCTGAATCCCTGCAAAGATAAATAACTTGCCCCAGGTAACAAAACTGGCATTCAGAGGCAGATCTTGAATCCCAGGTTTCCATCTCCCTGTTCATACTTTTACACCTTACTACCCCGCCCCTCTGCCAATGCTTGGAATGCCCTCCCTTGTTCCCTCTGACCCCTAGTATACCTACGTATCCACTACGCCCTCTTACTGCTTATGAGTAAAATCAGTTTTTTAACATGGGCTTTCTGTTACTGTTCAATCATATCTGACTCTTCATGGCCCCATTTGTGGTTTTCTTGGCAAAGATGCTGAAGTAGTTTAATATTTCCTTCTCCAGTTCATTTTAAAGATGGGAAAACTGAGGCAAATGGGGCTAAATGATTTGCCCAGGGTTATATTGTCTGAGGCTGGATTTGAACTTATAAATATGAGTCTTCCTGACTCCAGGGTGGGCACTCTATTCACTGCAATCACCTAGCTACCCATGGGTTTCCCACATAATAATGTCTAAGAATATTCTTTAAATGTAATTTTTTCTCATCTTTCTGGTAGTGAAAGTTTAAATGCTGGATTCCTAAGGAAGAAGTTCAGAAGATATCTTGGATCTTTGTAAAAAACAATTCATTCTGTGTGGCATTTCCTACAAGGTAAAGGATGTGTGGGTAGTGCTTTTATGAAAGATTTAACAACACTAGATAGGGAATGAGATGACTTAGGTATGAATCTTACTTCTTCTACTTACTATTGTATCACTTTAGTCAAGTCACTTAAGGTCTCTGTGTCTTTTTCCTTGTCTGAAAAGAGAATGAAGAGATTAAAACAAAATGATTGGTAAAGTCACTTCCAGCTTTAAAACACTGTCTATGATTATTGACAATAACCCCTTCAGTCATATTGATTTTCTCACGTTTAGTGGAACAAGCACAGACTTTGGAGGCAGAGAATTTGGGTTCAAATCTCACATCTACTACTTACTGTCTTTCAGCAATAATCCCAACATGTACTTTCACAATAATCCCCCCAATGACATACCCAATTTGACACAATAGAAAAGTAGGAACCATGGAAGTTTGATTGCCCATGTGGATTGCCATTCAGGCTGGGCCCCAAACCTCCTAAATACTACGCCATTATCTTCTCACATTAGATGGGGAAGACAATTTAACCTATAGCAAGTTAAATCTGGCAAACTACATATAGCCTCCTGCCCACAAATAGAGGAAATGGAAACATTTTGTTGTCCTTTGGGGCACAGTTCTGAATTTGTCTTTGTATTCAACAATCCTTACTCCCAACACAAGAGGTAGCAGCCTCACGCCAGACGTAGACGCTCTGGCAGGTCTTCACTTTAACCTGTTCTGTATGAAGGCCTTCAGGTAAACACCACGACCCACACAAGCTCTCATTCAAAAGATTCTGCTATGGTAACATTTATCTTGTACATGTTTCATTTATCTTTGGCAAAAACCTTCAGCCCCAAACTATCTTAAGTGATCTCAAAAAGACAGTGATAAGTACCTTCCCCCGTCATTATTGCTCCATTTTGTCACAGTGGTGAGAGCAGTAATGGCGGTACTAACCCCCATCAAGTCTATTTAACAGGGCTCATTTTCCAAAGCCACTCAATGCCTTGTGACAGTCTGGCCAAGCAGTATGAAAAGATCACTTAACCCCAATGATCTGAGGAAGACTCTGAATGGAGAAAGAAGGCCCTGCAGTCAGACAGAGCCAGAGACGGGAGAGAAAGGGGGGAAAAGACCATTGATTTTATGACAAGGGGCAGAACTACTGTCAAAACTGAGCAGCACAAATTGAAGGAATGTTTCAATTAGCTGTTTGTAAGAAAAATTTCTGAGAAGTCAGGAGGCCCTTGGTTCTTCAATGGCTGGCAAGTGAGAGTGTATAGGAGTGTGTGTGTGTGTGTGTGTGTGTGTGTGTGTGTGTGTGTGTGTGTGTGCATGTGCATACACACATTAAACAGATTGTTTTGTTTTGGAGGGAACTTTTCAACAATAAGAAGAAATTCAAAATTAAAGTCCTTATTAACAATTAACAGGAATAAAGGAGATCTATTTTAACTGCAGAGCAATAAGATATTCTACATGATTCAGTGCCTGGGATAATACCACCAGTTATTCGGGTAAAGTGAGAGGCTTTCGAAGCAGAGCCAGTCAGCTTGTCATTCCTTCCCATCCTCCTGCTTTGCCATTTGGTTGTATTAAGTTGGTGCCTTCTGGGCAATCCCTCCACTAAACAAACATGTTTTCCAGTCTTACCTTCTGTTAATTTTGTAATTGGGGAATGTGTTATTTAGCTACATGTATGGGTTAGGTGAATAGATTTTAGTCCCCCCACCAAATGTGGGCAGTAAAGTCATCCTTTCTTTCTGTCAGCATGTCCTAAATAGAATTATTTTTTTCTCTCTATCTTTCCATCCAGGTATAGTACAAATTCTCTTATTATGGTGGAGCACCACCATCCACCACCACATCATCAAGGTTCCAAGTCTCTGTGCCATCCATAACTTCTAACTCTCGTTCATTATATATGTATGTATGTATATATGTATACGTATACATACACATACAGATACTATATATATATATATATATATATATATACACATATATGTAATAAAATCAGTTGATAAATTTTGTCATTCCTATCTCTATATCTCTCAATTGTAACTCATTATCTTCACTCAGTTAATTAACAATGAGTTAAAATAGGAAGATTCTAGATAGTGGCTTCCCATCCTACCATAGCTATATTCCAGGGAAATTCCTTTCTAACTTGGACTGTTTTGTTCCCACTCCCACTTCCCAGCATCAATCTCCCCTATACTAGCAATGAAGTGCCCTGAGGTCTCTGTCCTCTCCCTACCGTGAGTTGTCCTAAGGACTTTCCCTAACTAGACCTTGTATCCTTAAGTCTGAAATTCTCTTCCTCGGTCTCTTCATCATCTCCATGTCCAAGATACAACATTTCCCACTCACCCCCACCTCACAGTTCTTATCTAAAGTACCAGAAGTGCTAGTTATGACTTAGCTGAGGGTTTTATCTCTTTAAGCAACCAGGGTTTTCTCTCTATTTTTGTCCTTTTAAGAAGGAAATCTTCCTATGTATATTAAATATTTCCTTGGAGCTATAAACAGAATTTACTAAACATAATCTTTTATTTATGTCTCCGGGTCACTGTCATGGAAGTCAACTCTGATTCTATCCCATAATATAATAATGCCCAACGGAATTATTCAAGCTTATAAGGCCATTAGCTCTTCTATAGCAAGTGGTCCCAGACCGCTTTGCATTTAGAGTTCTTGTGCCTGCTTTTTTTAGGTTTCCCATTTCCTCTTTGGCTTTTAGTTTGTGCCTTGTCTATACTGTTCACTTTCCTATTTCTAGTAGTGTCTCTCATGCTTTCAGACCCTTCTTTTCTATAGTTACTAATTTGCTACCACAAATTAGAACTTTAAGTAGGAAAGCGGATGACCAAGTAATTAGAATGTGCCTAAAATACAAGGAAATATTCTCGGAGGGAAAAGTAACAACAAAAATTTCCATAATATTGTAAGGTTTACCAAGCACTTTCCTCATAATCACCTTATGAACTGGGAAATGCAAGTATGAATATTCTCATTTTGTAGACAAAGAAATTGAGGCTTATGGGGAGAAATTACTTTCTAAGGTCGCATAGTAAGTACTGGGTTTCATAGTCTTCCCATAGCCCATAAGATCTCAGAAAAAGTACATGAAGTTTGGGGCATGGCCTTTCTTGCCTTTGTTTTGATTTCTCAGGAGCAGTTCTGATAAGGTCCCAGATGTTAGTTGTGTTCCAGTTAGTTGAGGTTATCCAAGAATTCCAGTGAGTTGAGGATATCCACAAAGGCACTTTTGGAAAAATGAGATGTTTGTACAGTACTACCATCACTGCTGCTCTTGGTCTCACTCACACAATACTTGATATTGTTTTAAAATATTCCACAATCCATTTTATGAGTCATTCTTGACAATAACCCTGGGACTAAGGTTATAAAATGCTTAAAGTACAGAGCAGTAGCACTCTGATGCCCTGGGAATAGCAACCAATATAGAAAAAATAACGGATAGTCAACAAATGGATTTCTTGGTGGTGTATGAAATCATCTTTGAAGGGGGTGCATTTGGGGAAGGTAAGTCCAATGGATTCAGATGTTACAGGGGAGAATGTAACTGGTGTCATTAGACCTTTTAAAATGGAAAAGCTCCCAGAGAGAAGGTATGATTGACATCACCACAGATTTGATCAATTGCCTCTAGGTACAAGAATGAAAAACACTGACCACTATTGCTTATGAAGGCAATTGTAGTATATTATTGTAGCACTTAAGATAGACAAGACTTATCTGGAGAGATAAGTCATCATTATAAACTACTTGGGTGCTTTTGGTGGTGGTCTGTATGCCACATTTGGGACTGGGGATGTAGTCATCAGTTGAAAGATCATAGAATAACAGATCTGGAGCCAAAAGTTCAAGCATCTCTTTTCCTTATGAGCCCAACCCTACTTTGCTTCCTGGGCTGCCTTGATAAAGTTCTGGTCATCTAGTCCAAATCTTCCATTTTACAGATGAGGAAACTGAGACTTGGAGAGATTAAATGACCATAGGTAGTAAGCTTCAGAGATAGAATCTGACTTCAGAGTTAGTATTCTTTCCACTTGCTATTATATATCATGTCAGTGTGCATATGAGAAGAGGACCAGGGCCAAGGAAGTGATAGGGTAGCTCACCTAGTCTTGTGTGAGCACATATAGCACTTTCATACAGAAGACATCTAGCTATTCATCCTTAGACATTCACCTGAGTGTCCATCTCCCATCACCAACTGCCTCAAAATCCATTTGTCATTTGCTACCTATAAGATCTTGGGCAAATATTTCTGGGCCTCCATTTCCTCGTCTTTAAAATGAGGGGATTGGGCTACATAGTTTCCAATGTCTCTTAGCTTTAAGGTCCCTCCACTTTTAAATTTCTGATCCTATGATCCTAACTTCTGTTAGGAAAGAACTACATCTTCCATATGAATTAAGCTCCAAGTAGGTATAGTCACTAGCATGCTGAACTGGACATCAGGAAGACCTAAGTTTAAATCCTGACCCCTACACTTTCTAGCTTTTTGAATTTAGGAAAATCACTTAACCTCTCTTTGCCTCAGTTTCCTCATCTGTAAAATAAAAAGATGATAATATTATCCATATGGTTGTTGTTAGGTTCAAATGAAATAGCATAAATAAAGTGCTTTATAAATCTTAAAGCTATTTTATGAATTATGCTGTTTGAAGTGTTCTCTATTTGGGATATTTCTGTTTTAATCTTGATTTCTAACTGTGGAATAAAAAGTTTTGTCCTCTTCTCAAGGGATTTCAAGCATCAGAAGGAATAGGCAGGGTATGTTCCCAGTGTTGAAATCATCCACATTAGGCAAGAGCTTCTTCCTCTGTATGAAGGCAGCCCAGAAAACAGAGCAGGGCTGGGCCCATATGGAAAAGAGATGGTTGGCCTGATTGCTCTAGATAGAAAGAATCCATCAGCCTGAACAAAGGAGGAAAGCACAGGTAAATGAGAGTCAGGCCACGGGCAATGAGAGATGATCCGAGGCAAGCCCTTGCTAAGCACAATCGAGAGACTGCAACGAGCATCATTCCAATTTCATTAAAATGAAACTCAAATTGGTAATTTGCCAGGGGAAAAGTTGGTGACCTAAGCCAACATCTCAAGAAGGAATATTTTTGACTACACAGAGTAAAGACTGGGAAATGGAGATGATTAACTGAGGCTGAACCAGTGTATTATATATTGTATGTGTGTGTGTGTGTGTGTGTGTGTGTGTGTGTGTGTGTGTGTGTGTAATCTTATAAAATCAACTTTAAAAGACCTAAAACTCTAATCAATGCAATGAACAAACACAATTCTAGTGGACTGATGGTATTCTATACTACTCCCCTCCTAGCAGAGAGGTGATGTAATTAAAATATATCATGAGACAAACATTTTTGATAGAAATAATAAGGTGGAAATTTGTTACAAAAGCTTAGTTTTTCTATTTTTCTTCAACGTTAGGGGTATGGAAGTAAAAGAAAATAATTGGTTGTTAATTGAAAGGTAAATAGGAAAAAATTGAAAAAAAAATAAGGTTAAAAAAGGGTGCTTGATTTCATCCAAAGAATGAGTAATGTTTTGGAAATAACAAATATTAATCAATTCCTAAAATAGCTCATTCATTTAACACATATATGTTAGTAACAATAACCAAAATTTTTAAAGAGCTTTAAAATTTACAAGATGATTTAAACACATTATCTCATTCAGACTTCTCACCACATCAGGCAGTAAGGCACTGTGGGAGCTGCTGTGGATCCCATAAAGATGAGTAAGACCCAGAGAGCACCTGCTCTCAGGAAGTAAACAGAGTTCAGGAAATTATACATACGTATATAAATATATATATTTATATATATATGTATGTATGAATAATGGTAATTCAAGGCAGAATGAGAAAGTTCAATACAAGAGATTCTAGCAGCGGCATTAGTTCAGAGGGAAAAATCACTTCTAGGCAAGGGGATAATTCTTTGAGTGAATCCAACTGTTGTTTTCTTTCCAAACTGGTATGTGTAAACACAGCCTTACTCTGCTGATATTTTGCAATATCTGTTGTGCATCTCACAAGACTAGACAAACATTATACTCCCAACCCTATAGAGTATCTTCTGAAGCCATTTTTTAATTCTTGGTAGTACTAAGAACACATAGCTAGAAAAATTATCTCATGTCTTTCCTTATAAAATGAACTAGGGAAGAAATTTTAGTCACCAGAACCTGTAATCATGTCCAAATGACATCAGTTAATTGATTAAATCTTGGTCAGTTCATCGTGAGTATCATCTTGAATGGACAGATACTTTACAATGAGCAATATTAACTGTGGCAACCTTGCATTGGCCATTGAAATGGCACAAATCATTGGATCAACCATTTCCCAGTTGAATAGTTTTTTCATTGTATAGTAACAATATCTCAACCTTCAGTAGAATAGTAGTGTATCTAGTGTAGACAATCCTCTCACAGTTAAGGACTTTTTTTGTCTTTGTACCTCCAGGAGGTAACATAGTATGAGGCACATACTAGGCACTTAATGAATGCTTATTGGTTAATTGTGATGATTGTACTATGGTATTTTTTTTAAACAAATCAATGGATTTAACATTTTTAGAGGAGTGAATGAATAAGTGATGGGACATGCCCAGCAGGAAATCAAATCCTATATTAGGATATACTAAGAGAGCATGTGCTGTACATCAAGTAATATGGTAATCCTACTATACTTCTCCCTGATCAGAACACATTGAGGATTGTGGTTAGTCTTAGGTGTGTTATTTTGGGAAGGACATTAATAAACTAGAGTATATATCTTGAGAATGGCATAATGGAACATTTTATAAATCTTATTTCATTTGATTCTTGCAACAATATGGGCAAGTGGACACTGTTACTATCATTCCTGTTTTACAGTTGAAGAAATTGAGGCAGACAGAGGTTGTGATTTGCTCGTTATATAACTTGTAAGTTTCTGAGGCTGGATTTGAACTCATGTCTTCTTGACCCAGTGCTCTACCCAAAACACTACCTAGCTGTGTAGTACTCCTCTTTTTTTTTTTTTTTTTTGCATTAAGCCAAGAGGACTCAGAAATGCAATCATGTTGCTTCACCCATATTTCTCTGTGATACAATTGATCTTTCCCAGATTTTCTCATTTTCAATGTATTCCAACACACTCAATCTGTCCCTTTGGGATTTTTTTATTCCTACCAACCCAGATGTATGCTTGTCCATGAAATGTGTATGAATAATATGTTGGCTTCCAATGGTCCATTAAGTAGGCTACAGCATGAGTTTGCATCACTTAATTCATCTCAGATCATGGATTCTCACTGCAAAACTGGCTGCATATTAATAAATGCTTAGAAATAATGGGAACAATTATATCCATCAGATCATTTGAGGAACTCCTCTCTACATGTGAAGGGAGAGTCAAACTAACTAAAGGAATTTTCAAATGTCTGTTTTGTGAACTGATTTATTTGTACTCATATTCTGAATACTGCATTACTGTACATTTTTATGCTTAATATATACAGTTTTCTAAAGTGCTTTGGTCTGAAAGGAACTGTCGAAATGGAAACTATCCTTATTGTTTCATGTCTGTTTTTTCTACAGCCTTTTCTATTGGAAGAATACACAAATATATCCCTCAAAACCCCAGAAAGTGCAACGCTTTTACTTGCCCAAAACAAACCCACATCAAGGTTTAGTTGTTAACATTTGCTGAAAAATATTACTATATTCATTCTGTATGTTATCTTTCTGAAGAATCCAAATAAAAATGTCTTCAGGATCTTCACTAGTCTGACTAACATGAAAATGAAAAGAAATTCTATTTTATTAGCAAGAGATTAGAACCAAGCTTTTCCTGGTATCATGGCATCATTCAGCCTGAGGACTAGAAGGCTCCAAATGACCCCTGAGTTTGGGTAACGTGGAGGAAATGATGTCACTGTCCTTAGAGTCAGCTGATTTGGATCTGGATCCAAATGCCAGCTTTTTCATTTTCTAGGTGATTCTGGACATTCCTTTTCCTCCTTCTGAGCCTTAGTTTCCTCATCTGTAAAATGGTAATTATCATTCTTGTCCTGTCCAACTCACAGGGTTATTGGGAGGAAAGTGCTTTTTCAACCCTCAAGCACTCACTATGTAGACATGAATTATTGCTATTGGATGCCTAAACCATGCCAGAGAGGCACAGCTTTCCTGGGTAACTTATTCTAGCATCTAAAAACTCAGGCAGTTTGGAAATCTCTCCTTATGTCCTACTAGCTCCAGTTCCCTCTGCTACAATTTAAGCATTATTTGCACCTGTTCTAGCCTGAGGAATGATGTGGAAGAGCTAGCCCTCATACCTGGAAAAAAAAGGCTTTGTGTTCTTGATGACAATTATTAAATCTCAGCACTGTCTCCCGTTCTCCAGGCTAAATCATACCAATTTCCTTCACGCTTTTTTCCCCACAAATCTGCTTAATTTCCTCCATAACTGTGATCATTCACCTCTAGATCTTCTCAGAATTCTCCACATTTTTCACTTGTGGATATTGCACTTTGCATTACTGTAGATAAGAAGACATGAACAATGTGGAGTGTGTTTGGGGAAACCATATTACTGGATCCTCTGTTCCTTGGGGTACTATTGTATGTAACAGGAGCATCTAAATTTCCTAAGGTTTGAAGTTTTAAAATAAAATGAACATAAGAGATCTAGAAATGGATGAGAAAAGCTGGATTCTAGATGTGAAACTAACTAGAGGGAAAATATGAAAATAAGGTAAATATTTAAAGGAAAATATATAGAATATTTCATTTGGATGGCATTCAAGATTATTGGGTTGAACTTCTTATCCAATGTTGAAGTCATCTCTACCTCATGGATGTTCTCTTTGAATACTTTCAGATACAATGAAATTACTACCTTTTCAGTAACCTTTTTTGGGAACTTCTTGGATTCTTTCATATATGGAGCCAACATCTCCCTTTCTGCTGCATCCACTCATTCACTGGTCCTTGTTCTCAGTCATTTTATTCAGTGATCACATTAACACATGCCTCAGGGTTTCCAATGTTCATGGCTTTGAGGAGTTCACAGCATAAACCAAGATGATGTCTACTGGTAGAAGTTCTACTCTGGAGTCCCACAATACGAAAGCCCATATAATGGTGCCCCAGGATAAACAGAGGTGATGGCCAGCATACAATCTGAAGCCCATGTGATAGTGTAGCTGGTTTTACCCTACACCCATGGTTTACTTGACCCAGGATGGACCTAGAACTCTATGTTCCCTTCATAGTCCTTTCTTAATGATCAGGGAGTTAACATTACCTTCATTCCTGGCATTTTCCTATCTCTGACTTACCTGGTTGTCATCCCCCAATAAATGATTAATGATTGGCAACATATTTTGAATTTTTATGTATATATTACATTATTTGATTCTCTCTATGACCCTGTGAAGTAGGTAGTGTTAATATTTCCATTTTAAATATGTGAGAACTGAGTCTTAGAGAAGTTGAGATATACCTAAGTAGGGGAGGAGGCACAGGGGCTGGGGGAGATCAGAGAACTAGTAAGTATCTAAGGAAAGATTTGGACCCAAATTTTCTTGACCCTGAATTCTAGCCACTCCACCATGCTGTTCCACCAGGACACTGATCATTCAATTGTTATGGATTTGCACTTACCTTAAAATTACCCCAGGGTCTTATAACTAAAGGTATTTCTACGAGTACGTATTAAAACTCAGGTTGGTCTCTTTGTTCAGCGAGATGCCAGGGTTGGAGAAATACTTCTATACTCTCAAGTTTAACAGAGAGAATGAAGAATTCATGGAAAGGATGCTGGAAGTTCATTAAACAGATAGAAGAAAAGAAAAAACTCCTTGAGTAGCAGAAAGGGTCATGATCTGTGTCAGGGTATTGTAAGGTGAAGAAAGAAATGTGTTCCCCCTCAAAGTGCCATTTACTAATTTGGTAATCATATTATCTACTCATATCAAACTCCCTGATAAAAATGTTGTGTAGCATAGGACCAAATAAAAATCCCTAGAGTACTACCATGAAGACCTCTCCCTAAGCTGCCATTAACAACTATTGATGGAACTCAAATGTTCAATCAGTTTCAAATTCATCTACTTGTACTATCATTCGCCACCTTTTACTATAACCCTTTTCACAAGAAAAGTATGGATACTTCATGAAATGCTTTGCTAAAATCCACATCAACTATACCAGCAGTATTCAAATGATCTACCAGGATTTTTTGCTCTGTCAAAAAAAAGGAAATATGTTTACTATGCTTTTGATGATAACATACTGATTCTCTGTGATTACTACATATTTTTGAAATGCTCTCTGACATTATCTGTAAAAATTCATTCTATCATTTTGCCAAGAATAAAGTCAAGTCCATGGGCCAATCATTGGCAGACTATTCTCATTATCAAAATTGGGATGTTGCCTTTTTTTCAAATCTGTTCTATGATTCCCCATTCTCCATGATCTTTCAAGCATAGCTGACAGTGGTTCTTTCAGTAGTAGAGGATGATACTTGAGGTTATAGGTCATAGGAGTAAAATAGGCAACTTAAATTTATCAAGGGCAATTAGATATCTTATTAGGTTGTTATTTATATTGGCCATCACCTCCCTATTAGCCATTTTTTTGTTATATTTCTTTTCCAAGCATTAAAATACTACTTTTTTTAAAGTAGTGGGCCCCTGGCCAAGTTAGAACAGCATTAATGAAGGCAAGTAAAATATGACCTGCAGTTCCACAGCTCAGAGTCAGGAAAACCTTGGTTTAAATTAATCAATAAATCTACTGAGTATTTATCAAGAGCCCACTAATGCCTAAGACATTTGCAAACTGTGGGATCAGAGAAAGCTCAATTTCTTCATCTACCTTACATTTTCCTCCCTTCCATCCACTCTCTATGCTTTCTTCAAACAAGATACTCCCTCTTCCTCCTCTCTACTTTTTCACTTGCTTTCTTCCATTTCTGACATTCTCTCCCTCCTCATCTATAGCTTCTGGCTTTCTATAGAAAGCTTTTCCATAAATCTCTCCTACCCTTCACTCTAGTGCCTTCCTTCTAAGATTACCTTAAATTTACCAATTAACCATCACTGTATATAAATGCTTGCTTACATACTGTCTCCTCTATGAGAAGAGATTGTTTACCTCTCTTGATACCTCCAGTGCTTAGCACAGTCCCTGGCAGATAATAAGCAATTAATTAATACCTATTGATTGATTGAATGATACCAACAGTATCTACTTCACAAAGCTGTTGTGAAACTCAAATGAGAAAATGTATGTAATATGATGATTGTATGTATAATTGGAAGATATGCAATATACATGTATGTGTGTGTATATATAATTATATATGTTATATGCTGTGTAATCTATATAATATATACTAAATTGTATATGATATATGCATATATAATTATAGATATACATATGGATATATATAAAATATATATATAAAATAACATATCACCTATATCCCTTATAGGTGATATATGTGTAAAATCTATTTTATATATATATATATATACACAAAACATATGGTATTATATATTTATATATGTGTGTATATACATGTATATGTATACATCAGTTATGATATTTAAAAGTAAGCCAAATGGAACAAAATTAAAGTTTAATATGAATAAATGTAAATTCCTGAAATTGGGCTAAAATATAGCATAGGATAGAGGAGTCATGGCTAGATAAAAATCAGTGTGAATGCAATCTGGAGGCTTTAGTGAAATGTAAGCACAATGTGAGTGGCATGGGTGGCATGACTTCCAAGAAAGGTGGTATGGCCTTAGGGTGTGTTTAGGGGGCAAAGTAATCAAAATGATGATGATGATGAGGAGGAGGAGGCAACCTCAGTCAGACAATAACTCTGGTATTGAGTTTAATTCCAGATGCCACATTTTAGGAAGGACATGGGCAAACTGGAGTACATTTAGAGGAAGGTGGCAAGGACAGTGAAGAAATTGAAAACTCGACTCCTTCAAGGTTCTAGCTGAAGGAACTAGCTGTTTCTGAAGAGAAGTTTAGTAGGAACTGTATAGGAATACAATAACTTTCTTCAAGGATTCAAAGAGTTGGATTACAGATAGATTCAATTTCTATTGCTTGACCTCTGAGGGCAAAACAAGGAGAAATCATTGCCAGTCACAGGGATTTGAATCTCAGTTCCACTTAAAAAAAATTACATTTTTTTGACAATTTTTGACAATTAAAGCTGTCGAAAAGGGGAATAGCCTGATTCAGAAGTGAAGAAGGTCCTCTCCAAAGGATGCTGTGAGCAGAAGCTGGATAATCTCTGCTCAGGGATATTGTAAATATGATTCTCATTCAGGTTAGAGTTGGACCAGAATACACTAGAATCCTAGCTGTCCCCCACATAGAACTTCCATCTCCCAAATCTAAGATTTTTTTTTGGCTATGTCCCATCCCTGGAATGTTCCCTTCCCTTCATCACTGTCTCCTGGCTTCCTTCAAGTTCCAACTAAAATTCTCTCTTCCTCTTGATTCTAGTGCTTTCCCTCTGTTGATTATTTCCTGCCTATCCTACATATAGCTAATTTGTGCATAACTGTTTCCATGTTGTCTCCACCATTAGATTGAGAGGTCCTTAAGGGCAAGAAATATCTTTTGCCTTTCTTTGCATCCCTAGGAGTTAGTACAGTGCCTGACACAAAGTAAAAGCTTCATACATTGTTAAGTAACTGGCTTACTGATCTCAGACTTCTCTTCCAGCTTTGAAATTTTGTGATTCTGTGATATCATATGTGATTAAAAAGATACAAAAGGACTCTTTATAGAACCCCAATACTTTTGTGCATTAATTTATGTAGAAATACAGTTTTACAGAATTTTATGTCTGTACTAGCTACCAGCGAATGATGTCAAATGCTATAATGTTGTGTACTAAGTCTATTATAATATAAAGAACAATTCTTATACACATCATACATATGACATTTTCTCTTCATACTCATCCTCTTTGTTTTATTGTTATGACTAAAATATGAAACTTTTAATTTTGTTTTTCATTTATATTTTATATAATTGCTTTATAGTATTCTGTCATTTTCCTTATGACATTTAAATTGTATTATTTATTTTTACATTATTTAGAAAGAAATGGTATGGAGGAAAAAGCCTTTGCGCACAATAGTAGAAACTTCTATCCAGTCTGTTATCAATCCATTGACAAAATTTCTTTGGGTTCACTCTTTCAACTAGTCCAAACACACCTGAACATTTTATATTTTACATTTTATCTTTTTCTTTATCATGTCCACAATGATGTCCTTAGAAATCATCAAATATATTCCTGAAAGTAGAACACATTATGTCTATAGCACTTGTATGATTTATCTGGTGTGTTGGCTAAAACAAATAAATAACTGAGATCTGCAGGACTAATAACAGATATATGAATGTCTCAAATAAGGAAAATACCTCTACCTATGTAGAGTGGCATCTTTTCTGTAGTTTTTCTTTTTAGCTGCCCAGAGGACTGGAAAGTTCAGTGACTAACCCATAGTCCCATATCCAGTTAATATCAGAGATAAGACTTGAATACAGGTCTTGCTGGCTTAAAAGTCAGCTTGCTTTCTACTGTGGCCATTCTGCCTCTCATTATAATAATACTAATACCTACTATTTATATAGCATTTTAAAGTCTACAAAGCACTTTAGATATGCAGGATGCCTAAAACTCTAAGTGTAGTCTCCATCTTTGAAAGCTTGAAATTGCACTAAATTTTCTAGGACAAACCTGTAATAGTTCACAGAAGTGAAAAATGAGTTGCCAGAAGCCTCAATAATTTAAAAAACCAATATTAAAGAACAAAGGAGAAGATGCTAAATAACTTATTTTAAAGTATTCAAGAAGGATAAATATGCAATATTATGTAAGGATAATACATACTATTGTTCATCCTAAAATGCTAAAATCCTATTTTAACTAAAAATGTATTTATATTTTATATTTATCTGGTTTTCTACTAAAACACTTAGATTCTTTTGTGGAGTGGATTTCTTTTATGTATATGGTTATAGAAAGTTTATTGGGAATTTTTTTCCTGTCATATTATGTCTACACTTATGCACCAAAAAGGTACTATATTTCAAATGATCATGACTTTATTTCCTGGAAAAAATCGAGACCTGATTTCCATTATTCCCTGTGTACAGTTTGACCTTCCCCATTTGGTAATTAAGAAGCCATGGGATCATATAATCATAGATTTAGAGCTGGAAGGCATAGTAGAGGTCGTGGAGTACAGCTCCTTCATTTTTATAAATGAAGAAATTGAGGCCAAGAGAGGTTAAGTAATTGACTTCAGGTCACACAACTAGTAAGTGTCTGAGAAAGGATTCAAAATTAGAACTGACTGACTCTAAGTCCAGGGTTCTATCTACTATATCATGAGATCCATGTTCCGTTTTATTCCCCCTGAACTCCATCCTGCTTTTTTTAAAAATTTTCCTGCTTTTCAATGTATTTTAAACTCCCAGTTCTATCTTTAAGGCAAATAAATTTGGACTCACCTGCAAAGTGTGTTTATATACTGTATATTCCATCTGGATTTCCTTTCTATTTAAATGGAAGCCTTTCCCTATCTGTGCATATTATCATCTGTGTTCATATATCAAAAATTTGAATTTCAACACTGACCTTAGCCATATCTAAAAAGTTGGAGGAAACATGGTCTAATCAAATCAGATGGATATGGGAGAATTGGGTAGATATCAAGAGGATGGAGCAAAGGCCCTAAGAAAGTTGAAATTCATGCACATTTACATTTTGTATATGGACTGTTCTGTATGGGTAAGAAATAAACAAAGATCCATGTGAACCAAAATACTTCAATGTATCTATAACCTCACTCATGTGAAGATTGCAAGCTATCCATGTATTTTTAGCCCATGAAATTATCATCTTTGCTTTAGCCATTAAGAGAGGATCTGTCCAGACTGTTAGAGGCTTCTTCTCAGTCTTCTTTATGTTTCATGAGGGCAGCATTCATATGATTCAGCTGTTATCCTTTGCTCTTGCTCCATGAATGGTCGATCTCCCTTTCAAATCTGACATTTCTTCGCTGATATCCCTTATCCTATCCCTTGATTACAGGTCATAACTTCAAATACACTGTTACCTACTTGCATCCATCATATGTGTCTTGTGAATCCTTTGGGTCACCTGAAACTTTGAAATGATGGTGTTTCGAGATTTGCAACCATACCACATCACTAGAAGAACATTTATTTTAAAAGAATTGGATTTTGTAAAAGGAAAATCATGGGATGGTTGAATGCATATGTCTGTGAAATATGTTAATTAAAGGCCACAATGGTTAAAAAGTGGATATCCATGGCACTGGAAAAGTACATATATTAAGAATAAATTATGCTCAAGCCCCTTCCCTTTTCTTTTCTCACTTTGCCATTTTCCAGGAACTTGAGTCCTATAATTTGGCTGTAATAAAATGTGACTGCTGGGGATATGTTGAAAGAGTTGGCATTCATTTGCATGTGGCCTCCATGCAGGGCCCAGGGCAATCTTTCCTCTCTCTCTCTCTCTCTCTCTCTCTCTCTCTCTCTCCCTCCTCCCTCCTCTTCCCTGCTGGCATTGCTCTGATCAGATGTGACAATGGGAAACACAAGTGCATTTCCTGGAGATTTACCAACATAGAGGATGAAAGCTCAGAGGGAAAGCAACAATTGGAGAAGGGTCTTATGGAGAGGGGGGAAAGTTCCTGCATTGATCATTTTCAAATGTCAACTCTATTTGTAAGAACTCTGGAGACTGTTAAGCAAACCTGTTTCTAATGAATACAACAAGACTCATTTGAATCTAGGAGACTTGAGCTAGTCATACATATCTTCTTCCCTATCTTATTTGAGAGCTAGGACTGCCCCCTAACAATAGTTTTTCTATTTCAGTTTCAAATGAGTCAAGTTATGGGTCTTCTGGACCTCCTCTTGGGAAATTATTCTGGGATCTGAGATATTTCTCTTGTTTGATATAAATTTTCACTTAGTTCATTCCATTTGTCTCAGTTCAATTCCTTCAAAATTTTTCAAACCAGGTATGCTTCCCTTCCCACTTCCTTCTCAAATGCCTTCTAGTCTGGCTTTTAATCCCACCATCAGACTCAAACTATTTTCTTCAAGGTTGCCAAGGTCTTATCTGCTAAATCTGATTACTCTTTTTCCCAGTCCTTATTGCCCTTCACTGCTCAAAAACATTCAATAAGTCCCTGTTACTTGTAGGAAAAAACATAAGCTCATCTGCTTGGCATTTAAGGACCTTCAGAAGGCAGATGATCTGCCTTCCCAAATTTATTGCACACTACATCCCTTGTGCATTTTACCCCTTGGCTAAGCTAGACTAAGCTAGATTCAATATCCTCACCCCACCCCCCGTTTAATTGGGGAGGGGGTCACCTATGTTTGGAATGCACTTTTCATCTCTGCCTTTCAAAATCCTCTCTTCCTTTATGTTTTAATCTCCTCCAAAACCCCTGCTTGATCAGCCCAAAAAGAGGGTCTTGCCCTCCTCAACTTTTTCTAGAGCACAGTGTATGAATAGGTCTACATAACACTTTAGCTGGTATTATACTAATCTTTGTACGAGTTCTCTGCCCTCAATTTGGATATTACCTTCTTGAGGGCAGACAATTCTTTTTAATCTTTATGTCCCTATCACATAATATTTTTTTCTTGCGCACTGCAGTTGCTTGATAAATGTCTTATTTAATAAGTCATAAAGACTTGAGTTCACATCAAGCTTGAAATATTTCCTACTTTGTGACCACAGGCAAGCTTGGCATACTACAGGTACTTACTAAATGCTATTGGTTTGACCTAACTTGATATAACTTTATTGTTCAGGACATAATTTTCCTCTCTGTCCTCACAATTTATAACTAGGTGAGTTTTTTTCTTGTCCTGCCCTACCACCAGTGATTGTTTTTTTCCCACTCTGACACTAGATTTCATCCTCAAGGGAATGGAACCCTATCTACCTCTTAATTGGTTTATTTCTTGTAGTAGAGGGAGTGCCTCTTCTCCATGCCAGTCATAACCCACATCATCTCCAAGTTCAACAATTTCTAGCTACAACTCTGGCTATGATACATGAGTCAGTTGAAGTTGTGGGAAGACACAGACATCATCAATATTCACTGACTCCTTTTGCAGCAGGACAGCAACATAAAAGACCTTCCAAAAATCAAAATAGAAGAAAAGGTTCTAGGTCACTCAGAAATCATTGACTTGCATTCCCCCCGTTCACTAGAGTTTTACCTGAGTTTGCTATTCTTTCACTCCTAAACAGAGAATGAATCAAAGTAATCACAATTTGTGGCCATCCCAGGAGAGGACCATTATTCCTTCTTCTAAACTACTCTAGCCAACGGCCACCCTAGGATATAGGAAACAGTTTGAAACTGAAAGAAACAGCCTCACCTTCCACCTTCACAGATCCGCTGAGTGGCCCTAATTAGGATGCTAAAGATATCCCTTGAAATTTCCTGATTGTGGCTAATTTCTGCAATAACCTAAACCATAAGCTTTCAGCACTTACTTGTCCTATGTGGTTGTTGTCCACATTCTCCCATAATTCATTCATGGAAAATATTCCCATTTTTGAGCTGAGAATCTCATGTGTATCAGTATTCTAACATAAGGTGGTGCATACAGAAGCAGAGCTGAAAGATACCAAAAAAAATTCCCAACAGAACTTTCTTTTTACTAAAATAAGATCTATTGTTCAATTTGCCATCAGTCTCTGTAT
The DNA here is from genome assembly GCA_028658325.1 of Potorous gilbertii. Lineage (NCBI taxonomy): Eukaryota > Metazoa > Chordata > Mammalia > Diprotodontia > Potoroidae > Potorous > Potorous gilbertii. The sequence goes on along the minus strand of CM053770.1, from coordinate 645,666,546 downwards.
ATTTCTGATTAACACATGAGAAATGCTTTATCTTAAGAAAGATATCAAGTCTTCATTTTTGCTCTCTGGAGTCAATGTATTTTTCAAAATCTGTTTATATTAATATTATACTACATTCTGGATTTTACAGATTAGTCCTCTATATTTTACAGAATTCAGGCTGGATTTTACAGCTGACCTCTCTGTGAGCTGTAAAACTGTAATGATGTGGTCTGCCATGGAAAATTGCCCGTGAAAGCCTATCTGTCTCCTTCTCATGTTTTCATCAAGAATGCCCTTGATGCACACATAGACCCATCTCGTAAAGATTTAATACAGGTGAGAAAGCAGGCATATGGGTCAATATTTGCTAATAAATGAAAGTGAGAAAGGCAGGCAATTGAGTCAATATTTTCTAATGTTTTCTCAATTGTCTCTCTTTCTTTGTAATAGCACCATTTGTAGCCTTTTCCATTCTCTTACAATCTTGCCTTTTTTGAGATGTCTTGAGAATCAATCCGTGGAAGTTTTTAAATTATATTGCCTCCAGTCCATATAGATTTCCTCAATAAGTAGTTCATCCTTTTCAGTTCTTCTTTATCTCTTCTCTTTTCCAAGTGCCATTGGTACTTCATCACATGGTAAAAAAGAGTGTAAAGAGAGTAGAGTCCAATAGAGACCAATAAAAACCAAAATAGTTCCTTGCCCTCAAGAAGCTTAGATAATTTGGTAGGGAGTAGAAGAAAAGGTAGAGAAGTAAAATACAGTAAATAGAAGTAAAATATAAGCAAAATGCAAGGTAATTGGGGTAAAAAGAGAGAGTTAACTCTTGCTAAATCTTGGGTCATTGACTTTCCAAGCTTACTTTGGACTCAACTACTTTGTGATGGGGATATTGCTCTCATTTCCATCATTCTACATAATGTTTGTTATATTTTAGATTATCTTCCTGTCTTGCAAGCTAGAAGTGCAGTGGTTGCTTATGTGCCCAAACCTCTACCCCTTTACCCATTCCACCCTTCCCCCAGCAAGTTTCAGCATGGGAACTATGGTCCACTCCATTTCCAAGCTGGACCATTGATCTCTTTTTAGGCAGCCTAGTGACTCTCCTGTCTGATGGCAGACAGTGCAAACACCCAGTTGTCTTGACCCTGAAATTCAGATTACCAGATCTCAAGAGATCTGCCAGCCTTAGAATTCCTGAGAGCAGGAACCTTGCTTGCCTCCTCCTTAAAATTTTGCAAAAGGTTATATGATAAGCTGGTATTTGTCCTGGTTCCCATACTATTGCTCTCCAAGGATATTGTTTACTCACTAAAACAGTTTCTGGGTTCTATTACTTCCTTCTTGTAGCAATGGTTTTGCATTAGTTAAACTTTCACAACAAATCATCTTTTTCCTTCCTATCCATTTCTTTCTCTGTCTCTCACTCTTTCTGTGTCTCTCTCTGTCTCTCTCTCTCTGTCTTTGTTGTGTCTATCTCTGTCTCTCTCTCTGTTTTTCTCTCTCTTTCTGTCTCTGTCTCTCCCCCCCATTTCTACAGCTTCAGTAATTGACTTCAGTGCCCTTTTCAGATCTTTGTATTTTATTCTAATTTAGCGTTTATTTGATCTTTTGTCTGAATAGACAACAATCTTACTACACAAAAACAACTAACTTGAAAATTACTACTACATAACCAAGAGCTTCCAGCCTATAGAGGTATTGTCAATTTAATTTGAAATATACCATATCCAGGACCTTCCAACTTTGTTCTTAAAGAAAATATTCAAAATCTAATGCTTTCCCATACTTCCAGATTGTTGTTTTTTTTTTTCTAAAAACGTTACTGCTCTCTAGAAACTCTACTATTCAGTCATACGGTTAACTTGACATTCTTTATACATGGTATTCTATGTTCCATCTCCAAATCTTTGAACTGGCTGTCCCCCATGCCTAGAATGTTCTTTTTCCTCTACAACAATTAGCATTGTTTACCATATATCAGGCACCATCCTAAGCACTGTAGATACAAAGAAAGTCAAAAAAGAGGCCCTACTCTCCAGGAGCTCATGATTTAAAGACAAAACAAGTAAGAAGTAAACAGGTAAAAAAAATATATCTATATACACACACATACATATATGTAGTACAAGTATATATGTATTATGTAGGTACATATGATATATATATACATGTAGTATAGTACATATATGGACATATGGGTATCTACATGTATGTGTGTACATATAACATATTGTACAAACCTTCATATAAAATATATATATATATATAAAGATATAAACATGATAAATTGAGGATAAACTCAGAAGAAGGCAATAGGATTAAGAAGGACCAGGAAGGACTTCTTGCAGAAGGAACTAGCTGAGAACTGAAGGAAGCCAAGGTAGGTAGAAGATAAAGATGAGGAGGGAGACTGTGGCAGGCATGGGAAACAGCCAAGAAAAATGCCTGGTGTCAGGAAGAATGTTTTGTTTAAGGATCTGCAAGGAGTCCAGTGTCACTGACTCACTAAATGTATGTAGAAGAGTAAGGTACAAAAAGATAGGAAGAGGGAAAGTTTTGAAGAGCTTTAAAGGCCATAGAGGATTTTAGTTTTGATCCTCAGTATGATAGCGAATCATTGGAGTTTATTAAATGAAATTGACATGGACAGACCTGTACTTTGGAAAGTCAATTTGACAATTGTAGGAAGATGGGCTAGAATGGGGAGAATACGAGGGAGGGAGACTAACCAGAAGACTAACTGGAAGAGTCCAGAGATGAGCTGATGAGAATCTGCCCTAGAGTAGTAGCAGTGTTAGAGGAAAGATGGTGTAAAAGCAAGCACCACAACATACACAGGGGAGGGCTGCTATCATAGGTTCTTTGATCTGCTTTTCTAAAAGGAAAGGCAATTTTTGAAGGGGACAACAATCACTTTAATCAAGCACATATATCATTCACTTAGTTCAGGGAGAAAAGTCAGCACACTGAACTTCAGAGAAAATACAGAAAAATACAGATCAACAGACAATGCTTCCAGCTACCTGACATAAGAATACATACATCATAGACCAACAGACAGATCCAACTGTCTGACCATTACATACATAGTTATCAGAGAGAGAAACACCAACATCTGGGTTTTCAAAGCTGGGGGACTCCTTCATGGCTGCCCAGAGCCTTGTCTGGCCAAACACTTCCAATGAGTAAGCCCCAAAGTAAAACCTCACCTCAGAGTACTTATACATTTTTCAGAACCAGAAGGCATCACAACCCTTGAGAACCATTGCCTCATTAAGAAAAGGTGTGGGGCTTCCTAAAAATCTTTCCTAATCAAACTACCCTTAATGGGCAAGCCCATCAATGGGTGAAGGAGATCGTCCCATTAAGAAGCAAAATTATACGAACAATAAGCAAAAATGCATTATCAATACAGAAGTTAAATATAGTAGAGATGTTACAAAGGTAGAAACATAGAAATAACAGGAGTTGGCAATTGATTGAATATGAGGATTATGATGAATCAAGGATGATGCCTAGATTTTTTACATGGATGAATAGGAGGATGGTAGTCTCTTTGACAGCAAAAGAGAAATTAGGAAAAGGAGAAGATGAATTCAACTTTGATCATGTTAAATTTTAAAATGTCTATAAGGCTTTCAATTCAAGATGTCTCAAAAAATTGGAGACATGAGACTGGAGGTCAAGAGAGAGGTTATGTAGATCACCAAGTGAAAGAATATAAATGAAGAAGAGAAGGCTTGAGCATAGTTTCTTCAGCTCCAACTCTTAGAATCTCTAGCTTCTTTCAAGATTTAGCTCAGGAAATATCTACTGAAATAGACTTTTCCTAGTGCCATCCCCTCACTCCTAAACCACTCCCTATGCCCCCAAATAGTCCTACTAAGGTTGAAGTGTATCTACATTTGATCCATCATACCTTTATCATGATCAATCATGCAACACCTGTTTATGAAGTCCCTACTATGTGTCACTCAGTGTAGTAAGAACTGGATAGTTTTAGGCTATCATGCCCTTTTCACACACATTTCAGAGCCTAATGTCTTTAAACTTTGACAAATCTTTCAAATTATGTTTTCCTTTGTGTCCCCTAGATTTTGTTGCCTGCTTATGTAAGCCTTAGATATTTCTGGGCTTCAGACTTTCATTTGCTTTGTATTTTGTGTCTCCTACTCCAATAACAGATATTTTTCTTTTGACCAAATCTTTTCATCTACCACATCATAAAATAGGACTACTTTTCACACAATATACAATGACCCAGTACCAATACAGCCCACATTGTGGTGGGTTCTCAATTGCAACTCTTGTAATATTCTGGGGGTTTTTTTTGTTTTTTTTTATATAAATTTATTTATTTAACTTTTTACATTCATTTTCACAAAATTTTGGGTTCCAAATTTTCTCCCCATTTGTCCCCTCCCCCCACCCCAATACACCCAGCATTCTACTTTCCCCTCTCACCAATCTGCCCTCTCTTCTATCATCCCTCCCATCTTCTCTTCTGTCCTGTAGGGCCAGATAATTTTCTATTCCCCATTACCTGTATT